>NW_026844366.1:184459693-185092594 GCF_025583915.1 Anolis sagrei ordinatus
AAACAAAGGACAAAGTGGATTAATGGGACAGAGGCTATTTGAACATAATAAAGAGGGACACACATCCCTCACCTACTGAAAGAAGATGAGACTTTGAAGCACGGTGCAACATCAGAAGGGAGCCCACTCCCCTTTTTTTTTTCTTTTTTCTTTTTTTTTTTTTCTTTTTTTTTTCCCCTTCACTGGGTGCTATTTTTTGGTCCTTTTTGCACCAATTTTTTTTTTCTTTTCTCTTTTTTCCTCTCTTTTGGATTTATCTCTCGTTTTTCTTACTTTTCTATCTCCTTATATTATTCTCACTCTTTCGCTGTAATCACATAAAATTTAATAAAAATTTTCTTAAAAAAAAAAAAAAAAAAAGAAACTAGAGCTGATGTGGTCTATCCAATGCAATTTTCTGAATCAGCACCCCAAATAACCAAACCAAACCTAAAGTTGACCAAAAACCGATTCGTCACCCTTTTGGTACTAATGTTGGAGAGTGGTCCATAGTCAAAGTGGTCCCTGGTCAAGAGGTCTCTGGTCAAAAAAAGGTTGCAAACCACTGTTCTAAGGTTAAGACGGTGTGTCTTGCCTAAGATCACTGGTAGGTTTACATGGCAAAGTAGGGACTTAAACCTGATCTCCAGATTTATATTCCAATGATTCAACTTCTGCACCATGATGGCTCCCTAATAGTGGACAAAAGGCAAAGAAAATATGGAGGGATGCTTCAGTCTCTCTTTTTCCAAAGGCCACCCCCCCCCCCCACGAACAAATCTTCCAAGAATACTCTATGATAGTGTTGCCATAAGTCAGAAAACACACAACAAACAACAGCAATCCAAACATTTCTATGGTCATTTCCCTTTTTGTTTCTTCCTGATTCCCTAGCCAGTCTCAGCTAATTTTGAGCTTTTTCCCTGCAAGCTTGGCCTACATGTCTTTATTATTTGTTCCCTCTGATTCATCCTTCCTTCCATTCTTTATCATACTCTTGTCTTCTTTTACCTTTGTCCCCAAAGAGATAAGCCATATTGGTTATTCAGATGTTTCCTATTTTTCTTCTTCCATTGAATTGTTTGTGGTTCTTCTTTTAGCAACTTCTTCTTCATTTGTGTTTCTGTGAGTCGTTCTGCTTTGCACAATTTTCCCACACAATCTTCCCATCTCCCAAGCTGCTATGAAGTTTTAAATGTGAAATTTGAAACCACTAGTATCTTCAGGGCCATCATAATACTAGTAGGTACAGAGAAGAACAACAAGGATAAGACTTATGGAGATCAAAACATATGAGGGGAGGTTGAAGGATCTGAACATATTCAGCATGGTGGAGAGAAGTAGGGAGTGACATGGCTGATGTCTTTAAATACATCAAGAGCCATCACAGACCTGGGGGGGGGGGGACGGGGACATGCCTTTTCTCTGCTGTCCAAGAGTATAGGATCAGATCTAATGGTTTGAAGTAACAGGCAGGTAGGTTTCTTGATAGTGGGAGAGGTGTATCAATGGAATAAATTGTCTAGATAACTAGTGAGGTCTCATTCTCTGGATCATCTTCAAAAAGAGGCTGGACTGTTACCTGCTGGAGAAGCTTTAGCTGAAGCTTGGATTCGATCAGCCATGGGTCTCCTTCCAGCTCTATAATTATATGATATACTAGCCGTCCCCTGCCACGCATTGCTGTGGCCCAGTCTGGTGATCTGGAAAATAAAGTAATGAGAAAGTGTTGGTTTCTAATATATGTAATTTCTTTATGCTTGTGGGTAAACAGTATTTCTTGTTTCTTTGTCATGTTGATGTAGAGATTGTCTGGTTTGCCTACTCTGGAACATGCAACATATAAATGTCCTTCTTTAGGGGTACCTTTCAAATCTATGATACTATATCTGTCATATACGTGTGTGTGTGTGTGTGTTTTAATCATATATATCTATCTATTTCTATGGCTGGATGGCTCTTTGTCAGGAGGGTTTTGATTAAGATTTCTTGCCCTGGTGAAGGGAGTTGGGCTGGATGGCCTTTAGGCAGCATTTCTCAACCTGGGGATCAGGACCCCTAGCGTGGAGGTGGTTAGGAGGTGTCAGAAGGGTCACCAAAGATCACCAGAAAATGTAGTATTTTCTGTTGGTCATGGGGGTTCTGTGTGGGAATTTTGGCCCAATTCTATCATTGGTGGGGTTCAGAATGCTCTTTGATTATAGGTGAACTATAAATCCCAGTAACTACAACTCCCAAATGTCAAGGTCTATTCCCCCCCCCCCCCAAACTCCATCTGTGTTCACATTTGGGCATATGGAGTATCTGTGACACGTCTGGTCTAGATCCTTCATTGTTTGAGTCCACAGTTCTCTCTGGATGTAGGTGAACTACAACTCCAAAACTCAAGGTCAATGCCCACCAAACCCTTCTAGTGTTTCCTGTTGTTCGTGGGAGTTCTGTGTGTCAAGTTTGGTCCAATTCCATTGTTGATGGAGTTCAGAATGCTCTTTGACTGTAGGTTAACTATAAATCCCAGCAACTACAACTCCCAAATGACAAAATCAATTCCTTTGAGTGATGGTCACTCCTTGCGTTATTCGGTGTCTTATGTCCAAATTTTGTGTCAATTCGTCCAATGGTTTTTGAGTTATGTTAATCCCACAAACTAAAATTACATTTTTATTTATATAGATATCACAGTCCCATGTATGTTGCTTGCCTTCTCACTACATAGTTTTACCACAGTTATTCGATTTTAATAGATTTGAGTGCATCCTGTAGAATTCTTCTGGGATTTGGCAGTTAGTTCAGAGTCACCAAAGGAGAATTCTCTGGCTGAGGATTCCCAAGATCCCTCCCTTAATTGCTCATCCCAGATTTCCACAAGAGGTTGCCATGGCCGTCAAAGTGGATTCAAAATGCTAATATTCTGTAGAATTAAAAAAAAAAACCTTAAGGCTGTTATTCTGAAAACATTTTCATGAGCATTTAGTTAGAGCTAATTTCATATTGACAGAGAAGGTAATTGTAACTCTAGATACCTTTGCCAGCTTCCTTTCCTTGCATTTTCCATTCTGTTTTAATATAATTGCACAATATGTGGCCCGTTGCACAATATAGTTGGACCTGGGCCTCACCAGAGGGGGTGAGAAAACATTAAATCCATAAAATTGCTCAATGTATTTTGGAAGCCATGGGATACGCTATTTTCCCCCTTCTCTAATTGGCCAGAGGCTGCTTGGTAAGAATGATTAATACCAGCCACAGAAAGCATTTCCTGTTTTTAAATGCTTTCAGTAAATAAACCCAGTTTTGAAATGAACCGAGTAGGCTCAACCGACAGTTGTGAACTTCAAAATACCAGGCTGCTAGAAAAATAAAAGAAATAATGTTTCTCATTTTCTGAAGTGCATTCCTTTGTTTTTGTCTTTTCCAAGAACAAGAGACTGCTTTAGAAGGCCATGAATGAATGGCAGTGGTGGACGGGGAGCAGGGCAAACCAGCCCTGTCATTAAGCAAATTGAGGCAACTGCCTCTGGCAGCAGATGCAAGGAACAATAGCAAAATACAAGAGAATATTGCAGCGTGTGCTCTCCTATCACCAATGTCCTGTTCAACATCTTTATTAATGACTTAGATGAAGAGCTAGAAGGCATGATCATCAAGTTTGCAGATGACACCAAACTGGGAGGGATAGCCAATACTCCAGAGGACAGGAGCAGGATTCAAAACGATCTTGACAGATTAGAGAGATGGGCCAAAACTAACAAAATGAAGTTCAACAGTGACAATGCAAGATACTCCACTTTGGCAGGAAAAATGAAATGCAAAGATACAGAATGGGGGACAATGCCTGGCTCGAGAGCAGTACGTGTGAAAAAGATCTTGGAGTCCTCGTGGACAACAAGTTAAACATGAGCCAACAATGTGATGTGGCGGCAAAAAAGCCAATGGATTTTGGCCTGCATCAATAGGAGCATAGTGTATAGATCTAGGGAAGTAATGCTACCCCTCTATTCCGCTTTGGTTAGACCACACCTGGAATATTGTGTCCAATTCTGGGCACCACAATTCAAGAGAGATATTGACAAGCTGGAATGATGTCCAGAGGAGGGCGACTAAAATGATCAAGGGTCTGGAGAACAAGCCCTATGAGGAGCGGCTTAAGGAGCTGGGCATGTTTAGCCTGAAGAAGAGAAGGCTGAGAGGAGACATGATAGCCATGTATAAATATGTGAGAGGAAGCCACAGGGAGGAGGAGAGAGCAAGCTTGTTTTCTGCTTCCTTGGAGACTAGGACGGAACAATGGCTTCAAACTACAAGAGAGGAGATTCCATCTGAACATGAGGAAGAACTTCCTGACTGTGAGCCGTTCAGCAGTGGAACTCTCTGCCCCGGAGTGTGGTGGAGGCTCCTTCTTTGGAAGCTTTTAAACAGAGGCTGGATGGCCATCTGTCAGGGGTGCTTTGAATACAGTATTCCTGCTTCTTGGCAGGGGGTTGGACTGGATGGCCCATGAGGTCTCTTCCAACTCTTTGATTCTATGATTCTATGTTGGAGGGATAGCAGCTGCTACTCTAGTCAACGTGTTTATGTAGAAGTGTTGGAGAAGGACCCACCTCGTACTTTGCCTCAGGTAGCAAAATATCTCAAGATGGTTCTGTTACAGAGACTTTGAGATAAGAATGCTACAGGAGAATGTAGTACAGTGATGCCTTGAGTTAAGAGTTCAATTTGTACCGTGGCTGAGCTCTCAAACCGCTCTTATCTCAAGGTGAAAATTTCTCATTGAAATGCTATTAATCCATTCTGCCCAACCGAACTCTCCCTCCCATTTTATTACATGTTTTAAATAAGAAAATGTACTTTATAAATAACACATAATAAATGCTCGTTCACATGGAACAATTGAAAAGAATGATCACCTTTAAAATGGTAGAAGCACAAAGTTATGGCAAGGAAGCACAGAGCACTAAGTGAAGAGGCAGAAGCATCATTTTCTTCATACTGTACTCATTCCAGCCTCCCTCCCTTTCTTGCCCTCTCTCCCTGTCTCTCTTCATGAAACCAAACATATCTATATAAATAAAAATGTAAAGTTTGTTTGTGGGATTAACAGAACTCAAAAACCACTGAACGAATTAACACCAAATTTGGACACAATACACCTATCAGGCCAACAGTGTCCATCACTCCTAAAACATGGAAAAACACAGCATAAGAGACTTAAAAGCCAAAAAAAATTACAATGCATGCACAAAACCACATATATACACAAACACACTTACACAAATACACACACACATATATACGTATATACACACACAAAACACATATACACAGAAAGGGGGAAGGAAGGAAGGAAGGAAGGAAGGAAGGAAGGAAGGACGGACGAGGGAAGGAAGGAAGGAAGGAAGGAAGGAAGGAAGGAAGGAAGGAAGGAAGGAGAGAAGAAGGGATAGAAAGAGGGAAAGATGGAGGGAAGGAGAGGAGGAAATAAAAAAAGTTAAAGAAAGAAGGAAAGAGAGAGGGAAGGAAGGAAGGAAGGAGAGAAGGAACAAAAGAAAGAAAGAGGGAGGGAGGGAGGGAAGGAAGGAAGGAAGGAAGGAAGGAAGGAAGGAAGGAAGGAAGGAAGGAAGGAAGGAAGGAAGGAAGGAGAGGAAGGATGGAACCAAAGAGCAAAGGAAGGGAGGAAAGAAACAGGTAGAGAAGGAAGAAAGAAAAAGGGAAAGAAGAAGGAAAAAGAAAAGATGGAGAAGAAAAAGAAGGGAAGGGAAGGAAGGAAGGAAGGAAGGAAGGAAGGAAGGAAGGAAGGAAGGAAGGAAGGAAGGAAGGAAGGAAGGAAGGAAGGAAGGAGAGAAAGAAAGGAAAGAAAGAGGGAGGGAAGGTTTGGCCAGTCACTCATAAAAACACTGAAAAACAGCGGAAGAGACTTAAAAAGCCAAAAAAAAACCCATTACAGCGCATGCGCATAACCACATAAATACACATATACACAAATATATAAATACACACATATACACATATATACACACACAAAACACATATACACAGACTAGGCCACAGCAACACGTGGCAAGGGACGGCTAGTCAGGAATAAAAACCACACAAAATCAACTAATCCAAAGTTCTTCAAAGCAAACAAGAGCAAAGCAGACAGCAATCTCCCAAAGTGGACAAGAGCACGAGGTACAGGGGCTGCTCCCTTGAAGCCCTAAAGACCTTCACTCTCATGCTAGCACTCAGTCTGGAACTAGTTCTTTACTCAAAATGCTGCTCTTGTGTCAAAGCAAAACCTGTGCTGAGTGATTGCTCTTAACTCAGAATGCTCTTAAGTTGGGATATTCTTAAGTTGAGGTTTCACTGTACTTCTAAAACCCACCATTTAAAATGCCATAAGTGTTACAATACTGCTGATGCATTAGTGACATGGCAGGAAACCAATGAAAGCTACAAAATGCTCATCTCACTACTGCTGTGTTTTCGCTTCACTGTCACTGCAAAATATACCCTCCATCATGAAGTATGTCAAATGACATTGGAAGGGTAATGCCAATGGACACTTTATTGGTGGTTCCTTCAAAGCAAGAGGGCTCCCTAGATGAGTTCTATACTCATTGGCAATTGTTATATTCTTATTACATCAATCTGCTGGTCTGCTATAGTTATCTTAATGTGGATAATGGATAACTTCAATATTGTACCTCTGTTCAATAGCACATTTGAGCCAATTTACAATACTGTGGTCTGGCAGTCATATTTCCACACACCTTCATAACCCCATCATCCTGCATTACTGTAGCTCCTCTAATTTTAATTTTAATGTTTAGTGCAATTGTACATTTTCAGCATTATTTTTTTAAAGACAATATATTATATATATATAATAAAAGGAGAACAATGAGCTTGGGAATAGTGAGGAGAGCAGGAATGTCATTACTTTACACTGGAAGTGGAAGGGACCTATCACATCAAGATAGGTAACAGGAATGTAACAAGATGGGGAACAACTGACAGGCTTTGCCATCAACAGCTAGGAACAGGATAAATGCAGGGAAGCAAACTAGTAACAGCGATGTCATATAATAGGAACTGTCTCCAGAGATGGCAGCCCATTTGCAATGCCAGTTTGCCAGTCTAGTGTGACAAAGTCTTTAGCTGAGATCTGGGGCCTATACTCCTACACATTTTTTAGTATTATGGTTGCAATCTAGCTACCATGGCTGCATCCTGTGGAATCCTGGATTTTGCCATTCAGGAAGGAGTACTTTTAATGATACACAGTGGAACCTCGTCATACAAGCACCCCAATTTAAGAGAGTTTTGAATTAAGAGTTGTTGCTCAACCCAGGTTTACTTTGAAATATGAGCTGCATTTTGAGTTAAGCGTTAGCACTACAGGAAGTGCTAGCACAAGATAACAGGGCTATAGGACTTCAAGGGAACTGGCTCCAGACCACACACCTCCGTGCCTCGTGCTCTTGTCCGCTTTGGGAGATTGCTGTCCACTTTGCTCTTGTCCACTTTGATGAACTTTGGGTTAGATGATTTCGTATGGTTTTTATTCCTGGTATGTTTGTCTTCATGAAGAAAGGGAGGGAGGGAGAGCAAGGGAGGGAGTCTGGAATGAGTCCAGTGAACAGAAAATGAGGCTTCTGCCTCTTTGTTTTGTGCTTTGTGCTTCCCTGCGACACCTTTGTGCTTCTACCATTTTAAAATTAATCTTTCTTTTATTATTGTCCCATGTGCATGTGCAGGTTTTGCTTTGTGTCATTATGTTTATACATTGTTTGTTAATTATAAAGTGCATTTTCTTATTTAAAAGCACGTAACAAAAATGGTGTGGTTTTCCCGGGGGGGGGGGGGGGGGGGATGGATTACTAGCATTTTAATGCATTTCAATAGGGAAAATTCCCTTTGAGATAAGAGCAATTTGGTTAAAAGCTCAGTCACAGAACAAATTAAACTCTTAACTCAAAGTATCGCTGTATAATGCAATATCAAAGTCAGATTAATCCATGCCATTGCATTTTGGATTTCTATGGAAGATTGTGAAAGCTGGAGCAAAGAAATCTGTTAGGGCTCATCTTGTATGAAATATGGTGCTGTGGGCGGGGGGAGTTCTATAAATGCCATGGTCACCAAGAAAATGAATATATCCTAGACCAGTGGTTCTCAGCCTGTGGGTTCCCAGATGTTTTGGCCTTCAACTCCCAGAAATCCTAACAGCTGGTTAACTGGTAAACATGAGCCAACAATGTGATGTGGCGGCAAAAAAAGCCAATGGGATTTTGGCCTGCGTCATTAGGAGCATAGTGTCTAGATCTAGGGAAGTCATGCTACCCCTCTATTCTGCTTTGGTTAGACCACACCTGGAATATTGTGTCCAATTCTGGGCACCACAATTCAAGAGACATATTGACAAGCTGGAATGTGTCCAGAGGAGGGCAACTAAAATGATCAAGGGTCTGGAGAACAAGCCCTATGAGGAGCAGCTTAAGGAGCTGGGCATGTTTAGCCTGAAGAAGAGAAGGCTGAGAGGAGATATGATAGCCATGTATAAATATGTGAGAGGAAGCCACAGGGAGGAGGAAGCAAGCTTGTTTTCTGCTTCCCTGGAGACCAGGACACGAAACAATGGCTCCAAACTACAAGAGAGGAGATTTCATCTGAACATGAGGAAGAACTTCCTGACTGTGAGAGCCGTTCAGCAGTGGAACTCTCTGCCCCAGAGTGTGGTGGAGGCTCCTTCTTTGGAAGCTTTTAAACAGAGGCTGGATGGCCATATGTCAGGGGTGCTTTGAAAGCAATATTCCTGCTTCTTGGCAGGGGGTTGGACTGGATGGCCCATGAGGTCTCTTCCAACTCTTTGATTCTATGATTCTATGATCCTGGGAGTTGTAGGCCAAAACACCTGGGGACCCACAGGTTGAGAGCTACTGTCCTAGAGCCAATGAAGCCTGAATTCTTCCTGAAAGCCAATATAATCAATCTGAGGCTATCATACTTTGAGCATCTGATGAGATAACATGACTCATTAGAGAGAAAAACTATACTCATTGGAAAAGTGGATGGCAGTAGGAAAAGAGATAGACAGCAACATTAATTTATTTTATTTATTTACAGTATTTCTATACCGCTTTTCTCACCCCAAGGGGGACTCAAAGTGGTTTAAAAGTACATAGACTGAGTCAAGACCCTAGCTTTACAAAACTTGAGCAACCTTGTCGATTACAGAATGCCTCTCATTTGTAGGGTTGCCATAAGTCAAAGCCAACTTGATGTCAGACAACTACAACACACTCAGAGGCGGCCCTAGGTAGCTTTCAATGGTAAGCAAACAGTATTTTTGTGCCCCCCCCCCCCCAACCAATCACTGATATATATATTTTGTTCGTCGTGGGAGTTCTGTGTGCCATATTTGGTTCAATTCCATCATTGGTGGAGTTCAGAATGCTCTTTGATTGTAGGTGAACTATACATCCCAGTAACTACAACTCGCATATGTCAAGGTCTATTTTCCCCCAAGAGTGCCTCAAGAGTGCCCCTGGGCAAAATCAACTATACTGCAAATGCTTACTTTGCGTAATGGGTTGAGCCACCCCTGAACACACTTAGCATTCTTGGCCAGAGGGCTCCTATGGTGTCTTAGCAGACTACATATCCCAGAACTCCATTGGATACATCCACAGGAAAAGTGGGATCATGGTGCTATAAAGAGACTACTAATTAAAATAAAGAACCACTTACATAGGAGTTGCCCTAACAAAATGAGGAGCCAGTAATCTGAAGCTCCAAACACTTAGAAATGTTGTGAAGACACGGAGAAGCTGAGGTCAGCTTGTGGCTGGAGGCCACAAACAGTTGCCTGCTCATGCAAAACATTTTTTTAAAAAATAACGAATTGCAATATTTATTTCACTCTACTATGAGGGATAAGTAAAGAATACTTTGGATCAATATGACTTGGAAGAAATGATTATGTCTGTTATTTTCTTGTTTGCAACTCTTACTTAAATTCATTAAATCAGGGCAGCACAACCAGGAAAGATATCCTCAGAACAAGATATTGTACAGCCAATCCTGGATTTGGGTAAATGGTTTTGACTCTCAGTAGGTGTGGACAAAATATAATGGATGTCTCTGAGGTGTCATTTTTCCAAGTCTGCACTTTTATATAGCAAGTGTCGCATTTCTCTGTGCAAATGCATAATAAATATGTTGGCAAGTAGGCCCAGCAAGTGTAGTTATGAACATGTGCCAGACATTTTATTAGCTGAGGAAATGCCTGGAAAAAAGTGAAAGTGACTGACTGGGTGGAGTGTGTAACTGATTTGTTAAGAGTTGATGATATTGCTGGCAGAGAAGACAGAACAGAAAGAAACTGATAAGAAGCAAGAAAAGGCACAGTGAAGGGGTTGAACATGTTTGGCGCAGGTTACTAGACAGTGGTGGGTGGTGATCCCAAAGTCCATAGAGCTGTAAAAGTCCATGGAGCTGTAAATCTATTTGGGGGGGAGCTCACTCAAATGTCAAAAAAGCTATCCAAGGTCCTACAACCGATTCCCAATACATTCAGCACTTTAGATAATTCCTTAACATTTGGAATAAAACTTGGAGCAGATTTACTGCCACTTTTTACATGGAAGCCAACAGTAACAGAATGAAGGCGCAGAATATGGGGTGATATTGTAAGCAATTGCACTGTAGAATATCACTCAAAAAAATCTTCCCCTGCAAACCATGTTAAAGCTACTGAAAGGAAGGATTTATGTATTGGCGGAATAATTTCCAGAGTATTAAAAGAAGGAAATTATTCTAACTCTATCTTCTTAAGCATTCCAAGTACTCACACTTCTGCAAGATTTACCTGTTAGACCTTCCAAAAGCTAGGTTGGTGTTGGATTTCCCTTGGTCACATAGTAAGCTCTCTGATAATCAGTCACCTTTTCCTTCTAATGCCATAATCGAATGAGAAAGAAGAGAGAGAAGATGTTCTTGACCAAAATGGAAGTAAACTTGAAGCCAGGCCCATAGCCGGGGGGGGGAGGGCTTGAAGGGCTTCAGCCTCCCCCCCCCCCCAATTCTCAGGGTGGTCCACGAGAAGGCCTTACTGGTACATTATTCAAACTGTTACGTTTATTCATAGCATGATCTGATCACCATGCTCAATATATCCCATATGTATGGGATATTAGGATAATGATACAAAAGGTTTGTATAGGATATTAGGATAATGATACAAAAGGTTTGTTAGGGTAGATCCTGACCCCCCCCCCCCCCCCCAAAGTCAAACTCAGCCCCCCCCCCCCCAATCAAAATCCTGGCTAAGGGCCTGCTTGAATCTATTTCTTTGGATATCTCATCAAATCCTTCTTCCCATTACTGTCTAGGCTCACCTCTGTTTTTTTAATACATTACAAGGAGCATGTTCAGATAGTGATAAACAAGTTAAGGTGGAGAAAATATAACAGTAATGGGATTGGCTCTGGGAATGGACAAAATGCTATATGGAACAGGTCAGAATGGACCATTTTTAGATAGGTTGATGTCAAAAGTACCAGAGTTTATTATGCATGCTATAAAATATTATTTTAGCACTGAAACATTCAGACATTATTGTTTCATGACCTATAAAGCCCTAAACCCCACCTATCTCCACGATTACATCTCCTTCTATGAACCGGCACGAACTCTAAGATCTTCCGGGGAAGCCCTCCTTTCACTTCCACCACTGTCACAAGTACGGTTGTGGGGACAAGAGAGAGGGCCTTCTCAGTGGTGGCCCCCCACCTCTGGAACACCCTCCCCATGGAAATTAGATGGGCCGCATCCCTCCCCTCCTTTCGTAAGAGCTTGAAGGTCTGGTGGTTTCAACAAGCCTTTGAGAATGACTAGCTCTAGCTCAGTCTTAGACATTGTTGAATATGACCTTATTCTTCCTACCAATTACCCAGGTCACTTCCTCTAATAGGCCCGGAAATGAACAGCCATAGATCCGTACCTATTATTGTTGTTGCCTGCAACAGCACTGCACTTAATTCCCCCCCCCCCCCCAGAATTTTTGAGCTTGCACTAATCCTGGCCCGGCCTTTTAAATTGCCTTGAACAGGTAGGATTACTTTTAATATACGTGTGTTATGGTGACAATTTTTGTGCTTATATTGTTTTGTTAATCTTGTGGTTATGTTGTTTACTTCGTATGTATTGATGATGTTACTTGCAAACCGCTCTGAGTCCACTCGGGGAGATAGAGCGGTATATAAATAAAATATTATTATTATTATTATTATTATTATTATTATTATTATTAACTCCTTAATGCCTGGAAACCAGTCTAGAACAGAATCAAATGATCCATAACACTAACAACTGTGTAGGCTATGCCCACTAAGTTAATCACTAGATTTTTTTTTTTTGGTCGTGTCAGGAGCGACTTGAGAAACTGCAAGTCGCTTCTGGTGTGAGAGAATTGGCCGTCTGCAAGGACGTTGCCCAGGGGACGCCCGGATGATTTGATGTTTTTATCATCCTTGTGGGAGGCTTCTCTCATGTCCCCGTATGAGGAGCTGGAGCTGATAGAGGGAGCTCATCCGCCTCTCCCCGGATTTGAACCTGCGACTTGTTGGTTTACTAGATGGGAGTGATGCAATATATCACAAAAACACATATTTGGCTTCATTCAATAGCAAAAGCATCCAGCAGATGTGATTTCCCACTGGTTCCCTCATGTTTCTCACCCAACCCCAAACAGCCAAAGATACATATGTGACCAGAACATTACTTCTGGTTTAGTGGAGTAGTATAGGATAGGTTAAGATAGCATAGTATGGCCCATGAAGGTTTAAGAGGCAAAATAATTAAGTTGGCATGGCCATCAGAACCACCACAATCACCTAATAGCTGGTAGTAGCAGCCAGCTCCTCTCCGTCCTCCTCTTCCTCCTATTTATATGGATTTATTTCTTACGTAATGTACCCAGGAGTTGAATTGTTAAAGAAGTCTCAAGATAAGCAGGAAAACTTAGCTCATCGGAGATTGGAAAGTCAACAGAAGTCTTGTAGGGAGGAGAAATTTTTCGTGGGCAAAGCGATTAGGCTGAACACGATTCAGCGGATGAGATTATGAGAGATTCGGCTTTGAAGTGACAAGCACCCCAGAAAGATATGACAGATTCGCAGTGGTGACTTCCTAAGAAGGGAAAAGGAACTTAAAAAAAACATTGTAGTGAAAATGGCCAACAATTTATCTGCTCTCTTTCTTCTATAAACAAAAGTTCTTTCACAAGCCAAATCGAAATACCTTGTTTGGTTAAATGCATTTTCTGCTTTGCCCAGAATCCCACCACTCCAGAAAGTCTCCGAGCAAACAGTTTGGTAGAATTAGAGAGGGATTAGGTAGCTATGTAGCCAAAGATAACATTTGCAGCTGTGTGACTTAGATTAAAACAATACAAGGGACAATCGGGGCAACATAAGCTGATTGTCTGTGAAGGCCTGCGTGATCAGTTTGCATTGCCCAAGACAACAGGCACGAGGATTGATTTCTGGCTCATAAAATATGAGGCATACCTGTTTTACATATGAAGGGCTAACAGAGGAGTGTTTACTATCACTCCACTGTGGAGGACAACTCATCCCTTTACTTTTTTTGACAAACATGCTTGAGATTGTATCTGAAAAAGTGTGTACAAATGGAAATGCGCATGTAAAACAGTCCTTGCTCATTAAATAGGAAGAACTATGCTTGTATTCAGACTTTGATTATTGGCCTGTGCTCGTTCAGGACTGTCTTATTAAATGAATGAAATTAAATTAAATTAAATTAATAGTTTTCTAAGATCTACAGAGACACTTGCTGGGACACCTCAGCAAGCAAGAGTCCAAAAGTGGCAGGCTAAAACTCAGAACCTCAATCAATGGCTGATACCAAATGAGAGACTCCCTCCTGGGTACACAAAAAACTGGGCGACTTGGAAGGCACTGAACAGACTGCGCTCTGGCACCACGAGATGCAGAACCAACCTTAAGAAATGGGGCTACAAAGTGGAATCCACAACATGCGAATGTGGAGAACAAACCACAGACCACCTGCAACCTGAGCCCTGCTACACGCACAATGGAGGACCTCCTTATAGCCACACCAGAGGCACTTCAAGTGGCCAGATACTGGTCAAAGGACATTTAGTAGAATACCAAGTTTGCAAACTTTGTGTGTTGTTTGTTTGTTTGTTTGTTTGTTTTTAATGCAATACAACTATTTGGTTCGCTCCCGACATGATAAATAAATAAATAAATAAATAAATAAATAAATAAATAAATAAATAAATAAATTTTAAAAATGAATTAAAGAGGAAAATTGAATGTAATTGACTTTGCTTATCATAGCAATGATGGAGCAGTAAAACAGCTTAGGAGCCAAGGGAAACAGAATCTCAGAGTTTATCATTCAGTTCCGGATATTTTCATATAGATCTTGTCTTAGAAACTGGAAATGAATATGCCTATTTAGCACAAGTCAGACAAGAATGCCCATGTGGACAAAATTATTGAGAGGCAAGACTCCAAGTATATATTAATGTGACGATCTTCAGCAACAAAAGCTTTCAGTCCAGCCTAAGCCACTGTGCATACAGATTTCTGGCCTTTGTGGGATAAGATAACCACTGCTGCCCTTGTATCCATATAAGGCCATTCCACTCTAGATTAAGTATGATTTAGCTGCACATTCTGCTCCTGGCTCTTCATTGACAAAGATGTGACAAGAAAGGCCTGACTTCACTGCCATGAGCCACACTCCGTTATCTTAGATATAGAGCAGTGGTTCTTAACCTGTGGGTCGCAGACCACCAATGGGCAGTGAGGACAAAAATCTGGTCGGCAAGCCTCCTTCCTCTTTATTTATTTTATTTTATTTTATTTCCATTCCTTCTGCACTGCCTGCCACTCCTTCCCTGTCGCTGACCATGGCATATGTTCTATATCAGAAACTAGAGCTGATGTCGTCTATTCAGTGCAATTTTCTGAATCAGCACCCCAAACTGAATCTAAAGTTGACAAAAACTGATCCCTAACTCTTTTGGTACTAATATCAAAGTGGTCCCTAGTCAAAGTAGCCCCTAGTCATGTGGTCCCTGGTCAAAAAAAGGTTAGGAACCTGTGATATAGAGGGAAGGAGACCTCAAATAGGATCCATTCTGAGCTCTTCTGAATGGAACAGCTATTATTTATTTATTTATTTCTCGTATTTCTACCCTGCCCCCTTCTCAACCCCCGAGGGGGGACACAGGGCGGCTTACAAAAGGCACAATTCGATGCCTACACAATAATACAGATAAACATATATAAACAGCAATTAAAACAATTATAACAATTAAAAACAATCAATTATAACTCACAATCAGTAAAATCAATCTCATGCTCAACGTTCGCCAGCTCAGAGTCCATAAATTCATTCCATCTTGTCCATTCCTATCAGTCGTCGTTGTCCTTTATTTATCAGCCAGATTACCCAAACGCCTGGTCCCAAATCCACGTTTTTAATTTCCTTCTAAAGGAAAGAAGGGATGTCGATGATCTAATTTCCCCGGGCAATGAATTCCACAGGTGAGGAGCCACCACCGAGAAGGCCCTGCTCCTCGTCCCCGCCAGTCTCACTTGTAATAGAGGCGGGACCGAGAGCAGGGCCTCCCCAGAAGATCTTAAACTCCGAGGCGGGACATAGAGGGAGATGCGTTCGGACAGATACACTGGGCTGGAACCGTATAGGGTTTTGTAGGCTACATTCAGTCCTCCATATCCACAGATTCTGTATCCATGGATTCAACCATTCACAGCTAGAAAACATTCTCCCTCTCCACCCAAAAAAGTCCAAAAAGTAAACCTTTGCCATTTTATATATAAGGGACACTGTTTTACTAGTACAATGGAACTTGAGCATTCATGGATTTTGATATGCGTAGGGGTCCTGGACCCAAATCCCAGGATACTAAATGTCCACTATATGTATGATCAGTCCCTTTACTCCATAATAGGGCTAAGATGAAATTATATTACGCTACAATTGTCTGAGGATTAACTTCTTTATTGTGATGCAGGTGTAACATTTTAGTTATTTTCATTTGTATAGAGGTGTGGCTTAACTAAATCTAGAAGTGAAATATTGCACAGATCCAGGCATGTAGCCGTGGGGGGGGGGGGGGTTGGGGGGCTTCAGCCCCCCCCCCCAAATTCTCATGGTGGTCTGCGAAAAGGCCTTACTGGTACATTATTTAAACTGTTATGTTTATTCATATCATGATCTGATCACCGTGCTCAATATATCCATATGCATGGGGGTATTGGGGTAACGATACAAAAGGTTTGCTAGGGTAGACCCTCTTTCACTCAGACTCAGCCCCCCCCCCCTCCGAATCAAACTCAGTCCTCCCCCCGAATCAAAATCCTGGCTACGGGCCTCCACAGATCAGTACTGGCTTCTGCTGCTGGTTTGCACTCTATTGTGGGTGTTGAGGTTACAATGAGGTGGGTGTGAAGGAAATATGTTTTGTATCAGATCAGTGATTTGTAGCATTCAAATATTTTTCCGAAACGTAATGGGAAAAGTGACTGTTTCAGTAACATTTGAAGAATGGCAAAAGTTAAAAAAAATATCCAACTATAACTGTATAAGATTTAAAATGATCAAGGTCTTAATTCGGCCATTCACTTACTGGCCAAAATATATACTACTCAATCTGTAGCAACATGGGGAAAAAACAGTCAGCCAAAGAAAAGATGATTTTGGATCGTTCCATACAGCTGTATAAAATCCACATTGAACTGGATTATATGGCAGTGTAGACTCGGATAATCCAGTTCAAAGCAGATAGTGTGAATTTTCTGTCTTTATATACCGGGTTCTATGGCTGTGTGGAAGGGCCCATAGTCAGCTTCTCCCTCATTTTTTTAGTATCTTACATTTCTCAATCCTGTTTATGAAAAGAATGTATGAAATGCAATGATTTTGTGTCAACAAACGAACTGAGGAAATATCTCACCTATCTGCATTAAGCAATTTCAGTAGGTACCTACCTAACTGGTGTGAGTATGCTGTTAATCATTTCCCAGAAGTTTAGTTCATACACCAGCTATGAACTAAAGAAAGAAAAAATAAAACTAAAGAAAGAAAACAGTGGATGCTAGGACTGTAGCTACAGATATGGTGAGATTTTGTCTCACTCAAAAAAAGAAAAATATTTCATACCCTCTCCATGAAATCTTCCTTCATCCCAAATTTCTAGCCTTGCAGAGAGTGAAACACTGAAAATTACTCCCACTTAGAATTCTTACATTTGTGGTGTTCGGGTCCTTTAATTTTGGATGCCTATTACCAAATGCTCAATAGAAGTTTTATTTGAATGCTAGAAATCTGAAGGGGGAGAAATTACAGAATTTTTACTTGAGGAGCAATGCCTATATTTTGCACATCTCTGGTTCAAACCATTTCGAATGAAATGTGGTATAAGAATATATTCTGCTGTGATGTAATGAAATAATGCAGCCAACACACACATAATTTGGTGCAGCTATGACACTTATTTGTGGAAATATAATAGTAAAGGTAAAGGTTTTCCCCTGACATTAAGTACATTTGTGTCCAACTCTGGGAGTTGGTGCTCATCTCCATTTCTGAGCTGAAGAGCCAGCATTGTCTGTAGACACCTTCAAGGTCATGTGGCCGCCATGACTGCATGGAGCGTCATTACCTTCCAGCCAGAGCGGTACCTATTGATTTACTCATATTTGCACATTTTCAAACTGCTAGGTTGGCAGAAGCTGGGCCCAACAGCGGGAGCTCACTCCGCTCCCCGGATTCGAACCTGCAACCTTTCAGTCTGCAAGTTCAGCATCTCAGCGCTTTAACCCACTGCGCCACCGGGGTCTCCTAATATAATACATACACATATATTATGGAAATGAAATTGAGGAAATGACTGAATACATATATCTTGTTCAACAAGGACAGTTAAATAATTTGGCAAATGGCAAATGGACAAGAAGATGCAAGGCTGCTTGGTCGGCTTTTAATCGAAACCAGACAGTGCTAACAGATTGTAAGCTGCCAATGAAGATCAAAGCAGATATCTTCAACACCACAATCTTACCGGTAATGTTATGCGCATCCGAAACATGGGCAACAACAAAGTTAGAGGAGGAAAAATTGGCAGTGACTCAGAGAACAATGGAAAGAAGGATGTGTGACATGACAATAAAAGATAAAATCAGCAATAAAGAATTGTGCCAAAGAACTGGGTTACATGACATGGTCAATGAAATCTATGAGGCATAAAAAAGATAGGCAGGGCATACGGCACACACAAAAGACAACCAATTGACATGTCGACTAACCAACTGGATACCAAGAGATCACAAGCAGCCCTTGGGCAAACCTCGTACTTGATGGGATGAACCAATGGCTAAGCCATTCTTTCCCGGAAATGGAAAAGAAAAACATAGGATGGTATATTTTGGCAAAAGATAGATTTGTGTGATGCCCAAAGAATGGATCAATGACAAATCAGATAGGATAAAATAGGATATTACATAGTAGATGTTTTGTGGGAAAAGGCAAACCAGAGGTTTTTCATTCAAATAATATTGACACTAGGAAAGATAAAATGTACCTAATTCTATCAATGTCCTAGGGAAAACATTTTGTTTCTTCACCTACAAATTGCATGGAAGACCCAACACTGACCTTTGCATTCCTCAGGGGGGGGAAACAATCCTTATCACACTTCGGTATCACTTCGCTTGTATCTACCACTTCACCTTCAAGTGTCACCTCAACAGAGAAATCTGGCGAGGGAAGAGATTTCTTCAGCACATCAGTCCTCAGTATTGAAACATTGAGTTAAGTAATGTGTGAAGAATATTTGTTGTATTTGCTTAATGAAAAATTTTTAATGACTAGCTTGGGGACTCAGCGGTGCCCAGGTTATTTGAGAAAGGCATTGTTTGTCTGTGCTTCATGTTTAATCTAGATACGAGGGGTATTTTTTAAGTAAGGTCCGTTTTGTTGTAGACACTAGTAGTTCGCGCGCATACCGCAACGAGCACGTGCGTCGTGTACCGGCATGCCTCGAGAACAACTGTGCTCAGTTTCTGCTCTGTAGCTAACCTGTACGGTTCTGTTCTGTGCTTTAAAAATGTTGAAGACTATCAACTCACCCACCGCATGTGAGGTTCGCTCAGTGATACGGTTTTTGTCAGCAAGGAACCTGCCTGCTGCAGAAATTCATCGACAGATTTGTGAAGTGTACGGTGATACTGTTATGAGTGAAAGCAAAGTGCGTAAGTGGGTACGACAATTCAAAGATGGCCGTGACAACGTCCATGATGAGGACCACTCCGGTCGCCCTTCTTTGATTACAGACGATTTGGTGGCTTGAGTTGAAGCGAGGATTCATGAAGAGGGTATTTTAAAATTGGTTCAGAGGTATGATAAGTGTTTGAATAAACTTGGCAACTATGTCGAAAAATAGAGTGAAGTATGTACTTTCTGAAAATAAATTTACTTTTTTGAAATAAACTTTCGTTGTGTACTTATGTTCCAACGGACCGTACTTAAAAAATACCCCTCATACAATGTCAGGTGGGTGTGGATGAACTACAACTATAATATGCAAGTCCCATTGTCCATGGTCCATCCTCCTCCTAAGCCCACCAGGATGTAGAGTGGGTCATGGGGGACCTATGTGCCAAGTTTGGTCCAGGTCTTCATTTGTGGGGATCATTGTGAGCCCAGGAATTGGGTGAAGTTATTGCAAATCCCATCATCCATGGTCCATTCTCTTCCTAAGTGCTCCAGGATGTGAAGTGGCTTATGAGGGCTCTGTGAGCCAAGTTTGGTCATTATCCGTCATTGGTGAGGGTCACAGTATTCTGTGGGAGCCAAAGCAATTGAAATTACTGCAAATCCCATCATCCGAGGTCTATCCTCCCCTAAACTGCACCAGGACTTAAAGTGGGTCATGGGGGTTCTGTGTACCAAGTTTGGTACATGTTCATCATTCATGGGGGTCAAGGTGGCCAGTGGAAGTGGGAGCCAATCAGAAAGCTGCCACATACATACATACAAACATTCATTATTATTATATACATAGATGATGATGATGATGATGATAATTTTCAAGTTGTAGAGGCAGCTCTTGACTTCCCCAAGTATATTTTGATAAAGGAATCTTTTTTTTTTTCATCTTCAACCAGCATTTAAAAATAGGAAACCTGCCACATACACAAATACATTTGATTTGCAACTCATGTTTAAAAATTTAGCAACTGTATTATCTTTCTCCATCCATATACCTTAAGCGTGCTCTACTGTAGAAATATGTGTTGTGTACCTTTAAGTCATTTCCAGTTTATGATAACCCTAAGGCAAATGTATCACGAGATTTTCTTGGCAAGAAATGTTCAAGGTGAAAGAGTGTGGCTTATCCAAGAAATAAGGATTCCTATTCAAACAGGAGATTTGAAACCCAGTAACTGAGATCCTATGTGCACTGCCATACATTTCAGTTTGAATTGCATTATAATGGTCAGTGCAGACTCATATAATGAGGGTTGAACCACATTGAACTGGATTATATGAGTTTACACTGCCATATAATCCAGTTCAATGCAGTTAATCTACATCCTGAAACTGGATTATTTGGCAGTGTAGATGAAGCCCCAGAATCTAAGTCCCATAACCAAAACAGTGCATCATGCTGGCTCTCTACAATCCTTTAAATGCATCCCACTTTGGAAATTATTTTCATAGGAGAAATTCCCTTCCTCTTTACTCCATTTGCAGTGTTTTGAAGTTCAAAATAATGAGCTGCTTATAATTAATTAGTTATCATATATTATATTAAAACTGTGTAGAGCAATGATGGTAAGGCAACTGTGTTTTAAGTTACTGATATGTTTATTTATTTATTTATTTGCAGCAATTTTAACCCCGCTCTTCTCAAACACCCCCCCCCCCGGGGGGGGGGAGGGGGGGTACTCAGAGCAGCTAACAAAGGCAACAATTCGATGCCACAATCAATAACACAGTATAAAACCATAAATACATACAGAGTTAAAACAATAGCAATTAATTATAACCAATTATCATAACAATCATTAAAACAATACTCAGTCCACAAACCCACTGAAAGAACCATAAAACCTCATACATATCGTCTTGCCAATCCATTTCCAGTCAAAGTGCTGCTTTATGTTTATTGTCCGAAAGCCTGATTCCAAAACCAAGATTTTAATTTCTTCCTGAACTCCAGGAGGGATGGGGTCAATCGTATTTCATTTGGAAGCGTGTTCCACAGGCGGGGGGCTACAGCCAAGAAGGCCCTGTCTCTCGTCCCCACCAGCCGCGTTTGCGATGTTGGCGGGAGCGAGAGCAGGGCCTCCCTGGATGATCTTAAGTTACGAGGTGGGACGTAGAGGCAGATGCGTTCGGACAAGTAAGCTGGCCCAGAACCGTATAGAGCTTTATAGGTCAAAACCAGCACTTTGAATTGAGCTCGGAAGTGGACAGGCAGGTTTATGGAAAATATGTTGTATTTGAATTGCAACCTGGAAGTTTACAGCATTATATATATATATATATTTAAAAACCAACTAAGACCCCTTCTACACTGCCACATAATCCAAATTAAGAAATCAGATAATCCATATTACCTGCTTTGAACTGGATTATATGAGTCTACACTGCCCTATAATCCAGTTCAAAGCAGATAATGTGGATATTATATAGCAGTGTAGAAGGAGCCAAGAAGAGGTCCAAATAAACCTGTTACTTTAAAATAAAAAGAAAACAAAAGTGTTACTTTTGAGAACTATAACCATAGTGATAATTACTTGGTAAGAGTGCCTCCGTAATTGTAACCAATTAATTTTAAGTGTAACTTTCTGAGATCCAATCCACCCTGCCCTGAAACAGTCTTGTCTTGATATGGAAGTATTTTTTTCGTGTCAGGGCCGACTTGAGAAACTGCAAGTTGCTTCCGGTGTGAGAGAATTGGCCATCTGCAAGGACATTGCCCAGGGTACACCTGGATGTTTTACCATTCTGTGGAAGGCTTCTCTCATGTGCCCGCATGAGAAGCTGGAGTTGACAGATGGGAGCTCACCCGCTCCCCAGATTCAAACCACTGACCTTTTGGTCAGCAGTCCTGCCGGCACAAGGGTTTAACCCATTGCACCACCAGGGCTCCACTTGGAAAGATGAAAACTAGACACAAAAAGGCCTCACCGTTTTGTACTGCACGATGCATAATAATATCAATATTTGCCTTGTGCTTCATAATTGCAACTGATTCCTCGACATATTATAATGATGGTGGCTAATAATCTGCAAATCAATCAAGATCTGCTTTTTCTTTTGATGCAGCTGGGCCTCCTTCAACGCTGCCATATAAAATCTACATTTGAACGGGGTTATATGGCAATGTGGACTCATATAATCCAGTTCTAAGCAAAAACATGGATTATTTGCTTTGACAATCTGGATTATATGGCAGTGTAGGAGGGGCCTGGGACAAAACTAGGTGTAACGGGTCTAAGGCCCCTTCTACACAGCTGTATAAATTCCACATTCTCTGCTTTGAACTGGATTATATGGCAGTGTGAATTTATATAATCCGGTTCAAATCAGATAATGTAGATTATCTGCTTTGTTAACCTGGATTTTCTGGCAGTGTAGAAGGGGCCTAAGTGCATAATATTTGGGTAACTGCAACCGAAGATCCAAATGGTACCGTCTTCCATTAATGCTGACCACCACTCACTGGGAATTTCTTCTATACTAACTTTGAAATGAATGTGAGCTGGACACAGTCATATGTGAAAGTCCATCTGAGGGCCCTTCTAGGGCCCTTCCACACAGCCCTATATCCCAGAATATCAAGGCAGGAAATCCCACATTATCTGAATATGGATTCAAATAATCCATTTCAAAACAGATAATGTGGGATTTCTGCCTTGATATTCTGGGATATAGGGCTGTATGAAAGGGCCTTCAGACAGTATTATTTCCCAGAATATCAAAACAGAAAATCCCACGATATCTGCTTTGAACTGGGTTATCTGAGTCCACACTCAAATAATGTGGAATTTCTCAGTTCTTGTGGGTTTTTTCGGGCTATATGGCCATGTTCTAGAGGCATTTCTCCTGACGTTTCGCCTGCATCTATGGCAAGCTTCCTCAGAGGTGAGGTCTGCTGGAGCTGGGAAAAAAAGGGGTTTATATATCTGTGGAATGACCAGGGTGAGACAAAAGGCTTTTGTAAGTTGAGCTGGGTGTGAATCTTTCAACTGACCACCTTGATTAGCATACAATGGGCTGACTGTGCCTGGAGCAAACTCTTCTTGAAAGGTGATTAGATGTCCCTGCCTGTTTTTCTCCCTGCTGTTTTGCTGTTGCAATTTTAGAATTTTTTAATACTGGTAGCCAGATTTTGTTCATTTTCATGGTTTCTTCCTTTCTGTTGAAATTGTCCACATGTTTGTGGATTTCAATGGCTTCTCTGTGTAGTCTGACATGGTGGTTGTGAGAGTGGTCCAGCATTTTTGTGTTCTCAAATAAAATGCTGTGTCCAGGTTGGTTCATCAGGTGCTCTGCTATGGCTGATTTCTCTGGTTGGAGTAGTCTGCAGTGCCTTTCATGTTCCTGGATTCTTGTTTGGGCAATGCTGCGTTTGGTGGTCCCTATGTAGACTTGTCCACAGCTGCATGGTATACGGTAGACTCCTGCAGAGGTGAGAGGATCCCTCTTGTCCTTTGCTGAACGTAGCATTTGTTGGATTTTCTTGGTGGGTTTGTAGATTGTTTGTATGTTGTGTTTCCTCATCAGCTTCCCTATGCGGTCAGTGGTTCCATTGATGTATGGCAGGAACACTTTTCCTCTGGGTGGATCTTCATCTTTACTCTCGTGGCTTGTTCTTGGTCTTGCAGCTCTTCTGATGTCTGAGGTGGAGTATCCATTGGCCTGGAGAGCCCAGTTGAGGTGGTTCAGTTCATCTTGGAGGAGGTGGGGTTCACAGATTCTTTTTGCACGGTCTGCCAAGGCTTTGATGGTGCTTCTTTTTTGACTTGGGTGATGGTTGGAGTTTTTATGTAGATATCTATCTGTGTGTGTGGGTTTTCTGTAAACGGTGTGACCCAATTGTTGATCTGGTTTGCGGATGACTAGGACATCTAGAAAAGGCAGTCTTCCTTCTTTTTCTTTTTCCATAGTGAACTGGATGTTAGGGTGGATGCTGTTAAGATGTTCCAGGAACCTGTTGAGTTCTTCTTCTCCATGGCTCCAAATGGTGAAAGTGTCATCCACATATCTGAACCATATAGTGGGCTTTTTGGTTGCTGTTTCAAGAGCTTGTTTTTCAAATTGTTCCATGTAGAAGTTAGCTATGACTGGGCTGAGAGGGCTCCCCATAGCTACTCCATCTTTCTGTTCGTAGAATTCATTGTCCCACTGAAAATAGCTGGTGGTGAGGCAATGGTGAAACAGCGCCGTGATGTCTTCTGGGAACCTCTGGTTGATGAGTGCCATGGTGTCTGCAACTGGGACCATGGTAAATAGAGACACCACATCAAAGCTGATCAGTTTGTCATTTGTATTTAGCTTGAGATTGCTGATTTTTTTGTGGAATTTTCTGCCTTGATATTCAGGAATATAGGGCTGTGTGGAAGGCCCCTTAGGCCCCTTATGCACTGCAATATAAAATCCAGATTATTTGAACTGGATTATATGGCAGTGTAGACTTGGATAATCCAATTCATAATGTGGATTATCTGCTTTGATAGTCTGGATTATATGGCAGTGTAGAAGGGGCCCTAGAGGATCTGGGCCGAATGTAGTCGATTCCATCGTTTTTGTCTCATTTGTAAACCACCCCAAGATCCATCCCATCCTCCATCACCAATGCAGCCATCTCTTTGTGGCCTCAGGACACTTGATCGCACTGCTGAAACTGAAATATCACCAACCCTTTTAACCAGCTGTCTAAACAAAGAATAAAGGTTATTGGATAAGTCTGGTCTGATCCTCCTTAATGGAGCCAATACCTCATTCTTTTGCTTGCCCAGTGCTCTCTCTATAATTCAATTTTTTTCTCGTATAGTCAAAAATTTATATGCTTGTTAAGAAATGATGAGTGATTATTTGTTTTACATTGCTGCTGTTCTTCAAACGGCTGGTTGTTCTCTAGTACATTTCAGCTTGCTCTGTAACATAATAGATAGAAAAGAGAGGTTTTTTAAAAAGACAAAAGAAATACACACTTATACTCAAATTGCAACAATAATACACATTTCTCAGATGTATCCATAGTACAGACATAATGTGAAATAGTTTGTTAACACAATGCAATGTGTTTTGGGGTAAAAAGGGGATAACTGGGGCAGGTTTGAGATGTCTGTTGTGAGAGCTTTGATCATTCAGTAAAGTAGTTGCAAATGCTGTGAAGTGGAGAGAGCCCACTATCTTATCATGAATTTGGCAAGCTCTCAAGTACCAGACGACGCAAATACAAAAGTCCTCTTTTAAAAAAGTCTCTTAGCACTATAGATAGAATTAGTTCTGCCTGAGTATGCATTGACATTTGCACATCCATCCAGCTGCATGGCTTTGTAAACTGCGATCCTGTTGCAACTTGTTGACTAAAGTAGTGGCTGAAAGGTCAGTGTGGGGTGGTGTAACGTGGCAGTCTGATCCTGTGGGCCTTTGAGATAAACACTTGGGGGAAGGAGTGGAGAGCCTATGGTCTTCCAGATGTTGGAGACCCTTGATCATTTTAGTCACCCTCCTCTGGACACATTCCAGCTTGTCAATATCTCCCTTCAATTGTGGTGCCCAGAATTGGACACAGCATTCCAGATGTGGTCTAACCAATCCATCAACCTTAGCTAGTATAAGTAAAGGTAAAGGTTTCCCCTGACATTAAGTCTAGAATCATAGAATCCTAGAGTTGGAAGAGACCTCATGGGCCATCCAGTCCACCCTCTGCCAAGAAGCAGGAAAATTGCATTCAAAGCACCCCCAACAGATGGCGGTCCAGCCTCTGTTTAAAAGCTTCCAAAGATGAAGCCTCCACCACATTCCGGGGCAGAGAGTTCCACTGCTGAACAGCTCTCATAGTCAGGAAGTTCTTCCTAATGTTCAGATGGAATCTCCTTTCTTGTAGTTTGAAGCCATTGTTCCGCGTCCTAGTCTCCAGGGAAGCAGAAAACAAGCTTGTTCCCTCCTCCCTATGATTTCCTCTCACATATTTATACATGACTATCATGCCTCCTCTCAGCCTTCTCTTCTCCAGGCTAAACATGCTCAGCTCTTTAAGCCGCTCCTCATAGGGCTTGTTCTCCAGAACCTTTCCCATTTTAGTCGCCCTCCTCTGGACACATTCCAGCTTGTCAATATCGCTCTTCAATTGTGGTGCTCGGTGTGATCTAACCAAGGCAGAATAAAGGGATAGCATGACTTCCCTGGATATAGACACTATACACCTATTGATGCAGGCCAAAATCCCATTGGCTTTTTTTACCGCTACATCACAAATTTGGCTCATGTTTAACATGTTGTCCACGAGGACCCCAAGATCTTTTTCACATGTACTGCTCTCGAGTCAGGCATCCCCCATTCTGTATCTTTGCATTTCATTTTTTCCAGCTAAAAGGAGTATCTTGCATTTGTCACTGTTGAACTTCATTTTGTTAGTTTTGGCCTAGCATTGGCCTGGTTAGTTTTGGGGAGCTATGGAAACTGTGGGATTTTCTGACGTAATATTCCGAGATTTAGGGTTGTGTGGAAGGGCCCAGTGGTCCATTCTACACTGCCATAAAAACTCCAGATTACCTGTTTTGATAATCTGGATTATATAGTAATGTGGAAGGGGCCTGACAGAAAACACAGTGAGAAGAAAGTACAACAATTTTCTAATTTAATTTGAACACAAATCCTATTAGTTTAAGCTTTACAAACAATTTACATGGATTAAAAAAAACCCTTAACATACAAATAAATAAAAGGCAGGAAAGTGTTCTAGCGAGTATATAGCAGCTTCCTTGCTAAATTTGTCATTTCTAATGGAATCTATTCCTGAAATGTAATGAGAAAATTCTAGTCAAGAGTGTTTGACATGAGGTCATTGTTTTCATGGCCTCATTTGTCTGATTCATGTCAAACACTCCTAAATAGAAATTATAGATGGCATCTTTCAGTATTGGTGAAGATAACCACCAGTGGAGGAGGGGGCTGAGGGTAGTTGAATTTGAATAACAGCCCAAAACTCAAAACATTGAATGCTGCATGCGCAGAAGCTTAAACAAAACATTTTAAAGCCAAGAATAAATTAGATTAAAAAGGATATTCTGGAAAAGGTATCTTGGGACTGTGTAGAGATTTCAATCTGCTTTTAAAAGGAGATAATCACATAGCCGCCTTTGGGTCAAAACAATCTAATTCTGCTTATAAGATATAATATCAACAGCCTTGAGCTGTTCAAAAATTTCCAGTAACTCTACTGTTTTTATATTCTTGGTTGCTTTGCCCTGAGGCAGATTAAGATATTTATTGCTCAATATGGTATATAATATTGTGTGCATCTTTAAAAAATATTTAAACATGTTCTAGATTTAAAGTGGCCGAGAATGTAACACCTCTTCCTTTCAAAGACTGAATGTTGGAAATAGTAACCTTCTTCAAGCCTCCAATAGTAATTTGTTTTGTATAAACAGTAATTCTGTTTGCTTACTGTATTGTACATGTATGTTTTGGTATGCAGCTTTCCCTTTAGTCTGTTTCTTGAGGTTGTGGGAGGGGCTGCAGACCACATGCTGAGATCCGAGACTGCTCAGAGCTCAAACTCCATTTTAGAGGACAGACACCATTAGATTTTGGACTGTTAAGAGCAAACTCATGTTGCTGTTGATTGAAAGAAAGATGCCCTGTGTTATCTGCACAGAGAAACTACTTCAAATCCACCTGTAACTGAATTGACAAGTTATGTACCTTTATGCTGAATACATGAAGGTTGTGAGTAAACAAGATATGTTACTTTTAACAAAGTCTACTTTATTTTTGTCTTTTGAGAGCATGATATAGAAAAAAGATATTTTATGGGAGAGTAGTTTTTTTGGGCACTGAAAAAAAAACCACTTCTGAAGAACGACTATATTTTGTTCATTGGCATAATCACTGTTCCCAACCGATCAGAGACAACTAGGTTATCAGTCTAACCACTGAAAACCAAATTGCCTTGCATAAGTACGAGGGGTATTTTTTAAGTAAGGTCAGTTTTGTTGTAGACACTAGTAGTTCGCGCGCATACCGCAACGAGCGTGTGCGTCGTGTACCGGCATGCCTCGGGAACAACTGTGCTCAGTTTCCGTTCTGTAGCTAACCTGTACAGTTCTGTTCTGTGCTTTAAAAATGTTTAAGACTATCAACTCACCCGCCGCAAGTGAGGTTCACTCAGTGATACGGTTTTTGTCAGCAAGGAACCTGCCTGCTGCAGAAATTCATCGACAGATTTGTGTACGGTGATACTGTTATGAGTGAAAGCAAAGTGCGTAAGTGGGTATGACAATTCAAAGATGGCTGTGACAACGTCCATGATGAGGACCGCTCCGATCGCCCTTCTTTGATTACAGATGATTTGGTGGCTTCAGTTTATTCAGTGAGGATTTATGAAGAGGGTATTTTAAAATTGGTTCAGAGGTATGATAAGTGTTTGAACAAACTTGGCAACTATGTCGAAAAATAGAGTGAAGTATGTACTTTCTGAAAATAAAATTACTTTTTTGAAATAAACGTTTGTTGTGTACTTATGTTTAAACGGACCTTACTTTAAAAATACCCCTCGTACATGTGGTTATATACCACTGAAGAGAAGATTTTACTCAAATGTTGTTTGTTTTTTGGCTCTTCTAGGAAAGATCATATTTTTACAAAAGGTTATGATTTTCAAATGGTTGTGAATACAATTTTTCTCCAAAAGGTTATGGAGATTCTGGTTTTCCAAAAGTTAGTGGGGCTAAGTACGAGGGTCGAATGAAAAGTAATGCCTCCACCTTCATCCTCAACAGATGGCAGTACTGGTATGCGGCAGGTACTGGCTTGTTCAGTAGATTCTCCTCTACAGTTCCATTTTGGCGGGAAGCCTTAGCATTGAACGGTTGTGTTGTTCAAGTGTGAAGTATGGAAGCCTGCGCAGTCGGTCAATGTGACTGAAGCAACGTGCATTGAATTCTTGACAGCAGAAGTTGTCACCCCAAAGGAGATTCATCAGAGAATGCAAGTTGTTTATGGTGATTGTGCATTTTTTTTTTGTCGTGTCAGGAGCAACCTGAGAACCAAGTCGCTTCTGTGTGAGAGAATTGGCCATCTGCAAGGACGTTGCCCAGGGGATGCCTGGATGATTTCATGTTTTATCATCCTTGTGGGAGGCTTCTCTCATGTCCCCGCATGAGGAGCTGGAGCTGATAGAGGGAGCTCATCCGCCTCTCCACAGATTCGAACCTGTGACCTGTCGGTCTTCAGTCCTGCCGGCACAGAAGTTTAACCCACTGCGCCACCGGGGGCTCTGGTGATTGTGCTGATGTGAGTACAGTGCATTGTTGGGCGAGTAAGTTTAAAGATGTTGAGGTGGGAACATCTGACTTGCGTGACAAACAAAGAGTTGGATGCCCTGTGACAGCAACCACCGAGTTTCACAAGCAAAAGGTTAACAGATTGGTTCAGGACAGGCTCTTAGCCAGGATTTTGTTTCAGGGGGAGCTGAGTTTGATTTGGGGGGGGGGGGGGGGGGGGGGGTGGAGTCTGAGTGAAAGAGGGTCTACCCTAGCAAACCTTTTGTATCATTACCCCAATACCCCCATGCATATGGATATATTGAGCATGGTGATCAGATCATGATATGAATAAACATAACAGTTTAAATAATGTACCAGTAAGGCCTTCTCGCGGAACACCCTGAGAATTTCAGGGGGGGCTGAAGCCCCCCAACCCCCCCCCCCCCCCCCCCAGCTACATGCCTGGTTCAGGATGATCGTCATATCACTCAGAGAGAAATTTCAAGAATAATCAGCATTTCACAAGAACGTGTGGGTCACATTATTGCTTGCCTATCGGAAGATCTGTGCATGATGGATACCCAGGATGAGAGAACTGTGAGACGCTGGTTGCAGAAACAGCATGTCAACTTCTTCCATGACGGCTTCAGAAAACTTGTTCATCGTTGGCAGAAAAGTATCCAATTGTCTGCTGATTATGTGGAAAAGCGAATAGTGGAAGTTAAAGAGCACATTCAAAGGATTGCTTCTGTGTTTGATTTATTAAAATTTTCCAGTCCAAACCCAAGTAACGAAGGTGGAGGCAATACTTTCATTCAACCCTTGTAAAAGGCAAACTGAAGAGAGGAGGGGGTTTATATTCCTTGGGTTTGCCTCCAAACACCCTGACAATGAGAGCTTGTGCCACAGATGGTTTGTGCCTTACTTCTCTTCTGCTTTGGGACTTGAAATGGGAAGGGGTGGGTGATACTTAGCCATGGAAACTCATTGGGTAATCTTGGGCATGTCACACTCCCTCAGCCTCAGATGGAGGCAGTGGCAAAGCCCATCTGAACAAATCTTGCCAAGAAAATCCATAGGGTTGCAAGGCTATTCAATGCTAACCAAGGTGGCAAACTGAAACATTCGCACCCGCCTCAAACAGACAAGAGTTATTTCTCTCACCCTGGACATTCCACAGATATATAAACCTCACTTGCCTAGTTTCCAACGGACCTCACAATCTCTGAGATTGCCTGCCATAGATGTGGGCGAAGTATCAGGAGAGAACGCCTCTGGAACATGGCCATACAGCCCAGAAAACCCAACTTGAAGGCACATAATAACAATAAAACAGTACTACTATTTAGGAATATAATTAACCCACAGATGTCTATCATAATTAGAGTATATCCAATCAAATGGTCAGTATATTGACTCTCTGGTCAATACTGTATTTCTTTGTAAAAGTATTTATAACACACTTTTCTGGCTTCACAAGAGCTTACAAGGTGGTCATGGGATTTCCATCCAGTGAATCTAATAATACACCATTCCATAGGATGGAGAAGTTACTTTTATTATTGAAAGTCCCAGAATCTTCCAACAAGCAAGGTTACTGTGCTTATGAAGGAGACGTAGCCACCAGAATATTTAAGATCTGACCTTTGACCTTGCTTGCGGAATGATTGGCAGTTTCATAATCCCCAAAATATTTTTTCTAAACTGATGGCTGAACTGCCATCTGTCAGGGATGTTGTAGTTCCATCCTGCAGTGCAAAACCTGCAGGAGGATCACGGCATGCAGATGGTAACACTGCTGTACTGTACATATTTCTATGTATGTGCCACAAAACTCTGAGATTCTTGAATCAGTCTCTGGTGATAGTTTGGGAGCAAACGGGGACAAAGAAGTTGCATTGAAATAAGATGGTGAGTATGGTACTATCCAGAAGAAATGACCCAATCTCGATGGAAGTATGCTCTGAACGGGGCTTGAAGGTGCTCTGAAGGAATAAGTTCATACCTTGGGACTCTTCAGGATTCTGCGATGTCCCTGGAGTAATATAATTACTTTAATTATGATTAAATATAAAATAATCATGATAATATAATTGTGATTCGATTATTGCAGGAACTAGGGGTGCTTTTTAGAGCACCTTCTACACTGTCATATAAAATCCAGATTATCTGTTTTGAACTGGATTATATGGCAGTGTAGACTCATATAATCCAATTCAAAGCAGGTAATGTTATCTGCTTTGATAATCTGGATTATATGGCAGTGTAGAAGAGACCTATGAGCTCATCTTATTGAAGAAAGAGAGAAAATTTATATGTGCATCTGCCTTCATGTTGCCTGTTGAATTATGCCAAACCATGAATTTCACACATAAAGGTTTCCTTAAGTAAAGAATACTCAAGAGTAGTTTTTGCCAGTTCCTTCCTCAGAAATATAGTCAACAGCACATGATATTCACATATACCATGCACTTATCTGCATTCTGACAGAGTGCTTTTTTAAATCTTTAATGGCTAAAGGAGAAAATTTCAGCATGTAACCAGGTAATAAGCAATACCTACACATTTACAGATGTGTGCCCTTAAGTCACCTGTCAAGGAATGAATTTCATAGTATTTTCTTAGGCAAAGAGTACTCAGACCTCTTCTACGCAGTCCCATGTTCCAGGATCTGGTCCCAAAATATCTGATTTAAGCTGTATTAGGTGAGTTTCCACTGCCAGATAATCTGAGATCATCTGGCATCAGATCCTGGTCTATAGGGGCAGTATTGGGATTCTCACATCAGAACAACATATTTTATGTGTGGCCAAGACCCAAAAATAACATATAAAACAGCTCTGTACTTAAGCAAAACAATACGTCTGAGAACCACATATGTAGGGCTGATTGGGGTAAATTGTAGGGGTGATAATGAAATATGATGTATATACTCAGCTTGATCAGTTTATCAGTTTTATCATGTCTTATCATATGTATTTACTGTATTATTATAAGTGTCTTATTTTAACTTTCTACGTGGAGTGTGATCAGGTCTTGTCAGGCCTTGTTGTTCTGTTTCTTATTGTGATATGGCCTAAGGGCTAATCAATAAAATTACTACTACTACTATAGGAGCAGTATAGAAGGGGCCTCAGAGGTGGTTTTGCCATTTCTTTCCTCGGAAATATCGCCTACAGCACTTGGGATTTTTTGGTAGTCTCCCTTTCAGATACTAACCAGGGTTGACTCTGTTTACCTTCCAAGATCAAATGGGCCTGGAGCCTTTATGCATTAATGACCTCCACGCTTGACTACTGAAATATAATCAACATGGGGCATCCTCTAAATGTGGGGATACTCCTAAAGACATCTGAAGTCCTTGAAGCGAAATGAGGCTTCAAGGACTCAATATTTAGAAGCTAAAAGTAGTCAGAACACGTGTCGCCAATACTGGATGGGTTGCCCTTGTTTCTGAAACATTTCTGGTAATGGAATTCTGCTGGCATTAACTTGGAAATACTTTTACGCAGATCCATCTGGAGTATGCTGTGATTGTATTAATATTGATATTAATATTATGTTTCATTGATTTTAATATTGATGTTAATATTTTTATGCTGGCCAAATCCTGTGTATTGCTTTGCTATGGTTGGTTACTAGAATGATGATGTTTACCTTTTAAAATGATGGTTCAACTAAGGTGACTTTAAGTTATATAATTTTATGTTTTATATTGTGTGTTTTTCTAATGTTTTGTATTTTTATGTTTTCTTATTCAGGCCACATTGTATAATACAATCTATAAACAGTTTAAATAAATAAACAAAAACTCCTTCCAACTCTAATGCCTTCCCATTCTGAAAGGACCTAGATAAAAACAAAACCTAATGCAATTCAAAAAGCATTCAGAAGCTTTATTATATTATTTGATATATTAAAGGAGTCTATCTATCTATCTATCTATCTATCTATCTATCTATCTATCTATCTATTATTTTGGGAACTTAATGCACAATAATAGCTAGCCAAGGTGATAAAGCCCTTGTTCAAATAGCCTCAACCATAACAATTTCAGTCGCAGCCTTGACCACCAGACCAAGTGTTGTTGCTGTTGTTGTTGTTCTTGTTGTATGCCTTCAAGTCATTTACAATTTATGGCAACCTTTAGATGACTGTTTCACAGGGTTTTCTTGGCAAGATTTGTTCACATCGGTTTGCTTTTGCTTTTCTCTGAGGCTGGGAGCATGTGATTTGCCCAGTAAACTTCCAGGCCAAGTGAAGGTTCAAGCCTTGGTCTCCAGAGCTGTACTACACTGGCTCAGCAAGCTAATAGTATCTCAAAAATCTGTTATTCTATTAACAATAGGATGATAGCCAGGGTACAACTCCCAGAATCACCATACACCAGTGTTTCTCAACCTGGAGGTCGGGACTTACCTGGGGGGGGGGTCGCGATGGGGTGTCGGAGGGGTCGCCAAAGACCATCAGGATACACAGTATTTTCTGCTGGTCATGGAAGTTCTGTGTAGGAAGTCTGGCCAAATTATATCGTTGGTGGGGTTGAGAATGCTCTCTGATTGTAGGTGAACTATAAATCCCAGCAACTACAACTCCCAAATGTCAAGGTCTATTTTCCCCAAACCCCAACAGTGTTCACATTTGGGCATATTGAGTATTTGTGCCAAGTTTAGTCCAGATCTATCAATGTTTGAGTCCACAGTGCTTTCTGGAGACAGGTGAATTACAACTCCCTAACTCAAGGCCAATGCTCACCTAACCCTTTCATTATTTTTTGCTGGCCATGGGCATTCTGTGTGTCAAGTTTGGGTCAATTCAGAATGGGAGTTCAGAATGCTCTTTGATTGTAGGCGAACTATAAATCCCAGCAACTACAACTCCCAAGATCCAGAAAATGAAAATACATCCTGCCTATCAGATATTTACATGACGATTCGTAACAGTAGCAAAATTCCAGTTATGAAGCAGCAACGAAAATAATTTTAGGGTTGGGGGTCACCACAACATGAGGAACTATATTAAGGGGTCATGGCGTTAGGAAGGTTGAGAACCACTGCCCTACACTGTACATTATGTACATTACTTAGACATTATGATGGAGGGAGCAACTTGGACACTTTAAAATGTGTTTTATATATAGGAAGTTTGTTTTCATGATCCAGTTAAGTCACACTGCTTTGAGCATGACCAGCAGCTGCTCTTAGGTGTGTCTTAGTCTATGCTGAGTATATAAATATATTCTAGACTTGGAGGGTGTTTATTCTTGCCTGGGCATTGCTTCACGGGGTGTGTCCTCTCATGCTTTGCTTGTCCAGCAGGCAAGTAGTTGAACATGGGTGTGCCCCTTGATCTGGCACTGCTTGACATGTTGCCCTTTGAGCAGGTTGGAAGCGGGCTCAAAGCTGCTCCGTGCCACACAGACAGGTGGGATATGACTGGGGTTACTTCTTTGCTTCTGTTTTCCTTTAACCCATTGACTGAGTTTGAATGAATCACTACCACTTTATGCTGAAGTTCATTTCAAATGCACAAAATACCCATTGACTTATTACACACACTGTAACACCCATATAATAAGGGTGCGTGTAACTACAAGACCAAGCTGGGAATCAGGAAATCCGCCTCTGCCAGGAACTTATTATTCAGTGACCTTGGACAGGTCTTTCCCCCTCTCTCCCTCCCTCCCTCAATTCCTGACATCTGCTGCATGCATAATAGAAGATAATACAATTGACCCTCCACATTTGCAGGATTACCTTTTGTGAATTTAATTATTCATGGATTTTAATTATATATTCTCTCTAGGAATCTCCAGGTCCTCCAGCTTTCCAATGAAATGTTTTATTAAGCTCCCTGCTACTCTGTAGACCAATCACAAACTGTAAATATGACAACAATGAATGTGCTTTGAACCAATAAGACTGCGGATCATAATTAGTACCAATCACAGCAATGTCTATTTTTTCAAATGTCTATAAAATGCCAATGTCTGTAAATGTAAGGCATGGCAGATCTGGGCGAATTCCCCTGGCATTCTTTCTTAGCCGACAGAAGAAATACATAGATATCTGGTTCTGCCCTCCATTCTTTGTGTCTTCATTGGAAAAAATTGGAGCTTGAAATGCTGGGTGAACCCCAAGATTTCAGTAAAAATAATGCAATACTTCCAAATATGTCTGTTCCTTCAGTCTCCATTCATTTTCTCTTTGGCTGCTCAGTTCTGAGCATTGCAGTAACTTAGAACTTAGAGCAGAGGTGCTCAAACTTTTCAAACAGAGGGCCAGGTCGCAGTCCCTCAACCTGTTGGAGGGCTAGATTATAATTTTTAAAAAATGAATGAATTCCTAGGCACACTGCACATATCTTATTTGTAGTGCAAAAATACTTTAAAACAGTACAATAATTAAAATGAAGAAGAATTTTAACAAACATAAACGTATTAGTATTTCAATGGGAAGTGTGGGGTTGCTTTTGGCTCATGAGATAGGATTGTTGTTGTTGTTGTGTGCTTTCAAGTCATTTCAAACTTAGGTTGACCCTGAGCGAGGGCTGGGTAAATGACCTTGGAGGGCCATATCTGGCCCCTGGGCCTTAGTTTGAGGACCCGTGACTTAGAGCATTCGGTTTAGGTATCTAAGGAAACAGGGTGGACAAAATCATGAAGGCAATGTGAAGACAACACATTGAAGATTCTAGGTGGAAATGATTTCCAGTTTCTCATTCTCTGAAATGCTAGGCTGAAAGAAAATTTCATGGTGGGGCAGAATCCTGATCCGAAGTTCTGATTTTACCCCCTCCCCAAAGTTACCTACTTCAAGCCCTTCCCCAAAACTCCCACTTTCTGGAAAACATTTGAAGCAAGCTATATTCTATTGCAGGTTTGGAAAACATATGGTCATCCTGAAATTTTCAGATTGCATCCCTTTTCAAAGAACTTATTTTGAGAAAATAAACATAAAACGAAATCTACCAATAAACTAACACCATTGCAAAGCGTTAAAACAGTGCATAATAAGCTGGACCGTAAGCAAGACTGAGCAAAGGAAGATAGATGCTTTTGAATTGTGGTGCTGGAGGAAAATTCTGAGAGTGCCTTGGACTGTGAGAAGATCCAACCAGTCCATACTTCAGGAAATAAAGCCCAACTTCTCATTGGAGGCAATGATGAAATACTTTGAGCACATAATGAGAAGACAGGAAAGCTTGGAGAAGACAATGATGCTGGGGAAAATGGAAGGAAAAAGGAAGAGTGGTCGACCAAGGGCAAGATGGATGGATGGTATCCTTGAAGTGAGTGGCTCTGAAGGAGCTGGGGGTGGTGACAGCCGACCGGGAGGTCTGGCATGGGCTGGTCCATTAGGTGATGAAGAGTCGGAAGCAACTGAACGAATAAACAACAATAATGTTTAACCTGACCTCCAAAGTTAATGTCTAATTCAACCAAGTGCATCAACAGAGTGCTTGGTGCTTGTCTTCTTTACTCTGTTGGTGGACTGATTGTTTCTGCTTCCTCTACTACTGTCACCAGAATTTCTCTTGTTGTTGTGCAATGTGTCTGCAAGTTGATTCTGAATTATGGCTACCTTCTCGTAGAGTTTCCTCCGCATGATTCATTGAGAGGATGGTTGCTATTACCTTCTTGGGCTGAGAGAGTGCAATTTTCCCAACCACACTGACCCAGTGGGCTTTCATGGCTGAACAGATATTCAAATTCTGGTCTCCCTGAGTCCTAATCCAGTCCTCAAACCACTGCACTACACTGGCTCCAGTTCCCTATCCCACTTCCTCCCTCCATAAATGTACTGGAGATGTTCTCAGGAAACTGTTTGGCACAAATCGCAGTGAGAGTTTCAGAAATGTTTTCCATCCCACATTCGCCACAGAATTTGAGTAACCAGAAAAACAATTTGGGAATTTGGACAAAACATGCAATCTACTTTCACCACTGAGAGCAAGCAGCAAAAATCTGCAACACATTTTAATCTTAAGTGTTGTATACACTATCAAGGTAGCTGAAGAGATTTATAGGGAGTTGGTTTGCAAGATAAGGTAATTAAAGAATTCTAAAAGAATGGACTCTTGCTAGTGTTGACACATGGTTATCGCTATTTCAAAGCAAGTTGCTGAGAGTGTGCAGCCCTTCAAATGCTTTTTGTGGGGGGGGGGGGATCGATCAGGTCTTTACTACCCAATAAAAAGTGGTAATGGGAGCTACCAATAAGGAAAATATCCATAGATATCCAAACATCCAAATGAATGTTAACACCAAGATTGAGATAGATCTTTATGAGGGTGTCCAATGTACCACCTCATCTAGTTTTGCAGATTTGAGTATTAAGGTATTTGGGTCAATGTATCATCAATATGCAGATGACATTTACCCTGATTTGTCTGACCCAACAGTGGCTATTTATACCCTGGAGCAATGGTCCCCAAACTCTGAGTCCTTCTCACAGAATCCTTCTTCATTGGCTTATGGGAACTGAAGTCCAGAACACTGGGAGGACAAGAATTAGGAATCATTGTATTGGACAGAGCAGTGGATGCAGTTAGGTAGGGTAAAAAGTAGTCAATTTTGGAAAGAGATGTGCTTTGTAGGTGGAAAATCCCTGCAGATACTGGTTACTGTGCTTGGATTCCACTTTAACTACCTTGTTTGTGGGAATGACTGTTTGGTCAGAGACACCAGAGGAGACTTCTCTGGCTGAAAATTCCAAAGATCCCTTCTCTCAATGGCCAATCCCAAGTTCACATAGAATGTTGCCATAGCAGTTAAAGTGGAATGATAGAGCTATAATTGTATGGTGTGAAAGGCTTCTAAACCTAGTTAGGTAGTCTTCCTGTTCTGGAAAATGTACTTCCCCTATAATGCAAGGAAGGATGAAACAGACAAAATCTGGATTACTTGGCCTCATCTACTATTGGCTCTGACTTTCCTTTTGGTGGCTGCCCTGCCATACCAGTCCTGATGAAGTCTGTCACTGTGATTAAAATGTTCCTCTTGATTTGTAAAGCCACAAAAGCCAAAAATCAGGTTGTCTTTCTCTCAGGTTGTCAGAAAGAAAGACTTCATTTTTCCAGTTGTTGGATGTGAGGAGCTGGCAATTATGATTATTTTTCCTTCAGTGTACCAGGAAATGGAACAATGTTAGTGTCCATCGGCTACAATTTTCTTTACTTTACTTTTCTTTTCTGGAAACCCACCAGGGACTGGCAGCCAGTGGATCATGAAGTGGCGCATGTCCAAGAACCATTACTTTGAGAAGCATTGACCTAGATGAATGGTTCCCAACCTTTTTTTTTGACCAGGGACCAGTTTGACCAGGGACCAATTTGACCAGGGACCAGTTTGACCAGGGCCCATTTGACCAGGGACCACTTTGACCAGGGACTACTCTCCAACATTAGTACCCAAAGGGTTAAGAATCAGTTTTTGATCAACTTTAAATTCGGTTTGGGGTGCTGATTCAGAAAATTGCTTTGGATAGACCATAAACATATGCCATGGTCAGCGACAGGGAAGGAGTGGCAGGCGGTGCGAAAAAAGTGAAAATAAAATATATTAAATAAATTAAATAAAGAAGAAGGAGGCCCACTGACCAGATTTTCATCCTCGCAGCACACTGGTGGTCCGCGGCCCACTGACCTAGACAACTCAGGCCTTTGTGAAGTGAATTCTCTATTGTGATTCACAGAAACACAGTATTTCCCAGATATGCAGCTTACATATCAGTGGGGCAGTGATTTTTAGTGTGGCTGTAAAAGGAGCTGCTGTCCAAGGTGCTTGACTCCACCTCCAAATGGATTCAGCACCTTAGATGTTGTTGTTGTTGTTCATTCGTTCAGTCGTCTCCGACTCTTCGTGACCTCATGGACCAGCCCACGCCAGAGCTCCTTGTCGGCCGTTACCACCCCCAGCTCCCTCAAGGTCAGTCCAGTCACTAGATCCCATAAAATCTGGAGCAAATTGATCACCCCACTGACATGAGAACTGTCAGCCAGTCCTTCCTTGAAATCTGGGGAATTCTCCCTGGAGATGGCTTTCTGCCACTGTCTCTAAACTCACCGGCTTGGAAAGGCATTTTACTGATCATTGATATTGCGTCCCCCCTGCTGATGTGATTTTGATGATGCACATTTAGTTTTGACTACTATAAATTGCCCTGAGTCCTTATTATAAAAATAAATTTGAATTATTTTAAATGGAGTCTAGATGTGCCCATATTCTCTTCTTCAGGAATTAGAGGATGACAATCTCCTCCTCCTCCAGCTGCTCCTCTTCTTTTTCTTTTATGGAACTCAGAATGTAAAATTCTGTTTTTTCAAACTCCAATCCAGAAGTCAAGACCTCAAAATTTCCTCTAAATTTTTTGTCTGGAGATAAATTTATCTTGCCTAGTTGGGCAACCCTGGGCAAGTCACATATTCCTAACTTCAGAAAATCTCATGATAGGGTTGCCTTAGAAAACAACATAAAGGCACAATAAGAAAATGTTGTGTTTAAACCTGCTCTTGGTTTCATGGTTTGAAAAGTAGATTGTTGCTGTGGTCTGTTTTTATGTTTGACGCATTTAATATGAATGTTGATTGTGCTGCTTTGCACTCTTGCTATTGTTTAATTTTAAATAGTAATAATGTAATGCGGCGGCATCATTGAGATCAATTCATGTGAGCAGTAAGGTCACTAGGTTAGGTGCCTTCCTCATGGCACGAAAGACCTCCTTTCATACCAGACCACAATATTGCAGCTGAAATGCCAGAAAATTTTACAAAATCAGCAACTACAAAAAAACAGGATCATCAAAAACAATAGTGTGTAATACAGGCAGTTGAAACCATATGACCTTGAAATAAATTATTTTGTATACACTTTGCACTGGATTACATGAGTCTACACTGCCAGATGATCCAGTTCAAAGCAGATAATCTGGACTTTAAACAGCTGTGTGGAAGGGGCCTATGTGGTCTTTCAATTCTCCAACAATATTCTTTTGATTTCATTGTGACACTGTGATGGACGTAACATTTTAATTAGGTTTATTCTAGTTTTTGACATTAATGGCTCATCAACCTAAGTTTGCTTTTGCTAACAGTGCAGGCTTCTTGCTCAAGGTCATCCAATACTAATGCAGTATTGAGATATCAAACAATAGTACTGTGTGTCATTTTGTAAAAAAAAAAAAACACCAAACAAACCTGTATATGAAAATATTCAACCATGACTGGCTTCTGAAATATGTATGGCACTTTTAATGAAAGAACTGAGGCCCCATCAACACTGTCATATAAAATCCAGATTATCTGCTTTGAACTAGATTATATGGCACTGTAGACTCATATAATCCAGTTCATAGCAGATAATATGGATTATCTGATTTGATAATCTGGATTATATGGCATTGTTGATCCAGCCTGAGCGCAAGGCAGCCAAAGTTATTTTGTACAGTAGAAAACCTATTTAACAAGTGGTTATCCTTGTTAATTAAATTAGTAGTGTGCTGTTAAAATGGCTTGCTGTGGCATTAATCAGATCCACTTATTTCTTCTAATTTTCCTAATGCATCTAATCAAGTCTTTGTGCAAAGGGTATACAAAATGATTGATTTCAGGAAGACTGATGCTGCTGTGCGCTTTCAAGTCATTTCTGATTTATGGAGACCCTAATGCGACCTTTGACGGGTATGTGTGCCTGGAGCTGAGTTGCCTAAGGTCACTCCTGGTGCACCCACACTGTAGGATTAATGCAGTTTGACACCACTTTAACTGCCATGGCTCAATGCTATGGAGCCCTAGGAGACATAATTTGGTGAGGCACCAGCCCTCTTTGGCAGTGAAGGCTAAAGATGCTATAATATATATGTTCAGAATTCCATAGCATTGAACCATAACAGCAAAAGTGGGATCAAACTGTCTTAATTTGACAGTGAAGATCAGGCATGAGCAAACGTTTTTGCCTTGGGGCTGGATGGGGGGTTGAGTGAGAAGGTTGTAATGTATTTTTAGGTTTTTTAAGTCTCTTCTGCTGTGTTTTTAGTGTTTTTATGAGTGATGGTCACTCGTTGGCCTGATAAGTGCATTGTGTCCAAATTTGGTGTCAATTCGTCCAGTGATTTTTGAGTTATGTCAATCCCACAAATGAACATTACATTTTCTCACCCTGGTCATTCCAGATATATAAACCCTTTTTCCTAGTTCCAACAGACCTCACTACCTCTGAGGATGCTTGCCATAGATGCAGGCGAAATGTCAGGAGATAATGCCTCTAGACCAGGGGTCCTCAAACTAAGGCCTGGGGGCCGGATGCGGCCCTCCAAGGTCATTTACCCGGCCCTCACTCAGGGTTAACCTAAGTCTGAAACGACTTGAAAGCACACAACGACAACTACAACAAAGCCAAAAGCAGGCCCACACTTCCCACTGAAATACTCCTAAGTTTATATTTATTAAAATTGTTCTTCATTTTAATTATTGTATTGTTTTTAAGTGGGGTTTTGTTTTTTGGTTTTTTTTGCACTACAAATAAGATATGTGCAGTCTGCATAGGAATTCATTCATGGTTTTTTTGTTTTTCAAATTCTAATCTGGCCCTTCAATAGTTTGAGGGACTGTGACCTGGCCCTCTGTTTAAAAAGTTTGAGGACCCCTGCTCTAGACCATGGCCATATAGCCCGAAAAAACCTACAACAACCCATTACATTTTTATTTATATAGATAGATTCCCATCCAAACCCAAGTATTATTATTATTATTATTAACTTTATTTGTACCCCGCTAGCATCTCCCAAGGGATTCGATGCGGCTTACACAGGCCAAAGCCCAAAACACAATACAACAATACAATACCTAAGCAAATAAAACAGTTAAGCAGGAAAACAATAACAGTAACAATACAACAAGACATTATTAAAACTGGGCCGACTGGAGTAGGGGTACAGGATTAAAAGTGCTGATGTGGCGGGAGGAATATAGGATTATAATATAAGTACAGTGTGCAGTGTGCAGCGATCTTGGTTCTACTAAAGTGCTTCTAGGATTTGGTAGTGGGAGATTCCTAATCTGAAAAGGCACATTGGAACAGCCAGGTTTTCAGATTCTTTCTGAAGACTGCCAATGTAGGGGCTTGTCTGAGATCTTTCGGGAGGGCGTTCCAGAAGGTGGGGGGCATTACTTTTCATTCAACTCTCGTATAATAGTTATTTAAATTAATTTTTTTTAATCATCTTGCCAGGAAGAACTCTCCCTGAGCAAGCTTGTTTTCTGCTTCCCTGGAGACTAGGACGCGGAACAATGGCTTCAAACTACAAGAGAGGAGATTCCATCTGAACATTAGGAAGAACTTCCTGACTGTGAGAGCCGTTCAGCAGTGGAACTCTCTGCCCCAAAGTGTGGTGGAAGCTCCTTCTTTGGAAGCTTTTAAACAGGGGCTGGATGGCCATCTGTCAGGGGTGATTTGAATGCAGTATTCCTTCTTCTTGGCAGGGGGTTGGACTGGATGGCCCATGAGGTCTCTTCCAACTCTTTGATTCTATGATTCTATGAGGCACCAGCTCCTTTTGGCAGAGAAGGTTGAAGACCTTGTAAAAACCACAACTCGCAGGATCCCATAGCACTGAACACTTATTTATTTTTATTTTTATTTTTTGGTAGGCCCGACAGGCCTCCAAAAATTGTTGTTTATTCGTTCAGTCGTAACCTCATGGACTAGACCATGCTCGATCATTTATTTATTTACTAGCTGCCCTCTGCCACGCGTTGCTGTGGCCCACATGGGGGTTCTGTGTGGGAGGTTTGGCCCAATTGTATTGTTGATTGGGTTCAGAATACTCTGTGATTGTAGGTGAACTATAAATCCCAGCAACTACAACTCCCAAATGTCAAGATTCTATTTTCCCCAAACTCTACCAGTGTTCACATTTGGGCAGATTGAGTATTCGTGCAGAGTTTGGTCCAGATCCATTATTGTTTGAGTCCACAGTGATCTCTGGATGTAGGTGAACTACAACTCCCAAACTCAAGGTCAATGCCCACCAAACCCTTCCAGTGTGTTCTGTTGGTCATTGAAGTCCTGTATGCCATGTTTGGTTGAATTCCATCATTGGTGGAATTCAGAATGCTCTTTGATTGTAGGTGAACTATAAATCCCAGCAACTACAACTCCCAAATGTCAAAAAGTCTATTTCCCCTAAACTCCATCTGTGTTCATATTTGGGCATATGGAATATTCGTGCCAAGTTTGGTCCAGATCCATCATTGTTTGAGTCCACAGTGCTCTCTGGATGGAGGTGAACTACAACTCCCAAACTCAAGATCAATGCCCACCAAACCCTTCTAGTGTTTTTTGATGGTCATGGGAGTCCTGTGTGCCAAGTTTGGTTCAATGCCGTAATTGGTGGAGTTCTGAATGCTCTTTGATTGTAGGTGAACTATAAATCCCAGCAACTACAACTCCCAAATGACAAAATCAATTTTTTGAGTGAAGGACATACATTGGGTTATTAGGTGTTTTGTGTCCAAATTTGGTGTCAATTCCCCCAGTGGTTTTTGAGTTCTGGTGGTATCACAAACGAACATTACATTTTTATTTATATAGAAGATAGATAGATTCCCATCCAAACCCAAGTAACGAAGGTGGGGGCATCATATAATAGTTTGTTTGTTTTTTAATCGTCTTGCCAGAATGAACTCTACACATGTTCAGAGGGAATCCGCTCCAGAAAAGAAAAGAAGGGGGGAGGGCCTTTCTTTGAAAGCAGAGGGAGGAGCCGCCTTTGCTTTGAATGGCGCTGGGCTGCCAAAGAGGCTCCTGCAGCAGCAGCAGCAGCAAGCAGTAGCAGCGGAGGGAGGAGGAGGAGGGAAGAGCCGAGTAGTGCGCGAGGAGCTTGGAGGGAGGGGCGCGAGGCCTGCCTGCCTGCCTGCTCGCGCGCCCGCCGGAAGTGAGCGCCGCCGCTGCCGCTGTGCCTTTTTCTGTGGCAGGGAAAAAAAGCCCGGCCGGCGGCTGACTGACTGAGTGACTGACTGAGGAGGAGAAGGAAGGGGAGTCTCCTCAGGAGGGCCTCCAACGAAACCGGGGCGCCGAGAGGAGAGAGAAAGAAAGAAAGAAGAGTAGGAGGAGCCGCCGCCACAGTGAGTGCCCGCTTCTCCGTCTTCCTTTCCCAGCAAAGCCGCCGCCACCACACCTTCTCCCACCACCATTTTCCCAGAGTCCCGCCCTTCTTTCAGGAGGAAGGGAAGGGAAGGAGAGGAAGGGGGGTGCCTTTTGCAGTGTCTCAAAGGGGGGTTGTGTGTGGAGGCTCTGCTTGTGCCTGAGGGGGTGAGGGGGGTCTCCTTTGCTGCCTCTCTCTTTCTTCCTGGGCCTCTGAGGGGGGCGGGAAGGGAGAGTCTCCTCTGTGTCCATGGATTCTGCTTCCTCTGGTTGCTCCCTTGCTTTCCTTCTAACCCTGTGTTTGGGAAAGAGCAGTAGTAGTATATACTACACCTTGAGGTTTGGTTCTAGGGTCAGAACCCAAGTCTCCTTGCTTACAACGGTGTATTAAAATGGTCTCCCTTTCTACAGAATGTCACAACATTAAGGACCCCTACCACACAGCACATTCTTTTCCATATGACAATGTGGACTCAGATAATCAAAGTGGATGATCTGCCTTGATATCCTGGGTTATATGGCTCTGTGCCTGCTGTTCTTTTCAAGCCGTGGATATGGAGGAGCGGGTGTTGAGAACGCTTCGGCTTTACTCCACCCTAACTAAGCTACTCCTTCAGATCCATGAGTGAAGGAGGCATAGACAAGCCGGGTCTGTGTGAGAGTGTGTGTGTCTGAGGCTAGTGGGAGGCTCCCCGTCTCTTGCTCTATTTGAGGTGCAAGGAGGGGAAGGGCAGGGCTGGGTTGTGTGCTGGGTGTGTATCTGTATGGAAATCTTTGGATCGCCAAGCAAGGAGCCAACCATTGGGAGAAACGAGGAGGGGGCAGCTCTCATCCAGGCTGCATGAGAGGAGGGGAAAGGGTGGGCTTGCGACAGAAAAAGCAGCATCCCATCCCTTGGATCCACCCTGTCTCTGGGCCCTGCCACACAGCCAGAAAATCAAGGCAGATAATCCACAGTGTATGCTTTGAACTGAGTTATCTGAAGCCCCTTCCACACAGTTGAATAAAATCCCACATATATGGCAGTGTGGATTCAGATAATCCAGTTCAAAACAGATATTGTGGGATTTTCTGCCTTGATATTCTGTGTGGAAGGGCCCTCCGATAACCCAGTTCAAAGCAGATAATGTGGGGTTTTATTCACATTTGTGGAAGGGGCCGGAGTCCACACTGCCACATAATCCAGTTCAATGTGGATTTTATACAACTGTGTGGAAGGGGCCTCTCTTTCCTACTGGAATCAGTTAAGCACCAGCTGTGTGAAGAGGGGGGGGGGGGAAGGAAGGGTTGGTCTGCAGTCCTTGTTAGCCCTCCCCTCTGAAATCTCCCTCAATAGCATTCTCCAGGATTGCTGTCAAATAGGCAGAGATTTGTGTATAAAAATAGGAAAGCAAATATCACTGAGCCGAAGCTTCGGCATCAATTTAAGGCTGCAAGAGGAAGGATTGTGTCTGAATGCAGGGAGGCATTCAGACAGTTGTCAGTTCCAACAGACTCCACCCCATAATCCCTCTCTACAGGCATATGCAAATCCGTGTGGAATAATTCATGAACGCTCAACAAATTAAGAACTGGGTGTTAAGGGCTACCAAGTGTTGATTGGTGTGAAATCAATGTTTCCTTTTGAAATGTGGATAATTCGAAGTATAGTGGGCTGACGTGTGAGTGAGGAATCTTGCAGGCACAGCTGGTGGCTTCCATTAAAATGAAGAGAGACTAGGAATGTGTAGTGGAAATAGGACTGTTGCTATTCCAGAGAGTCTATTTTGTTGGAGATGATTGCCCAGCAGTATTTGTTCTTGGCAACCTAGCCTTTTTTTAAGATTGTCTTTTTTGTACAAGAAGAAATCAAACCATTTAATGTGATTTGTGTCTTTTCTTAATTTACACCGGTGCCTTAAGTCTAGTTGTGTAACATAGAATATGTTAAAGTCTGGAGATTCTGTAAGGCTACCGAATATATTTGAAAGTCTGAAAGTAAATATTTTGCACAATTTCTAATATTTCAGTGATACTGTTTTTAATAAATTTTGTATGGCCAATTGACTCCAAAAGAGACAATTAGAATTGAGTGTATTGGGATGAATGATGATATTTCAAACTGATAAGACTAATCCAGAACAAAAGGAATTTCACCCCAGATGGGCCATAATTAGATTATCACATTTTTCTAGTTCATTTGTAGCTAATAATATGTGATTACACTTTTAACAAATATCCATTTTGATTATTAAAATGGGGCTCATTTTAATGAAACCAAACATGTGTAGCAAGACACAGAGAAGTATCCTATGTGAATAGTTTGTTTCCTCTGCATGTAGCCTGTTAAATTATAACTTTCTGCATGCTGAACAAGCCCTTGTAAATGAAAGAGGTTGAGAAGTAGAAGAATGTGGAAAAATGCTGAATCAGAATAAAGGGTCTTGGTGTCTTTTCTCCAATGACTAAATGGAACTGTGTTGGCTGTTCATGTGCCAGTTTCTCTTTAGGGGTATGCATGCAGAATATAGAGCTAATTGCTTTAGCATGCTTCAGTTGGCATGTAGCTCTCCTATGTATGTCACACTGGTTCCTGATGGAGTTTCCAAGAACAAGCAAGTATAAGGCGACAGTTCTTGGGAAGTATTTTGCTATCTGTGACCTTTTGCATATGAAGAGGCAGTATTGCTCAGAATTGAGCTGTTATCCTTTTTTGTTTGTTTGGCAGCAAATTAAAAACCACATTGAGTCAACATGTCCATACATTGGCTGTGATTATAGGAATCAATTCTGGATTCTACCCTAACTATATGGGTATTCAACTGTTTGTTAATTTTGTTTGTTGAATTAATATACTCAGCATATTAATACATTTAAACTATATGTGTCTTGTAATTATCCTGTCTTTGATGGGGTTATTTATTGGCAGGAGAGAATGTCATAAATATGAGAATATACTGTATGTAGTGATTAGGAACAAGTGCATCCTTCTTCAAAGGGCAGTTTGGAATTGTTATAAATTGATATAGCAAGAAATGGGGGACAGCCAATTAATACTGGGTGCTGAGGCTATATTTTAGAAGAAGGACCTAGTTAAACTACCTCTGAGGATTCCTTGCTTAAGAAAATCCTGAGAGGTCCATGAGGCCGTTGTAAGTTGACTGGTGACATACATCTTTTCTCATATTCATAATTCTTCAAAGATTAATAGAACAAACATAGGCTAGATCCAAAATAATTGCTCTATAGTTTAATACTTTTCCCCTAGTTTCTCATCATAGAATAATAGAGTTGGAAGAGACCACATGGGTCATCTAGTCCGACCCCCTGCCATGCAGGAAAAGCACAATCAAAGTACCCCTGACAAATGGCCATGCAGCTTCTGTTTAAATTAGGTTCCAAGGAAGACGCTTCCACCACACGCCGATGCAGAGAGTAAAAAGCATGCTTCTCTTCTTTTTGCTTTTCATGTTCTTTAGTATCTTCACCATATGTTAAGAATTCTCAAATGATGTATCTTTTACTCACACATCTTTTGTTGTCATTCTTGTTGCTTTCTTATCTTTCAAGCATCGTTTCAGAACACAGCAGCATCCAGTCTTAGTGACTACAGATGTGCCAGTCACACACCCTCAAGTAGCATGGCACATACATTTCATAATGTATAGTCATTGGTTGTTCTGCCCATTTTAATTAGTAGCTATTGCTGCATTTTAATTGACTATTTTATAATAGAATTGGGCTTTTTGTGATTTTTATAAGTGTTATCTTATGTTAATTCATATTGCTGCTATCATAAATATTGATGTATTTTATGTGTTTTTATGGTACTATTGGGTGCTGTTCTGTAAGCTGCCCCAAGTCCCTTCTGGGAGATGGTGGCAGGATATAAAGTTGTTGTTGTTGTTGTTGTTGTTGTTGTTATTATTCATCTTGCAATTTCTTCATACTAAGACAAAACATTTTAATGATCATTTCTATTTATAATATGCTCTTTCACTATCCGATCCATATAAAGTTTAAAGAAGCATATCAGCAAGTTGGAGTGTGGCTAGAGAAATTTTTAAAAGATAATAAAAAGTCAGGGAACTAAATCCCAGTGTGGGATAATTGAGGAAACTGAATATATCTAGTTTGGAGAAAAGATTATTGAAACATAATAGGATAAACATGTTTAAATATCTTAAGAGCTATCAAAATGGAAGAGGAAGCAACCCTATTTTCTTTGCTTCATAAAGCATAGGACCCAAACCAGTAGATTCAAATCACAAGAAAGAAAAGTCTGATTAAACAACTTGACAAAGCTGGACTGGATTAGCTTTGAGATACCTTCTAATTCTATCATTCTGCGATTCTATAAACTTTCTTACCCAAGAGGTGTTTACCAGGCAAGTTTCAGCAGTCAGTTTTTATGTAGATTATAAGTGCTACTCTTGATATAAAACGTGTTAACTATTGTAGGTCAATCTTTGCTGTCTCTAGGGGCTTTGCTGGAGTCCACAAAAACCTAGGCTGAAATGCATGTGTCTCAAAGGTACTCTTCCTATTTTTTTTCTTATACTGAAACAGACTAACACAGTTATCTTCTTAAAAATTATACCAGGTACAGCTTGACTTTGTTGGAAAAAGTTGATCACTTACAGAAATGACCTTTATAAGGTAAAAAAGTATAAGCACTCATATAATCTGGTATTTTCTAAAACAAACTCTCTTTTTGTTCTATACTTTCATGCCATTAACTATTTTGAGAGTGTACTTTACATCACATTTTGAATTTTCAAAGATGAATGCTATGGTATCATTCTTGTCAAATTATCTGTGGCTTTATAGCCTGCCTACCTTCATCCAATTTACGCCTGTAAACTGGCTCCACATCACTGTAACATATTTATCATCTTGAGTGTCTACTTCCTGTTCTCTTTATGTGTTGCCATATTGAGCTAGTAAATTATAAATGTTTTCAAGCCAATTTATTTCTACCATCCCGTTGAATTATCAGTATGTTTACAATTTGTTAAATAACAAATGTTTTTGTTAAAGCCAGAGAATATGATTACATTGTATTGTTAGATAAAAGAAAGGATGTATGTATCAAGCTTTTAAAGATACTAGCATCACATAATTTTTATTTAGTATTGTTCATGGTTTCATGTTCTTATATAATGCCTCAGATTGCAGAAGCAAACCCCCTCTGAACAAATCTTGCCAAGAAAATCTCATTATAGGTTTGTCTTAAGGGTTGCCATAAGTTGGAAATGAATCAAAGACATAACAAAGTACGTCGTCTTCAAAAGACCTTGTTGGTCTCTATGTGTGAGGATGAGTAGGAGTTTTATGCTATAACTAGTTATATAAACCAGCAGTTTTGTTTGTACTTCATATATTTCTAAACAAAAAATTGCATGCTAATTAAGTTGGCATAAGCGTTAAAATGTTATTTACAGTTAATGTGGTAATTTATACTTCTTTGCCAGCAGGCAGTATATATTTTCTTCTACTGTTATAGAAAATTATTTAATTGGTGACAAAATATCCTGGATCCAGAGAATAGGTCTATGATGATATGCTGATTTCTTGTTTGTGGTTTTAAGCCATAATAAATATTCCCTTAGTTTGTCCATTAGTGTGACTTAATATACAAGGATAGGCATTAATAGCACCCATTCAACTTCATTCCTCCCTGCCCATGAAAAAAAATGATGTGACAGAATTCATCACTTAAGACTGAGGTGAGCAGGAATCCTCTTTTCCAGCACATATTGTACTTCCTTGCTTTCTCAGTTTTTTAAGTCAGATTTGTAAATAAAAAGGTTGATGGGTTGAGGTTAAGGCAAAACCCTGGAGCTGGTGGAGTTTTAGATCAGTGGGTTTGGTGGGCCTGGGTGGAGCTTAGAAGATCTACAGAAAGGCTCTGCTGGGTGTATTTTCCTTATCCTTGACATAAGAACTTCCCATGAAGTGCAGACAAGCTGGGGTAAAAAGCCAGTTTAAATTGCTTCAAATTTGACTTAAGAGTCAATGTAAAGCCATTTCCGAAACAACTGTTGTCACATCTTTTGGCATTACATTTTATAGGTTGTGTGTTTGAAGAAGTAATATATGAATAATTAATATTGATACCAAAAAACACTTGGCAGGCTATTGCTGGAAGCAGACGATAAAGAGAACCAGCTTTGTTCAAATTGGATACAGGAAAGAGGTGGAGACTTAGCTCTACATATCCAGCCCAGTGCCTCTTCTTATCCCTGTTTGCTATAGTTCTCTGAATTCATCTTATCAGAGCATTCATCCAGCATAGGTTTAGAAGCAACAATATGCTTTCAATACCTGATACTTACAGTTTACTATTTCTGAAAAGTTTTTTTAATTATCATTACTGATAAGAGGAACTTCATAGATCAAGCATGAGAAAGCTTTTGGTCAGCTGAAGTAAACAGAGATCTGGTGAAAAAAGCTATTAGGATTTGAAGTAGACCTTGCTTTATGGAGGTACAAGCTATCATCAAAATATTCATAACCCTTGCCCTTGAAAACAGATTCTCCCCTGTTCCTTCTTTACTTTGAAGAGATCACTTTATTCAGTACTGAGTCATAACATATGATAGCAAACTGTATAAGTTTAGTTTTAGTTTTAATAAATTTACCAGGCCCTGTTTGCCCCACTAGCTCGTTTGACATCTTGAGCAATGATCAACTTATATGCCCCCAATGGAACCCCAATGTTGGCTCTGAGAAATTGTTTGATGTTATGCTTTGTGTTGTTTTATGTATGGTATAATAGGTTGTGTTTAAATTTAATTTTAATTGTCTGTATCGTAACTATAAAAAAATTCGTTACTTTTTCGTTATGTAATGACATAAGCGGGGAAGCTTCCGCGGCTACTTTCTTCCTCGTTTTTAGAGCTATTGGGATGAAACTTGCTACAGTTGTAGAACACATTTACAACTGTTACCCCCCCCCCCCGTTTTTCACACATCCACTATTTTTTGCGAATTTTAAAAAAGTTTTATGAACAACATTTTTTAAAAAAAATCTATTTTCAATGATACAACATAACCAGGGCACAATTCCCACCAAGTTTCTGAAAGGTTTGCACACCCACTGATTCTTAGGGAATTTTTACTAACATAAACCTAACAATACTATTTCAGTGGAAGACCTCAGGGGCTATCCAGTCCAACCCCCTTCTGCCAGGCAGGAAAAGCACAGTCAAAGCATTCCCAAAAGATGCCTACCCAGCCTTTGAAATAATAATAATAATAATAATAATAATAATAATAATAGGAAACCTAATAGGTAAAATTTGAAGTTTCTTCCTCTCAACTTTGCCTGCCTCACAGGGTTGATTCAGCTCCCAACAATCCCCTTTTATCTTAAAATCCCTTTAGAGAATGAACACCAGTTTCCCTCCACCAAAACTTTCAGGGAGAAGGAGGTGGCACAAGGCAGTAAGCAGAATTCTAGGAAATGTAGTTTGGGAAAGTGAGAACCCCTGTGGCAGAAAATTCAAAAGTCCAACGCTAAACTACATTTCCCAGAATTCTGCTTGCTTCAGAATTCTGGGGCTGCCCTCATTAAAGCCTCAATGTGAGGGTCTCTGCCTGTCTCTCTCTTCTCTGCCCATGTGGGGTTCTGTCTTTACTTTTATCTCCTCCCACCCTCTGCCCAAATAGCCACATAAATCCTTGCAACAATATGACACAAACTCTTTCTGAGTCCGTGGCACTGTTCCTTGTTTTCCATAACCTGGATGCACTAGAACAAGTGCTTGACAGCGAGAGTCTTTGTGTAATGTTTATTCTGCCATGCCTTTACAACTAGGTGTTTTGGTGTCCATTTCCTTTCTACACTGCATCTCTTCTAAATGTGTTGCAGTTCTGCTACTGCACATTGTTCTAAATATTATCCACACTTTTCTCTCTTCGTGTTTTCATCATTTTATGAAAGTGGTTAAGTTATTTAACTGATTCAGATAGTTTGTTCTCCTTGGCACTCACATATCTGATGCATTATCCACAGCTTTTTCTGGAGAATAGATAAAATATTGCAGGTAAGGTCTATTTCACAATAGAAAAGTTTTGGCAATTGTATCTCTCTATCATCTGGATAAATGCCTGTTTTCCCCTTCCTTCTTTAATAAAACTTTCCAACTGTATTTAATTTAAACAAAATGTGGATATTCTGGTTCTTCCTCAGTGAGCAGTTTCTGTCAAGAACAGCTTTTGGTTGGAAATCCAGCATGCAAGTCATTAATTTGGAAGAGAAGCTGCTTTAGTTCCAGTTATGACAGAGCTCAATATAAATATGCTAGTGGCAGTATGGCTCACAGAATATAGTTTTATATATTTTAAAACTATTTATTTTGCTCATTTACAAGCAGAGCTGTATTTGCAGCTCAAGGGGTCTTGATATTCAGCCATCAAAATATCTCAGTATACAGTATTTAGTGGTTCAGGGATAAAAACACTGTGATTTAGTCTTCTTGGTAAGTCTTGGAGACCACATAAATGCACAATGCAAGCAGTAATATTTTAATGTTAAGTGTATAGTATCTCTATACCTTAAAAGCACAAGAGCTTGTCTGAACTTAGAAGCTAAGCAGGATCAGCCCTGATTAGCACTTTGATGGGAGACGGTCATTGAATACCAAGTACTATACGCTATCTTTCATAGGAAGGAACTAAAAAAAACCTTCCTCAGTATTCCTGGTTTTTGAAATTCGTGGTGTCACAATAAGTCAACAAGCATCTTGAAGGCACACACATATCTCTATGTAGATCAGCCCCAAAATCTTCCCCACTAAAAAAAGTATTATATTAGTCATTTCAGCAAGGAGAAGCTCAGAAGCATTTCCTAAATCAAAATGTCCTAGCTTAAACAAAAGGCAACAATTCCCTTCTTTCCTCAGTGGATTTCATGCAAGAAAAGGGGGGAAATTAAGAAGCAATGAGAATGAACTCAAAACATACAAATTGAAGGTGACATTACATGCACCCCAGTAAATTCCATGAAACAGGATAGTAGAATGACTGTCTGGAAGCAGCTTTGGTTGTGCAAGCATTAGTAAGTAGATCTGTTGTTTTTCTGTCTAGATTGAGATGAGATGAGTGTAGTGCTAGACTGAAATGTCTATCTCTGACCACATACTGACTAGGAGAAATAGAAACTAGTATCTAACCAAATTTGAGGGGGAATGGGCTGTGCATCATGCTCCAATACTTGCTCATGTTAAAATACTTGCCTGTTGAAACTTCAGCCAGGAACTTTGAGCAACAAATTATTGGGTTTTCATGAAAAAAGTGTCAGTTTGTCCACTTAGGTAAGACTGATACTTACATTTATTTCAAGTTGTGTTCAAAAGTGTGAGTAGTGGGCAGACCACAGAGATCTATTTTCATGGGTTTTCTGACCAATTGTTGATTTCAAACGAGGGAGAGAAGAAAGGAAGGAGGGATAATATATATGGTCGACAACATGTATCGACAACAGTGAAACGGCAGCATGTTCAGTGGCTCACCAGGCTGCTTGTCACCTAAAATAACAATAGGATTTTTACTGAACAAGAATTTGACAAGTGGCCTGTGCTGTAATTGCCCCTGTTTGGTGCAGTTCAATCATGGCTTCCTTCAGATTTCCTTTTGGACCACACCACAAAAAGTAGGGTACACTATTATAACAGATGCTGGGTGCCCCCCCCGCCCCCCCGATTCAATTTTTTATCAAGACTGTTACTGTTACATATTAATTGTTACTTCTGTCTAATTATTAGCCTTACATGAAGCCAAGATTCATTTGGTAAACAGGCAAGATTTGTGTGAACAGAAGACTTTTAAAATAATAATAATAATAATAATAATAATAATAATCCTTTATTTATACCCCGCTACTATCTCCCGGAGGACTCGGTGCGGCTTACAAAGGCTGAGCCCAAGTACATCAATAAAACAACACAGCAATACAGACAATAAATAACTCATAAACAAAACAATAAACAATAACAGTAACACCACGACGCATTAAAAACCTATGGCAGGGCCAAATGTAATAATTAAAATTTTAAAATAATGGGCATGACAAGGTGACTGAATTGATGGTTGGAATCATTCAGAATTCTATTAGCTTGCTTTCTTACAGATATAGGAAGACATCGCTATATGCCCTCAGAAAATAATTTTGCATTTCTTGGCTAGATAAAATTTTAAATTTTTCTTGTAAGTTTATAGGTATGAGAAGATACTTTCCAGGAATCAGAGAATTGATCACTGTTTGTTTATTAGGGAGCTTGTTTGAGGCCACAGGGTAACACCTTGTGAAAATCCCAGCATCAGTCTCGGATATTTTCATTTATAATAATAATAATAATAATAATAATAATAATAATAATAATAATAATAACAACAACTTTATTTATACCCTGCCACCATCTCCCCAAGGGACTCGGAGTGGCTTACATGAGGCCAAGCCCAACAACAACACATCAGTAAAAACAACAGGGAATAAGCAAAATAAACAATACAATTAATATAACTCACACATAGACAGTAACACACAAGGATTTAAAAACCTATGGCCGGGCCAGATGTAATAGTTAAAACTTTAAAATAAATGCTGGACATGAACAGAGGGTGTATCTAGTAGGAGGGTTTTAAACAAAATTTAAAGAACATCCCAACGGGTAATTAAAGTGCTTCTCAGGATATTTGCAGGTAATTGTTTCCTTTATTTGAAATGTGTTCGATGTTATGAACTGAAATGAATACTATTACATTGATCAAAGGAGATGGTACTGGGCTAAAACAAAAATTGTTTGGAACTTTTGTAAACAGTTTCAACAATGATGAACACATTAGTTCTGTTTTTCATCTTTCTGGTCATATACCAATTTATCAGTATTTCAATTCGGTCTTAAATTTGGGGTGATTGGTCCTGTTTGTTTGAAGCAGTATCTCACGTGCTGAAGAACTCTTGTAAAGTAGGAAAAGTCAGCCAGTTTTATTGTGTTGCAGTAACCATCCTGGAGCTTAGAAATAAAATGAAGGTATTTTATTTTGATGATATTTTAGCTGACTGCGTTTAACTATTCTGGTTTCTCATCCAAGAGAGTGTGCCACAAATGTCTCTAATAGTATGGATTAGTTCAGCTCAGAAGTTTAATTGAAATCAAGCCAGATTTCCTTGACCTGTAGATAACGGGGAACTCTGGTTTAATATGTTTGGTTTGTGCTGAGGTTGCCATGTGGCAGGATTGAGGGAGGGGTGCATGACCAGGATCATCATAAATATGCCACTGAGATGTCATGTTTTTTGGATTGAAATAGTAATTTACTAGTCGAAGATTTTCTATCATTTTCCCAATACTTGTCTTTTTTTAACTTTTGGTTTGACGGGCTCACTCAAATGGAGCTTTATTAGGTTAGACTCAAGGACCTACTATAGTCTGATAATGTATTTCTTCTGTTTCGTACCTGCAACTGAAAGAACGTTGATCATAAGGATTATTCTTTCCCCTGATCCTCCAAACCATGAGTTGATGAATGCTGAGTGATACCTTAGATATGAATTAGAAGTTACCTACCGGATCTCTTTGCTCATAGCAAGGACTGCAGTCCTTTGCCTGTTCTCCAGCTTTGCCTTCTCATAAACAAATATTCCTGCCCTTCCCTTGTTAGCCTTTAACAAGGAATGTTATATCACCATAATTTTAAACATTGTTTGCATTGACCATGACTGTTTTTTACTAGGATTTGCTAAGCAACTTCAAATTTTGGTTTTAGATCCCAATTCCAACTGCACTGAGAACATATATATTCATATATAAGTTAACTTCATGAATAAATCGAGGGCAGGTTTTGTGGCCAAAATTGTGGATGTTGATATGATCCATGGATAGGTTGAGGGACATTCTGCAGAAGCTACCTGGCTATCACTGCCATTTTCCACCCTAGGAATTCAAAAGGCCAGTAGCAGCATCCTAGTGAAGAGAGTAGAGGGCCCAGTTCTTTTTTTACATTCTCCTGGGATGAACTAAGCTTTTATAGAATCACATATTTGGAAGCCCACAAGGACCATCTAGTCCAGCTCCCTTCTGCAATGTGGAAACATCTAATCCAGTGGTTTCCAACCTGTGGTCCTCAAGAACTAAAATATGGTCTGCGGCCTCACTGTTACTACACCGTTGCAACAAGAGTAACTGGTCTCTTGAAACCCTCTTATTAAATATAGGTTTCTGTGGGTGAGCAGATGGCAACTACTGGATAGCATATGATCTGTATCATAAACTAGAGCTGATGTGGTCTATCCATTGCAATTTTCTGACTCAGCACCCCAAATAACCAAACGGAATCTAAAGTTGAACAAAAACTGATTTGTAACCCTTTTAGAACTAATGTTGGACAGTGGTCCCTGGTCAAAGTGGTCCCTGGACAAGTGGTCCCTGGCCAAAAAAATGGTTGGGAACCACTGATCAAAGCACTCCTGATAGATGGCTATCCAGCCTCTGGTGGGAATCTCCGGAGAAGGAGACTCCACCGTTCTCCGATGCAGCATATTCTACTGCCAAACAGCTTCACCGTCGGTAATTTCTTCCTAACGTTTGAGTGGAATCTCTTTTCCTGCAGTTTGAATCCATTATATTGTGGCCTACTGTCCAGAGCAGCAAAACAACCTTGGCCCCTTTCTCAGTGTAGCACCCTTTCAAGAACATGGCTATCAGGTCCGCACTTCTCTTATCCAACCGTCTCTTTTCCAAGCTAAACATTCCTATCTCCCTAAGTCACTCCTCATAGGGCTTGATCATTTGGGTCGCCCTCTCTGGACACCTTGTGTTTTGTCATTGTACTCCAAGAAAGGGTGGCCCCTTTTTTGATAACAGTTAAGGTACAGTTCTTGACTCGTGAATAAGTTGACCCAAGTTTGGGAGTTGATTTTTTTACTAAAATACCTTGATTTACACATGAGTATTTAGGATAGCTTTCACCTCTCCATTATTACAGGAACAACAAGAGCAGATGGACTCTTCTATCACTTGCCATGTCCAAATGATCTTGTCTCTTGTTAATAAATACAAATGGGTTTGTCTATATCAAATGAAAGGCCTTCAGGAAAGCCATAGTTCAACCAAGCAATATCTAAACGTGATTCTTAGGAAGGGGGAATAGAAGGAATGTAATTGTGGGCAAAGGACTCATTTATTACTTGTCTTGATAAGCTGAAATATAATTACCCAAAAGACCAGTGCAGTGAACTTGATTGTGCAGTTTTAATATTAAAATCAGTCTTGATTTTTATATCTCATGTCCTGAATTTGGCTCATGCAATTCCCAGCAGACTAACATCTTCATGCCAAAAAGGATATTTTTTTTAGAAAAAGAAAATAATAGTTGTTTGGGCTGTTATTCATACACAGAAATCTGTCTGAACAGTGCCAATATGTCACACAGCTGCTAGGATGACATAATGGTTTTTTGTTCAAGTGAGGGAGTAAATAAGAACTTCCTTCCTTCTTCATTCATACTTGTTCTAACTCAGCACAGACGTATGATTTCATGAATTATTATGAAGTTAGTGTCCATTATAAAAAACATGCAACAGTTCTGTAATGTAACATATAGTATTTACTTTCTAGATCCACTATGGAAAATAGGAAACAGCATAACCTTCAGTTTCAGATGTTTGATCAAAGTTTGGCTAGTTGTGCTCAGCTCCTTATAATCACTAAAACACTATAAAATACTGTCAAATGCAAATATGGACTGTATTTGTTGATATGTGCAACTTAGTTGGAATTTCAGTTACAGTAGTTTGAAGTTCCACCACAAAAGTAAATTTTGCTAGAGAATCAAACTCTCAGTATGTCTATGCTTATTTTCAGGTGGCCTGTTGACTTTTGTTTCCTTTATGAGTACTCTGATATTCAGAGGTGATTTGCCATTGCTTTCCATAGCACCTGATGTTAACTGGAAAAAGTAGGTCCCATTGTGATAAAAGCAGAACTGTTCTAGGAATGGTATGAAATATCCATTGAAATAGAGAGTTGGATCTTACAGTCCAGCCCCCTGTCATGGAGAAATACAGTTAAAATGCTCTTGACAGATGGCCATCCAGCCTCTATTATCTGTCCAAATAAGAAAATCTCACCACATTCTGAAGCAACATAATCTACTGTCAAACATCTCTTACCATAAGGAAATATTTTCTAATGTGCAGATGGAATCTCGTTTCATGCATTTTAAAGCCATTGCTCCATATTCTTGGACACATCTACATGAACACTTTACCTCAAAAACTGTGTGTGTTGGGGGGGGGGGGTGTCAGCTCTGTGATATCTGCATGATGTCTACAGCAGATTCAGGTCAACATAGCATTGAAAAGTTGGCCTCAGAAAAACCCAGACTTTGAATTCTTTGATACAGAACTATTCCTAACCTTTTACATGGCCAGCTAATATTCACCAGGATTAGCCAGTCTATGGGCATGGAATGCCACTTACGATCACACTCCTGTTCTCATTGACTGGCTGGTGGCCATCACTCATCTCCTGGGATAACATTGGTCAGGCGCGAGGGCAGTCACCCTCGCAGTGTTGCTTTGTTGCCTTGGCCAACATCAGATATGAGCAACTGCCACCTGTATGACAACAGGAAGGATCGCCACTCAGCCATAGGCCCCTTCTAAATTGCCATGTAACACTGCCATGTAACATCCAGATTATCTGATTTGAACTGGATTATATGTCAGTCTAGAATCATATAATCCAGTTCAAAGCAGATAATGTGGATTATCTCCTTTGATCCACATTATCAACTATTTACTAGCAGTGTAGAAGGGACCTCAATCCCCTTCTACATTGCCATATAAAATCCAGGTTGTCTGCTTTGAATTGGATTATCTGGCAGTGTAGACTCATATAACCCAGTTCAAAGCAGATAATGTAGGTTATCTTCTTTGATAATCTGGGTTGTATGGCAGTTTCTCAGATCGCTCCTGACATTAAAAAAATTACAATGTAGAAGGAGCCTTAATCTCTGGAGCAGCAGGAAAAAAAGCTTGATTCCTCCTCAATATGACATCTTTTGAAATGTTTAAACATGACTATCACCTCCTTTCTTAACCTTCTCTTCTCCAAGTTATACATACTCCGTTCCCTGAACTGTTCCTTATCCATCTTCATGCAGGCTCTGCCTGACAGGATCATAGGCTCTGATCTTGAATCACCCTTTTAGCATATTTTTGCTATTGATGTGAATGGCCATTAGTGTTCTTCATCATAGGAAGGAAAGAAACATTTGAGGCTAATGGGCACACATTTAGTGCCAATCCCTGGCACATTGGAAAGAAATAATTATTTCCCATCATCAGATAGTTTAGAAATGCTGCTCTGGGATAGCATTAGAACCAAGAGGTGGGTTTGACCTGAAGAAAGATTGGGAACGTTATTATAAACAGTCCATTTTGCTGCCAATTTGGCATCAAGTAAGATATGTTTTCCTAATTCTCTTAACATTTGTGTTATTCTGATATTAGCTGATTTTTTTTATTTCTTTTTTATAATTTAGTTTACTTGAAATATTTTTGTTGGGACTGTGAATTTCTGAAAGTAAGTTGCTTTTTATTTGGGGGGGATGTGACTTGACAATCAGTGTCATGTACTGACTGACAGGAGTGGGGTGCATTGACATGTAAATAAAGAGAACATAAATAATTTTGGAGTGCTCTTGGATTCTTGTTTGGGACACCACAGGCTAGAGCTAGTGTCATTTTTACTGTCATTTCTGCTTTAAATGAGCCTGAAGTCCACAGATATAATGAGCTAGCCCAGCACTAATAACCTTTTTCTCTTCATTTAATCTGCCATGGCTCTTACTGGCCTCTCACTTGGATAATGTCAAACCATTTTCTACCCACCCTGAAAATGTAACTGTCATGTTGCAATGATCACTACCCAACTAACGAATGGATAGAAGAACCAGGAGCAAATCCAAGAAAAGGCAAAGCGAATGGGGATCAAAAGAGGAGATGTAAGAAAAGTTTAGCTGCAGGTGCTCTCCCTCTAGAGCAGAACCTAAGACACAAGGTATTTTTTAACCTTGAAGAAATTGGAAAGGAAGGGAGCAAGGGAAAAGGAAACAGATTGGGTGGTGGACCTGATGAAACAGAGCTTGCAGTCTGTTCACATTTCCTATTCCTATATACCAAATATTCCCTTCTATTGCAACACTACTAGATACAAACAAAAATTTGGCTCAAGACGAATTGGTAGAGTTTATAATGCAAAGTCTGACTAAATAATATCAACAAGACTACAGGGAAAACTTAGCAATATAACCATAATCCAGGGTACGTTGCATAAAGGAGGAAGCAAGGCATCAAAACATTTCATATTTATGTCCAGGAGGAAATTTGATCACACAGTGTAACAGGATACATTGATAATCTTAGTGACTAAAGTGTAAAAGTAGGACACAGAAGTAGCACTTAACATTGTTGGAAGACTGGGATCAAGAAATAAAGCAGGAGAGAAATCTATCACATTTTGTAAATCCAATAGATTTTTCTTTGCAGAAATACTCTTTAGGCGACCCAACAGACAGCTATGCACATAGACATCACCAGATGGTCAATATAAAAATCAAATAGATTATATAATTGGATTTTGAAGATCGAGAGATTGCATCCTCAGCCAAAACAAGATCAGGATGATCTACTAATATCAAAAATTAGAGTAAAGCTGTTTAAGAACATGAAATTAATCAGCCATAATGCCTCAATGAAATCTAAAGAACACCGCTTAAAATGTAGACGATGTAGAAAAGAACTTTGTCCACTATGCCTGTTGTACCATGAACCAGAAGAATTATGGACTGAAATAATGAACATTGTCATGGAAGAATGAAAAAAGACAATAGTTGGCATCTTGTTTCGTATTTATAATGTTGTAAACCATTCTTTGGCACCCGGTATAGTATTGTGGCTATGACAGGGTTTGAGTCCCTGCTCGTCCTTGAATAGGGTTGGTAATAACAGACTGTCTTGGAGGTTTCTTATTCATATGATCAATGTAAATTAAAGCTGACTTGATGCACATATGAACAGACTTAGTTACTTTTATTGTCCATTTCTCTCTCTCTCTCTCTCTCTCTCTCTCTCTATATATATATATATATATATATATATATATAATTCTTACAGAAATAGTTACTGGTGTTTCATAAACATATATTGTCAAAATCTATGAGCTGGATGTAATGTAGATAATATACCTCTTAGTACATTGATCAATGGACTGCCCTGCCTTTGACCTAGTTCCTGTTGTTAACTCTGACTAGAGTAGACTCATTGAATCGGTGCAATTAATCGGTGTGTTAACTTATTATTCAGCAATTGATTGAATTATCTGCTCTGGTTGGGACTAACCAATAACATTCCCCCATTTACCTGGTGTTCTGGTGGCCCTTTGACTCTTAGTACAACTCAGAGGCTTTAAGTTCACTTTCATAATTAAATAAGATTCCATCAGGGAAGAACCTTTAGTGCGTATACAAATTCAGATTTTTAAATTAGTTGTGATTTATAGGACTGATAGTTTCTATTGGCAAAAGATAAATTTATTTTGTTATTCCTACAGACTCTAGTGGACTTTCCCCACTGTGTTCATATAGATGAAAATGTCTGCATTTCTATTGTGTCTGCCTGTGCTGACCAAGTTGTTTGCCTTTTGTGTTAGTGAACAAGTACCTGTAGAGGCCTGCTAAAATGCTATTGCTGTTACTGTGCCAACCAGACTGTGTGGTTTTTTCCCTTCTTTATCATTCACAGACCAAGCAGAAGGTTTGCCATTCTTTCAGGCTATGTTTTATTCAATAAGATAAAGAACTGCCTTTGCTTCAAGCAGTAAAATTGAACAGTTGCAACACTGTTTTTGCTTAATAATTAGCTAGATAATTATGCAGGAAGGATGGCTCATTTCAACTACTGTTGCAGGTAAGAATTCAAAATTGCAGGTGTCTTCTCACATTCTGGTTTTTCCATTTCTCTACAAACTCTAGTGGTTGTATTTTGAATTCTGTATATATGGGCAGTTTTTGGTATGTGCAGAAAAGTCTACCTATCTGTAGTGAAAAGGTGTTAAAGAAAAAGGTGGTCTATAATGGACAGACCACAAAATCCAGAAAAACTTGGAAAATAACACATGTGGACAGTATCAAATCTCCTATTACTGTGGCTACTGTAGAGCAAGAATCTGGCTATGTCTTGGGAAGAAAGGGGGCTATGTTGTGGTTAGTATTTTATAACTGGAACTATGTAGATAAGGTTGAGAATTAAACTGTGAGTTCTTAATGGATTTTAGAATCTGAGCATTTAGACATGAGATCGGCATATAGCGTGAAGTCCAATCAAATGTGCACACACATTAAAAAGAGAAGACATGCAGTTCCCAAGTTACAAACAACTCATAGTTAAGAACCAAAGTGAGACAACAAGAAGTGAGAGAAATCTACCCCTCAGAAGGGAAATTCCCTCCCGAAAGAGTTATCATCCCACAATAAGCCAATTTTTTCAAAATCCAGTTATCACAGGGACAAAAAGTGAGGTGAAATCTTCTGAACAGGAGTACAGACAGCAAAACAAACACCACAGAGATTTTCACCCTTCCCTATGCTATCCAAAGATTGCTTGCTTATATATATGGGGGGGGGGGGGGGGCTGGAGTTACACTTTAAAAATATACCTGTTCGACTTACAAGCAAATTCAACTTAAGAACAAACCTGGACACTGCCTGTATAGAGTATGTAGAAACAGAAGATAGAAAAGTTAAAAAAAATAGAAAACAGAAAGAGCCTCTGACATAGTTTTTTTTTTGTCAAGATTTATTCAAAGGGGATTTGATTTTGTCTTAATCTGAGGCTGGGAGACAGAGGACGACTTGCTCACCTAAAGTCACCCAGTAGGTTCAGAGCCACAGTCTGAGATTCAAACGACATTCTGTTTCCTACCTTTCTTTCTCTCTTTCTTCCTTTTCTTCCTTCCCTCTCTGTTTCCTATTTACTTTTCTTTCTTCCTTTTCTCCCTCCCTCTCTTTTTTCTTATCTTTCTTTCTTGCTTGCTTTCTCTTTCTTCTCTCTTCTATCCCTCTCCCCTTCCTTCCTCCCTCCCCCATGCCTCCCCTATATTTTTCCTTCTTTCCTTCATTTATTTTCCCCCTCCTTCCTCTCTTTCACTGTCCTTTCTTCCTTCTTTCCTTCCTTCCTGTCTCCCTCCCCACTTTCTTCCCACCTTCTTCTGTCCTTTCTTCCTTCTTGCTTCCTTCCTTACTTCCTTTCTTCCTTCTTCTCTCTCTCTTTCTCTTTCTCTCGTTTATTCTCCTCCTGCCTTCCATACTTTCTGTGCTATCCCATCAATCTGCCTTACTTTTGGCAAAACAATGGCAAAGACCGGCTCCAGAGAAGGTCCAAACATGGATGCAAATAGCAGCAGGGGAAACAAGGGAGAAGTTCAAATGGCAACAAGAGCAGGGTTCGGGTGTAAATGGCAGCAGCGGGAGCAGCGAGTCTAGTTTAGGATGAGCTGGGAAAAAGATTTTGCGGGCTGGATCCAGCCTGTGGGTCGTAGTTTGAGTACCCCTGACTTAGAGGGATGTAAAGGCCGCCTCACCTCATGAAGGTTACCACCTAAGCTAGCAATCATAAGAGTGTCGTCTGCAGGTTGTTTGTAAACTTGTGGAAAATGTCCCCAACTGTTAGTTGTCTCTTTTTCCAATAGGAGTTTTAACATTTCTAGTGCTGGTTGGACCTCGGATGGAACTTGCTATCCAAAAAGATCTGGAGGGCTTCAAGTTTCCCATCCTTGATTGTAGGACTTGGCTGCATGACTTGTAACCCATCAAATGGAATTCACAGCACCCTCGCTACTGTAGGTTGCCAGGCATTTATTAGCCCTTAATTTCTATTCTGGCTTTGGTTTTCCTTGCAAGTGTTGGAGAAGCGATAAAAATAGAAAGTTTAGTGAAGCCATTAATTGCCATGATCGGTTTTGATTGATTACAAATTAAGGATTGATGATTTATTAAGGGACTGGATTAGGAAGTACTTTCCCACTCCAATATGAATTTGGTGGAAGATACTAGCTTTGGGAAGGGATTCTGTTGTATGACTAAAAGTCCAGTGAATTCTATAAAGGGGAAAGACTTCTATGAACCATTCTTTATAGTTCTATAAGTGTTTTTTAAAAGACGTGTACCTATACTAAGCTAAAACAGGCTGTTAGCCTAACAAGAATTAACTACAGACATGAATCTGATTGCAGTTGGGGTTAGCTTACTGTTTGTTAACTATAATTATATATTTTGTATATTCAGAGAAGTTTTTAACTACAGCAGCTAGAAGATTGTGTTCATCTTTATAAAAACGAAAACATGCCACAGTTGAAACGCTGATACTGAGTTGTTGAAAGGAATTTGGCAGCTTCTCTGGAGTTTTACTGGATAAGTACCCGCATTGTACAAACTAACAGCGTCTCACATGGCAGAAAATCTAAAAAGTGAGCACTAGTAAAATTGCCACTTAAATCATTATATAAAGGATTGCTTTTAAAAGAATCAGAAGATGTTTATTATTAATTGCTTTTCAAAACATGAAATCACTGTAAGCTCACTTTTTAGATCTTGTTGCCAAATTTCTCTAAAGCTTTCATCTTTTAAAACAAATAACCATTTCTTTAAGCTGATCATTTTAGTGAAGTGATTTAAAAATATATTAAATCATTTCATAGTAGTAGCTGCTTCTAGGAGGGAGAAGAGCAGGGCAGCTAATAGTATGTGGAACCAGTGTTAATGGTATGCAGAGCTAAAAAGAGGTGAAATCATGAGTTGACAGAACAGATTTGAAGACTTGGGGGAAGGAAGAAAGAGTGAGGAGAAAACGGTTTAATTACAAATTTTGGATTTTCCATTGGTGCAGCTTAAAGCCTTTTGGGATATAGAAAATATATTATTCCACTCCTTCGGAATGAGTGACTTGCTTTTTAAACAAGGCTATCACAAAAAAAATACAAGGAACTAAACAGAATGAAGATTTCTATATAAGATATTTGGCAGAATTAGAAAATAATCATTCCCAGCATCTTGAAGACATATCGAGCACCCATATTCAAAGTATCTTCATGAGGTTGTTATACTGGAATGGAGGGCTTCATTGCTTGTGATGTTGCAGTATTAAACAGTTCACTATTTTCATTGTGGAATAAAACTTCAAAAAGTTAACTCTATACATGCTAGAACTTGTGACCACAATAAGACCATTTGTTTCCCAATAATATGCTTTTTGCTTTATTAAAAAATAAGGGTTTTGTTGTCCTTCCCTCCCTCCATCAGAAACTAAGATAGCTGTGCTTGCGTGGCATAGGGTGCAGTTGTTTATATCTGTTTATGTCTGTTATATATATGTATGTGCAATTTTGCGCATGCAAAACTTGAGTTTTTTAAATATTAAATATCATAACAATATCAAATAGTGTAATTTCATTAAGTTCAGAATGAAAGAAGTTATGTGGTTAAACAGTACAAAATACGTTCAAATTCTATCTGAAAATAAGTATTGCATATAAAGTCCAAGCACCATATCTATGAATGTGGGCATCAAATTAACAATCAAAACTTCTGGGAGCCAATCATTGAACATATCATCTTGTAGTAGGAGTGCTACTTAAGAGAGGAGATCCTCATCAATCACAAATGGAAAATCACCGTCACCTAAGTTCACTCCTGTGTGTATTTTGTGCCCTGGCTACATCCCTTGGACTTGCAATTCATGAGGCGGCTCAGTAAGATCACCAGGGTGGATCACCAAAGCTGACACCTTGACCCTGGAGGAATAGGCAGAGCTCAGGCAGAAGATTCATAATGATTTGAAGGCCCATGTCTACCCACACATGAACTTTAATGATGACGTAGGGTCCTTCCACACAGCTATATAACCCAGAATATCAAAGCAGATAATCCACAATATCTGCTTTGAACTGGGTTATTTAAGTGCACACTGCCATATAATCCAGTTCAAAGTGGATTTTATACAGATGTGTGGAAGGGGTCTTAGATGACAAGCTTCTTTCCCGTTGTTGGAGCAGACAAGGAGCATCAAGTGAACAGCAAGAAGGTGATGGGATGCAAAACCAAGTGGGAGAATATGGAAGTGGAAAACTCTGCCCATTGCAAGTTTCCTTTGATGCAAGATCTCTTAAACAGGTCTCACTTGCAGGATCTCAAAAACATTGCCTACAACGTGCATTATGAGCTGTTCTGTTTGTAATCTCAATGAAAGCAACCTGCCTACCAAGGGCAGCAAATTCCTGGCCCTGAACTCCATTAACAGAGAACCTGAGAGTCACCTTTGAGCTTCAGACACAGCACGACCTCTCCTGTCCCATCCATCTCACCCCTGGCTCCACTGACCCATTCCCCAATAGCTGCAGTCTTATAGTTTCACATCTCAAGGATAGGCCAACCACCTTCTGGACTTTGCTAGCCCTGGTCTCACTTTCTTAGCCAAGGAGGCCTAAATGGGCTGTGCTCTACGTCCAGACTCCAGACCTAGGATTTCCAGGTCACCACCTAACCCACTTCTGAGCACTATGTTGGCCATGCCTCCTTTCTTTCATATTTTCCCCCTTTTCTAATGCTGATGGTACCATTCTACTTTGGTGCTTCTTAGTTCAGGGATGGAGGCTGAGAGCCATTGAAGGATCAGTATTGCATGAAAAAGTCACACCCACTGTCCAAAGAAGAAGCCTCCACCACACTCCGGGGCAGAGAGTTCCACTGTTGAATGGCTCTCACAGTCAGGAAGTTCTTCCTAATGGTCAGATGGAATCTTCTTTCTTGTAGTTTGAAGCTATTGTTCCGCGACTATTTGACTTATTTATTTTGAATGGTCTTCTGTATGTTTCAACTACTATTTGAAAAGTCCTCAAAGAGCCAACAGCATTTTGACACAGTTATGTTTGTCTGGCTTTGCTTAAGATATGTACTGTTTGATGCTGGAGCCACTGAAATGAGTCCATTTGAAAGGTGTAAAGCTATATTAGACGAGTCAAAAGTATGAACTCGAAAGGGTAAAAGAGCCTGAAACTTGCTGATTCAGATGACTAGACTTTTACAAACAAACAAACAAACAAAATAACAGGCTTTGGACAATTTCCAGATTATTATTTTTTTGGAGATTCTACAGATTGTAGAATTCTACATCTTACTTTGGTAAGATGGTGCCATCTTTGAAATAATTGTGTGCTGGATCTAATTTGTGCGTGTATGTATGTGTGAAATTGGACTGTGAAGAACCAAGTTCAGCATCACCTATCCGTGACTGCTTCCAGGACAACCACTGTATCTTTCCTTGGAATTTAGAAGAGATTTCTACTTTGTTATCAAGGCAGGAGAGATCTTTAATAATAATAATTTTGTAAAAACGCCCTCTGGAAATTTCTGCCTTGTGCCGTGATTGACCACTGCTGCTTTTTTAAACTGCTTGGTCTGACTACATGCTGAGTCAGCTTTTCTGTATCCCCACATTTCAATCATTTTGCTTCCACTAACAAGTAACATTTCATCCCCTCCCTCAGATAGTCTATGGATAAGAATAGTCTGATTTTATTTATGTACGCTGTATAATTTGCACGTACTTCACACATGGTAATCTGGCTGCTCTGTACTGCTATAACTATTCTCTCATATATCTTCAATCTCCATCTGGCTCACATTTTAGTATTTTGTTCAATCTCCATATTGATTTTGACTTATTAGAACACTGAAAATAGATGTCAAATTCTTACAATTTTACTTCTGCCAAATATTTTTCAGAAAGTATTAAACAAAGTATACTTTACATGGAACTAGAGAATTGTGTGCTATCACAAAGACTATAACATCAGAACTGCAGCCAACTTGATCAGATGCCTGAAATCTTTCCTGAGTTACCACTGTATTTACGTATGTTAAAGACCAGTACATTTCTTGCATCTTTTGACGGGCACTCTAGTCCATAAAAGATGATATATTAATACATTTGTTAGTCTTTAAACTGTGTTGCTTCCACAAGCAGAGATACCCTATTAAAACTTGTTTTTTTAATGTGGAAGTGGTTTCAACAACTTACTGACAGATTTACACATAGGCTAACTTCTTTACAGATGGTTATGTGTTGACACCTCTGTAAATATCCATATCAAATATTTGTATACTCCCTCTGTTTTATTACTTCATTCTAGACTTAAACCCATAGAATGGTTGGACTTAGCATTCCATTCACATTGGCATCTGAAACTGCTTAGTTTTCAGTTGTGTGACAACATGACAAGTGTCAATTTTTCCCAGTTTGCTGAGTTCTTGATGTCTTTTGCTGAAAGTTTTGCTTTTCTGGTTTGTTTGCTATAGAGAAGGGTTCAGCTATTCTGCTGACCAAAATTAATAAGTACAAGTCAGCAAAGTTTGGTTTGTGGATGAATGTTTAGCCTGCTTCAGAGTGAAGGAATATTCCAGCATTTCGCAACTTCCTGTTTTTTGCCATCTGTTAATGCTTGGTCCTAGCCAAAAATAGCATCCTAGTTCAGGGATGGGCAAGTAGAGCTTAACGAATCTAGTCACAACAAATGTTAATGTTGAAAGAGTTAATTTTTTTATTAGATCCTTAAAACAACTTTGTGCTTTGTAAACTTATAAAAAACATCCTACCATTATTCAAACTAGCAATATTTTTCTCAAAGTAGAAGAATGATTTCCCTCCATAATGTCAAATATTGTGTGATTGCAGGTAAGGCACTATTTCTGTGTTTTTTATTTTGCTTTCTAGTAGACCATATTCAAATTTATTCTCCAGAAAAGTAATGATGTAGAATTTATGCATCTTCTTACTATTTCTATCCTTCGTTGTAACTTCCTATGGTGCAGGGAAGGGTGTTACAATCAGTATGTCCTATTTCTATTACTTCGTGATGGAATTTTAATGGGGAATCTGTACCGGGCTGTGTGGAAGTAATCTCTTCTATTTTAGGATAACTGGTGGTGGCCCTGTAAAGCTGTAGCCTGACACCATTTTGAACAATAGCTTAATTGCTACATTGCCAGTACAGACAGTCCCCAAGTTACAAACAAGATCTGTTTATAAGTTAAATTTGCTTGTAAGTCAGAACAAACATTTTTGAAGTGTAACTCCAGCCAAAACACACATTCTCTCTCTCTCTCTCTCTCTCTCTCTCTCTCCCTCCCTCCCTCCCTCCCTCCCTCCCTCCCTCTCTCTCTCTCTCTCTCTATATATATATATATATATACACACACACACATATATACATACACATATAAGCTTTAGATAGCATAGGGGTTAATTCTCCAGTGGTAGTTGTTTTGCTGTCTGTGCCCATGTTCAGCAGATTTCACCTCACTTTCTGTCTCTGTGATAATTGGATTTGGAAAGATTTGGCTTGTTGTGGAAACAAGGATTGGTGATAAAGCTTCAAACTGAGACACCTTTTCCCTGTGATAACTCTTCCAAGAGTGAATTTCCCTTCTGAGAAGTAGATTTCTCTCACTTCTTGTTTTCTCACTCCAATTCTTAACTATGAGTCATTTGTAAGTCAGATGTTTGTAACTCGGGGACTACCTTTTTCCAAAGTTGGAATATGCTAGATACTTTCCATGCTGCTTGCCATAACAAAGTTTATGGTTCATTAATTGGCAAAAAAACCCCCTATGAAATTAATAGTGGTGCTATAAGTTCATAGGTGACTTGAAAGCACGTACTACCACTAATAATTCTCCGAGCCTTAGGAAAACAGAACAGGGAGTATTACCTTCAGAACTGCTGATAGAGTTAGCAACATGTATACCGCCTCCAAATCGTAAGTTTATTTAAATGTACCAAAAAAACTAGAACAAAGAATCTATTTAGTTGTGTTTGAGAAAATCTGTAGAGCAGTGGTGTTCTTTGCCAGTTATTATATGTGTTTTGGCAATATTAACTTCATTGCTTACATTTTAAAAGGCAACATTTTCTTTCATTTTATGAAGACAACATTGCTAATTAAGGAGGATGATTCATTTGGTTTCAAAGATTTTTTTCACACGACAATAATCAAACTCTTCTTATACAGTAACAGCTGTCCCAGTCTCCAAAAAAAACCCCAGCAACAATGAAATGCTCACTACATACACATCCTGCCTGAACTTCCTTCTTTATGTACCAGAAATAGCTCGGTGGTAGTAAAGGTTTGTAAAATACCAGTTTGTGGTGAGTGGTATTAACTTTCTCGTTGTTCTAGTAAGAAAGAGATTCAAAATGCATTCAGTGGTTAAAACCCATTGATAGAATATTATTACAGTAGTTTTTGCTCGTATAACAACCACTCATGTTTTCTGACTGATGTCCTTGTCCAGGAAATCAAGAACTAAACGATAAAGCTCTTCCTTTTCTTTAATTTGGCAGGCTGCTGCTTTTCGATTTGCAGGATGCAGACACGAATAAAGATTTTACTGTGTTCATTTTTCACTCTACATTCTTTAGATGTTCTTCTTGCTGGTCTTACTGCCACTGTTCTAGCATTTTAGTGCCTTCTCCTCTCTTTGAAGATAATCTGCGGAGTAGTTGGTCTTTTCAGATTTTCTGAAGTTGGTTGTTGTTAAGCTTTCTCACAGGTGCTGAGGGAGAATGTACTAGCTGTTCTTTTAATTGACCAGGCTTTGGAGAAGAAGATTGAAATGTATCCAGAAAGTAAAACTTACCCTGGTCTTTCAGTCACAGTAAATATAAATGATATTTCTCAGGAACAAGTTCTTACAGTTGTAGAAATGTTAAAATATTTTGTGTAGATGAATTATTAAATTGAGATATTTGAAAACATTGAAGAGGACTTATAAATTAAATATATAAAAATACATCTCAGACTATTTTGTCCTGAGATAATTCAGTTGGAGAAAGTGTAGTTTGTGTGTGTACATTTCGATATCCCATTGAAAATTTGGTGTCTACACTTTATTGGTTATCTACACTTGAAATTCTATGATTTTTCTCAGATCACTTTTGGAGACAGAAGCTATGCTAACCTATTTGAAGAAGCAGACATTAGTCTTGTTCGATTGCCACAAAAGTGCTGCACAAAGAAATAAGAACAATTTTTATGTGGTTGACACAGACACCTTTGCTTTTTGCATAAGCTAGGGAATACTGAATGGGACAATTCATTCAACAACAAGATCATACATAGGAGACAAATGATTTTATGCTGTGTGAAACAGGGATTTTATTCTCTAAGGATACATCCCCTCCACCTGCTAGACAATTGTTGTAGTAGAGTCTGTGAGTAACATTACAAACAGTAGTATGGGTGCCAGAAGGGGGAAAAGGGTTACTTGGGAGCAGGAATCTGATGATGAGCAGCAGAGGAAGAGGATCCGGGACATACTTACAGCACCTACAGATGAGGAGCCGTTTGAGGGATTCTTTGGGGATGATGGGTCAATGAGCAAAGGAGAAGAAGGAGACACCATGGATTGGACTAAGAGAAGTGCAAGCTATTTATGAGGAGCCAACAACTAGTGATGCCTTTATGGGGTTCTCTGGGGGTGAAGACCGCCAATCAGGGGATCCAACTGAGTCTTTGGGGGACCGAAGTCTTGACAGGAGATGGAGGAATTGGAGGGAAGGACAAGGGAATTCACGTGAAGTGCTGGGAGCAGCTGCGGGGGATAATGATGGGGCGGTAGTTTATCTTCTGATGATGATTTGTAAATAAAAGTGGGTTCAGGGGTGATGGGTCCTTGCAGAAGGCAAGGTGTTGATGAGCGCTCGTGTGTTGGGTGTTGTGTATTGAAAAAGATTCTTGTAGACTTGTTGCTGCCTGTTTCGTGTTCAACGTTGGTTTAGGATCTGCAGTTTGGACCTTCTGATCGTTCGCGTGTTATTGACCTGGATTGGCTTCTTGTGAATGTGGACTTCTCCCTTCCTGGACCTGGACCGGTTTGACTAAAGATGCTGCTTCTGCGAACACTGGAGCAGCGCTGTTTTGGATTTCTCGCGCTTCGACCCTGGATTTCCCCTGACGACGCTTCTCTTTCTGCGGCCCCTCCTTTTTTTTGTTAACCAATTGTGTACTGTGTCTTTTTGTTTTGCCTCAGAGTGCCTTGTTTGACTCGTTTTTCTTTCCCTATTCCAGTTAATCTGGATTATATTTCGGTTAACCTTTTTGGACCAGGTCTGGTTTGTTTCTTGAGTTTTGACCAGTGGCACTGCATTTAGTACCTCTGCATCTTTTTTCCTTTGTTTTAATAAACTCTGTTTTGAAGCCACTGTTGAGTCTGACCCTTTAAAATGTCTGTGATTCCAACAGCAATTATGTCCAATTTAGTCGCTGACTCCTTTTTATTTAGCACAACATCTGAAGTCATCTCCATTGTTGTTAATATTTCTTTTAATGTAGCTTCTCGGTCCTTCTGTTTTCTCCCTACCTATGGATCTCTGTATTTAAAAATCTTAAGAATTAAATGTTGTAAGAAAACATAGTACAGTGTAAAACAGTTTTAAAAGAGACAATTTGGTTTTTAAGGCACATTTAAAGGCTTGTATCGTTAGGGTTATAATGTCATATGAAGGGAATTAAAAAGTTGTGGGGTCTCCACATTATGAAGCCCTTCATCTTATGTTCATCTACCCAATTGATTTTCCTGTTGTGGACATGAGAGCGCCTCTGCAACTTGTTTTATCTAATGTGTAGGAATATACATATACAGGCAGAGATTTATAAAACTTGGCCCTAAACAATTTTGTATCCTAAATTGGATGTGGAAGTACACTGGTGACCAATGTAGCTGATTAAGATTCCAAATAGTGGTAAAGGTTGAACAAATTACACAGCCCAACCAAAAAAACAATTCTTGGTGTCTTGCTTTTTAGGCCTCTTCCTGGGGTTATTTGGTGCATTGATTCAGAAAACTGCATTGGATACATTGCATCAACTCCCGTTTCTAAGATATGGTTATCATGATTTTCTATGAGTCTACAAGGCATATGTTCTGTATCACAAAAACCAGAGTTGATAGGGGAAAACTGGTGTCATTTTTTAAATCACCAGGTCAGACTTACCCAGAAAAAGGTTAATATTTGAAGCATCAAAATGTGTGTTAGACAGTGTTACAGGAATTAAATTTAAACTGTTTAATCTCGGATAGCTAAGTATACTGTTGCTCACAGAAAAACTGCTTATATGGCCTACAAGGAAAGTATGGAGGGCATTCAATTACAGAGTTTAAGTACTGGAAATTGTCCAAGTATCTTCAATAATTGTGCATCCTAAGTACTCTGCATTCAATTTTAAAATGCTTTTTCCTGTGAACTGACATGGAAAATACTTTTACTCAACTTCTTTTCTCTCAAGATTTTACTGAATTATGGTGACTGTCCAACAGAAAGGACAGCAGAGAGAGGGAAATTTTGGCTTGAGATGGAAGTGGGACCAAGAGAAGGGCCTCCATCTCAGGGTCTGGGCAGGTTCATACATGGGGATGCAGTTGGCCAAATAGCCTGGATTTGAACCATCTAGGGCTTTAAAGGTCATAACGAGCACTTTGAACTGACAAACTGGCAGCCAATGGAGGTGCTGCAACAAGGGGTTCTTTGTGCCCTGCAGCCAGTTGCAGTGACCAACCTGGCTGGAGCTCTTTGGACCAGCTGAAGTTTCCGAGCACTGTTCAGAGACAGCTCCACAAAGGGGACATTACAGTAATGCAGACAGGATGTAACTAAAGCATGTACCACCACGCTTATCTGGCTTCTCAAAGAACTGGTGCAGTTTACACACAAATGTTAATTTGTGCTCTCCTGGCCACCTCTGAAACCAGGGACACCAAGTTCAGTGCCAAGTCCAAGAGGACCCAAAAACTGCAGACCTGTGTCTTCAGGGGGAGTGTGACACCTTCCAGCACAGGCTGGATTCCTATTCCCTGGTCTGCCTTCTGACTGACCAGGAGTATCTCTGTCTTGTCTGAATTAAGTTTCAATTTGTTTGCCCTCATCCAATCCATTACTGATGATATTACTGGATACCTTAAAAGCTTATGGCTAAGGCACAATATGAAACAAGGATGTTGTCACTTGGGTATGTAAGCACAAGGTTACATCCATTACCTTCCTTACAAGCTATGAACTGGAAAAAGTAATATCAATCTAAAAACAAAAATCCAATTTATTGAGATTAATCCACAACGAAACATGCAATACCCTATATTTTGCCATTGATGTGAAGACACAAGGAGGGAGAACTTGTTTTGGGTTCCTTGCAACTGGGAGACTGTTTGCAAGAGGATTCACTCTCGGATGGCGACCCGCTAACAGCAACCTTTCCATCGGGGGAGACGAACCTCCTCAATCCAGACGATATCGCAGCCATCCACCCCCCACTCTGGCATCCCTCGATCGACCTCTGATCAGCAACACCCCGGGACCCCGAAGGGGGCCTCGGGGGGGTGACTGGTAAGATATATCCGGAGAATTGGAAGGGAGGAGAGGGGGAAGAAGGAGGTAGAGCGGAGGCCATTATAAATACCACCTTGGCCTGCCCGCTCCCTCCCAGCGCTGCCTCATAGAGACTTACCAATAGCTTGGCTTGAGAGGGGATTGAGATCGTCCCTCTTGGAGTTTGAGATCGTCCCTCTTGGAGTTGTCTCGGAGCCGGGCTGCGGTCGGCTGCGGTGAGCGTCGGGACCCTATTTGTGTGCAGGCCTAGTCCGAAGGACGAAGCAGCGGACTCAATTTGATCAGCCACCGGCCGTGGCGGTGTGGGCGTGGTCTGGCGCGCCGTGAGCTGCGGAAGTTAGGGAGCCGGTGGGCCTCCTTCCAACTAACACCATCGATAGCGCAGCGTGACCTGTCAAGAGCGCCGTTCGGCTCTGTCGGAGCGCCGGTCGGCTTTGCCGCCCGGTTGCTCTGCGTTGGGAACCACTACCACCGCCTCCGCGTTCCATCTGGGCGGAGGCTTAGGAAGCCTGGGAGCGCTGCCGACTGCCCCCCCCGGCCGATGAACTTATTCCAACATCTTGCCGCGGCCTGGGCAAACCAGCTGGACGCTCCGTGCACCCATTACTATCGGGTGAGTTAGGCTGAGGGCTGACTTGGGAAAGATCTATCCATCTGGAGCCCAGCCGGGTGGTAGCTCCTCCAGAACTCTAGGAGGCGCTGCCCCTGCGACGCAACTCTTCGAGAACCTCCCCGCAATTCCATCGTGGGTGGAGGCCCCCCAGTATTTTTGCTGTGTTATAGCTGCTATTATTTACCAACGACTGTCGCCGTGAGCTGTTACCATCATTACCATCTTCATCCGCCGCTAGTCCGGAAGAAAATGAATTGAACATCAAATTACCATCTTAATATCAGATTGTTGAACTACTGGAGTCATCTCACCTAACTTTCCTTGTTGGGATTATAATTGCCATCAGTGGGGGATTTATACCTTTACCCCTTGACCCTCCCGCTCCAAGTCTGTTGTAATGGGGGGCAATAGAAGGACTATATTTAGTAACGAACTGAGGACCGTATCGCTGTTGTATTGTCATCATAAGAACCGAGCCGTTCCTACCCAATGCTACCAGTCCTCAATCCTATTGCACTTATCCATCCAATTGCACTTAGTTAGTGAGCTAGTGAATATCGCACTTTAGAATTGCGCACTTTAAATCTTTGAAATCCTGTGCACTTTAAAATCTCGTGCACTTTAAACCTTGTGCACTTTGACCCTCCTGTGATACTATACTACCTCATTCCTCCAAGAGATTATTAAATTGAGGAGGTTAGCAACAGCACTTTAGAACCCGCATTTTATGACCTGCTTTATTACTGTTTCTGTAAACACCCATGTCTACCCTCATTCTGTGGTATTTGCTAATAACATTGCTAGCAAATAGAGAAGGGGAAGGAGGGTGGAACGGGTGGGAAGGCCTCAGGAAGAGCTATGCAAGGTCAGGGAACAACTGGAATGAACTGAAGGAATTAACGAAGGAAAGAAGTTGGAGGGAACCATGGGATGAGGTTGCAACGTCGAAGTGCAATATGGATGGAGAGGGGCATTCCATTGGTCGAGGGGCCCCCATAGAAACCTTAACGGGGAGGGGGAGATGCGGGAAAGGGAGACCATTAATTCGACCATTAATTCGGCCCCAAAATGGTAGAGAACTACCACCCCAAAATCGGTTTAGAAACAAAAAAAAAAGAAACCACAAAAATTTAATAATATGTAACCGGTCTCCTGACAAGGCAAGTGGGTGTACCCAGGCTGGCAGCCCCCCCGGGTTAAAGATGGTGCTGTTGAACGCCAGATCTGTCAACGGTAAAACATCTTTTATCCAAGATCTAATTCTGGAGGAACGGGCAGATCTGGCGTGCATTACGGAGACCTGGTTGGACGAAGCTGGAGGAGTAAATTTAACCCAGCTTTGCCCACCAGGCTTCTCCGTACAGCACCAGTCTAGACCCGGGGGGCGGGGAGGCGGGGTGGCAGTAGTCTATAAGAATTCCATCTCGCTGACCAGAGGCCCCATCCCACAGTCAACTAATTTTGAATGTGTCTACCTGAGGGTGGGCGACCGGGACAGAATAGGGATTCTGTTAGTGTACCGCCCACCTCGCTGCACTACAGTCTCCCTACCTGAGCTAGCAGGGGTTGTCTCGAGCCTGTCATTGGAGTCCCAACGGCTTCTTGTGCTGGGGGACTTCAATGTACACGCCGAGACAGCCTTAGTGGGAGCGGCTCAGGACTTCATGTCTTCCATGGCAACCATGGGGCTGTCCCAACAAGTAACTGGCCCCACCCACAGTGCCGGACACACACTAGATTTGGTTTTCTGTCAGGGATGGGAGCAAGGTGGCGGGGTTGAGGAGTTATCCATCTCTCCGTTGCCATGGACCGACCACCATCTGGTTAGTTTTAGACTTACTGCACCTCCGAACCTCTGCAGAGGTGGGGGACCCATTAAGTTGGTCCGCCCCAGGAGACTTATGGATCCTGATGGATTCCTGATGGCTCTTGGGGAGTTTCCTGCCGCCTCGGTTGGTGATCCTGTTGATGCCTTGGTGGCTCTCTGGAATGGGGAGATGACCAGGGCAATAAACACGATCGCTCCGGAACGTCCCCTCTCAAGTAGCCGAGCTAAACCAGCTCCTTGGTTCACCGAGGAGCTGGCAGCAATGAAGCGAAAGAAGAGGAGACTAGAGCGTGTGTGGCGTTCGGACCCGAGCGAGTTAAACCGAGCACGGTTTGTTGCCCTACTAAGGGCATATGCCGTGGCAATAAAGGCAGCAAAGAAATCTTTCTTTGCGGCCAATATTGCGTCCGCTAAGAACCGTCCGGCGGAGCTGTTTCGAGTTGTCAGAGGCCTATTGAAACCCACCATTCCGGATGGGAGCCCTGACAACTCGTCGGCCCGCTGTGAAGCATTTGCTCGGTTCTTTGCGGACAAAGTCGCTTTGATCCATTCAGGCCTGGACACCATGTTAACGGCAGTCTCTGAGGATGTGACGAGAACACCTGTCTGTCCGATTTTGTTGGATTCGTTTCAATTGGTGAAACCCGAGGATGTGGACAAGATACTTGGCGGGATGAGGGCAACCACATGCATCCTAGACCCCTGCCCATCCTGGCTTAAAGGAGGCCAGAGGGGGATTGGATAAGCAAAAATGTTGGATAATAAGGAGGGATTAAGGAAAAGCCTATAAAACCGCTGTTGAAAAAACCATCACTGGACCCCACTCAATTCGTCAACTATCGGCCTGTTTCCAATCTCCCCTTTTTGGGCAAAGTCCTGGAACGTGTGGTGGCCTCACAACTCCAAGCATTCTTGGTAGACACTGATTATCTGGATCCGGCGCAGTCTGGCTTTAGGCCGGGGCATGGTACCGAGACAGCCTTGGTCGCCTTAGTGGATGATCTCCGGCGTGAGCTTGACAGGGGGAGTGTGTCCCTGTTGGTTCTGCTGGACCTCTCAGCGGCCTTCGATACCGTCGACCACGGTATCCTTCTGGGGCGCCTCGGGGGAATGGGCCTGGGGGGCGCTGTTCTACAGTGGCTCAGGTCCTTCCTAGAGGATCGTACCCAGAAGGTGTTACTGGGGGACAACTGCTCGTCCTCACAACCATTGACTTGTGGGGTCCCGCAGGGTTCTATACTGTCCCCCATGTTGTTTAACATCTACATGAAGCCGTTGGGAGAGATCATCCGGAGTTTCGGGGTGCGGTGTCATCTGTACGCAGATGATGTCCAACTCTGTCACTCCTTTCCACCTGCTACTAAGGAGGCTGTTCAGGTCCTGAACCGGTGCTTGGCCGCTGTCTCGGACTGGATGAGGGACAACAGATTGAAACTAAATCCAGACAAGACAGAGGTACTCCTGGTCAGTCGGAAGGCCGAACAGGGTATAGGGTTACAGCCTGTGCTAGACGGGGTCGCACTCCCCCTAAAGGCACAGGTTCGCAGCTTGGGTGTGACTCTGGATTCTTCGCTAAGCTTGGAACCCCAAGTTTCAGCGGTGTCCAGAGGAGCATTTGCACAGCTTCGGCTCGTGCGCCAGTTGCGCCCGTATCTTGGGAAGTCGGACTTGGCCACGGTAGTCCACGCTCTTGTCACATCCCGTATAGATTACTGCAACGCGCTCTACGTGGGGTTGCCCGTGAAGACTGCCCGGAAGCTTCAGATGGTCCAGCGTTCGGCAGCCAGGTTGCTAACGGGAGCGGCACTCAGGGAGCACACCACTCCTCTGTTGAGCCAGCTCCACTGGCTGCCAATTTGCTACCAGGCACAATTCAAGGTGCTGGCTTTAGCCTATAAAGCCCTACACGGTTCCGGCCCCACTTACCTCTCCGAACGCATCTCCACCTATGAACCGGCGAGGTTGTTAAGATCGTCTGGGGAGGCCCTGCTCTCGGTCCCGCCAGCGTCACAGGTGCGGCTGGCGGGAACGAGGGACAGGGCCTTCTCAGTGGTGGCCCCCCGGCTATGGAATGCCCTACCAGCGGACATCAGGCAGGCCCCTTCGCTATTGGCGTTTAGGAGGAGGGTTAAGACGTGGCTCTTCGAACAGGCGTTCGGATAAATATGCAATAACAACTGACTCAGGAATGACGGCACATTGAACAAGGAATGGTAATACGACTGTGAGATCGAGATCTGATTCTAATGAGGCGTGATGATTTTTATGTGTATTGTTTGTGTATGTTTGTTATATAGATTGTTCAGTGTTGCACATTTTATTGTAAACCGCTTCGAGTCGCCTTTTTAGGCTGATATTTGCGGTATACAAAAGAAGTAAATAAATAAATAATAATAAATAATCAATAAAATCAGATAAATGAAATTGGAGAGCTGAGAAATTACTGCCTGAAACCTCTGATGTCACTCATGGGGATAAACAGAAAATAGGACAGAAGAGTGAACAGACGTAAGACAGATTGGCATATTCATTTAAAAAAATCAAGATATCAAGAAAAAGAAGTGCTATGACATCTCAAACAAAATGGTTTATTTTGTTTTGATGTAATCCATTGATACATTGAGAGATAACCCAACAACTCAAGATAAAAGGAACAGATTTTCCAAAGCAAAATATATTGAAAAATACTCCATTCTTGAGAACTTGAAAGAGCACAAATCAATAAGACAGAACATAGTCTTCTGAGAGACAATTACATTTGACAATAGGCAAGTCATCCACTATCTTTGTTCAGACATTGAGACATTCAGTCAAGTGTTTTAAAATATTCTGCTTTCAAAAGCTCTCTTTCTAACTGCCCTGAGTGTACAAGGGAATTGGAGTGTTCTCCCTTCCATTTATTTTTCAAGCCTTTATCCTTATTGATAATGTTTACACAGTTCAGTTATTTAGTTATCATGTAGTGGCTATGACGATGATGTGATGATGATGCAATCTGAAGGCAGTACAATGAGCCCCGGGCTATTATGTTATGTTTCCCTTTTTCCTGTGCAGTCAAAAGCAGGAGTTGAAGCACTGAATTCTGCTTTTGTATAACCCTTTGCCATGATATTCGGAATGATCTGTGGTTAATATTCATTACAACTGACTTCAAAACAATCCAGCTCCAGTTACTATGGTCTGAACCCAACTTGTTCGTTAATCACACTGTATTCTTCTTGAATGATCAGGTGTGCAACTTAGAAATGTTCTTGGTGGATGGCTTCAGCATCCATAAGCATCTCTTACGACAGTGAACATTTCTTTTTGTACTGTATGGTACAACATTTGGTCAGTTCATATTTCCTATGTAAATCTTTTTCTTGTGCAAAATTTGTTGCTGGGAAATCAGCATCTATCATCCTGTGTCATCTTGATGCATGCCAAGATTCTGGAAATGTTTTTGTTAGGTTTCTGCTCATTAGGAAAGAGGGCTGATATAGCCTCATTTTAGAATAATGCATAACCTTCCAATAGAAAATTATGGGTATGTCTCCAGGAAGCAGTATGAAGAGATGTTAGATTCCTCTTTTTTCTTCTTTTCCCATCTTGTAGAAGACCATACATAGTTAACTTTTAATTAAAACATTATGTTATTTTTTCCTGTGGCATGTTAACATAACCGGAATTTTCAGTTCAGTCTGATTATCTTTATGTTATTGCATGCAACTTGGAATTCAGTGAAAAGTGGGGTTGAATTTTATAAACAGTACAAATATTTTAGGGATTCATGAAGATTCCCTGTTGTATCCAGATTTTCTTCTATAGTTTTCTTTGTTTGTGTTTTATACTTTAAATTTGTGTTTAATTTTAAAAATAACAGATTTGATGTGTACAGGGAAGTGAATGCTTCCACAATATTTCTGTTTACATTCATCTAATAGATTTTAGTTGATGAAGGGGAGTTAATCTGTATTTGAGTCCAGTAAAAATGTGTTTCCCAATCATTATTTTATGGGATATTACATATTGCTCAGGGTTTCAAAAACACACCTCTGGAATTTTGCCAATCCATAGTCCTTATAGATCTTCTAACACTTCAAACATAATTGATTGTGGTGGTCACTAATTTATAAAGAAATATTAAGAAAAGGATCAGGAATTAGTATTCTTTGTAGTAATGTAGTGTAATACACAAATTACCCTTATTAAAAATGTTTTCTCTTTCAGATGGAGCAGCTGTCTGATGAAGAACTAGATCATGGTGCCGAAGAGGACAGTGATAAAGAAGATCAGGATTTGGACAAGATGTTTGGAGCTTGGTTGGGAGAATTAGACAAACTCACACAGGTTAAATTCAGTTTGTAATACTTTTGACATTCTTTAATACAAGAGGTTATATGTTAAATTTAATACGGTATATTGTTTTTGCTGTTGACAGCAGGTCATATCATTATTGATGACATATAATTTCTTTCTGTACTGCCTGACAGGTGGCAATGTGGTAAATTGACATATCTGTTGAAGAATCCATTTTTATTGTGTAAGATAGCGATATTTCAATGTGGTTATGAGCTTGCTGCAGATGTTAGGTAGAATTATGTTTTGGAAAAGTAAGAAGGATTTAATTTGTTCAGAAGGTAATACTAGATACTCCACCTACTTTTGATTTTTAAAAAATCAAATTGGGAGCCAAAATAATGCTAGTAACCTTCTAAAAATGGCAATTAGGAAAACAGTATTTGCTAACCTACCCGTTGCTAATCTTGGCAATTTCTTTTTACTTTGGTAAAAATATTTTTACTTTGACATTTGAATTGGTAGTGGGTTCTTTGTATTTTTCCTCCTCCATTTTGCATTTCATAAAAAAAAATCTGAAAATCTAGAATTGCTATACAAAACCTCTGGTAGAATCTTAGTTATATACACATACAAACATTACTTTGGGAGTGCATTGTTGATTTGTGATCACAATTTACACTGATTGTGGTCCTTCATTGAAGCATATGAATTGCAAATTGCAAAATATAAAGTTTCAAGAATTAGTTGGGGATGTAAATTTTTCAATATCTGGACACATGTAATCGAAATAGTACAGATTATTAAAAAATGTTGCAGATACTGACTTAGTTTGCATATATTAGTAAACTGGAATAGTTGAGAATTCTGCCATGCTTAGGGTAAATACAGAATTAGAATCTCAGTTCACAAATCGTGTTTGGTTTATTCATCTGCTCCCAACGGTAGGAGGAACCCCAAAACTGGTATTTAGTAAGCTATTCTCAATTCACCCAGAATATTTAGTAACACCACTGCGTCTCATTTTTTAAGGTTCATTGAAATAGTAATTTCAGCGAACAATTTTAATAAAAATGTCATTCTGTCATCGATAGCTACATTGGAATATATGTAGGTTTTTTTGGTTGTTGTTATTAATCTGTTATTGACTATGTTAAATAAACATTTTGATTGCCATGCATACATAAGAAAAATATATATTTTGATTTCAATGGCACATTTGCATTTATGTTTTGCCTCTACTTGTGTTTGTGTGTTTCATTCTATATGATTGTAAAGGCATTGAATGTTTGCCTGTGTATGTAAATGCTGTAATCCGCTCTGAATCCCCTAAAGGAGAAAGGTGGAATATATATAAAATGTATTATTATTATTATTATTATTATTATTATTATTACCATTATTATTACTATTATTATGTTTTGAACATTTTGTTTGTTTATGTTTTAGACTACAGCAGCTTATTTTGCTTTTTCTTCTGATTCCTTTATTTAGAGTTTGGATACAGACAAACCCATGGAACCTGTAAAAAGATCCCCTCTTCGCCAGGAAACTAATATTGCAAACTTCTCCTATCGCTTTTCTATGTACAATCTCAATGGTAAGATGGGTTGCTAAACTAACTTCCGAAAAGGAAGAAACACTTTGAATTAAGATGCTCTTGATACAAAAGTATGTTTGTGTGTTAAAATGAAGGATTTTTATAAGACATAATCAAGGCACAAACTGTATTACTTATAAAATGGGGGGGGGGGGAGCTTCAGCTGGTAGAGTGTGAACATAGGGTAGGTGAAATATTTGGGTGGATGGACTATCCTGACTCATTGGCCCCCACATTGTTTATTGCTTGTTGTTTAATATTGCTTAACTGTTTTTAATTTGCTTTAGGTGTTGTATTGTTGTGTTGTGTTTTGAAGCCTTGGCCTATGTAAGCCGCATCGAGTCCTTCGGGAGATGCTAGCGGGGTAGAAATAAAGTTTAACAATAATAATAATAATAATAATAATAATAATAATAATAATAATAATAATTATCTCTGTCCCTTTGCATACTGAGATAGAAATGTAAGAGCTGTTATGATGAACAATCAACATTACATAAAATGATTGTTAGATGGAAAATGAACTGCAGGTCTATGTATCTCACTGAAGTTCCATACATTCCTTTTGTTTTGTGTCTTGTGTCATAACTATTCAAATTTAGACATCTGTATTATGCATTTTAAATACATAATATAGATGTCTGAATTTGAAAATATGTATCAGATAATTCTAAAAATTGGAAATAACATTATATCAGTAATGAAAATCAACAGTTACTTCAGAAGTCAATAAATAATTTTGAAAGTCAGTATCTTGGGTTTAAATTGATAGTAACTCTAAGACTGTACAGACTAGATCTTGTTTTTAAATGAAGATGGGGTGAAAAGTACTAAATATTAAACTTGAACAAAGAGATTAAATTTGAATGGTTTAAAATGTTAATTATAAGGTAGTGGAATATGACATAAGCAATTTAAATCTGTTGCATTTATAGCATGCAAGTGTGCAATAAATATACTTAGCAGACATGCAAGGGAACATTCACAAAAAAATCTTTTCAGCCTAAATGCCATTTGAAAAAGCAAAGTAAACTAAAATACTATTATGCAGCTGGTATGGAAAATAAGTAATGAACTTCCTCAGAGATTTATTAAGTGCTCCTGAACGATAGAATCGGAAATAATGGGAATTTTATTTTCCTACCACTACAGCTATTATGCAGCCAGAGAGAAGGATTGCATGTATTTTAAGGCAGGAAGATAATTCATGTGAGAATTAACATTTGGTAGATATACTCCTCATGAACCAAGTGTGCCTCCTAGAGCATAAGCCAGTATGTAGTGTGCGGGTATTCTGTGGCAGCCTCTCAGTTTCTCAGCAGAGGTCAGTGAAGAATTTTTTTTTTAAAAAAAACTGCCATATATTAAGTAAGTTCAACACTAGTTGACCACAGTTGAGCATAGAGATAGAATTTGGGTTGCTGATCATATACCTGTTGTTCATTACAGAAGCCCTGAATCAGGGAGAGGCCGTGGATCTTGATGCTCTGATGGCCGATCTTTGTTCCATAGAACAGGAACTCAGTAGCATTGGATCACAGTCTGCAAACAGTATGTCAATGAAACGCTTTGCGGCAGATGGAAAAATGGCTCAAAAACCACCTGGGGGTAGTCGGGTTGCTGCCAAACACAGCAGTATGAAAGGATTGTCATCTTCATCATCTAGTAGGGTAACAAAGCCTTCACATGCTATCTTTTCTCTGGATGATATTACTGCACAGCTAGAAAAAGCATCTCTGAGTATGGATGAAGCTGCTCAGCAACCTGTAATGGAAGACAGCAAACCTGTAGTTGCTACCCAACATAGGAGAACAGCATCGGCAGGTACTGTGAGTGATGCTGAAGTCCGTTCTATCAGTACTTCCTCCCGCTCTAGCATCACGTCAGCAGCCTCCAGTATGGACTCCTTAGACATTGATAAGGTGACAAGACCTCAGGAACTGGATTTGACTCAACAAGGGCAACCAGTTAGTGAGGTAAAGTATAATTCATTTTTCATTCATTAGTGAATCTTGGTGATTCACATTTTATATACATTTCAAAAATCCTTTAAAGAAAATTGTTGTCTTCCTGTCTTTAACTGTCTTGCTTTCATGTTGCATAGTAAACACTGAAATATTTAAACATGTTTACATGGTCAAAGGTATAAAATGTAAAGTGAGGAATTTGTATTGGTTCCTTGGACAGAGCTACTGTTTTTCATCTGAAAACAATAAAATTTTAATGCAACTGATCCTGCTCAGAAGAGTATGAGAGAGTAGTTTCCAAGAGTTGCCAGGTTAGGGACATGAAACGACGGGTATGTGTTTTTCAAATTACATAGATGAAGAATTATATTACAGAGAGCCACAAAGTTACAAACATAGTTAACTCATAGTTAAGAATGGGCATGAGACAATGGAAAATGAGAGAAAATCCTGAAAGAGTTATCACGGGGAAAAAGTGTATCCACTGAAGCTTTCTCACCAGTCCTTGTTTCTCCAACAAGCCAATTTTTTTTTTCAAAATCCTATTATCACAGGGACAGAAAGTGAGATGAAACCTTCTGAACAGGGGCACAGACAGCAAAACAATCACACCAGAGGTGTTAATCCTTCCCCAAAGCTTTTATATATATATAGTTTTGGCTGCAGGTGCACTCTAGAAATGTACCTGTTCTGACTTACAAGCAAATTCAGCTACAGAAACTATCTTGTTTGTAACATAGGGATTGCCTTTACCAGGTAGTCTTAGCACTAGTGAAACATGAATTTGATAAGTTTAGGGGGGAAATTAAGAAACAGTAAGGAATGTGCATGTTGAATTTCACATATTAAACTAATCAGACTATTGTTTGGTTTAAGGACTTTAGTAGAAAAGGTGTGTTTTTGTGATCAGGAGAAGAGGTTTCAGTAAATTCAAGACATGATTCTTAAAGTCATTCTAGCCCTTTAGGTCTTAGGAGGTAGTACATGTGGCAAAAAGCTGAGATGTGCTTAGGTCTTAGATTTTGCTCCAAGGAATCAGGTTTGCAAACATAAAGAGCACATTTAAACACATTCCATATCTTAATTGAACCCCAAAATGGTCTTTCTTATTTCAATAAAAATGGACTTCAGTTTTTTTCTGACATGACAACATATCAGATATTATTTTATTTCATAGTGGCTTGCATTTCCAAATAAATATTCCCAGGATGAGAAGCAAATAATTAAAGCAAAGTTAAAATTCACAAAGTGCCCTCCTCCAGTAGAAGAAGAATATTTTTCTAACAAATGATGTACCATTGATCCTTGATCAGCTGAAGAACGCCCAGACTTAAAATCTGCTTGCTCTTTTCCCCCATGATCTAATTTGATAAATTCTCTAGAAGAAGACTGGGGTACAATTTACTTATAATATTTGAAAGACTAATTGGTTTGTATTTGGCAGAATCTGATCTTTTACCCTTTTTTGTCAGTCGGGATTGTTATTGCAAGCTTCCAATCAGCTGGAGTGTATCTGATCAATACATGTAAAGAAAACATTCTGAATTTGACTTGTCCAGGGGATATAGAATCATTTCCTGGTGTTTTGTCAATTTTAAGTCCAGCAATGAGCGTGCCAATTTCAGATGATGAAGCAGGGGGCCAATCAGGAAGATCTTCAAGTCTCCTGATTGCCTCTGTAAATGCATAGAGCTGAAAAGTGATTTCAAAGTCTTCACAAAAGTATGAAAACCTAATCGATGTAAGATGCTTTGTCAATCCCTAGACTATAGCTGAATATGGCATTTAATTTCTACCTATTTATTCTCAGTGCCTGTTTCTTTTTTTCCCTTCATTAAAATGTTATATTCTTTGTCGACAGATAAAGATGTCATATTCAACTTCCTGTATAAATTATATTTTTAAAAATTCTTAATCAAACCAGGGTTTAGATGTAAAGATATTAATGTTGGCTGGGAAGATTGTTGCATAATGAACAATTTTCCACATATAGAGTTAGATTCTGATACAAGTATAAAACACCTTCTGGCAATCTTATGGATTCTTGTACCCTGAATCCCCTATCCTTATTTGTCTGTCTTTGGCATAGCATAAATTAACACCAGAAGAAATGAACACAATTTAATAACCAGAGAAATCATAATAATAGGCAAGATATCAATTCCAGAGAAGGCGTGGTAGATAAGAGTGTCCCAAGACCTCCCTTAGAGTAACCTCCCTGGGCACTGATTTCAAGAAATGCATTTTAAAACCATTTCAATCTATCACACTCACTGATTTTTTGGAGGTCAAAAATGATATCATGTCTTCCAATAAAATTGCCTGGCGAGCTGCGTCAGAAGCCTCTGGAACCTAATAAGTCACATTTTGCCTTCACAAACCTTTATGTCTCTTCTTCGTACTAATCAGATAAAAATATAAAAGGTCAAAACTGGACAGTATTTTATTTCAGGCCTCATGAGGCAGGACACAGAAGGAATATAAGTCCTTTTTAGTATTATCAAAAATAATTCATCAAGTTCAAAGTCCAAAGGTCTCAGGATTACCACATTCCTTGGGTTGCAGGTCATGCCATACTGTTATAACTTCACAGTAATGCAATAGTCCTGCTTTTGCATCAGCATGGTCAGATGGCATCAGGTGATATCATTGTGCTCCAAGCACTGTTGCATTGCAGGATAGTTGATTTTTTTTTCTCACTGAAAATAATTGGTTAATGGTCCCTTTCCCATGATAATTCCATAATCAGTTTGGGTGTGGAGGTCTCAAGAGTGCACTCTTCCAGGAATGATACATTAGTGGATGCAGTGTGCATGTGGCCAGGTTATCCCTCCCTCAAGGATTCGCAAGGAAATCTCTGGTAGAGAAGCCCTAGACAACTAACTTCCAATGCTCAGGCGACGAAGATTACTTTTCTAGTATGTTTAAAACCCTTCTTTGCTCCCCATTTCTGATTTCTGTTTGTTTGTAACTTGCTGTTCCATTATGTGTCTTACTATTGTGCTGCTTCCCTGGTGAATGTTATGAGTCTTTTTTGTTGATCTGTTTCTTCTAGTAGAGAACAGTATATTGATTTTTTTCCCCAAGATCCGTAACCTTTTTATCAGGTTTTATCCAGGAAGATTTGCAAATTTCTACCAGAATAGGAAGAATTTTATTATCAGACAGAAGGGATTGTATATGTTTAATGTTCTCTGCTAATAATACTCAACAACTTGACAGTTCTTCCTCATTTGTCTCAGGAGACTGGCATGAGACTCTTTTATTCTTAGAATTGCCATCATTTAAAGATAGTTCTGAAATTTCCTTTGTCATTAATCACTTGGTCAGTCTAAATTCACACTCGGGTTATTGGGCTCTTTGCAAAATACAGCTCAGCAGATGAGATAACTAGGTTAAAGTCTTCTTTACAATCTTCATTTATAATTTCAGAGTGCCCTGTAAGGTCAGTGTTAGTGTCTGATAGCTGCTGTCCCTCAGCCACCTTCTTATTTGTCTCAAACTGAGTCATTCTTGCTTGAGGTTTCTTTTTTTTTAAAGAGGTGGTTTATAACAGACAGGATACGGTCAATAATTTTATAATCATTTTGATTATAACTTTTTATTTCCCTAGATTTTTCTGTGCTTTTATTTCCTTAGGTTTTAGCTACTTTTTTGGTTTTCAAGCTATAAACAGCAGCTCTTGTCAGTTTCTTCTTCTGACCTTATTTGGCAACATCCTCCATTTCAGTCTTTTTCATTTACAGGTCTGTAGTGTATTTCATGTCTTCAGTATTCTTATACAATGCATCCTCAAGGCCTCTATATATACAAAAAAGGTATATATAACAAAGGTACATTCAACTGCAATTTCCCATTTTCCCAATGTATAGTGACTTTTGGGACAAGAGCTGCTGTTTATTGCTTTGGGACATCCTGTAATTAGAAAATCTGTTTGCTCCACTTAATTCCTTTTGTTTTGTTTTCACTTGTTATAAATCCTCACTCAGTCAGCTAATGAGGATAGAAAGGAAGGAAAATAGGTAAAAAAATGAAGAGGAAAGACATATAGAAGTGAAAATAAGTACTCCTGGCTACTCCACCAACCATCTCCCCCCCCCCTTTCTGTCTGTGTGTGTGTTTTAATTTTAACGGACAAGTCAGAATTATTCATCCCACATCTTCATTTGTTACAGAATGCACACTTCTAGGTAATTTTCCAAAATGTCATCAAAGTTTGCCATCTAATTCTTTATTTTAGTTTGGAGCTAGCAACTTGTTAAATTGCCCATCTCTGCTGTTATAATGGTGCTTGATTTAAGGGGGAAATAATCCATGGATACATCCTTCCCAGTATAGTGCCATTCAGATATTTAATCTCTTAATTCCTGACCTGCATAATCAGAGATAAAGAATAAAGAATGTGGAAAGAAGTATTGCAAAACGTTCTGGAATGCACTAATACAGTCATAGTCTATAATATTAAAAGCATCTCAAAAATAAGATTTCAGAATATCATTTTGAAGAAATATTTTTATTGCATTCATGACCTTAGTTTCCCAGTTTTCTGCTCAATGCACTTGGCCTGCATTAACCATGGCATTGTACTCAAAGTGAGACTTCGTGTTTAGGAAAATAGCCTGAGTACTTTAGGGTAATTTTGGAGTTGTCCCATTCACTTTGAATTTCAAGTAAAATCAGAAATCCAAAATTTGTTCCTTGGCTACAGTGCGGCAGTAAATTTTGTTCTTTCTGTTTGTGTTGAATGAAACAAATGTACAGACAACCTTTTAAAATGTCAATGTATATATGTGTGTGTGTGTGTGTCAATCACTTTTTAAAAATCTTAGTAGTGATGAGTCAGAAAGCAAAGACTGGCATATGTGAAAGCAATCACTGCAAGACAAGACAAACATCTCGGTAACCTCTGTCTTAAAGCCTCTGTCTTGGGATGGACCAAGTGAAGCACTCACACTCCACCCTTTCCACTACCACAATAGATCACAGACTTCACCAGTGATTTATTTGCATTAAACAACAGTGGCAAACCTGGCAGAGTGCATTTGGCTGAGACACTTGAATGTATTTTCTGAGTTGCTTTTGTCCTAGATTGATCTAACAATTGCATTTGGGCCCTTTTCTTGTTTTATATATATCCTTAACACCTGGTTTTTAAAGTAGAGGGAGGACGTAGATGGACACAAAGCCTCTAAATCCGCTTTTGTAGCCCATAAAGTCTCCTTTGGGATTGATTATTCTTTGCCCAAAACCAGACCCAAAAGTCCCAAAACTTTCTACTGATGCAGTATTTTAGGTATTCCACCTCCAAAACTCCACCCTCCAAAATACGGCTGAATTTGCCAGAGTGGTAGCTAGAAGTGACATTATAACCAGAATCCTGTTGAGCGGTTAGAAATGTGGGTTTACTTACACACTTGTGGTTTTTCATATTCACAGTCCCTATGTTGCCCCTAGTTTAGGAACTAGATAGGGACTGTGAGAATCCCTCAGTCTTCACTTCCTGGGAAGCAGCCACTGTGATAGATGAAAGTCCATTCCTCTGATAGTTAGGAAGCAGATGACTGATGGTTCCACCTCCCCTGTTGTGCAAGTGATCTGTAGCACAAGGGGGAATTCCAACAGGGGTCCCACTTCTGCCTGTCACACCAGAAATCATTCACAAAAGGGATGGTATTGTCAAGCAGCTACTTTCCATTTGACAGGGAAACAGACCAGCATCAATTGCAGCAACTGCTTCCTGATTAAAGAATGAGAAGTTTGGGAAATAATTCCTTGCTATAGATATATTGTTCCCAGGCATGACAATTCAGCACAAAGGGGCCATGGGAACATAAATTAGCACCTGCTTCCCTCACAGTTCCCCACTCTGCTTTCCTTCATATAAAATATTTTTAGCTTAGTTCATATCTATGATACCAGTGTCATTTAGTGATAAATGATAACAGTACAAGATTTACTTTTATTGTACTTTTCCTGCTTGGCAGAGGATTGGACTAGATGGCTCATGCAGTCGCTTACAACTCTATGATTCTATTATTTTTAAGGTAGTATTTATAATTATAGATGTAGTGGTTTTAAAGCTTCATTCTTCCCTGTATCAAAAGCAGCATACATTAAATTATGTGCTTTCCTTTACTAGTAACCTGCAAATAAAGCAGAATTAATGGAATTCCTGTAGGAGTAACTACTGTATAGAAAGCCATGTTTAAATTATTCTGAATCATGATGTTAGCACTTTCTATTTTTCCTCATAGTCTGCCAGGTCATATATAGCTTACTAAAACTTTCAGCAATCCAAATTCCATTTTAGTTCAGAGAACTGCAAAAGACAAGTAGCTTTATTCATTGGAAGCCATCCATTTTAATCTCTGCCATATAACTAGGAAGTAACTTAAAATGCAAACCACCAAATGGGTTTTCAGCCATTCTTTTATTTGCTCAATGATTATTAGTATTGTTAAAAAGTAGTTGTTACTCATATAAGAACAATTTTTCAATCATTTTTTTTACACAGCACTGTATTGGCAATTGGGATTTGTTCAGATGTCACTCTTAAGCTGAACACTCCTTTTGAAAACGCACAGAAGTGAAAATATCAATGATAGCACAGGAACAAGCATTGTGTATGTTAATTTACATGTAAAATATATACTATTTTATTAGTAATGATCTTGAAGTATTATTTTGGCCTGAAGCATTGTTGGCAGTGTAAATATCAGCAGTTTAGCATCTGTTATTTCTGGAACAAAAATGAAAGCAAAGCTTTCACTCTTCCATTGGAAGAGGTCCAGATGAGTTATTCAACTTGTAATTAAAGCCTTGCATATGGACTTCAGGTTTCGGGAAAGGGAAATAATTATCATAAATGTGATTTAAGAAGATCTAGTCCCATTTTCAGAAAGTTTAGCCACATCTTTGAAGCACGTATTGATCTGTTTTTAAGCAATCTCCAAGTATTTTTCAATAACATTATTTTGATAACTGTAGCCCCCATTGGTGAGATGTGCCGAGCTCTTAAACCACCAGCCAGTTTTATTGGATATGGTTTCTTTCTTTGATATATTCAGTTCAAGTTTCACATTTTTGTGTGTGGTTGGACTTTAATTTTATACATATAAAATTGTATGTAGCCTTCACGCATACAACTACGATAAACAGTTTTGGTTACTGACTTTTAAGTGAGCAATTGAATAGCACGTGATTCGGTATTTCAAGAATGTATTTTTCTTGGAATAAAAATTGCCATGTGTGATATTTAACCAAATTCGGCTGGATTCGTTTTTTCATTATAAGCAAATTTTTCACGCAGTGATGTCCAAGGCTGAATAAAAACATAGTACATAAAATTAGCAGGTAAAATAGAAAACAAATCAATAAATCAGCCAGTTAAAATCTAACCCACAGCATCAGCTGAGAGACAGTTTGGAACAAAACATTCACCTGAGTAAAATGGTCTTTGTGTGTTGCCAGAAAGCCATCATAAAATGGAATTTCACAAAGGCCTTCCTAGGAAGAAAACCCAAAGGTCAATTACATGAGTTTGGGGAAAATATTTTTCATTTATTCTGTATTTCTTTACAGAGCTCATACAGGGGAACTTAGAAATATGAATGAAAGAATATAGCAAAATCAATTCAAAATTGATTTAGCACAATAAAAACAGCAAAGACAACAAATAATGTGCAGGATCAAATATCTCTAGAGTAATTCATTGAATTGAATTCATGCATGCCTCCATTCATTCATTTGTAATGCATCAGGATACAAAACAAATGGATCAGCAGAACAGTGAACTCGATGGCCTCGCACATCAATCCTAAATAGGTGTAAACTGAAATTTCATGTATATTCCAGTCCTCTCTGTGTTTAAATAGATGGCTTAAGAAATAGCACAAAGGTAACATCAAACAAATAATAGATTCCCCTAAAATTTGGTTAACTGATCTGTCTTCCAACATCAAATGATACCGCAAAATTGTATGTAAGGAAATGTGGGAAAAGAGTGAAAATAAACTAATCTTTCCCTTAAATTGATGATGACAATGCATGTTGATCAGTGTATTTCAATTCACACTGCCATTCCTTGCCCGTATCCTGCATGATAATAAATCGTTCCTCCCCCATCCCTTTCTCCTTCCCCTTTCTTCTTCCTCTGGCATTTTCACAGCGTATTGTTTCTATGGAACATTCCAGCAAGCAAGCCAGACGTCACATTGACTTTTCTGAAGAAGAGGCTGAATTGGCTCCTGTAAGTTATTGGCAGGGTTTGTGTGTCCGTGTCTGTCTCTGTATGCACTGCATGTTGTAGTTTCTTTATGGACAGTATGTAGGGAAAGAAATCTGCAACATGGTTTCCAATGGGAAAATATAGCATCCTTCCTTAGAGTTGGGGTGTACTAGTTCAAAATAATTTAAAATGCTGTATAAGTCTAGAAATTTTAATCAAGAAATCAGCTCAAAAAACCTGGGTTGACTTATCCACAGGTCAATATAAGTCGTATACATTAACTATTATTTTAAAAAAGGAACAATTCCCTTATCTAAGTCATGTTGAATGGCAAGAGCTTAGTCTGTCCTTGGAGAATCTAAAAGAAGCACTACTCTTCCTTGCTCTCTCCATCACTGTGTTGCTCTGGTCTTCTAGAATATCTGGGTGGAGAAATGGTCATGGCAGCCAAGAGTGGCTGGTCCCCTGAGATGGCACTGGCGCTTTCCTCTCTATGTGAAATGACCTGCAATTTATCTACAGGTCATATCAAAATCCATAATTTTGCCACCTCAAACCTACGTGAGGTGAATGCCTTGCTTCAAGGTAACGAGAATATAATAGAACAGCAAATATTAAAAGCAACAGAGCAATAAATCCAATTTAACCTGAAACAAAATTTAAAAGCCTAGAAATGGCAACATGAAATTTGGAGAATAGGCTTTCCAGAGCTGTACTGTCATTCCTGAAAAGACTTTTATCAAGTCTTTTCAAGCTTGATCTCCATAGACAAGGACATGCTCATAAGAATTTGCCTGAATTAGTGGTTCCCAGCCTTTGGTACTCCAGATATTTTGGACTTCATCTCCCAGATTTCCTAACAGTTAGCCAAATTGGCTGAGGATTTTGGAATTGAATCCCAAATACCTGAAGAAGCAAGATTGGGAATGACTGCCTAGATTTTTAGAAGCAGGCTTGTGTGGAACTAGTTCTTGACAAAACCTATGAATGGAATTCATTCCTTCTTGTATATTCTGCCACAGTTAATCACATAGGTTGGAAACAGATCACAGTTGCTACCAGCAGCTACTGCCATAAGTGGGAGGTTGGCCCAGTCAATACTATGCAATTATGAACTAAGTTGCTTATATAGCTAAATAACAGACAGAGAATTTTGGCCATGGTTTCTTTCAGAAAAAAAAAACTAACAAAACAAATGAATCCCAAATTCACCTCCACAGACTTGGCTAGAATTCAGAGCCTTTAAAAGCTAAGCTTTCCAAACCCTTTCCTGGACTGAACAAATCAGTCAGTTTTTGTTTCCTTCATTTTTAAAAAAATCTCAAAGAGTCTACCAATCTGTAGATTCTTTCCAGAAAATAAGTGAATTATATTCTACCCATCTTAGTGAAAGCATTTTGCTCTTTAGCTACTGAACAATGTTGCCATCTGCTGCCTAAAATTGGAATAAACTTTTCAAATTTACTGCATTTAAAACTGACTAGACTATCATGAAATATTTACATGTTAGCTGTATGCTAAAGTTTTTAAAGAGATTTCAAAACTGTTTTTGTAAGAGGCTTATAAAACTTTTTTCAGCTATTAATATAACAATAGCATTCTTAAAGATAATATTATTCAGTTCATTCATATTCAAGATACTTTATCATTGTGGGGTCAGGGATAAGATGAGAAAATGACAGCACAGCAGGTTGTTAGGGTGGAAGAAGCAGGTTATTGCAACTTCTGATGATTTCCTCTCATTTAAAAAAAAACCTAATGTAAGGTTTTTCCTTCTTCCTTTTCCTATAAGTTCCCGGCTGTAAATATTTTCTGCATTCTCCGGTTCTTAAAGTCAAGTGATTCCTTGTTTTTACCAGAATTCTATGCTGAGTTCAGCAATAGCCTTTGATTTGCATGTTTAATTCCTTCTTAACTGTCTTTATTCGTCAAGTAAGTCTTTTCTTCTGGACATACTTAAATTTTATTTTCTTAAAGGCATATTGAGTATTTGTTGTTTGCCTCATCCATCACCGGGACTAACAGGTGTACATCTGTGGAGTATTTTTTATTTGGTTTTGCAAATATAGAAAATAAATGGAACTTTTAGGAATAAAGTCCTATTCATTCTGTGCCTCACGCAATTATTTTGTGGTATGAAAGCATTCAATAACTCAAATGAGAGGAATCTATGGAAAGCAGCAAATCATTTGTCAGTTTCTCCACAGTTCAAAATACTGAATAATGGTTGGGACACCCTTTATGGTTCAGTCTCTAAAACCAGCAAACATCTCTAGTAATAGGGTTCTGTGTATGAGTAAACATTAATGCATTCACAATGCAGAATTCAAAATTATGATTTTTGCTGTTAACCGTGTCACTAATTTGGACTGTAGATGTTATATGAATACGTCAGAATACCTACATAAAAGTTTGTTGTGAAGAGAAGCCGTATGGAACAGAATTTGGTTCTTCATTTATATCCTGTATTTCTCTTAAGGTGATAAAGCCAAAAACCTAGTTACAAAAAGAATAATTAAACATAATTAAACAAGCTATTATATTAAAAACGAACTTCACATTTCTGTAGTTGTCTGTCAGCCATTAAAGGCAGTAGGTGGCCTTGGACCAGGAACTTTGTCTGCCTAAACTATTTTACAAGGCGGTTGTTAGGATATAACAGTAATAGGGGAGAACTGCGTATGTCAGCCTGAAGACAGTTAATAAGTACTTGACCAAGATTAATAGAGTGAGTTGAAACCATTTGTGTGTTTTTAAAAACCAACAACAATAACCTTTATTTTTCCATCTGTTTCTCATTCAGTTAAACAATTGTCAGTTGCCTTCAGTTGTTCTCAGTGATATCACAAAATCAAATCTGATTGTGTTGCATAGCATAGTGGTTTTATTCATTTAGATTATGTGTAATAGGGTGGGTTTGCTGAGGCAATTACTTAATCCTTGAAGAAGGGAGTAATGGTGTCGTGGAGTGTGGTCTTCAAGAAAGGAAATAGTGATATGAAGTAGAATGAAAGAAAGGAGCCAAATGACCTCATCACACTAATGTTTTTAAGAGTAGGTAAAGCATGTACACTGCCTCTGCAGAATTCTGGGGTTTGACGTTTAGGGGGGCCAAGGACCTCTCTGGCGGAGATTCTCAAAAGCCTCTCTGTAAACTACAAACCCCAGAATTCTGCAGGAGGCAGCCATAGAATTGAAAGCAGGTACATATGCTTTACATACTCTTTAAAATGTTAGCGTGATGAGGCACTGAGGCATTTTAGGGAATAAACAGGGACTACTTACTGGAAAGAAGCTACTGTGATCGACTGAGGTCTTTCCCCTTGTCGATCAGAATCAATTGGCTAATGATTTCACTCCCCACTCACAAGAGCATTTTCTGACATGAATTGTGACAAGGGTTCTTTTTCTGGCTGTTACTGGAGATTCCTGATGGGAGATCATTGAAATGGCATCCAACAGCTTATCAAGTGACAAGGCAATAGACCCCTATCAATCACAGTGGCTGCTTCTCAGTAAAAAAGGAATTGGAAGGAAAACGTTGAATTTGGATTGTTAGATGTAATGTGTACTCCTTTTAAGAAAGTGACTAGTTTTTATTTTTGCACAGAAGGCATCAGAAGTTGGCAGAGCCAACCAACTTTTAACATCCAGTAATGAAGAGAATTATTAATATGCTTTCCCCGATATCAATTTCTTCCTACTTTCAGTTTTTTACCTTGTCTGGTCTTGCAATACTGTACATTCAAAGAGAGCTCAACTGGAGACACGTGGTGTTGGGGGTCACAGAAGCAGTCTTGGGGAGCCAACGATGCCCCCCACCCATGGCTAAAATTATGGAACAATGTGGAACTAAATCAAATTAGCCAATTTTATCTTTATTCTCTTGTGTAAATGAAGTGTCCATTGTGTTTTACAAAACAGGTTGCTTTTGAGTGCATAAGGCTAATCTGGGATTAGTTTGGCATCTGCTTGGCAGCTGCAGACGGATTTTATACCGTCTCTCTGGTTGACTCAGGCTGACCAGAGTCTGCATCTGTAATGGGCTTAAAAGGTGAGGGTGATCTGTTTGTGTTAGAGTTCAGTTGCCTTTGCACAAGAGGCTACAAGAGGATCAACTGATTACACAGTCTAGGTGGATCTTTTAATGAAGCAGAGTCAATTCCAAGTATCAGAGTTGCTGTCCCTAGCAGTGTAGTGCAACAAATCTGAGTACGAAAGAAACTGAATGGATTCATAATCCAGGATTGGCCAGACTTCAAGTTTGCATGGTCTTACAAACAAACAAACAAACAGCAAACCAAGAATGTGTAATCCAGAGCCTGGTATGAAAACCCAAACCTAGATGTTGGTTCTAAGTATTATATTTGAATATTAATGCTAAACAGAATGAGGCAAAATAGTATATTGGTTTGAGTATTTGGATTATTACCTTTTTTGGGTGTGTCAGGATCGACTTGAAAAACTGCAAGTTGTTTCTGGTGTGAGAATTGGCCGTCTGCAAGGATGTTGCTCAGGGTATGCCTGGATGTTTTACTATCGTATGGGAGGCTTCTCACATGTTCCCGCATGAGAAGCTGGAGCTAACAGACGGGAGCTCATCTGCTCCCTGGATTCGAACTGCTGACCTTTCAGTCAGCAGTCCTGCTGGCACAAGGGTTTAACCCATTGCACCACTGGGGGCTCCTGGGATTACAACCCTAGGGACCAGGGTTCAAATCCTTGATCATGGAAACTGACTGGGTGAGTTTGGGTATGTCTCACCCTCTCAGCCTCAGAGGAAGACAAAGGTATCATCCCCTTTGAACAAATCTTGCCAAAAAAACTTTGTAATAGATTTGTGTTAGGGCTTCCATAAATCGGAACTGGATTGAAGGCACACTGCACACAAACACACACACACACACACTAACCATAGTGCATAGATTTTCCACACAGAAATCCATTTCTGCTTAATGCTTCATTTTCATTCATTCTATTATAATTTGTTTTTGGGGAGAGTCATTCTGTTTTTACTGCTGAGTAACAGAGTTAGAAATCCTTGCTGATCTTCTTGAGATCATCCAGAGATCTACATGTATTTATCTCCTACCTTTTCCTAGTTCAGGATTTAAGGTTTACAATAAAGTTTACATTCTGCCCATTCATATTCTAGCACAAAGATCCATACTACTAATTTATACATGCCTGTGCATAACAGTTGAAAGTTTTTCCATGGATTTTCATGTAACATCATGCTTCATCCACTCAAGGAGTCAAGTGTGTTAACCTGTTGTATGAAAATGTGTAGCTTTTAATTTGAAGCAACTCTGCCTGAAATATAGTTAGTGGTGTATACTAACATGTTTTTAGTTGCTTAAAACAAAAGAGCACAAAGTCCTTGCTAATTGTATACTTACGTAGTGTTTGACTCTGCAATATTTTTGTAAAATTGCTAACAGGTAGCTCATGGAGTTACAACTTCAGAATGAAGTTCACAAATCTTCATTGCACAGGCATATAAAATCTCTTGATTGCTTGCTTGCTTATTTTCAGCTTGAAATTCACTTAGAATCCTCTCTGTGCTTCATGTGGAAAAGAAGAAAAGATGCCACCTGTCTGCTGCTAATCATACACTATAAATTTACTTCACTGGCTTTCTTTTGACTTAATTTCTTTCTTTTCTTTTCTGCACAAGCACTCCTATTTGGACAGGGAAACCTCCCTTCTTCTGAGAAACATTGCAGGAAAGCCTTCTCATTTGCTGACCAAGGTGATTCTCTTACTTCTCACCTGCATGTGATCATTTTCTTAAAGTGGTGTTCTTGCTGTGTGTGCATGTCTATACATTTGGACTTTATTTCTGATAGTTTGTGTGTTTGTGAGAATAACTTGTCCTCTGTTCGGAGGGGAGGAAGTCTTTATTTTAAAGTACACTTTTTTGTCTAAATCTATATATTATTCATGTGTCCTTTTCTGGGATGAACCCATTAAAATTACAAATAATCTTCAGAGAAAGTAAGCATTGTCAAGATGGAATTTTTCCTTTTAATAAAAATCAGTGAACTGTTCTGTTTAATAACAAATCCATGTTGTGCTACAGGATGAAATTAGTTTGCTGTTTGTAATTTCTTTCTATGTGACATAATTCTTTTGCTAAGAGCGTTTATAAAACCTGGTTTGTTCATAGTGTGTTGCTCCATCCAAAACATCACAATTACAGTTTGCACCATTTCTATGCCAGGAACAAATTACATGAATTAATGTAATATGAGTGGTATGGTATCTATTTGGTGCATTTAAATGCTGCTTCTCAAATCCAATTTTTTTGCATAGCATCTGCAGCATGCCCAAATAAAGAGGAGTGGGCAAGAGAATGTGGTTCTGAACTAGAAGTTGAAGACTGAAAATTCAGTGTTTACACACTGATTGGGAGTTTTTTACTGGCTGCTTTGCATTTTTGAAAATTGCAGATTCCGAAGTTACTCAGAATCTAAATGCAACTCAAAGTGTTGAATTGCAGCTCCCAATTGACTATGCTAGCCTGTTCTGCTAGAACTTACAGTTCAGTAGTATCTGGAGGATTACACCATTCCCACCCTGGCCAACAGGATTTCACAAGAGAAGTATTGTCAGTTAGTTTCCTGCAAAGTAGAGGTTCCAGATTTAGAAATCTGCTTTTCGTTTAAGTGTGAGGTAAACTTTTTTTTTGTATTCTGTACTTAGTCCCTGGCATTTGTTATTATTGGCATGAAGGCCCAGATGTACAGAGTAAATAGTAAATCCTCAATGAAAATGGGTTCCCTGAAGCCATTGCCTGTGTTGTGAAAGGTTTCTGTAATATACCATTATTTTCTATATTACCAGATTGTTAAACAGTGATTTAATTAAATATTGGACATTGCCTCCAAAAACTACCACAGTTCAGTGATAAAAAATGTATATTGTTTTGAAGTAGCATCAAGGATCTGGTTTGGACCAAAGCAATTGCCCCTTTCCAATAAAAATAAGCAGTGAGTTGCATGAAAGAGCTATTTTCTAGAGCAGCAGAATAGAACTCATCAGTCCATTGGTGCATTGTCAGTTAGTTTAGTTTAATTGTAGTTCTTTATAAGCAAATAATGGGTTTGATGTGAGAGAGTGTGTGTGTGAATGGGGAAAAAACTTTCATCCTCACTTCCATTCATCTAAAGTCTAGATAGCTTTTAATGAGTAATTGCTATAGGCTGTTCTCACCCAGTATGAACCCACTTCACAAGTAATCAAATTGTCATAGAGACTAATCAGTGAGTCACTGCAACATTAGCAGTTGTTTTCCTTGTGCATCTGGTGGGCTGTCCAAGACTGTGAAACACATAGGGTTTATTCATCCTTAGTATCAGATAAAATTAAATAATAATAATAATAATAATCGACTTCATTTATATCCCGTTCCTATCTCCCCAAGGGGACTCATTCTAAAACATTCTAAAAGATTTGCAAAACCCCTTCAGTTATTTTAAAGTGCTTGAATGTATTATTGTTTTAATGTTTTGTGAACCACTATATGGAAACATTGCCCTAAAATGTCATTATAGAAATAGTTTAAATAAATGAACATTGCAATAACCCTGAAGGACTTCTTGAATTATAGTATCAGTTATTTTCACTAATGGCTGGAATAGAAGAACTGCTTAGGGGGCTTCTGCTGGGATAGTAGACGACCTGTTTCCTAAGAAAGGAGTTTAATGAAATTGAGGGCTGAGAAAAATTAACATAAAATCCTTTAGAACTAGCTGTGAAACAGTTTTCATTCTAGATATCGTATTTATGTTAGGAAACTGCGCAGTAGTATTTTGTTTTTCAAAATATATAGGTGGGGGAGAGGATGTAACCAGAATATATTAGTAATTATTTGTGACTCTCCAAAAATGTATGAATGTGCTTACATTCAGTTAGAGAGTTGACAGTGTCACAGTAAATAATTCCCTGATGTGCAGTTGCCAAATTGGCAAACCAGTTTGAAAATAGTTTTCCTTCTTGGTTGGAGGGAAAATTTAAACTATAGTATGTCAGTGAAGATTATAACAGCAAACTAGGCTTGTTCAAATTAGTTAGAAATGTGTGAAACATGGTACATACAGATGCATGGAAGCACAGGGAGCATTGCTATGGTACCGGGTCATGGTTTGGCTTTGCATATAAACTAATGTATAGTGGCTACAATGATGTGGCTGTAAACATGAAATTTACTTGATTGTTCCTATTGTTCCTATTGCACTATGTAACATGATTTTTGTCCCTGGGTTATAAATGTCATTTCCTAAGTGGTTCCATCATAAAAACATGGAAAAGTTTATTAAACTGCTAAAACTTTGTTTTTGTGGGACATCCTGCAGCATATTTTGCTATAGTTTTTCAATAAATGTCTGACCAAGCTTCAATTCAATGTGATGTGTGGCAGGCACAAAAACTCCTCGCACACAACCCCCCCCCCAAAAAAAAAGTAATTAAGAAGTCATGAGCAATGTAATAACTAATGCAGCAAGTTAATTGTTTAAAATAATCACCATGACCGACAGGCAAACAGAAAATTTAAATGATTACTTCTGAAAATGTAATGAGTAGTGGAAAAACTTTTGAAAAATAAATTTTGAACCTCGGACTTAGAGAACATTATTCAAAAGAATAATTTTCCTGTTGTATGGTTCTATTTTATTTTCATTCTTGCAGGTTAATCTGTTCACTTTCCTTCCTTGCATATCCAACAAAACACACATTGGAAAAAAAAATCTGTTCCATAAATAATAGTGATAACACTATGTAACAAAACATTTGAAACATTTTCTGTTCTTGATTTGAAATCATTATTCCTGTTTAATTGTATGATACTTACTTTGAAAGTAGTTTCTATACTCCAGAAACTTTGTTTCAGATTCACAGGACAATTACATAAAATTATTCTCAAAAGTAACTTTTGAAAATAACTTGTTAAACCTATAAAATGATCTTACTCTTACAGTAGGAGCCCCCTGTGGTGCAATGGGTTAAACCCCTGTGCCGGCAGGACTGAAGACCGACAGGTCGCATGTTCAAATCCAGGGAAAGTGCAGATGAGCTCCCTCTGTCAGCTCCAACTCCTCATGTGGGGACATGAAAGAAGCCTCCTATAAGGATGATAAAACATCAAAACATCTGGCCGTCTCCTGGGCAATGTCCTTGCAGATGGCCAGTTCTCTTACACCAGAAGCAACTTGCAGTTTCTCAAGTCGCTCCTGACACGAAAAAAAAACCCTCTTACAGTGGGTTTAAAATGTAACTTTGTTACACCCTCATGATCCAAAAAAAGCTTTGAATAGTTAAACCTCTTAATTATGTTACTTGTAAATTGTAATTTCTAAGCTCTGGTCTAGATTGATAGATTGATTGATTGATTGATAGACAGATAGATAGATATAGGCAGAGCTTAATGTATTTTGACAACATTCTTCAGCCATACGGAGAACACCGTTAGTTACTTCCAACTTACAGACCTGTTCAGTTAATTGTGGAATGTTGACTTGACATGCAAGGTATATTTCATTGATACACTAGTCAGGACTTAATTTAGGATATAGGCCTGAGTGATACAGAACCTCGAGAAGGCGGTTTTATCATCAGTGGAAATGAATTCAAGAAAGCTGGTTCAATATGTAGGTTTTTCACTTTTTAGTAACTAGATATACTCGGTTTTACCTGGAACCACTGCCCACCTACTTCCTTTTTTCTCCAGCTCTGAAAAGGCCTACCTTTCTTCCCTTCCTTTCTCTTCCCATTTTCTCTTCTCTTCTCTCCCTTCCCCTCATACCCTTTCCTCTTTCTATTCTCACACTTCTTTACTTCCTTCCCTCTATCCTTTTTCATTCTTCCCCCTACTTCTCTTTTTCTTTCTTTCTTTCTCTTCTCTTCTCTTTCTCCCCTCCCTTCCTCTCATGCACATGTCACCTTTTTTTTCCAGTGACATCACAGGGGGGCACTTCACCAAACAACAGTCTTTGAGGTGCAAACAGACAAACAAATATACATACACACTTTGACTTTTATACATATCGGTAAGCGCTTAAATAACAGGAATAGCTGGACAGTCACTCACACAGCTTTTGGTCTGATTGTCTACAATCCCTCTCAGTTCAATGTTAAAGAATCAAATGGCCCTCCTCAGCAGATACTGATGATAGATCAATGAGAATGCTGACCTCTGAGCGTGTTTTAAGCTCACAAAGTCATGCTTTGTTTGCAAAGCTGTTGCACCATTGCTGGCTTTTTGTCCATTTATTTTGTAGATAGGAGGGAATGGAATAATCAGTGGTGAACTTTGCTCATCTAATCCTAACATGTTTATGCATTTAAAGCATTTATATCCCTCCATTTAGCAAAACAAAATCCTAGAGTGGCACAAACATGGTTAATTTGGTAGTTCTCTGCCCTCAGGCTTACAGTCCAAAAAGGCAGAAAACACAAGAAAAAAGGAGGTTGGGAAGTAGATATTGGGAATTCCATCTATTTTTTAAAAAAATAGCCTATGAATCAGTCTTACTATGCTCCAGTAAAACAACCTTTCCACAGGCAAATAGGCCAGGAGTAGACATACTATACATTCTGAAATGGAATAAAATATTATTCTATCACCCCATTGAATACAACACCAGGGGATATTTTATTTTAGTCTGTAAGCCTCTGTTTTTTCTTGCATCAGGTGTTCAGGGCTATACTACTGAGTATACTTTTGAGTAACATGTTAAGGAAGCAGGTGTGAATGGTTGGCCAAAGACACTTCTTGAGTTGAGAGATATCATGGTTGGTTGTACTTCTTCTGCTACTGCAGAGTGAGGCACAAAGCAGGACAGGAAATGCTGTGCCGTACCTGATGAATTCTGTGGGACCCACCTGTAGCATAGAATTCTCCATTCAGGCACATTTTCTTTTGAATAAGCAGCATCAAATGCGAACAGTCATCCTTGAGGTTGTTGTAAGTTGTTGTAAGCAGGCATCCTCAGAGGTTGTGAGGCAAAACGTCAGGAGAGAATTATTCTGGAACATGGCCATCCAGCCTGGAAAACTCACAGCAACCAGTGATTCTGGCCATAAAAGACTTCAAAAACACATAGTTTTCCTTGAAATTGAGGATATTTAAGGGAGTTCCTGTAAAGGAGGATGTGACCTTTAAGCATTGCATTATCTTCTATACTTTTTTTCATATACATTTAATTCCTGATGAAATTTGTGCTACAAAATTGTAATGCTAGCATCGCTTTTCAAGCCACATGAAACCATCTTAATGCCAAATAAGAATGGACTCTTGCACCAGCTTAATGATGTCCTTTGTTTTCTGCCTAATTGCCTATTCAGATAATGTTTCAGGCCCATTTATCGTTGCTATCAATCTGCCTCGTCACTTTCATCTAAGATGATTGTGTTCCTTATGAACAAGGCCATTGCTATCAGCAGCTGTTGCCTTTTCCACTATTCATTGTAGTACAAACTGAAAATGATGGGACAGGAAGTAGCTACATGTGGCTAGAAGAGCACGTATATAGAAAGATGCACTTTGGAAGGGCAACTGTCGAGAAAAAGGGCTTGTGTCTTTGTTAGATCAGGTAAAACCGAACACCGATAGCATGTGTTTATCAATAAAAATAAAAATACTTTAAAAAGAATGGCTTAACATAGGTGCTGCCTTTGATAAGGGAAGAAGTAATTTTAAAATGGGAAGACATAGTTGGAATTTGTGCATTATATAGTTGGAATTTGTGCATTATAACTGAAATATCTTGAAATACTTACAACTGGGAAGGTGGGAGGAAAGGCTGATGGGATGGATAAGGGAGCCAACCAATAGTATGCTAGACTGCAAAGGGGGCAAGGGGTTGCCTTTCGGTTTTGTCCAGCGATTGTTGCAAGTAAGCAGTTAGTATTGGAAAGATAGAAGTACTTAAAACTTTGCTTGGTATCAGCTAGTTAAATAAAAGTTTCTTTTCCCACAGGAGGAACAAGCTGCAAAGTTAAAGGCTGAAAAGATCAGGGTTGCCTTAGAGAAGATTAAAGAAGCACAAGTTAAGAAGGTAAATCTTAGTTCCATCTTTATGCAGTGTACAATTGAAGTCTGATCTGAAATACTAGGGTTTTTTCTTTCTTTTTGAGTGTATTATTTCACTTACACATACATATTGCGATATGCAATGCAATCCCCCCTTACCCATAGATTCAATATCTATGGTTTCATTCCCACTTTCCCAAACCACCCCTGCTTCCCTGTGAGGGTTTGTCGGCCTCTCGGGGCCTTCCTGTATTATTTTGCAGTATGCTTCCCTGACAAGTGTAGGCAAAATGTAGGATTCAGTACAATCCTCGGTTTCAGGTATCCAGAAGGTGGTAGTAGTGATCTTGGAACATATTCCCCAGGGATATGCAGGTTGTACTGTATTCACATCACCCTTTTATCTTGAGTTATCCTCCAAAGTGTTGCTGAAGCTTACATCATATCACGATATAGTCCTTGACTAGAAGATAGTATTAATAAGGGGACTCTATCACTGAGTCATTTGATTTCATAAAATGCCTCTTTTAATTGGAAGTACTAAATCATATGTTCCATATCCGTATTTGTGGTTCTAACCCAACATTGTGGTGTGTTCACATAGGCAGCGAAATGTCATTGTTTTTACAGAGAACTGTAATTATTGATATTTTTTGTCAATTGATGACTTGGATCTCCCTTACTTTACAAGTATTAAATATGTTTTTAAATACCAACAGGACAATTATAAGCATTTACAGATTAGTAATTCACTCAGCCAAAATTCTAGGTGCCACATTTATGGATTATTGAAAGTAATTGACAGCAAAATAGTTCTAAACAGAAAATACTTCAGTGCAAAAGAGATAGCATAATCTGTATGGTTTTGAGTTCTGTTTGTCTGATTCTCAACCCCCTTCTTCCTTTTCTCCATGTACAGCTTGTAATACGAGTGCATATGTCTGATGACAGCTCCAAGACAATGATGGTAGATGAAAGGCAGACAGTACGGCAAGTGCTGGATAACTTGATGGACAAGTCTCATTGCGGGTTTAGCTTAGACTGGTCTCTGGTGGAAACCATCTCAGAATTACAAATGGGTTAGTAAATCTTGAAATATTTGTTATTCTAAACTGATACAGAATGTTGCTGGTACTTAATCATGTTAAAGGATTCTTTGCCAGCTTGATCATGTATTTGAGTTTTCAATTTTCAAAATTTGTTTCATCGCAGCTCAGGGACTTGTAGAATTGGAGTCGTCTTTTAAAATTCCAGGAAGTTATCTGATGTGTTTTTTAAAAATGTAGCTGTTTCTTATGAAGGCAATTCAAAAATGTCATAGCAAAAGTTAGGAGGAGATCATAATTGAAAGAGAAAATATGCGAATTTCAGAATGACCTATTTAGATAATGAGGTGGACTCTTCTATCCTTTTTACTTCAGTGTGTTGTTGTTCCCTTGCATGTTCTCTTTCCAGTATTTATTTATCGTGTCATCAGCAACCAGTGACTTTCTCTTTCCAGTGACTCCATTCTGTTTCTCCTTCTAGTCATTCTGCTTTTCACTTCCCTTTAAAAGCTTCCATGTTGACAGTGTGCTTGTGTTTTTACAACTTGAAAAAATTGTCATGGTGTAAATAAAAGACCTCTGTGGGCATTTCATTTCAGCTTTGAACATGATCCAGCTTCTATTTTGTTACAGTGCATTTTGTTAGACAAAACTACGCTTGGCTTTGCAAGTTTTACAAAAGAAATAAATTCTATATAGGAGGGATGGAAATTACGGGCTGCATGGGCCACCAGAGCTATTTCTGCAGTCCCACCCAGAGAATATATATTATTTATGTACAGATGGTACATGTGGAGACCCTGTTTACATGCAAGCATTTCTTTATATCTGTGGTTTTAAAAGAGTGATAGGCTGCTATTATATGAAATCGGATCTATGTCATTTAGGGATATGGACTATAATGACCAAGTCCAGAGAAACCACAAGACAGAGAGAGACAACATTTCTATATTGAAATGGCTGGCTCTAATTTTACAAAATAAGTGAAATATTTGCTGCAGCAAAGAAGCTCGTGTTCTTTCATAACTGGATTAAATATGATTTGGACCGTAGTTTGTTTTTATTATTGATATTGATAGAAAAAGCACCTGTGTATACCAGGTGGTTTATAGAAGTTATATAATTGAAAAATATGTATCTTTTCTAATACAAGCAAAAGCAAGAGCCTGGGCTTTCGTGCTTTAAATATTTATTATGTCTTTTGTAATTGTGTAGAGCGAATCTTCGAAGACCATGAAAATTTAGTTGAAAACCTCCTCAACTGGACAAGAGACAGCCAAAATAAACTTATGTTTGTTGAACGTATAGAAAAATATGCACTTTTCAAAAATCCTCAAGTAAGTATGATACTTTTTCTGCTACTTGTTCTTCATTTTAGTGCATTAAATTCGATTCGCTCAGGAGGAAATATTGACAGAATTTATTTAAACAAAAATTACAGACAAAGTAATGGGAGGGATTTTCATGAAACATTGAATGCAGGGTTGGGGAGCCTCACATTCTTCTGCTAAATCTGGCTTTCTTGGGTAGTCTTGAGGACATAACCTCACAGTCAATACCTTTTTCCCCGTGAGACCATTTGGTGGTTTTGTGTGGGCCTCTTCCCATTCCAGAAACTTGATATGCCTCTCTGGATTCTCAGTTATATTCAGTAAGAGCTTGAAGCAAAATTATGGCAGCATTTTTAGCCGCACTTTTTTGCTTTTGGCGCTGTTTACCACTGGATTCTTTTTCAAATGGAAGTCAACCCTTGAACTGAAAGTAGGTCCCTAACTGGATTTATTTGTTTGAGGAAAATAATTTTCACGAACATTTGAGGAACCTTCCAAGTTGATTATCGGTCTTGGGAAAGCCTTTGTCTGAGGTGCAAAGGGCAATTGACCGATGTTCCTCTCTTAACACTGTGGTGCTTGCTCAGCCCTCTAGCATTTTATATTTTTTGGACACTAGTTAGAATGCAAGGGATGTACACTGGGAGTGAAGCTGGCTAAACATGTTAGAAGTATATCATCCTGCCTGATGTACAGCAATGGAGGTAGAGGAAAAAGAATTTTAGTCTTATCCCAGTTGCTAGAAATGGCAATTCTGTATGTCATTACATTGGCTACTTATCAACATGTGTTAGGCCATAATCCTATATAGCTTAGCATGGCATAGCAGTTCCACATACAGTAGGGAAAGTGATATACTGACACCCTTTACTTACTGATGAGCCTCTAAAGCCCCCTTCCCCATCTTGGACAGAATCACAGAATCATCTTGATATGTCCAGATCAACATGATATGATTGTAAAAGTACTGAGCCCTCCATAGGACCCAGATTTTGCACATAGATGTGGAAATGTAGCCAGATCCTTCTGCAATTCTACCTGCTCTCCACAAAGCACATGTTTGAGAGGCTTTAGAAGCTGTTCAGTAAGTCAAGAGAACTTTGTAGCAACCTCCACATGCTCAGAGAAGTAAGGGAAACATACCACCTTGCATGTGTCTCCAGCAGGATGCCTACTATACAGCTATAGAGTGAGATACTAGTATCCAGCATTTTCCATGAACTGGTAAATGAACATTGATCCTATCTAGTCTTAGCTTATAATGAATTTATAATTACTGTATATACTCGAGTATAAACCTAGTTTTTCAGCACATTTTTATGCTGAAAAAGACCCCCTTGACTTATACTCGAGTGAGGGTTCTGGCAGGAAGATGTGGGGCCGAAAAAAACCCCTTTGCAGGGCTTCTACCAGCTGCATGCCTCCCCTTTCGGCACAGCAACCTAGATGGATCTCTGTGCCGAGACAAGAGGAGAGGAAGGCGTGCGGCCTCTCTTCTCAGCATAGCAGCCCAGCTGGGTTGCTGTGCGGAGAGGAGAGGAGAGGAGAGGTTGCATGCCTCAATTAATGTAAGTTTATTGGTATCTATTTTTAATTTGAAATTTGCCAGTACGTGCTGCATTTTCCACTGTAGACTTATACTCGAGTCAATAAGTGTCCCCAGTTTTTGTGGTAAAATTAGGTGCCTCAGCTTATATTTGGTTCGGCTTATATTTGAGTATATACAGTACATCTTGGTGGCTTCTTAGATCAGTGGTTGCTCCGATTCTACCATTCTGGAAGGTTTGGGCTGAGGTTTTTTCTAGAATTGATATAAATTTACAAGGGAGGGAGGCCTGTTGAAAACTGAGGCTTAATTTTGAGTCAATGACTATATAGTTTAAAATGTTAAGCAATTTTTCTATCACTGGGAGAGATATGAAAATAGCTATTTCTGTGCTGTGCATTATTTCTCTCACAACACACACACACATATTATAAAACTTACTGTTAATATCTAAAACCCAAGGAGGATAAAATACCAAATATTGCAACTTCCTTGTTTTTGGAAGCCTAGAATTCACACGCATTGAGGAGAAGAAGTGATAAGATAACAGTTGAACTTCTGAATTTTTTTAGATGCTACAAATGATGTCGCAATTTCTTTCTTATAGAATTATCTTCTTGGGAAAAGGGAAACCTCTGAAATGGCAGACAGGAACAAAGAAGTACTACTGGAGGTAGGATATTCCACAATGTTGATGAGATGGCAGTCATTTTACTGCCATAAATGACTGCCATTTATAGTGCCTGGATTTGTGGGGGAATAGTTCCTGAACTTACTGTGGAAATAGGAAGCCATAGATAATAGCAACCCCTGTTGAATTGAACATCTGCCAGAAGTAAGCATAAGGTCTTACTGGAAGATCTAGAAATTCCTCAAGGTTTTGCACAAGTCTTCCAGTGGATTGAACATTCATAGTATATTGCTATTTGTAATATAGTTGTTTATTATTACCTTACATTATGTGTGAAGTAGTATCTGCTAATGTTGAAAGCATTCCCATCTATGAAACTTATGCCTCAGTGCTTTGAGCAACTTAGAAATAAGAGGAAGTTTTGAGCAAGGATGGAGAATCTGTGGATATTACAGAATTGCCCCTCGCAGCATGCCTAGCCACTGGCTATGCTACGTAATAATAATAGGAATGGCGTAACAATATCAAAACAGCCACAGGTCCCATAGCCAGGGGTTACTCAAGGAGCTGCATTGACTGAGCCTGTGAAAAGAGAGAATGTAGTGACTCAGAAGCAGTTCAACAGGAAAGTTGGTTTCATTAAAAGGAAAGACCAGAAAGGCATGCAGAAATTATACAGAGAGCAAAGAGATGACAACAGCAATATACAGTATAGGGGATCAAAATTTGGGATATTCATTTGACCCATGAGTAAGTTATTCTACAGAGAAGGGAAAGCAATATCCATTCCAAGGAGCCAGTTATCCCATTTTTCCGCCCAGACAGCATTCAGAAAAGCCATCAATGGCACTATGGCAAAGAGAGTAGAGGGATCAGTGCATCTTTTAGATTTTTCCAGGATTGGCTTTCTTCACTCTGCTCAGAGAAGGTGATTCCTTTTTTAAATAAGAATTACGGGGCAGTATTTACGTTGACCTATGGATAAATTGACCCAAGTTTTTGGTTCGCCTTTTTGACTAAAATCTCTGGCATATTTAAATGGCTAGAGAAGGAGAACCTGAAGCTTTAGTATAAAAATCAAGGTTAAAATAAATTTTCTAATAAATTTTCCTCCTGTTTTAGGAGTGTTTTTGTGGAAGCTCAGTAACAGTGCCAGAGATTGAAGGGGTGTTGTGGCTGAAAGATGATGGCAAAAAGTCTTGGAAGAAACGTTACTTTCTTTTGCGAGCTTCCGGAATCTATTATGTTCCAAAAGGGAAGGCAAAGGTAAACGTCTCCTTTTTCAAGCAAAACTGGCTTAGTCAGAAATTTGAAATCTTTATGGAAATGTTATTGCAGGTTACTTTTTTGTTTCAAACAGTAACACTGGTCGTTACATAGGAATTGTCAAAACACTGCTAGATGATGTTTATGGTTTAACACTTTGTCTGGAGATTAGACCTCTTCTGGAAATTGAGGGAGAAGGCTCATTGAATGTATCCTATCAAGACATTTTCTGATGGTGGTAGATATGAGAGTTGTAGAATGACTGCCTCTGGAAGAGGAGAAACAGAACTTCAAAACCGACTCTATGTATGGGTATTTGTGCACGTACACACAAATGCAGGGGCATGCAGTGCGTTCTAGTGTATACACTTGTCTTGCCTGATTCCAACCTCGAGGTACGGCTAGGTTCTTACTACAAAAGGTGGTCCTAGAGCTGTCAGTCTATTGAGTCATGCACAGAAATATATACAGGCAGTCCACAAGTTATAAACAAGATAGGTTCTGTAGGTTTGTTCTTAAGTTGAATTTGTTTGTAAGTTGCAACAGGTCCATTTTTAAAGTGTAACTTGATCAAAATGTATAATTTTTAAAGCTTTGGATAGCAAAAGGGTGAAAACCCCTGTGGTTATTTCGCTGTCAGAAGATCTCGCTCATTTTCTTTTCCTGTGATAATTGAATTTTGAAAACTTTGACTTGTTGTGTAAACAAGAATTGGTGATAAAGCTTCAGTGGAGAAACCTTTTTCCCATGATGACTCTTCCAGGAGAGAATTTCCCTTCCAAGGGGTAGATTTTTCTCATTTCCTTTTGTCTCACCCCCATTTTTAACTAGGAAATGTTTGTAAGTCAGACATTTGTAACTCGGTGATTGTAAAACTAGCAATTCAAATCTTGCCTAAGCTTTCCTTTTGAGACTAATTTCCTGAAAGTAGCACATCAGTGTTTAGTAGGAGAAATTGTTTGGTTTTCATGTACAGCTGGCTGCATGTCCAAGAGGCAGTGATAAAATGGTTGGTCTATCTATTTTATTTTCTCCTGATCAGATATGTTTCTGTTTTTAGGTTTCGCGAGATCTTGTCTGTTTTCTTCAGCTAGACCATGTCAATGTTTACTACGGGCAAGACTATCGCAACAAGTATAAAGCCCCTACAGATTACTGTCTAGTACTAAAGGTAACATCAGCATGGCATCTACCAATGTCACAAATGATTGGAAGAGAAAAGGAAAAGAGCACGAAAAGAGATAGTAAAATACAGCTTGTCTATATACCAGTGTGCCTATCTTATTAATTGTAAACATGAATCTCTTTCAACATTGTGTGCTTGAGTATATGATTTCTGGATCATGGAATTTTAATGTTTATACTAGGATGATTTTATGCTTTGTCTGAATGTTTAAATTTCATGTATGCCATATGTTTAATGGTTTTAATTGATTTTAAGTTCATAGTTATATGTAGTAATTAGTTATTATGATTTCTTTGTGTACTGTATGTTAGCATTAAAATTTTGCCATTAGTATGTTGTAAACCCCTTTGATTCCACTCACGGGCGAGAACGGCGGTATATAAACACAGTAAATAAATAATAAATAGATAACTAATGTTTTCACGCTGTGAATGGTTGAATCTATGAATGCAGAACTTGTAGATATGGAGGGCCAACTGCATCACCTTAAACACAGATTGAGTAGAAGTACCTTTTCCAAGGGAAATTACTAACAAAACTCAGAGGCTGTTTCCTTTCAGTCGTTTTAATGCGTCTGTGTGAAAATATAGCAAGTTTTATACTGACATAATCAGAAAATCTAGTTGTATTCTGACTATAGTAATTATTTTTAACATGGTCGATCTGTCTTCCTGGAAAGAGTCTTAAATCTTTACAGTTGTTTTTAACCCAATTTGAACTAATTAGATCAAATATTTCTTTTTCAGCATCCTCAAATTCAAAAAAAATCCCAATATATTAAATATTTATGCTGTGATGATATAAGAACCCTTCATCAATGGGTAAATGGCATCCGTATTGCTAAGGTAAGCTTTACATCTTTTCACAAGCTTTGTGATTGGGCACTCCCTCTGGAGAAAATCTTTTGTAAATGTTGTCCATTATAAGAGAAGGAAAATATAATCAACAATGGCAGCAAAGCTTAAAGTCATCCTTACAAATCAAGATACAAATCAACCGGAGATACCATCTAGGAGAGAGAAATGGCAGCCACTGCGTTTCCAAGCCAGTTGAAACGGTAGCTTTTAGTTTCAATCCTTCTCCTTCCATGTGCTTGGGGAAAGTACAGTTAATTGAAGCAAGGATTTATCAAGAGATATGAAAGTAATGGGAAAGGTATAGGAGAGTAATTTTTTGTGAGTGAGCAAACAGATTTAAACCTGACTGATGCAACCATGCCAATAATAAACCCCTCTTCTTCACCTTGGATGGTATAGATTTACAAATGGAGACTCACCTGAAACTAGTGAAAAATACCAATATGGATTCTCTTTATGTATCTCACGGGATTCAGTATGCCTTCTTTAGCAGAACTTTATAAAACATACTCGGGGACTCCACTTCTGTCTGAATAAATAAAACCATACTAAAGACTACAAAACCTGGAAAACAATGGCATATTTACAGCAACACTCTCATATCTCAGAAATTCCAGATATTTACATTTGAAAATGTTCTATTCCTAATTTGTCATATTAGTTAGCTGCCCAATAACAGTATCCCTCTCTGAATTCTATGGAAGCAACCTTCATATTCGTGCATACGTAGGGTGCTGTTTTACCTCCCAGTTCAACTTCAAAGCCCTTCCGTTGCTCAATATAGGCTCACATAGATCAAGAAGGGCAGTATATCAGGAGATTTGTCTCCAACAGTGTTAGAAAGGCTGTTTAAATGCAGTACCGTATTAGGTGGTTTTATCCCTGTAACACAGTGATGACTTGGAACACGAAGCCTCCAGTTTGAAATCATATTTTTGCCACAGGTATTCCTTACAGTACTAGCTTTGTCAGGAGCAACTGTCTGCTCTGAAATTAAAGGTTATTCAGATGGGTGTGAGTTGGATAGTTTTGGGACTAAATGATGCAATTGGGAAATACCCACTGTGGGGTAATCACATTGCCAGTTTTTTTTTCTTTAGTATGGAAAACAACTGTATGTAAACTATCAAGAAGCTCTGAAAAGGACAGAATCAGCATATGATTGGACATCCCTATCCAGCTCAAGTATTAAGTCAGGGTCCAGCTCATCCAGTTTGCCAGGTAAGTGGCAGTAAGCCTCAAAATACAGATAGGCTTGTCTAAATGCAGTGTTTTAAAGGCATGGTTCAGTTACCTGCAACAAAATATGCATTTCCATCTTCCCACATTCCCCCTTTTGAAACTAGAAAAGTATTATCTAAAGTTAAAAATGAAATAAACTGGAAGTGGGTTTAAAAAATGAGTACATTGAGAGCTTGTTTAGATTATATGCTTGACAGTCAAGTTGAGACAGGTTTATTCTTAAGCAGGGGCGCCTTTTCTCACTTTAAGACAACAGTTTTGAACATTTATAGAAGTGTTAAACCATACTGCTGTTCTTCAGTTACCCCACAGAAGAATGTGTAAACGCTCCTTTAGAATTAAAATAAAAGTTGATTTTTGTTGGTTTCCTTTGAACAGAAATGCCAGACATGTTTTTTTAACACTTCTTTCAACAGAATCTCAATCCAATCATTCTAATCAATCCGATAGTGGACTTTCAGATACCCAAATCGGACATGTCCGTTCGCAAAGCATTGTTAGTTCAATCTTTTCAGAGGCCTGGAAACGGGGTACTCAGCTGGAAGAGTCCAGTAAGATAAGTGTAAGTATATGCGGTTGACATTACAGTAGAGTCTCGCTTATCCAACAAAAACGGGCCGGCAGGATGTTGGATAAGCGGAAATGTTGGATAATAAGGAGGGATTAAGGAAAAGCCTATTAAAAATCAAATTACGTTATGATTTGAAAATTAAACACCAAAACATCATGTTTTACAACAAATCGACAGAAAAAGCAGTTCAATACACAGTAACATTATGTAGTAATTTACTGCATTTACGAATTTAGCACCAAAACAGACACGGTTTCTTTCTTTTTCCCACCCTGGACATTATTTCGGGTGGGAGGCAAACTGCATTGGATGATACAGAACATTGGAGGAGCGAAGGTTGGATAAGCGAGATTCTACTGTACTTGATAGTACTTGCAGAATCTTTGTTGGTACCATTGTAAAGCTCAGCCTTGCTTGCAAGTCTTGATTCCCACAAACAAAAAAGCCTTGAAATATTAAGTGTGAAATGATAAAGTCTCAGACATGTTGAGAATGTGCCATTGCAGAAACCGTAGCTTCCTGTCACTCCCTTGGTTATTTTGTCACTTGGTCCCATGTGGTTCACGCTGTGTTTTGTTTTTGTTTTTCCTGTTGCCTCGCAGTCTCTCGTGTGGCAAATGCCAAACCCGGATCAGCTCAGAGCTCCACTGCAGTGATGGCTTAAGCAGGGCTAGAGTTAAGGTCAGGGGCCTTGTTCGAACTATTAACCTGGGTGAATGGTGCAACCACAATCAAGCAGACTAACTTTTTTTCCCAGAGTCCTAATCTGTAAACACATGTGATTTAGTGCACAAGTGCCTGAGTCCCTAATGGCCTAATTTAACAGTGTCATGCATCCCCACATTTATTATTAATCTATTATAGTTCTGGTTTAGCATAGGTTACTGGAAAATTCTTCCCAGAGTGAAAAATTTAAATGGTGCTGTGGTTTGCTGAATTTCAAAGGCTTACTCTCTGTAGTGCATAATCTAAATCACAGACATTCGTAGCTCAAAAAAACCGCATAAGGACAAGACATTTGTAAAACATTAATTTTCATTTTATGCTCTAGGATTATAGGTTAATATAATGTCGTTAAAATGAATTACTTTAATATCTTGACCAGAACTCATAGGTATTTTTCATGTTTTGTTTGAATTTTTGGTTTTCCCCATAAAATATATATCATGCATGCTTTGACTGTCTTTCCAGCACAATGATATGAAAGTCGTTATCGTTTTCACCCCTTTCCCTCTGTAATGATCATCTTTATCTGTTTGCTTACATGTTCTACAGATACATTGGGGTTTCTTTCCTTCTGCCGTTGGAAGGATTAACATTAACAGCAAGGAGAGACATCTCTTATATCCAGTCCTCCTTAGTAGGATTGTGACCATGCAGGACCTGTGGCACATGGTTTTAGAGCTTACCACATGGCCCATCCATGGGCTGTATGACACCTCTTATTCAGTATTACATACTTTACTGTATGCTGTAAATATGTGTCTGAATATATATTTTATATATTTTTCCTTTCAGGCTAGAATGGACTCAATGAACCGACCCTTTCCTCCGTTTGCCCCACCTTTGTCTCCACAGACTAAAACCGCTGCCCCATTCACAGCCTCACAACCATCGCCACCCCCCCCCCCCCCCCCCCCCCCCCCCCCCCTCCTCCGCCCCCACCCCCTCTCCCCAGCCAGTCTTTGTCATCCGGAGGTGGATCGGCCACAGTGTTTGTGAAGTACAGCACTATAACAAGGTTACAAAATGCTGCTCAGCATGGTGGTCTTCTCTTCAAGCCATCCCTTATGATGCACCAATCAACACCACTCCCACCACCAGGAAAACCACAGAACCTCTTACCCCCAAATGGAGTGATCCCTCCACCACCGCCCCCTCCACCACCTCCTACTCCAGGATCAGCCATGGCACAGCTCATGAAGCCAGTGCCTTCTGCCCCTTCAGTACCACTGTTCACACCGCCCCCACCTCCTGCCCCTCCTCTGAAAATCCACCAGGTTCATCAGAGCATTCCTCAGCCTACTGCTTCGCCGCCGCCTCCTCCCGCAATTCCTGCGCCCCCACCTCCGCAGGCTCCCCCTAAACCTGCTATGACTCTACCTACACAAAACAGCACAAAAGCGGCCTCTCCTGTGGTGACTCATCCCACACCCACAGCTCCTCTTCCTTCAGCAGTAAAGAAGCAGCCAAGTTTCACAGCCCCCCCAGCTCCATTATCTCCTGTCCCTCTGGGCCCTACTCCACCACCCACTTTACCCAAGCAGCAGAACTACTCCAGCAAGCTTCCTCCTTCCCCACAATCCCCTGTACCATCAGTTGTGAAGCAAATAGCCAGCCAGTTCCCCCCTCCTCCCTTGCCCGTCTCAGAGCCCCAACCTTTAAAACCAGCCCCTCTGAGTGTGCCACCGCCATCTCCTCCAGCAGTGAAAGCCAAGCCCAAATGGCAGCCCACCTCTGCCCCCTCTCCTGACTTTCCTCCTCCTCCTCCCGAAAGTAGTTTGGCATTTCCACCTCCACCTTCTCCTTCTCCCCTGGTAGTCTCTCCCACGCCAGATAAGACAGGGGGTTCTCCAGTTAAAAAAGCTGGGAAGTCATCCAGTCCTGGCGGAAAGAAACCACCCCCCACCCCACAGCGCAACTCCAGCATAAAGTCTAACAGCTCGGCAGAGTATCACGAGTCTAAAAGACCTTCTGTGGACAGCCTGGTTAGCAAATTTGCACATCCACCAGAGCCTTCAGGGTCTCCCTCCAAGGAGTCTCCAAATCCCCCTGCAGCTCCTCCAAAGCCAGGAAAGCTCACTCTGCCTATAGCACTTCAGCAAGCAGGGATTTCAGCAAAACCACCTGGAAAGGGTGCCGTAGAAGAGTTTCCATCTCCTCCATCGGATTCAGACTTTCCTCCTCCGCCTCCTGAAATAGATCTTCCTCTACCGCCCGTAGAGATTCCTGCGGTTTTTTCAGGCAATACATCTCCAAAAGTGGCTGTTGTCAATCCCCAGCCTCAGCCCTGGTCTAAATCCTCTGTGAAGAAAGCTCCCCCTCCCACCCGCCCCAAACGTAACGACAGCACCCGACTGACACAGGCAGAGATGGCGGAAGCACAGGTGACCACGACTGCCCCACAAGTGCCCACCTCGCCCAAATCCAGCCTTAGTGTTCAGCCAGGCTTCCTGGCTGACCTGAACAGGACACTGCAGCGCAAGTCCATCACCCGCCACGGCTCCCTCTCCTCCGCCCGGATATCCAGAGCAGAGCCAATGGCAACCATGGATGACATGGCTTTGCCCCCGCCCCCACCTGAACTTCTAACAGACAAACAGAAGACCAGCAGTTTTGGAGGTAGTCATATATCAGGCTATGCAACTTTAAGGAGGGGCCCACCTCCAGCACCTCCAAAGAGAGATCAAAACACTAAACTGTCGAGAGACTGGTGATGGAGGGCGAGACGCACACTGGCTTCTGGGAGACGCTACAAGCGTTAGGTCTGACGTGCTTGCATTGTGACTCCTTGTCTGATATCCATAATCACAAGAAAAAAAGTGCTGTTAACAGTAGCTATGATGATAGCATTCACTTCCAGAATCAGTCCAAAAATGGTTTACTGTTTGTATTTGGTCTTTCGGGGAGAAGAGTGGACTGAAATCTTTCAGTTTTAAAATCCTTCATGTGGAGTGGACAAAACTAACACTTTTTCTTCCTGCCGTTCAGGAAAACAACTGTTGTCTGTCAGCGTGAGACATGTTGGTGCATGTATTATAAATGTAGGTATATAATATATTGTGAAATACTTTGTTGCAGTTATAGGGGATAACCAGAATGCTTTTGTACATCTGTATTTATTGTTTCAGTCAACTGATAAATATAGATATATATATATAGATATATTACGAAAATTTGGATTGTGTATCTTAACCAGAAAAATCCTTTACCTTTGAAAAATGAAGATATTAGGGGGCACTTTAAATTGGCAAAGACCTTTTTGGGTAGTTGGCGACGGGTATACAGCACTGACAGGTTATGCCGGTCTCTGTACATTGTCAGTTGATTGAAAACTACAGACACAAACTACCAAAACATTCTGGTTGTAATACTACTGAGATTTAGGTCTATACATAGAAAAAATGCTGTACAGTGGTGCTGGAGTGAAATATATTTGGACAATAGAAAAGGGTTAAGAAGCGAGTGTATGGAATTAAAATGCCCAACAATTCACTTGCCCTTTAGTAGTTCTGTGCTCGCTCAGGAGTCAATCCCATTGAACACAGGACTTCCCTCTGCATAAAAGCCTAGGATCCAGCTGTAAGGCTGCAATCTAGTCATGCAGGTAGGGAGTGACTTTTAAAGACCCCAGTGGAGTCTACTTTGGCCAACTCAAGTTCTACATAAAACAAATATCCTGTGTTCTGGGCTGCTTTTCTTTCTTTATTTTCTTTTTTTTTTTTGAACTTGTAGCCTGTCATCTTCCTTTGAAAGCATTCTGGATGAGCTGAAGCATATCTGGCTGCAAATTTAATTCAGTTTGGTTGACATATGGCATTGCCAATGTGTCAGTTCAGATGTGGCATGTATACTTTGCAGGTTAAGGTTTAATATAAGTGTACATGCAAATACTACCCTTATTTTTACAGTTGCTTACAAAAAGGGAGGCATTGCTTAAGCATTCATCAATTAAGTACCTGGAAGTCAGCACAGAGCAAAAGGCACAGTCCACCCCGAAAGGGGAGATATGACTTAATTAATGCAGTAAACTTCTCAACGCTTTGGTAAAGTATTTTTACCAGATTATTTCCTTGGGTGAGGAATTCCTAGATCTGAAACACTAAGTACAATATACACAGTGCAATGTACAAAACGCAGGTGGTAAAACTCTAAATATTGACTACTAAGAGGCATTTATCATAAACTTCATATCATGAATGCTGTGAAGGAAGACTTTTTTTCTGTACTTTAAACATATTGGTTAGTTTGAAGAGAATTGTGTCAAAATTGGTGTGAGAAGTATTGCAGTTTCATCCAAACATTTTGAAGTGTTAAGATATGGGAAGTTACTTATTGGACTTAAGTGTTCAAACCGACTGTTGGCCCTGACCCATTTGTATGATGAAGAAAAATGTTTTCCATTAGGAAACATGTTGTCCTTAAAAATATATAAAAGAAAATGCAGACATACTTGCCTTGGTACAACTTGGACCAAAAGTTTTAAAAGCAGAAAAAGTTTGGTGCTGTCACCTGATGCTGAATCTACTTTGGTTTCCTCTTCCTTCAATGTGCCCTGGGCTTAGTCATCCTGTTGTGGAATACTTTACTTAAGCAATAAGAATATACCATTGTGTGCATTTTTCAAGCACTGCTGTTGGGAGGCACCTTTTTGTATCTTTTGAAGTGTTCAGAGTTTTTGTTTCTTCTATTTTTGTGCTTATAAAGTGTCCTTAACCATTTGCATTACAGCATTTTAGCATGTTTAATGTGATCTTGCTAATGCCTTACACCAAGAATGCGTTTGTTTTTTTATATCGGTAATGCATTTGGTGCTGACTTTGTTGTTCCTGCTGCTGCTTGGACCACGTGACACACAAAGCAAACACTTCACTTAAGTAATGTGAAGTGTGGCCGCCTAGCAGCCAGGTGCTCAGGCCAGGAATGGTAGACGTACACAGGACGGCCCTGGAGCAGATACATTTGTCCAATGGCTCACTTCCCTTGCACACACACATTTTAATGTTGAACATGTGTCTTGGGTAATCTATAGTTCTGCCATGTTGACAAAACTGGCCAGTACCTGCTTAAGATCCAAAATCACTTGCAGTGACCTAACTGGTTTGGAACATGAATATCTGTGTCCCGCTAAGCATGGTTCTCTGACACGGCTTTTGCCCCAACAAGCAAAAAGCAACAGCAGAGTCAGAAAGGTGTCTTCTGTGCTATCTTCCTCTGTGACTTCCCAGACTTTCCCTGGTTTCCCAAAATTTCCCGGTGAGTTTATATTTCAATATTTCTTTATTCCACCAATACACCCTGGTACTGATTGATAATGTATTATTTTTCTCAATGTCTTTCTTCTGTTAACCTTGCTTTAAAGACTACCAATGGCCTGTAATGCTCATGAGTGGCACTGAAATAGTACAACGCACATACACACTCAAATCATAATCTTTGCAAATCTCGATAACAGGATTGTTGTGGTAGCCTCTGACTCTAACTAATGTATCTCGACTACTATGGTGCTTGCTGCCATTTCTTTTCTGTGCCTCGGTTCTCTATTTTGAAACACTATTTAGTTATTCAGACTAATTCCCAATTGAGTTTTCAGATACTTCAATGCCTCATGGTTGCAATTTTATTCCAAACCTTGAATGTTGTGAACTTGATCCAGGGAACTAAGATATACTTTTTAACAAGCGTCACCTCAAAATCACTAACAAGAAAACTAACAGTATTTAATTAGCACTAAATGAGACCTGACAACTAGAAACCAGTAACAGCTGAATTCAGCAACATGAAGTACAAATCCTACTTTTATGCTTTTGTTTCATTTTACTGATTCCTATGTTGACTAACAAAATATACATCTGCGTAGCTTTTTTAATAAAGAGTCAGAAAAGACACTACAGATTGCTCTCAAATAGTTTATTTTAAGACGTTAAGTAGTAAATGAGGTTTCATTTGGAGAAAAGAACACATAGTTATAAGCTAGAGTACCGTGGCTCAATAGAAAATCAAACTTCTGATTGTGTCCCTGCATTTTGCAAAGACATACAATCAAAATATTTTTTCCACAGTGTTATAATTCTGGCTTGTTTTTAGCAGAGATATTAAGTAGATGCTTCTGGGGTTCACTTAAACGTTTTTCTTCCCCCAAAGCTAAAAATTGTGTTTAGAACAGAATTGGAAAAGAATCAAGTAGACAATTGAAGAATGGCATTAAGTAGGGGGATGAGTATCAACCCCCTACTGCACTCATCCCCTGGGCCTGCTATTTAATCACAGCACATTTGCTTTTGGTAATTACATCCTAATTTGTAATTTATCCCTTAGCATATACAGAAGCAAACTTCATCCAAAGGTCATTCCATTTAAGATATGAAGCAGGCATTAAAAACTACCCTAAGTCAGGAGAATGCATGTGTCCCTCTCTCTCATATACATATACACCCAAGTGTTGACAGTTTTATTTATTTTATGAAAAAAAAATACTGTATGCACTCGAGGGGAGAACTCCTGTTATCTTCCCCTCTCGCCTAAAACATGATGAATCGGCACACTGGAGGAGGAGGTTCTCACTGGGAGAGGGGGCCATTGGGGGCTATATTCTCCCCTAAGTATAAGAAGTGTGCTAATCCAATTACAAATAAAACAGGTATTTATAATTTACAATGTAATGCATACTGGACACTGTTAGGTACTATGATCCTTCCTCCTTCTTAGTTGTATCTTCCTGACATGCAGAAAGCACCCATTCAGGGTAACCCTGTCAGTACAGTAGGATGGTAGAAATGTGTATAACGTAGGTACTTCACACTGCTATTGTCTGGTTGTGAATTCCTTTCTTGTGGGATTTCCTCACTGCCACACACTCTCCTTTGGAGGGGAGTAAGAACTGCCATGAAGCACCTGCCTCGTACGCAACTTGCCTTACACCCTGTCAATGGGGAATGTAGGAATATTGCAGCATTTCTATAATAAAGTAAAAAGCTATCGAGGGATGCAGTGAGCACATGGCCAACCTCAGCATCACTTTTTAGGGGCCCTTCATACATGTCCTCCTCAAGCTTCAATAGGACAGGCCCAAAATATTTGGGATTCTCTTTGTGGACCAAAGAAAAACAAGATAGCGGAGGCAGTTCTCTTACAGCACCTAAGTTGCAGCCTTATCACAGGCACAGGCCATAATACAAAACACAAATACAAATCATGTGTGTTGCCTTTGTTTGAATGTGGAAGGTCTCCTGTAAAATTACCTATTACTCACTTTGTGCTGCAGCTTATTATACTACCCACTAAGTATGTACTTCACCTTCAGAAAATGGAAGGAGTCATTTGTCTGCTTTTTCCTGCTTTACATATTTTGTAATTGTAAATGTTAGGATTGTAAATTGTGGGAAAGAACATTGGCGTTGTTTCTCAGCCATTGGGAAAAGTCAATGGTGGTGATCCTTGTAACTGAATTTACACATGTGCAACACCCATGTGGCAGCAATGATTTTTGTCCGTGCAACGGATTTGTGCTAAAGTGCTGTAAATACATTAATGTTTACTGCTTTCCAGGGGAAAAATATTGCACATTATCTTTGAATGGGACTGCCTTCCCCATCTCCTTTCCCTTTAAGAAAGAAAGCAAAGTTCATTGCAAGTGATAACTTATGGTTGAGAAGAGGTTTGTTCTATATAAATATTCTATAAATATGTATAAATATACTTTTTTAAAGCATGGGAGAATACAAAATGCGTTCATGACAAAGTACTCAGAAATCATTATACAATGGAATATGCACACCTTAATAAAGATATAGTTACATTTATCTGTAGTTGGTTGTGGTTACAATTGCTTATCGGAATGCTCTGCTATGTACCACTTGTTTTCACGTCCATCTTCGTCCCAAGACCCATGTAGGACTTCTTTGGAGCAGAATTCAGAGTGCAAAGGTGGTAGAAGCAACAAAAGTCATCTTTATTCAGACATTTTCCTCCACACCAGGCTGCTGTGGCACCATATCACTTAGGAAGGTTATTCCTCCTCCACATAGCAAATAAAATCATTATTGTTGGCTTAGTCATTTATGATCCCAGTGGGGAAAAATTAAATAGATGGTTTTGCTCAGGTGCACAAAAGAATGTTTATTTGGGTGATATTTTGAATAGAAATCCTTTTATGGGCATTCATAAGCACAATCGACTTGTATTCTCAATAATATGATAGGGGAGTCCACAAGTTGTCACACTTCCTGTAATTTTATCCATACACCTAGCCCCACTTTTTCAGAATAGGAAAACTTGATCTTACATTTAGGTAATGAAGTTCCGTTGCTCCACCTCGTGGGTCTTAGTACTTTCCATATGCTCCCTGTAGATACATTGCAAGTTGTTTTACCGCAAATTGGATGTTAATTCTTTGTGGTCTCTGGATTGGCTGAAAAAAGTACCTTCTGTTTTTGAGCTGCAGTGCTACAGGTATTTAGTATATGGTTAAGTAAAGCATATTTAATGGTAAAGCACCATTACTACATGGAGCTTGCTTGTGTAGCTCCACAAACGGTATGAGTAAAAAATGATAACTAAATTACTTCAAACTACTTTACAATGTGTTTTTTTTTCCAGTACCTCTGTCAACATATACCCAATTCCATCATGAATAAGAGCCGACACTGAATACCAGTCTGTTACCCCAAAAAGGGCAGCTGAACTGGCTTTGTTGACTATGCACACTCAGTTGTTTTTTGGTAACCCATACAGACTACAACGGACTCCTCCACTCTTTTCATAAACTCTGCAATGTGCTGACATAATTAGAAATCTGTTTCACATAACGTTTGTCCCCATAGCAACGGAGATCCTCCTCCATTCTGCGTTGACTTCTGGAGTTAATAAAAATGCACAGTTCAGAACCCAGAAACAGATGTCTCCGTACTGTCATATTCATGCTCACGACGCTTGGAAGGGGTCAGAGTGTGCTTTTTGTTTTTTATTTAGGACTTGTAACAAGAGGGTTTAGTACACAGCAACAGTTAATTCCAAATACAATTGTAAAACTTTTAAAAATTTGTTCCTTCACTCATTGGAAGGTGGTTTAATGGCACACACAATTGAACAACCAGTAATACAGCCTTCCCTAGAATCCTGCACATTTCCTGTTACTGGATCGCCTCAAAAGCTCGGAGTATGCTCCACAACGGTCACATAACTGCCCATCCAGATTACACTTGTTCTATTAAACCCATCTTTCCAAGCCATGTGAAATTTCAATGGGCTGGAGCCAGACTTAGGCATACTCTGAGAAGACCCAATTAACTACATGAGGCTTGGTCACCGATTTACATGTCTCTTAAATGTAAATCTGGATCTCACCCATGACCACCAAGTTCTAATGGAAGTCAGTTTGCACTAATTTCCCATTTTACAGCTAACATGATGGAATCAAAAGAACGACTAAATTGCATAAGTTCTGCTCCATGGTTCAGTGTGAAACCGAGCACCATTTCCTGCTTTCAAGGTGCACTTGGTGACAGCCTTGATCAAACTGTACTGTAGGGAAAAGCAGATAAATATCACCCTTTTATAATATGCATTTTAGCACAGCAAATGAAGGTATGGTCATTTATACATTATTAAGTTCAAGTCTATTTGCAAGATTCCACTTTTAAAAAATGTAATACACCATCTTATCAATCCACTGAATACCTAGCTTTGGGCAATATCTGCTAGTTTCTCCTTGAGTTACAAATACTGCAGTACCCATTATCCAGGAAAAATAACAAATTTTAATACTGCATGCGAGACAAGAATCATTTCTCCCATGTGACATTATTTCTCATGAATATGGACTTTTCCCCATCTCCTTCATTTAGTTCAGCAGCTGTGCAGAGTCTTTTTAAAAGTAGCATAATTACATCAATATCTTCTTCATTAAGCTAATGATATCTCCAAATATTGCTATGGCCAAAGGCTGCCCTAGCAACTTGGAATCTTATTGTTGGTCCCACTCGAAGAATCATTGAACCAATGCGCTCCACCTACCTTGTCCACAAGTGATTCAATGAGCCTCTTCTATTCAGAACTAGCCAATCCAAGTCAGGCCAAACTGGAAGACATTCCATTTCCCTAACCCATTTTAACCCCAAGGCCCCATAAACAGTACCCATTCATTTTCGGTGCTTTGGCAGAGCACGCCAATGGGTCATGTATGTCATGGAATATATTTTGCTTTAAGACCTCTTTTTAATTGGGGGGGGGGGGGATTTAATACTTCATTAGCATAAGTCAGCAAAGATGGCTGAGAAAAATTGAGTCACAACCAGTAAAATCGACAAAGACTAGAAGACACAAAGACAACCTTAACTTCCTTAACAATCTTAACTTGGTCCAGGCAAGAAATTGTTCCCTTAAGAATGGGCTGGTGTCATTCTCCATTCCACACGCCCAAATAATCCAAGAGATGGCTCAATGTGTATTTGCAAAACCAGTGACTGCCATGGAAAGCTCCACTTAAAGCCAAATACCCTTCAGGCTATGCTATGTGAACTGATAGGAAAACAGGCCTAAGACTCTCATGCAAGATTATAGGAAGGACATGGCTGGGGATCCAGAGAGTTCTTCTAAAATGTAATCCAGAACGGGGAAAAGGATAGACATGCAAAACCCCATTAAAAGCAGACCATCCATCCACGCAGGCAACTGTTAGCACTTGACACACTGAAAGTAATCCTTAGAAACACTAGTCATAATCAAACTGGCAAGAAATCCTTCCTGAACCTTTTATTGATTCACCCTCCTCTCCAAATGTTGATAATCTAACCAAAAATAAAAGACCGACCATACTAACAAAGTATCTTTGTCCCAGGCTGGTTCACCATAAGCACATATAAGCAGCAGTTAAGCCTCTCCATAGACTGGGAAATGCTCCTTACCTTCTTCAATATGGCATGTGCAAGCCCTCAGATGAGGCCAGAGACAAGTGGCAGCAATTTATACAAAAGTAGGGCAAAGGCGGCTCTTAGGAACAGCAACGTAACAACCCTCAAGCCTAAAAAAAAGGCACCAAAGATTACTATTCCTATTTTAGGCAGACCACGCTTTTGCACAGAAAGATTTGTTCCTGGTGCTTTGCTAAAGTGATCTGCTTCTCAGAAAGCCCAGTCTGAGCAAGATAAGGGTGAGGCGCAGCATCTATGTTCAGATCTGTGTGCCATTATTTCATGGGGCGACAAATTAAGCACTTGGGGAATGAAAACCAGTGAACAAATGATGTATCGATCATAAACAGGGCTCTCCAACTATTGCTCTCCCTCAAATACTCAAAGAATAGTATGAAACCTTTTGACACCTTCACTTGATGCCTGATAGAAGGACCTGAGGAGGGATTTCTCAGGCCCTCTCACCTTGCCCACCCTCCCAACCCACCCCACCCTCCTTTTTTAACAATTTAAAAGAAGGACCGTTGGAGAAAATGTACAATTTATAGATGGAATACCACCCTCACCGACTTGATATAGCATGCAGTCTATGCAACATTACATACAGAAAGAGTCTGGTTACTTTGGGCCTTGTACATACAGAATCATCCCTAGACATCCTACAGATTTCAAAGTACAAAATAAAAAATATGCATGAAATCCAAGGAATTTCTTTACAACAATAGTACTGCAGAATAAAAAGCAATAAGCCCAGCAGGACGCAAGCCCCACAGGAAGAAGGCCATGGCCTGGCGGAGAGTAGGGAGCAGCCAGAGGCTTGGAACGGCAGGCCTGGTCTTCTGACTCTCCATACACACAACCAAAGAAACACATCCGTTGAAACAGTGCACTGAAGCTCCTTATGAGCCATTTCTGCATTTGACTGCACTTTTATAAACACTCCAGCCACAGTCTCTGAAACCTCTCCAAACTGTGTGAAGATTTCTGTTAAAACTAAGGGGACTATGGAATCTAGACCCAATCTTCCTGGATCAAGTATGCATTTGCTCTTTAGCTCTGGTGGTCAGGACCTTGCAAAGGGACAGAGTTAAGGATTCAAACACATTTTTCAGGGCTAATGCTAAAGCAATGGAATGCTAGGGGTAAGCATTCCTCAGTCTGATTGTGTACTCTATTTAAGGTAAATGATATGACATTTCCCAGAAGGGCAGAGAACAAACCAACTCACCTCTGACATGATGAATTCAAAATTAAGGCAGACTGCTTTTCTTTCCCTCTTTTTACTGTTTTGGAAGGAGGGAGAGAGGCAAATGAAAAGTGGTGTCCTTAAGAAACTGCCCATAGCATGCAGGACCTCATACCAGGAGTAAAGTGCATCAGTAATGAGAAGAATCAAAGCTACGACTTTTGTATAAAGCAAAGGGGAAGAAGCTTCTCCTTCAGCAGCAATTAAACCAGATTGCGCTCTTAACTGCCCTCCTCATTACATCTGCCTTTTCATAGTTTTGGATAATCTTTGGGAAACAAGGCAGAATGGGAAGAGAAAATCTCTGGATGCTTTGATCAGAACTGCAAATATAATTGGACAACTTTCACATTTCATTTCTTTGATCTTTGAAAACCTCATCTTCAGGCGCATGGGTTAATATGTCTCAGTTTATCAATTAGCCATAACTTGTCATTGCCCCTGGCCTTGTCACTTTCATTCAACAATTTAAAAAACTCAGGTGAGAGGAAGAGGACAGCATCCCCACCCAGGGAAATGGACAGAAGTAGATTCCTTCTCTAAAACTCTGCATAAGATCTCCTCCTTTACAGAGGCACCAGGGCTTTCTCACTCCTGAGCAGACTTGAGGAGCAATACTATAGTAAGCACATTTGTGGGTGCCTGCACTTCCAGAGCTTCTTTGCAGGCTAGGATATCTCAGGCTTGTGCACAATAAAGATGCTATTTGACACTGAATCATCATACTAAGAATGGTAAATCAATTCTAGTCAAATATAGATGCATAGGAACCTTGACATACACACATCCAATATGAGGAGCAGAGTGATCATACAAGAAACTTGTTTATATGAGCCAGATGAGATGGTTGAAGGATTATGGAAGCGCATAGAATCAGAAAGGGTTAAAGTTGGAAGAGGCCTCAAGGGCCATCAAGTCCAATCCCATGCTGCACAAAAATACACAATCAAAGCTTGCAATCTTACCTAGTCAGCTCACGACCTTCCTAAAATTGTTTGCTATGACTGCCTGAAATAATGAGTGGCTCTACTGGGATTGGTTAGAAGTGAGGTGGGAAAGAAACTTCCATTGGGATTTTAAAACGTAGCAGTCAATATATGTAATACCAGCTTTGGAGCTGTACTTTTCACATTTTAGCATCTGTGATGGCATGAGCACTAAAGGACCAAATTATTTCCAGTATGGCAGATGTGTTTACAAAGTTTCTACTACAACAAGGGTGAGCCCATGGCCCATGAACCCCACTTTTCTGACTTTTTTACCCCTAATTGTAGAGAGCCCTCAGAACATGGGGAAAGACAACAAAATATCCTGCATGAATATAATCCCACCGCAAACTCTTTATCTTACTTCCAAGCATTACAGTTAATTTCTGGTCAACCTGAGTCACCCTCACCCCCATTTCAATGCCTGCCTGGACAAAAGTCTGAAAACTATAGCTCCAAATTATCACATATTTTAATGTGAATTTTGGACCACAAATACTTCCCTTCTCAATTACTTATTCATTACTAATGCAAATCATGGCTAATAATTTCATTCGGGTCATGAGCTATCTCAAAAAAGGTATCTCATTGAACGTTTCCAGATAGTACCAATAAACCTGTTTTCAAACCTCTGGCACACTGAAAATGTTCCATCCTTCTAGAGCTTGAAGAACCACAATGTGAACCTACTCTTAATGGAGGTGGCTCCACCTAGCCAAACTATATTTCAGCTCCCCAAATATATCAGTTCATATGTTTTTCAACTGTAGTTTCCATAATCCACCATCACTGGCTCTGATGACTGATGACAGTAGTAGGATAAAATCATGTGGAAGGATAAAATCATGTGGAAGGTCACAGTTACTCACAGTAACTGTGAGTACTGTGATCCCATTTCAATGCATGTAGTCAAAGGAGAGCATCTTAGTCTTAAGCTTTGAATCTGTAACCTTTGCAAGCACCCTGATAACCCACATAAGCAGCTGTAATCTTGGAGGCTATAGCCATCTATAGCAGGATAATGACTCTCGGTAATACCTGAAGTTTGTTCATGGCTCTAGCAACAACAAAAAAGACGTTCCACAACCCTCCTACTGTGGTGGTTAAACCAACACAGTCTGCACAGATTGTAAAACTAGATACAAAACCGGGTTTTGCTGGATTAATTAATTTTGAGCTAGTTGAAGAAAGGCTAGTACGTCATATTTAAAGTGTCATCTCAATGCATTCTCATCTGGTCTGTGGAGCCTAACAGATCATTGTAATCAACTCAGATGATACAAGAAATGTGTGGTCAACGTCCACATACCTTGTATTAAGGGTGAGAGGTGGAACTAGGATTGAAAATGGAACAGATACAGACTGCACTGACCCAGCAAAATTCTTTCCCTCAGGTTAGTCTATCTGCCAAAGCACAGAAGCTGCTCCTGCAAACAACATGAACTTCTTTCTACATTTCGCTTCTTTCCACATTTTCACTCATCTCAGGCACAATCCTGCTCGAGAACTTCAATAGCTGCTGATTAATCAAATACACCTACATTTCATGTATCATCCAGTGTGGTCCTAAAATCCCGAGAGCTGTCATAGAAGGGTTCCATTGACATATTGGAAAAACAACCATCTCAATGGGGGTGGAAGAGAGCAATGGTTCTCATCAGTTTCCAATTAGTGTTCAAAGAAAACCAGAAAAAAGCGAGCCCTTTGAAATCCTTGCAAAATCATCCGACACTGGGCAATATTTGCAATAGCTTCCAAGATCTGGAAATGGACAAATGATGTACATGGTGATAAATATTTGAGTTGATTAGGGCTTTATCTGAACCATATAATAAACTCAAAACTTTTCCCTTCCCTAGATATACTTGTTCCCCCAAGTTCTAATTTCCCAATTTATAAAACATGAGGTGATTCCAGAAGACCACATCGAGTCTCAGTGAGAAGTACCAGGGCTGAGGGCTGAAGTGCATATCCACCACATCTGGCACACACATGATCTGAAAGCAGTAACTGAACAACATGGAGAACATCAGGCAAGAAGGTGTAAACCATTCTCACAATATTTTGCAAACTGGGAAACAGAATATGGCTGCCTGTAAAATCAAACATAACCTAATCTTTAATGTTGACATATTATCTTCCTTCAGGACCTTCCTTCAACACCTTAAAAGTAATTTAACCATATGAGAGTGGCCATGTTTGTGCTTGAAAAGGATCCACATAACTAGGAGACCATCTCCAATATGACATCCTTATACACTGCCAAATGTAAGAGGCAGCTGAATCGGAGACTAGCTCCTTGCATGTTCAGATCAGGCTACATGTGCTGAACAACTACTTGATTTAGAGACGCAAGGAACCAACCTGAGATCCAGATGTTTGTCAGCACAATACTACTTCACAGCAGTTAAAAGTGTGTAGTGTAGGGAGACTGGGAGGGCAGGCTGGGGCAGGGGGCAAGGGAATCAATGGCCTATCAAAGCCAAGCCTTCCACATTGGTACTTGGGGTGTCCCAATACCCAGGGCTTACAATTATTCCTGAGAAAAATCCCATGTCTAGATTGAATGGGTCACAATTTGAGCAATGGATCAGTTAATTGGCAAGCTCTTTGCATCTCCTGACTCTAGGCCTGAATGGATCTGCTTATTAAAATCTGTCACAATGCTCAGCTCTGCCACTGCTGGCAGAAATGGAAGAGCCACTTCTTCAAAACAACTGAAATCACTATTTTATAAAAAGGGAGGGGGAAGTAAAACCAAGAATCAAAGAAAATAAACTTGAGTGTTTTTGTTACAATGATCTTTCCTTCGTTCCTCCCATCCTTCAGTTCACATGCCAGGGTCTCTCCCAGGGCCGGTGGAGGTCTGGGGAAGCCCACAGTCTCTTGGCAAGCAAGGGGCAAGGGTGCCTCTTGCCCTCCACGGCAGTCTTCACTCCGAGTAGTGCATGATGGACTCCACGTAGTTCCCTGGGAAGAGTCCGGTCACTCCGTTCATGACACCTTCATACCAACCATCATCATTTTTCTTAATGACATAAATGATGGCACCTTCCTGAAAGGAGAGTTCGTCCTCCTTGTCTTTAGAGTAGTCATAGATCGCCACAACTAGGAACAAACACAAAAAGAAAAATAAGTGTACCTTAAAGAACCATTGACGACGGTAATTTCAGCTTCTCAACACTTTAATGCAGCCCTTCCTTCCAAACAGCAGCGATTTCTTTTTTCTGCAGGGATAAGCAACCCCCTGACTCTCCAGACGGTGTGGGGTAGTGTGGTGCCTGGCAGCTTTGCACATTTGTGCTGTCATGATTATGGTACAGTGCACTGCAATTAGTATTTTTAGAAGAAGGTAAGCTGTGAAAGTAGGGAGTACATATGCTATTTGACTGAATAGAGAGCATATTAAGCTTGAAACAGGAGAGTGATAAATGACAGAGGGTGAGGATTAGGATTTGAAGATGAATTCGAAAGTGGGAAGCCACCCTGAGTCCCTTCAGGGAGAGAGAGCGGGTTAAAAATAAAGTTTATTAAGTGATCCTAGTGGGTACAGTTACTGGAGAGCAAGTAGGGATTTACATTAGAACTACAATAAGGTGTTATCTGGGTTGTTGTAGGTTTTTCCGGGCTATATGGCCATGTTCTAGAGGCATTTTCTCCTGACATTTCGCCTGCATCTATGGCAAGCATCCTCAGAGGTAGTGAGGTCTGTTGGATGTAGGAAAAAAGGGTTTATATATCTGTGGAATGACCAGGGTGGGGCAAAGGACTTATGTCTGCTGGAGCTAGGTGTGAATGTTTCAACTGACCACCTTGATTAGCATTTAATGGCTTGGAAGTACCTGGGGGAATCTTTTGTTGAGAGTGATTTGATGTGCCTGATTGTTTACTCTCTGTTGTTCTGCTGTTGTAATTTTTGAGTTTTTTAATACTGGTAGCCAGATTTTGTTCATTTTCATGGTTTCTTTCTTTCTGTTGAAATTGTCCACATGCCTGTGAATTTCAATGGCTTCTCTGTGTAGTCTGACATGGTGGTTGTGAGAGTGGTCCAGCATTTCTGTGTTCTCAAACCTGGACACAGCATATTATTTGAGAACACAGAAATGCCCCACCCTGGTCATTCCACAGATATATTAACCCATTTTCCTACTTCCAACAGACCTCACTACCTCTGAGGATGCTTGCCATAGATGCAGGCGAAACGTCAGGAGAAAATGCCTCTAGAACATGGCCATATAGCCCGGAAAAATCTACAACAATCCAGTGATTCCGGCCATGAAAGCCTTCGACAATACAAGGTGTTATCTGTTAAAATGTAATAAGAATTTGAAACCACAAATATATATGAGCACACTTTCAATCCAGTTATTTAATAAAATCAGTTTGTTCAAGTATGTTTGTTCTCTTGGCCTAGCCAGTAAGAGCTTTGTGAAAGGAGGAAAGATGTTTAGTAAAGCAAAATATGTAGAAGTAAGCTATGTTATTTTTAAAAGTATTTTCCTGCTCCTGAGAAGTAGACTTGAGAAGAGAGGCTATGGCAAACTCTAATTCCCTTCATCTTTTCTTAGTACCTTTATTTTATTGTCTAGGATTTATGGGATATGCAGCATAATGTTGGAAGGGTCACACATTCCCCAGTTGTGCTTTAGCAGTTACTAATTCAAATGTTGTGTTTTTTCTCCCCATTTGCCTGAAGCAGTGTTAGGAAACCTGATGCTCTCCACATGCTTTGAACAACTACCACAACCCCTAAAATGCTCAAGCTGGTTGAGGTTGATGGGAACCCAGAACATCTGCAGATTCCAAGCTGCCTCCTTTGGATTTAAACAGTCTGTTACTCAACTAAAAACCAAAACAAGGCTTTTACGAGATGGCTAAGCATACCAGAATTCTCAACAATATTAGGAAATAAATTTTGTCTTGTCAGAGATGCACTGCAGCACAGGGAAGATGTGACACTCTAGCTCAGTGGTTCTCAACCTTCCTAATGCTGCGACCCCTTAATACAGTTCCTCGTGTTCTGGTGACCCCCAACCATAACATTATTTTTGTTGCTACTTCATAACTGTAATTTTGCTACTGTTATGAATCATAATTGATGTGTTGGGCCTTGGCCTCTTGTAAGCCGCACCGAATCCTTCAGGAGATGTTAGAGGGGTATAAATAAAATTATTATTATTATTAATAATAATAATAATAATAATAATGATGATGATGATGTAAATATCTGGTATGCAGTAAATATTTTCATTCACTGGACCAAATTTGGCACAAATACCCAATATGCCCAAATTTGAATACTGGTAGGGTTAAAGCGGATTGATTTTGTCATTTGGGAGTTGTAGTTTCAGGGATTTATAGTTAACCTACAATCAAAAAAACATTCTGAACTCCACCAACGAAGGAACTGAACCACACTTGGCACACACAACTCTCACGACCAACAGAAAATACTGGAAGGGTCTGGTGGGCATTGACCTTGAGTTTTAGAGTTGTAGTTCACCTACATCCAGAGAGAACTGTGGACTCAAGCAATGATTGATCTGGACCAAACTTGGCAGACAGACCCAACATGGCCAACTGTGAATACTGGTGGGATTTGGGGAGGATTGACCCATGATTTTGGGAGTGGTAATTCGCACACATTCTTATGCATTTTCTAATGGAAGCATCACAATAGGAAAGACTGACTTTTTCTAATGAATAGTGTTACAAATAACCTAAGCTGCTCCTGCTACTGCACGCCTGCTCTCCCCTTCCTGCTTGGAGTCCCAGAAACAGCCCTCCCCTTGGCTGAGAGGCCAGCTGAAAGGGCAGCCAATCACAGCAGAAGAGGGCTTTTGGTGGGAGGATTCCAAACAGGAAGGACAGGCAGAGAGATCTGCCAAAGGGGTTCCTAAGACTATCAGAAATATGCATTTTCTGATGGTCTTTGGTGACCTCTCTGAAACCCCCCTGTGGTCCCAACACCCAGGTTGAGAAACCCTGCTCTAGCTGTTTCTACTGGGATCAGGCTTTCTCAGATAAATAGTTTACACAACTATTTAGTGAAACTTAAAAGATAACATTTCCTGCACCAATCCAGAGAAGTGATCTTGGTTAAGATGTGGACTTACTGTGCAGTGACAAATGCATAATTGGTTTTCTGAGGGTTGCGGAAGGAATCTACATAGCGAAAAGTTATCGAACTAGTTCCTTCTTCAGAATTGTTCAGTGATAAAATGGAGAGACTATTTCCACCTCCCAATAGAGGCAGAAAGCAGGACAAGAGGGGCAGTAAAACGCTGAGCAGGCATCCTGTTCAAAAGAGATTCTCAGTCTATACAATTTTCTATCATCAGTATATGCTGACTTTTCCCAGTCCCGGCTCCCTAACATTCCCATACAGAAATGCCAACATATTTTAGGAGCCTATCGTAATTCTATTTCACTGCTGCCCCCCTAATCATGTGGCTGACTGCCATACAGAATTATCTTCTTAGCCACAATAAACACGGGCTCTGTTCAGATCGTTAAATCCCAGGGGAATTAGCCAGGATATTCATGAGCTCGGTGTGCAGGGAAAGGGGCCTGTTGCTGCGGCTGTGTCACTCCTCTTTCCATCAGTGGCAAAACAAATGAAGAAGTTGCTAATTGCCACAGCGAATGAGGACAAGACAGGTGTGATTTACTTCCTCTCCAGGGGGGAAACAAAACTTACAAGCCCATGACCATGACAAAAAGGTACAAGTACAGGGTGCACAGAATAGTACCCTTAAAACAAACAGGAAGCAAAAGATAACAAACAATAAACTATTCGGCTGAGCTGATGCTCAGCTTCAAGAATGTAATGCTAATATCTGTCTTAAGAACAAGGACAAAATAATGTAATCTTTCAGATGTCGCTGGACTGCAATTGCCAGCATTCCTCAAAATGCTGTTCCGCAACCTCTGGAGGGTCACTTGATTCCTACCCCTGAAAAAAGAACTGTACATCATTTTACAGTTCAATATGATTTTGCACATTAGCATCTGCTAAATAGCATAGCAAAACATGTCCATTTATCCAGTAGTTACATTAAAAGCACTATGCCTCACATAAAATTGCAAGAGGAAGGTAACACTGGTGAACACAGATTTCAGCGCCTCAGATGTTAGACGTGTTACTGGGTATATTTGACCTGCTGATTCCAAAAATAGCTCCAATCCCCCACCCCCCACCAGCTTCAGTTTTGAAATACAAAGCATACGCTCGTCCAAAGAAAATCATGATAACCATAGCTAAGGAACTAATGTTGATGTGGTCATTCCAACGCAATTTTCCAAATCAGTGCCCCAAATAGCCCCAGGAACAGACCTAAAAAACCAAGATACCAATTTTTGCTGTTGTTGGGCTCTGTAATGAACACTTGCTAGCAGTTTATTTTCTAACAAATCATCCACAGATAAAGATGCCTGTATTTGAGCCTGTAGTGAACTCATACCTTTGCTTCGTAGGCCGCAGCCTGGGAGTCAGTGAGCAGGCCTCCATGTTGGGAGGGTGCTCAGGATAGCTGACATGTTGGGAAAGGGCWGAGAGGCAAGGGGAGGAGTCARCTAACTCCTGATTGGYTCAGACCCCWAGGGGARGAGTTGAWGGWGTGTGTAAAAAGGCTGTACTTTCTGTCAGRGRGRGRGAAGAATGATTTGATCTWRRAGAGASATGKTTYTGATYTAAAAGAGAGAASARRGATTTGATCTAGGARAGAGATAGGATTAGGATTTTCAGGCAGGGAGARGAGAGTTGCTGAGTGAGTTMAGAATTAGRCTGAWWGGGAATAATAGAGGRCAAGTGCTTCAGGGTACTTTGGCTTGGSYAGTCAAAGTGRAGGCTTGTTGACTTGTATTGAGAGARAATACAAGTGGGTTTATTTCCCTACAGTGCAGAGTAGTCTAGAAGGAACCTAGTTACTCTTGCAGACAGCCAGGGCGGCTGGTCTAAGAAACACACTGTTGCTTGTTATAGGGATAGTGTGAGGAAAGTAACTCACGTCAAAGAAAAGTTACTCCTTCTTAAACAACCATTTGTTTTATTAGTCTGTGCCTCAGAAACCAACTACGCATATGTACCTCTCAGTAATGAGTTGTCTGTTTCAAATATTTCAATAAACCTGTTCCCTAGTTTACTTTTAATCTGCCTCAGCCTTGTTTTGTCATATAAAGCTAGTTCCAGTCAGCCTCTACATCTCTGCAGTCCAGTCACAAGAAAGGGAGCCAAGGAGAGGAACCGGTGTATAGGGACATTTTACCTCAAGTATAACATCTAGTTAATTCCTCAATCAGAAGTTTGAGGTGGTGGCAGCATACCTACCATATACACACACCTTTCTCTCTCATCACCTGTGTGAAACACCCTCGCATATTCCTGTCACACAGGAGCAATAAGAGACCCTGATCTCTTAACTCCCTTTACAGAGCCCTTCTTTGGTTATTCTGGAATCCCGGATGAGAGAGGAGACTGCCTGCGACTAGGATTCTGGACAAGCAGGGGATGAAGGGGAGCTTCACAGGCTTGAAAAATGCTGGTATGGCCTGGCTGCCCACAGAGCAGAAGGATTAAGAAGTCTGGCTTTCAATTGCTCTGTCCCACTGCAAAACATTCCTATAACATTATGTAACACTATTTTTGTTCCTGGGTTATAAATGTCATTTCCAAATTGGTTCTAGTATTTAAAAAATGGAAAAAGATTATTAAACTGCAAACACTTTGTTTTTTGCAAGACATCCTGCAACACATTTAGCTATCATTTTTCAAAAACTATCCCACAGAGTCTTAACCAATTCAACGTGGTTTGTGGCAGCCACAAAAACGAAGTTTCTGGAGTATAACAACTACTTTAAAAGTACATATCACACAATTAAACAGGAAATAACATTTTCAAATCAGGAACAGAGTTTTTTTTTCAAATTTTGTTACATAGTGTAATTGCACACTATCACTCGACAAAATTTTTAATTAATAGAATAGTGCCTGAATTAAAAGTAAAATCTATTGTACAATTCATGCCAAAGGCACAGGTAAGTCTTTTCTTCTGCTGCAACTCATCTTACAATTTCCAGCCAGCCTACCTTTCTCCAAGTAGGTCCTCGGTGCCCAGGGGGGATCCTCTTCAGCGTATGGATCACTATATTCCACCACAGCTGCTTCTTCCTCTTCATAATCTTCTGGAGGAGGTGGTGGAGGGGGAGATTCATCAAAGACTGGTTCATCTACAGGGGGTGGGGGTGGAGGAGTCTCCGAAACTAGAGAACCAAAACAATTATAAAGTTAAATGCCTTCATGGCACATTCCATGGATGAGGGCTTTAAAAAAAACAATCTCGGTCTATGTCCATTTGGGAGAGTGGGAAAGAAAATTTAGATGATACCTTTTTTTACACAGCTCATCCAAAGCAGAAAGAGAGAGAAAACCAGGACTCAAATGTTCCTTCCGCTCCTATCACTCTTCCCATAGTGCAGTGGTTCCCAACCTGTGGGTCCCCAGATGTTTTAGCCTTCAACTCCCAGAAATTCTAACAGTTGGTAAACTGGCTGGGATTTCTGGCAGTTGTAGGCCAAAACACTTGGGGACCCACAGGTTAAGAACCATTGCCTTAGTCGGTCTGTGACACCATATTTTACAGGAGATAGGACATTTTACTCTTACTTTTGCTAGTCTTTCCATCTATAGCTCTAAGTGACATTCCACTCCAATTCCCAATAATCTCTCTATGACAGATCTTGATGGCAACTGTCAGCATGGGATTGAGGACAAAAGACATCACCCTGCTTCCATATAAAAAAAAACCCCTGCTAAACAGGCAAAGAACAAGAAAGCAGCCATGTTTGGTATAGTGTGGGCAAGGAGATAAAGCAATACCCTATCACCTGTCGTCCACACTCATAATTATCACTTACAGTTGGCATACACAGATGAGTTTAAAGTAAGATCCCAAAATATAGCAATTCTAAATAAATCACATAATAATGTGAACTGGGGCAGAGTGAAGAGAGAGGGGGTCAGGGGACAGTTCCATCTTGTCTCCTGCATATGTCATGAGTTGGGGACCCCTCCCCCCAGCACCAACTGCCGCTCTGGACCAGAGTGAAGAGAGAGGGGGACAGTTCCATCTTGTCTCCTGCATATGTCATCAGCTGGAGACCCCTCCCCACAGCACCAGCTGCCGCTCTGGATCCAGAGTGAAGGGGGGGGGGGGGCAGGGGACAGTTCCATCTTGTCTCCTGCATATGTCATCAGTTGGGGACCCCTCCCCCCAGAACCAACTGCCGCTCTGGATCAGAGTGAAGGGGGAGGGGGTCAGGGGACCGTTCCATCTTGTGCTATGTTAATAATATAATATAATATAATATAATATATTGTATATACATATAATATTTATAATATTATAATGTAATGCAATATAATACTAATACTAATAATATATAATTATATATTTATATTACATGAAATATTACCAATAATATTACAATATAATGGTATAATACAATATAGTAATAATTAATACTAATATTGTACTATGCTAATAATATAATATATTGTATGTATATATATGTATCTTGTAAGCCGCTCTGAGTCCCCTTCGGGGTGAGAAGGGTGGCATATAAATGTCGTAAATAAAATAAATAACTTACTATTTTCCTGAACTCTGGCCACAAATCCCATCAGTGGTAACTGAGGAGTTACCTGTAGGATAGAGGGAGGAGGAGGTGCAAGAGATACTGCAACGAAGGACAATAAAAAAGAGAAACTTTTGATTAAGAACATATTGAACCAAAAAATGAAGGAAAGAATGGAATATTAAGAAGAAAATACTTTCTTAAAAGGTAAGTATTTCCAACTAATGCAAGTTTCTAGTTAAGTACAAAAAGGATCACTGAAAGGAGAAATAATAACTGGTAAAATTAACTACACATTCAATGACAACACAGATGTTTTGGCCTACAACTCCCAGAAATCCCAGACAGTTTACCAGTTGTTAGGATTTCTGGGAGTTGAAAGCCAAAACATCTGGGGACCCACAGGTTGAGAACCACTGAGCTACAGTGTGTTTCTGCAATAGACAGAGATCAAGTTTATGTGAAACATCCCCTATTGTGACTACAAAATAATATTCACAAAACAATTCTATCTGAATCACAGACATTATTGGCTATTTGGGGAAATAATTTGATGTCGCATATTAGGCTTGAATCCAATTTTCCCCCCAATCCAAATGATTTCTGCATCATCTTTATTATGGCTGCCAAAACAATTTAATTTACAAAATCTATTATTTCAAGATATAGAGGAAAACTACACAATTCTTCTTTCTAATCTTGGTTTTTAAAAAAAACTGAAGGAAAAGGAGTTTGATTGGATTCACTCAGGGTGGCTCTGAGCATATGGAGAGCAATGAATAGAATAGCTTTAATGAACTGTATTATATCACTGTTTAAATGAGTGTTTAAAAAATGCCAGTGTGGGTTTTTTGTGCACAGCTTTAACAGAAAACAAGAACGATTCTATATGGAGAACCTTTAGCAAGTGCGATATTCAAAGACCAAAGCACTGCCCTTAAGCCAATGAAGTCCTGTATTCACAGGCACATCTTCATTTGTTTTTCAACATACAAAATGTAGCTTTCAGTCCAACTGTTGGAATGCTAACAGTATAAGTGCTTCAAAAGCCATTTTGCTTTCCCGAGCAGGAAGAAGATGACGGTGATCTGTTACCGAAAGATCAACCTACAAAATGTCCCTTCCCCTTTCTGAACCATATTTTCATGAGCATTTTCTCCTCATGTTTTCTCAATGAAAAATAAACTGCCCCTTTTCCAAAAGGCATTTCTTGCTACCCTTGTCCAGCCAATTTTTTCATGTTTTGGTACCACATCCATTTGGTTGTCCTCAGCAGCCCTCTCCCTACAATGCGGCTTTATTAGGAGCGCTGTTGCTCCTATTCTGGTAAGGATCCAGGGACCTCTCTGCCATCCTCTTTGAGCAACTACAGCTCTATTTTCCAGGACTCTCTTTATTTACAAGGAAAGATACTTCCTTTGGAAATATAACTGCCAAGCAAATGCTCTCTTTAAATCAATACTTTCTTTTCGAATAGACAGATGGAATTAGTTCTGTGTGGGTGTGAAGCCAGATTCAAAAACCAACTTAGCCTTGAAGTTCAATCAACAGTCTCTGCTATTTTGAAAGCTCTCAGGCCTATCTGCATACCATATTTGTTTGAGTTTAATGTGCAATGCAATCTAATGTGCATCTCAATTTTCAAAACCAAAAAAAGTATTTGCTGCCAAATGCAATACACAGTGACAAAAGGTGCGTTCTTTGTAATTTGGAGAAAAAAGGTGGCCAGTGGCTCCCTGCTTAGAAGTCCTTCTTAAAAACAAAAGTGTTAGAACAATGGGGAAATGTTGCAGCAATTCAAAGGAAAACTTTGGAGTGCATCTATGCTATAGAATGAATCCACTTTAATTGTTCTGGCTCAATGCTATGGAGTCATGGGGTTGTAGTTTTACAAGTTTTCTCTGCCTCACCAAACGATAAATCCCAGGATTGCGTAGCATTGAGCCTTGCCCATTAAATTAGAGATTAAGTCCCTCAAATAGGAACTTCAGGTGCTCCTGAAGAGCTTTCCCCTTTGCTTTGGCTCAGCACTAAAATTACCATATTACCAACAAATCTAATGCGCACCCACATTTTGGCAGGGTTACAGAACCAAAAAAAGTGAGCATTAGATTTGAGTAAACCTTGTATAATAATTATTTCAAGTAGGCTTCTCTGGCTTAGGTTTCATGAACAAGGGAGGCCATACACCTATCCCTTTAGACCACTGGTTCTCAACCTGTGGGTCCCCAGATGTTTTGGGCTTCAACTCCCCAAAATCCTAACAGTTGATAAACTGGCTGGAATTTCTGGGAGTTGTAGGCCTAAACACCTGGGGACCCACAAGCTGAGAACCACTGCTTTAGACTGCAAGCAATAGTTCACATTAGTGAATATTTCCTTATGAAACAACGTGTTTGTTGTACCGAAAGCTAGCTTGCCTGAATTTTCAACATTCAGATGAGTGTGTGAGTTTTTACACTGAAGAGCACAAGAGGTGTGATGTTGCATAACACATCAATCACACCATTTATAAAAATAAATGAAAAGAAGTGGTAAGTTCAAGCACATACTGTATCACATCATATGCTATTTGCTAAGAACAAGTCCCATAATAGACATTAAACACACAGAAGCACAACCATAAGTTCTGCATGATCAGAGCAAGCCATCTATTTAAGCAACATGAAGCAGTTAGGACAACATTACAAGATCCTACTGGGTCAAGCTCTTTTTTGCAGCTTCGTGATTGGGTGGGGAATGACACCAGCTTCTGCACACTTAGTACAAATGGCTAAGAACAGATATCCTTCCAAAAATTCCTTCTTGTGAGCATATCACTGGATATACTATGGGAAATTAAACCTTCTGTAGAAATTATGCAGACTTACAACAACAATTTAAACTTTATAGTGGAAAAAACAACAAACAAACCACATCAGGTAATGGTATAACCACATGCAGACAAGGCCACAACACTGGCATCTTTCTTGGGAGGAAGGAGTAATGAAGTCCGTTATGGTCCATCTTACCTGGGTTCTGGCTATAAAAGGGCCCTCCATTCACTTGGTTTTGAAGGCTGTTCTGTGAAGTGATGGAGGGGGGACGCCTGTAGGGCAGGGAGCCCCCTATTGTTGGAGGGGTATGCCGCGTAGCCGGTCTATTCATGCTATAGAACTGAACGGTATGGCCTGTTTTGAAAGAAGAAAAGCATTCAGGGGCGAGGAAAATAATGCCTTGAAACTGAAGGCTGTATTTCCATGTGAGATTTGCCTCAAAGTAAGTTTCTGAAAACTATGCCATAAGTATTTAAGCCTGTTCAGATGACAACACAGTGACTACATATGAATACAAAAGTTTTCAATTTATAACAAAGCATTGTAAATTATATAACAGCCATGCTAGGCAGGAAAATGAGAATGGCACTTAAAATGCAACTGAAAAGAAAGCATGCTTGAAGATGATGAATAGCAGCATATCATACAGCATTTAACAAGAGGGAGGGTCACAAAATTGATTCTTTTGGCACTGAAAGAAGTTGACCAAACACAGAACAAATATATAACGTATGTTGTGACTGATTTTTCAGGCTAAGTACGCATGAGTAAACACAATGAAGAACTGTGGTCATCCGCTCAGCCACAATGTTGAGTGAAAAAGTGCACTTGTTTGGCGGAGACAATCAGAAATTGCAGAACAGGGAGAAAGGAATCCATGGGTGAACCAGTCCCAAGCTGCCCCAGGTCTGAATATACTTCAGCAATCACAAACACGAAATTTTTCATGCAAGGTTACTGACCAGGCTTAGTCATTACAGCTGACTCATTTTTTGAGATGGTTTGACCATCACTATACCCAGATTCCCCCCTTCTCTTTCAAATCCAAGAGCATAATTATGGTTAAGTCCCCCTGAGCACATGAACATAGACGCCAGTGAAATAAGTCTGAGATATCAATTTGGCTAGTAGCTAATCTGTTCCTTCCTGTAAGTATTTAAACACAGTATATACTTAACATTTATAGATTAATCACCAAGCTTCATAGTCTCTCAAAACTGTCAAATGAATATCTGATGCATTCAGACTTAGCCACATTCCAACAAAGCACTGAATATAAATATTTGGGGGCTCCTATATCTAAGTTACTCAAATTAGTGAACAGCTGTCAGAACAACTGTTAGGAACTAAAAAGATATGTATTTATTTTCAAAAACATATACATGGAGATATTAAAACCCAAACTATATGATAACACAAGTGGTACAGCCCATACATTTTAGACTAAACTAGACTAATGAGCAATATTTGCCTTTTCACGGGCATTGTTTGCCAAAATGCCATTTGCCAATTTGGCTAGGTTTAGCTGTCATTTCACTAAATACTGAATGAAAAATGAACACTTTGATTCTTCAAAAGCTACTGGTCCAGCATGATGTGTTGGACACAGATTTTTTGCTAAGTGTACCATGTCGTAAACCTCTTGCCAAAGAACACAGAAATGACATCAACACAGAGAACCTATGAGACCTGAATGTTAGAAAACAAAATCTCTTTCTGTTGATGGAAAAAACGAATAATTTTCAGATTCATCAAAGCTCTCCTGATATTCTGATCATCCTTAGGCATCTGCATCTTGGCTCAGGTGGTTGCGGAGAGCAGGTGGGACTCACCTGCAGAAGGAGCGGAAGAGGCAGCAGGGGGAGTTGGAGAGGTGAAGCAATCAGCTAGAGGTTGAGCCCCTGCGGCAGTAGTGGCAGCAGCATCTGGGGCAGCGGAGGATGGGACGGTAGCAGGAGTGAGAGTGGTGGGAGCAGGGACAGAAGTAGCAGGAAGGGGAGAAGTGCCAGCCGAGCTGGCAGGGGCTAGTGAAAAGAGGGGGGAGAGCGGGGGTTAATAGGGGGTTAATAACCACGCCGGTCCAGGTTAGCAAGGATTAGAAAAGCCTTTTGAATATTTTGTTAGATGATCTATCAATTATGTACATTCCAGTAATAAAATATGCCAGGAAAAGGATTAGAAGAATGATGTTTGTTTGGACAAAAAGGTGTGCAGCAAACAAGAGACAAAGAAGAAAGAAAACCGGAAACACAAACACGCTCTCCTCATAAACCTGCAAATCGAAACCACTCACTTGGGTAAATCCCATATTAGTCCTATGTAAAATAAGTCAGAAGAAGTCAATGAGGCCTCATTCAGTTATGGCTAACCAGTTTCCATCTGTTTCAACGATCCTGCTCAAATGTTGATTTAGCCCCTAATATTAATCTCATGATTTAGATTCTACACATAACTTTTTAAAACATCCTCTCCCTTCAGTTGTTATACCTTATTTTACTTTGTGTCCTGCCTTGCCACCCTTCCCACAAAAAGGTTATCTGCCATTCCCGAAAACCCCTAGGAGTGACAATCTTTCAAATTGCAGGGGCCACAAAATACCCATTTCTCAAAACATTTCTCAAAACAATAAGCTGATTCTCAATAACCTCCAGATTTGTGAGTTCTGGAAATTGTTTGTAGTCCACACAGCACCTGGAGGGAGTCAGAGACAGGAATCTGACCTGTTACAGTTACTTGTGCTTATTTGCTTGTGAAAAATATACATTAATATCAAATGGAAAATGGCAAACATTATTTGTTTATAAATCAGAACTTCTTTTTCAATGTCATTGTCTTTTGTTGAGTGTATAAAAACAACACATAGTCAAAATCTGCTGAAATGAAGTGACATAAATGTCTCTATTTCTATTAATGCAGACAAGTAATAATCTTTAAACATGTAGAAACATAGTTCAATATGCCCCTAGTTTAAATCCTGAGAAGATTTTGTGGTATTCCAGGAAAATGCCACAAAATACAACCTGCACTGTTGTATTGATCACTGTCTCACTGTATTCTGAAAAATTATAATGGAGTTAATTATTCTTAATTTTGGTATTCTGTATTCCTTCATTCAATTACTCAATGACAGAACAATTCAAATATTTTCAAAACAGTGTCAATAATGTTTTAGAAATTCATAATTATGACACTGTTTGTATAAAGAATGGATGAGCAACTGGTGCTCCAGATTATTTTTGGCCACCATTTTGAGATATAATGGGAATGGTAGTCCAAAAATCTCTGGAGCACAAAATTGCCCATCCCAGCTTTAGAAGACAATTAACTTCTCCAAACATTAATGGGAGGGCACTTGCACCTGATAACCTGCTGCACCAATTGCAATCAGGAAGGAAAATTAAGATCCTATATAAGCTTGAACTTTCTATTTGCACAAAAGATCTCTATCCAGATCCACCAGTGTAAATTCCATGCATTAAGGGAATGAAATGTGATAGATAAATATATAAATAATGTTCTCTGCTGCACAAATCCAGTGTCTCTTCTCTGACAGAAGACGATGTATGACTAGAAATCTTGGTATGCAACCGCATCATCAGTCCAAATCATAGAGTTGGAAGAGATCACAAGAGCCACCCAGTACAAAACTTACATTTTTTGTTAAAAAAACAAAAAAACAAAAAGAAACATTTTGTGGAAATATCTAGCCAATATATTTTTCTTTCTACTCTTTAGATGACAACTTCAATTTCCCTCCAAGGATGCACAGGATAGTAAAAAAAAAAAAGACTTAAAAAATTGTTAGAAGCATATGAAGAAATTTAAAACATTCATTTACTCCCCAGTTTGGCACAAGGCTGGAGAAAGATGACCAAATTGAAGCAATAGTCACTTACCATAAAGGTTCATTTTTCAGAGGAACAGAGGAGTCCTCTACACAAAATGGATTCCCTTGGCCTCTCCCAGAAAAGAGGCATGAGTCATACATCATACATTTAGATCTGTTTCTGGACAGGGTTAAGGATTACCCACTTTGCATGAATTGGTTATATGAACCTTCCAGAGAATATATGCATTTTCATAGCAAGGCCTAATTACTAAGATAAACAATGTTCATCACCCTAAACCCCAGGGTGAGCTTTGTTCCCCATTTACCTGGATACACACTAGGCGGGGATGGAGTAGGGACAGCAATAGGAACTCCTACACTCCCACTTCCACTGTTCTCTCGACTGCTGCTCCGACTGCTGGGGTGACTCCCTCCACTGCTTCCACTGCTGCTGAAGAAATCAAACCACCAGGATATCTATATTCCATTTAGTGCAAGTCTTATCAAAACAGCCTTACAATAAAAAGCTTGCTGAATTTGCACTTGAAGACCAAAACCACGACACTTTTCTAAACTCATTTGTTCATGTCTAAGCATGCCTAAAACATTTTAGGAGGTGTCCAAAAGCACTAGCATTTTGGGTGGAAAAAGGACCAACCTCAGTAGAAAGCTGGTTTTACCTCTTCTCTTCCCAGTGGAAATACAGACACAACACAGGATACAGGATAACAGAAAGAAATCTCGGCAATATGCGTGTCTTTTCCCCTCCCGCACCCTTTCCCCCAATTTCCACAAGAAAGTCATTTTACCAAGTCTATTTTCAAACTATTATTTGACTTCTGTTGGTCTAGGAGGAAATGTTTCTTGAACTAACTAAACTATCTCACACTTCAAAGTTTTCTACTTCAAAGCAACAAAATCAGCACAAAATCTCTGATTTCAAAACATTTATTTTATGAATAGGAGCCTCATTACTCCTGTTGGCAGGTGCCACATTTAAAAAAATGCATGTCCTATATATATTTAAAAACCCTCTAAAAATAAAGACTAAGTGCTTCAGAATAGACAGGTCAATAATGAAACTGAATGAGATGCAAAATATATCAAAGACCTTATTTTTCCTGTTGCACAAGTCAGCGAGTCAAATGTATACATACTGCTTCTGAACAAACACTTCTTAGACAAACCATTTTACACGGTACAACATGTACTATAAGCAGCGTGGTTTCCCTTAGACTCCCAATGGATTTCCCAGGAAATCACATGAACCTATGAAGGTCTAAGTGAGGGATGGGGGTTAAAAGCAGATGGCTATACACGGTGTTGCGTGTCTTAATTACTGTTAATATTTGGCGCAGGAGCAGACTGAATACCTGTAAGTGCGATTCCTCTGATTCACAGAAGCTGTTCTAACAGGGCTCTGCTGCGAGGGAGCCATATTACGGGTTGGGCTAGGTACATAGTCATTTGGTACCACTGGAGGACGCACTGGCTCCAGTGTGCGATAGGGAGAGTGGCGCCTACACAAGAAAAACATATACGTATGGAAGCAATTTCAGACAATGAAATACACCAAAGACCTTGGGGCAAGGTTGTGTATAATTCCTGCTCACTGAAAGGTTTGAAAATGCATAGGGCAGAACCCAGTCCAGTGCCGGTGCAGCACCGGAGGAGGATCCCCTTACGCTCAAGACAGTCCAATATTCCCCTGCTGGTATACGTGCAATAGGTGCACAAGGATCTGTGCACACTTCCTGCAACCTCATCCAGGCCCCTCTGCCTTTCATCGCAAAATGGGCTGTCTTCTGGTGTGCACGTAATCTGTACTGAGCAGAGAAGGTAGGCTGGATAAAGATGCAGAAGGCATACACAGAGCAACCATTTTCTCTTGCCGGCCTAGCTGTGACATATGTGCCACGCTTGTGCACATGCAGGAAGATGGGGTACGGGGATGTAAAGAGGGAGGCACGAGTCCACTGAGCCTATAAGGCCCTTCCCCATCCTAACACCATGTCTTTGGTGCCTCTAACTAGACCTGCAGATTTTTTTTTCTGTTCATGTACTATAGGTTACTATAGGTCAGCTACTTATTCCAGGTATACAACAGAAAACAGGGCCTATACTATAAACAAAACATAAAAGGCTCCTGCAGGAATTTACTTGGCTTATTACCTTCTCTTGGCTATAGTATGCATACGTTATCTGCTTACTAAGTACACAAAAAAGACATCTCCAAATCCCACAATGCCATTTTTAACCACTTACGAGCCACCAGGCAATAGCAACAGTAATACATGATTTCTATCTGCTCCCTTGGCATCTTTCCCATCCACCTTTTGGCAAACATAAAGGTGTACTTACCCAATGGTTCCTTTCCCTGACATTGGTGGACTGGGTGGTTTCTGGGTGGGAGGTGTGGTACGAGGGAGACCACCCATTTTCATATTCTGTGTACTAACCTGCATGAGAGGTAATGGGAAGAAAAACAGACCGTCCTGAAACTTCAAGGAAACAATAAGGATGAAACAAGATTCCTTCCCCAACTGATTTACATTTTTCATATTTACTGCTGTATTATTTTATTCCCAAACTTAAAGGAGGCAAATTATTTTGAAATGCTCTATTTAAAATACTTATACGCCATGCTCAAAGTTATTAGCTACACACAAAGAACATATGGTTATATGGTGTGTTTAAGAGGTGTTCTGGTTGCATGTGCTTTTAGGCCATCGGATATAAATTTGGATCGCTAGCAGTGTGCCAGAGCACAGAAAATATTTCAGGCTTATCCAAACAAGTATGTTCATATGTCTGCACTCTACATCCATTTAACTGCAGTAAGATATGCTGAACTTTCCATGCACACCACAAAAATGTGGTCCTCTCAGCTCAATGCAGAACCACTTCTCTGATTATAATTCTAGCTCAGAAACTTTATTAAGTATATTTTCAGGAGGAAACCACATTGAGCTCACACAGGTTTACTACATGGAAATGGATATACAAGGCAGCCTATGTGTACACTGGAAACACATAATTAGGTTACATATGTATTGCCATGTGAGTATGCAAGACAAATAGGGGTTTTCAATTGGACAGATCCACATGCCTAACAGCTGGTTGTGGCTGAGATTTCCTGCCACCTAAAGCATTAGACAGTACAAGTTAGTCACAGCGTAATATAAGAAGTGCCCCTCCAGGCAATTATGAATTGACATCCAGAAAACCACTCATTTCTTCATTTAGAGCTTTACACAGAATTTTACTAGGCATACCTACCACAGAGAGTAAGATCTTAATTATCTGAAGCTCTTTTAAAATAAGTACAACAGAAACCCAAGAATGGGAATGATAAAAGCCAATGATTCGTGAAATACAATAAATCTAGTATCCCCATTTCTGGTGGGAGGAGGGTATAAATGCTTTGCCAAGCTTCAATGAATCTCTCTCATTCTGCTGAAACTAGCAGATCTGTTCCAAAGAAACAGGCACAAGTGTTAAAGTGGGACAACCAGTGCTGTTGTACCAATGGCGTCCATTGTCCTTGCAAGTAAGGGCACATTCATGTTCATTTGGTAGAGTTCCTTCCAGTGCCTCTCTCTCTACAAGGTTTATAGGAGCTACAATGACCAACAAGCATCCACCAAAGCCATTTCTCATAACAGCTGTAGACTAGTTGCTTTCTAAACTAAGAACGGAAGAGCTTGTTCTTTCTGCTACATGCCAGATTCATCTTTAGACACCATTACCATGGTTCATACTGTTGCAATGAGAAAGGAAAGCAAAACAGGGAAGAGCCAAAATGCCAGAGAGTCTGCTAAATGTAGCTGCAAATCATTAATAAAGCGGCCTGTTTAATCCTTTGAATCTTAAATTAACAGCCTAATGTTGCTGAAAATAAAGATATTTAAGATATTTATGTATTGTGATGCTTTAGATCTGCATTAAAGACTTTTACAAATCAGCATCATTCGTAACATATGCAATTTTACTTGCAACAATCTGATCAAATTAGCTTGACCTTTAAAAAAGTGTGTGTGAGAGAAAGAGATGATCTTCCTAGTATTTATTGCCAGAAAATGATCATTTCACCAGCAGGTTGTAATCTATTTTATTGATCAGTTTTATGAGATGCTGATGACAGTGCTGCAAATATGGGGTGTGAATAATGGCATGTCTTATGGGGATTACCATCAATGTGAACTGATCTAAGAAAAAAAAAACCTCTTGCTTACAACCACATAAATCATGAACGAGAGAGACTGTAATGTCTTATGGGGTCTACACCCAATTGCCAGTCCCAATTTAGAATGGACTCACTGTAGCACTACAATATTCAGCAATGGAGTTAGTGCTTCTACTCTAGGTTGGATAATAACCTGTTTTGACCAGAAAAAGTTTGCTATTGCCATCACTCCGATTAAGAAATTCAGCCAACCTGGCTTCAGACCTCAGCCTGTTTGTGGGACCTTGAAATAAAAACTACTAAATTGTACTCTTTAATTAAAAAAACAACTGAAGTCAACCTAAAATATCCACAAGTTTTATGGAATACCCTGGGTTCCAGATCTAATTTTCTTTTCTTTTCTTTTTTAAAGAACATTTCTGTAAGTAGGTATTAGGATCATGAGAAAAAGACCCCAGCAGAATAGCTTTCAAACCAACATTAACATATACTGAAAAAGTGTTAAATCATGCAGTTTTAACCTATAATGCTATCTCCGTAAGATTTGTTTACTTATTTACAGTATTTCTATTCCGCCCTTCTCACCCCGCAGGGGACTCAGGGCGGATTACAATGTACATATACATGGCAAACATTCAATGCCATAGACACACAACATATATAGACAGACACTCAGAGGCTAAACTTTCCAGCTTCTGGCCACCAGGGGAGCTGTCACTTCCTCATTCTTTGCATACTTCCTGGAGATTTTTTATGGCCTCATAAATCAGTTAATTTAGCCTCCCCACAAAGTGGTGCCTAATTTTCCTACCTGACAGATGCAAAGGTCGACAACCAGCTACATAATTTTGGTCGGGAGCTCACTTTGACCCAGGCTGGCTTCGAACCCATGACCTTTCGGTCAGTAGTGATCTTAATGCAGCTGAATCCCAGCCAGCTGCACCACAGTCCCGGTGCAAGATCCAAGCCAATTTAAAGTTTGAAAAATAAACTCTCTGTATGACTGAATCAATGCATGTTCTATTTGGAAAACTATCCAAACGCTTGGACAGTTTAAGTTAGGGACCAAACAAAAAATGGGCTGATTAAAATACTTCGGAACAATCTCTAAAGAGCTTTAGAGTGGAAATCTTAATGGTATGAGAACTGCATCATCCAAGTAAATAATATATAGACATGTCATGACAAATGCCCTTAACTTGAAGCATATGTTTTGACTATTCTATCTCAGGTACATAAAACAGAAACCTATGATTAGCTAAATAAAGCTCCTGAACTGGTGCAAACAAAAGAAGATCTATGAACTTGTTTGAAGTCCGATTGTGGACATTATAACCATATGGTTCTCAAACTTTAGATCTCTATGTGTTTGGTACTGCAGCCCTTAGAAGCCTCTCGGCCAATCTAGCCAATGGTCAGGGATACTAGGGAACAGGAATCCAAAACATCTGAAGGACCAAAGAACAACTGGGTTACGCCACCAAAAGAATCTGCACTAGTGTTACAGAACATAAACAATTCCACAGATGTCTTAGGCTGCAATAAACTACATTCAATATATTACTATCTCAGGTTAATTCTCTGATCTTGATCCAGAGGACCACTCAACTATCTCTGTTTTTCCTGTGGGAGTAAGCAAAGGTTGGGTTTAGGTTCACTGATAATTGATCTGCTCCTGGAAACAATGGAAACTTCTTCTTTTTTAACTTAGATTTTATATGTTATTTGTATTATGGCATAGAATGGTAGACCACCAACAGTACTACCCTTTTGAGCAGGTGGGAGTACATGCTTCTGTGAGGTAAGAGACTATGCCGTAGTAGTGCTAATAAACTCCCCTTATCAGATAAGTTTTTCCTGAGAAGCCCAAATCTTAGATGAAGAAACTTTGGAAAAAGAAACTTAGGCAAAACTCCAACTTAGCAGGATCCAAACAAATCCTGCTGCTGACATATCAGATGTGAAACAACCAATATGTACCTGCAAGTTGATTACACAATATTCAGTATTCAATTATTTACATGCTCACACCCCCACCAAGTATGATAGCATGCATTTTTAGTTGGGGGAAGGTAAAAGAGCCATTTCATAGCCCATGGGGGGGGGGGGGGGGCTGTGAGGTGCTCAAGAAGTATTCATTTTATAGTTTTGTAGCTGGAAGAAAAAAATACTTCCTGCCGCCTCTTTTATTCACAAGTACTAGCCAGCAGTCATGGGGGTGGGATCCAGCATTGGGAAAACTGGTTTCTGAGGGCAGAGGTAATATAGTGCAACAGAACTGCAGTGGTGGAGCATTAATCTCTACCTGCAAATAGTAGGATCTCAGCCTTAAAAACCATGCAGAGGATTGTCTCAACAACACTTACACAAGACAAAACACTCTTGTAACTTGTATATGATAAGAGTGCTCGGTGACCGCATTAGACCGATTACATCCTAAACTACAGAAAGCCATAGGAAACCTGGAGTCCCATTGGCTACATGAAATCTGCGCTAAATTAGCCTGCTCCGCTTCTTCAATCTCTATCCAATTGGGGAACCGGACAGCTCTTTCCCCCACATGGACTAATAAAGTGATTTTCAAAGTATGGATCTAGCCAGATAGTTTTTTTAATGTCCTTACTTCACATACATGAATGAGTGGGTATCCTGAAGAACTGTGAATACATAGACGCTGAAATGTTTGGGGTGAGTATTTCCACATCCCAAACCCATCTCCCCCCTCCCCACAATGGGAAGGGTCTATATTAGTGAGAGGAAATATTTTTAATAGAGAAAGTGTGGGATGGTTCTGGCTGTGCCAAATACTGACAAGCAGTTTGTCGAGAAAGGGCTTGTGAAGGAATGTAGCCCTCTAAGAAAAAAAGGCTTTCTTAGGAGCATCTACACAGGCAGGAATAGCCGGGACTGTTTCAAAGTGCAATACTTCACACCAGTTCCTGGAGAAGCTACACTACCTGCCCCCATCCCACAGTAATGGCAGGAGAGAGCCCTGGCCAACCAGTAGGACTGAACTGAATTTGGCTTGACTGGGCAGCCACCCTTACCTTTGTTGTCCTGTCACTGTTGTAGCAACAGTCATAGAGCTTCAAAGTGCTCCCAGCCGTCCCTTGGGTGCCCTTGTTAGCTTGAAGAGAGGAGGAGGAAAGAAGGGGGCAATCCCCATCCGCTCTCCAGGTCACATAGCCACCCTTACTAACATCAGCAAGGGTACCCAGGGATGGCCAGGAGCTCTTTGAAGCTCCATTTCCTCTGCTACAACGACAAGAGTAGGTGCCACCCCTCTGTCCCCATGCTGCAGAGCCAACCGAAAGCAGAGGACAGCCATGTGAACAGCAGGCTCAACTATTTTCACTACCTCAAAATGCAGAACTGCTCCAGAACTTTGGGGAAGCTCCAGAGCATTCCCAGACCTTGCGTAACACAGGGTAAAAACACATTAAGCAGCCCTGTCCCATGCTGCCGGCAAGAAAACTCCACGTGAGTGCCATTGAGGTGATGTTTGCCAATGCCTTTGGTTCTGCCCTAGAATATACAGCTATCAGACAAACCTTGAAACACTTCCATTTTAAGACAGGAACAATACAATTCATAATGTTTAAGCTCTGTAGGAAAAAAACCCTTTCAAATGCAGCCTTGGGAAACACAGTTGTCACATAATAAGATACAATACATTATAGTCTCAAAAGATATCTTGACAAAAGCATGAGTAAAGCAATGAACATTTTTTTCTGTTGAAAGCCTCCTGAAAACCTGAGATCAATGTGACATAGCTGGTCTACAGGCTGAAGGATAGGAAAGCCAACTTCCTATTGTCCACTACCTCTTTAGTATCGCTCATATTTAAGTCTGACAATAAACTTAGAAAACTAGAGTGTCTGCCTGACTGAGGCCCCATCTACACTGTAATATAATGCAGTTTGAAACTGCATGTTATGGGTACTGTAGTCTCATATAATGTAGTTCAATGAAGTTACACTGCATTATATGAGTCAACACTGACCATATAATGCAGGTTCATATTGTATTATATGGCAGTGTAGATGGGGTTTCAGATATTTGTTCCATTCTACAATTCTGCTAAAACTAAACTAACAAATGGATTGCGGGTATTGCTTCTGATGCAGCAGCTAGAAACAGCTACTCAATAATGTAAGAAAGGGGGAGGCATGCCTCAATTTACTGTTGAATTTTCAAGATAGGAAATGCTTGCAAACTCAAATACCATTCAAAAAAGCAGCCAAATCACATCATACAACAGACAAAAAGATTATTACAGAGGGGGAGGTCTAAGAATAAATTTCCATCTTATTTTTCTGTTAATTATTCAGATATTGTATGCAACATTTTACCAAAAAGCCCTAAAGGTAGTTGTTTGAGATTGCATAATTCCCATGCCTTGTGAAAAATTAACACTCTCCCCATATGTAACAGTCTGAAGAAGAAGAATGACATCCAGTCCTGTCATTTCTTACCTTAAATCTAAGCAACCACTTAATGCATAAATGAAGCAAATAAAAGAGGTAAGAAAGAAAAGCATTGAAAAGTTAGTTGAAACTTCAGAATATGGAGAGAGAAAGGAAAAAGAAGTTAAGCATTTAACATCAACAAAATAATGTATCAGTAGATCATAGAAAGAGTGATAAAGCAGAATGTCTCATGAACAAAAGGTTTTCAAGAGGAATTATTTATTACATTATAGACTAACAGAACAATTTTAAGACACGATCAATTTTAAAGGGTTAACATTCAATGTTTCAAGCACTGTTTCATGAGACATAACAGAAAATATTAATTCTCTTCTGCCAACCAATCTTGTTACTAAGGAAACTACTGGAAAATTAAATTTACTTAGAATAGATTGCAGAAAATCAGAATATTGCACTTGAATTCTTTTCTCTTGAGAAGAATGTGGCATATTTCACGCCTCTCATGCAATACTAGAAACATTGAGCATTACCAGATATAACCCTCTGCAAATCTGATGCATCAGAAATCTTTCACTTGCTAGGCTATGCAGCTTGCATAAACACTTTAATGATAGAACTGCATAAATTGTAGTTGACTGTATCACTTTTACGTAGCAGCTGACATTTTAACTCCTTAAATTAAAGCATATAATTAAAAATCTGTAATCTGTTACATCCAATAAGCAAACAGGTCTTGTGGCCAAAATAAAAGCTACACATTGAAAATATAACTAAAATATGGTTTCCACCAGGAAGATGATATACCTGATGTCTTTGTCCTGTCCTGCAAGTGATTCCCTCTTGCAGAATTAAATGTACTTGATCTCCCCCCCCCCCCCCCCCCGCCCAAAAAAAAACTACAGATTTAAGTAATCTCCCTATACAGTTCTCTACAAATACTTTTTCTTTATCTTGCTCTTCTGCTAAAGGGCACTAACAGTGCTTAATTCAGAGAAGTTTGCCCTGGGAAGATAGGTGGTTAAATCTTACTCTCTTCCAATTCATTTTCATGTTTGGGGGGAAAGCTACTAGTTTATATTTTCATTCACCAGAACAAACTTTACAAACAGAGTAGAATTTCCATCTCCCATTTTACCCATCCTGTGTGCTATCTGTTCTCAAGGGTTAGGGGTGTCCCAAGCAGATCTGGAAGGTGCAAGACAGCAAGCAAGCAAAAGTCATTACACAATACTAAACTGTGTCCGATACTGATTACTAAATATAGCATAATATATTCAATATTTTGCAATGTATTTTTTGTTCTTCCAGTGCAGTGTGATATCTACACATTCCCTTTCAGATGGGGAATGTCTGCTTGCTGTTATTAAATACTTGTCTCCTTATTGGTTATATTACAGAAAACCAAACAAAGAATATACTCCCATAAATCAAACAGACAACAATGTTGTTGCCTCACTGCAATGATGTGAATATAACTGGCACAGCAGTTTACTTTTTAACACTTGAGAAACTGATGCTTGCTCTACACCTCATATTTACGATAGGGCTGCCATACACATTAATTGCAACAGTTGCTAGATTACATATTGAATCTACTAATATATAAAGCCAATAATTAACTTAAAATGTATAGGCTACTTTAAGCAATATGAAACAGGAATGCAGAAAAGAATAAGGGAATATACTTGTATAATACAAGTTGAGGTATTCTTAAGCTACTGTATTGCTTTTTTTTATTCAATCAGTTGCTTCAGTTACATCCCACAGTTTTTCTTCCAAAAGTGGAACTCAAGGTAGCTACAATAGGAGTCAAGTTGACATGTATGCTTATGGGTCAAGTTTGATCTCTTATTCTTCACTGGAAGTATTTTTCATATTAAGTGACTTGTGAAGTAGCAAGTAATCTATGTAGTACAGAAGAACTACAAGAGGAAATGGATTTCTCTGTAAGCTCGAATAATTCTCAAAGAAATAAACAGCATGGCATATTACTGAACCATTACCTTGCTGCAGCTCTAGTGACAAAAGAAGAGTCGGTCTTGCAAATCACTCCTATACACGTTAGCCTTTCCTTTCTGATTGGAATTTCCCCACTTTGTCAGCCTCACAACTATTCACATTATTTCAGGGACACATTTTGGGAAACGACATGCAAGGAAGGGAACAAAATGTGTACATGCTTCCAAATGTGTACCTACACACACCATGCAGACAAAGTGTACACGTACCTCAATTTTAAAATGAAGCAAAAATTTGGTTGTGCTTAAGTGCTGTAAGAGCTACACACCCAGTGGTCTAGACATTTGCATACTAATCCTTGTTTTCAGATTTAAGAAATTCTAACACAGGAAATCATGGGATTGGTGTGAGACAAGGCAAATGCCATGCGAATAGTAAGATTTGCAAGATTTGGGATAGGTAAACAGAAAAGGAAGAGCACACAGACTGCTTTCACAGAGTTACTCTTTGATATCAGGGGTGCACCTGACATCAGCCACAAAATGCCTTATAAGGTAAAAGTTTTCCATCGATTTCTCAAAATGCAGATATCACAAACAGCCAAAACACGCAGGTTTTTATGGAGATGTGTTCTTGAAAGGGAACAGACAGAGGAATCATAATAGGGGGTCGCTTAGAATTACTGTAAGAATCGAGAATCCATGCTGATATTTGGAAAAGGAAGGGAGTCCACACACAAACATCTGCATTCTGAAGTATACAAGCATATTAACAGCTTAGAATTATTTCTCAACACTACTTACCTTTACCCCATGCCCAGTATCATCTAAAATTGTATAATCAATAGGTTTTCTAATATAACGAACTGGTCTCTCCAGATTGGCTGGCGCAATGATTTTGTGAGTTCTTGAAGTATTTTTGTTAGTAGTCAAGATGCCAATTTCTCTTCTAGCCACTTTTTCTTTGTGTATGTCAACGGTCTGCAAACATAAATTTGCAAATCAAAGTTATTAACTAAATTATTATTAACATGAATTAACAAAGCTAGTTAGTATCACCACCACCTTCATCACATCACAGATACCTATATCATTTTGTTTTACTTAAATTAATACAAATCTTCTTTTAATGTAACTTTTGGTTTATATTACTAGGTATTATGACATTCATGGACCCCTGGTGGCGCAGTGGCTTAAACCCCTGTGCTGGCAGGACTGAAGACCGACAGGTCACAGGTACGAATCCGGGGAGAGCAAGGACGAGCTCCCTCTATCAGCTCCAGCTCCTCATGCAGGGACATAAGAGAAGACTCCCACAAGGATGAAAAAACATCAAAACATCTGGGCGTCCCCTGGGCAACGTCCTTGCAGATGGCCAATTCTCTCACACCAGAAGCAACCTGCAGTTTCTCAAGTCGCTCTTGACACGACAAAAAAAATCACATTCATCTAAATGACATGGCAAAAGTCCATTATATTTCATTATAACAGGAATGTTATTCACAGAAACAAAGGGCTAATGGCACTGTCTTATAATTAAGCAATCCAAGTAAGATCTAAAAGCTTGCCCTTGGCTCTTATTACATTTGATATGTGTGTGACATGCATTTTCATGGTCATTATCATATTTTTATACGTTTTCCTTCAATTATGGTAATAAATATCTGTCAGAAAAATAAATTTGAGAAGCTGTCCTAAAAGAGATGTCACTACTAGAAATGTGAACCACGCTTCTTCCTGAATATGCTCACAAATAGTAACTGTAGATCACCAGTCATAGGCATTTCCAATCATGTAGTCAAACTTGGTTTAAATAATCTACAGTCCTCTGATCCCAAAGATAATTTAATACATTTAGTATTAAACATAATCAGATCAGCAGGAAATCTAGACAGCTGGAATCTTCCCCACCCCCGGCGCCCATAATCCACTACACAGAGATTTAAAAAAATATATATAGTTGTCATTTTAAGGCAAAAAACATAATTCTGAAGTAATGTTATTACATTTTAAGGCTAGTAAATAAGACTCAAGCAGTTTTTCTGGATCCATCTAATATGACAAAATCTTCAATGTTCTATTTGTAGCAATTACCATGATATTTAGTTATTACTGGTATCTCACCAGTCCTCTGAGAAGGGTATATATGAGGATTATACACATTTATTATCAGACTCACATTGAACTAGAGTAGGCAGAGATATTGCTTCTGAATTCAGATCCTCAAGATCACCAAAATTCAATGTTACCCAACGTATTTTTGCATACGACTAAGGCAAACATAAATAACAACATCTCACTTGTGAAATGTGGTTGATTGAAGATTCCATGCGCCGAAGCTGCGACGCCTGGATATCCAGCATCTGGAGAACATTGTTGGCCAAGGTGTTGATCAAATAAGCTACGCTAGCTAAAGACTGAGTTGTGTATGCTTTGGTTTCTTCTAGGGCCCGTTGTTTATCTGTTGACTAAAGAAAACAGGGGGGATCATTAGACATGTATATTTTTGTCATGAAGCAATGTGTTACAATATCTTTTTGAACATTCTCAAATGCTGAGTCAATGCACACTTCACCAATTTTCTCTCTCCAAGGCCAGCCATTCTGCAGCTTAGAATAGACTTGATCAAAGAAACTTAACAAAAACAGCATCCAATGAGGAATGGAGGGCAATACTTCTATATACGGGATGGGGCTATGTACCACAACAAGTATACTTGTGATCTATGTGCCAAACACCCATTTTCTCCAAGATGAGACAGATAGGTCATACATCTATCTTTCAGGGCATCTAATAACCAAAGCACATTTCAGTATGGTAATTTTCCTATGACTGTACCTTTTCTGCCTCTCAGATATCGCACATGCACACCTGCCTTCACTGCATTCTTCAGATCTGAGAGGCAGAGGAGGAAATACGGTAATAGGATAAAAGGGCGGGCCAGACAGGTAAAAGAGCTGTGTTTTTCTGGGCCCAGAGCCACTCTATCTCTTTTTTCCATACCCCGGGTTCTCCCGGATGCCTGCAGCCTGCTCACTTACACCTTCCCGGTGAAGCGCTCCTTCACCTCACCATCGGGGCTGCATTAAGTCCAAAACTCCTGATGAATGAATTTTCTTCTACCGTACTTGTACAGCGTCGCCCTTAATGCTTTCATACAGTCGCTGTATATGGCAGGGATGCAACCATTGCAATTTTTGTACTTATGACCTCCGGGCCTATGATAGGAACAATATGCAGCAACCACAGATTCTCCAATCCGGAGTCACACTTTCTGCACCTCAAAGGAAGGTAAAGGCTCCCTCTGAACAAATCTTACCAGAAAAAAACCCATAATACGTTCTCCTTAAGGTCATTATAATTTCGAAATGGCTTGAAGGTATACAATAACAACAGTACATAATCATATTAAGTCTTGATTTCCAGATTCAAAGAGTTCCACATATGATAGGATGAAGAATGTTCAGCTTGTTCTTTAAGACGCTGCACCTTCCTTGATGAACCACATTCATGGCTTGAGGTGCTCATAGACCAAGGCACAAGTATTCTCTCCAATGTGGAATTCCTTTTACCATCTTATGCCAGTGTACAGCTACTTCTAGATAGGTTCAGCTTAGACTCCACTATTCATGTACTAGCACTGTTCTGTTTGATTACTGCAATGTACTGTACATAGGACTATCCCCAAAATGGTCTGGAAATGTCAAGTACAATAGTAGAAAATACAGCAACTAGGATACTGACTGAAAAGTGACAATATGATCCTATTATGCCAGTATTATGTCTGTTTCACTGGTTCCTATTACCTTTCTAGATCTAGTCAACCTTTCAGGGCATGGGATACAGAACCTGAAGAAATGCATTTTCCTTTATATTCATAATCTGTCATTACTTTCAGAGGGGGTTGCTCCAAGTGTTTGTTCTGTCTGAGAACAGCAAATAACTACAGCAGAGTGATCCTTTTCAGGAGTCATCTCATCTTAATCTAATTACGGGATAAACTCGCCATTAAATCTGGCTGGTGCCAAATTTGCGTTTTAAGGTGTTTTGAAGTCAGAGTTATTATTTTAATGGCTGACATATTTTTTATACATTGGTGTAATCTCTGCTAGTTTTAGATCTTCCTGACAATGTGTTACGATTAAACATGGGCAAATGTTTCCTTCCTCAAAGAGCTCTCCTTCAACTCAATGCATGAAGCTATTAATTTCTAGTGTTTTAGCAGACATCTTCAACAGCACTTTTATAATTCAACACAGCTTTTCTGAATCTGGTACCATCTAGAAACCATCTTCAATTCCCATCAAAACAAGCAGCCTCAATAGTCAGGATGGCAATGTAATAAAAATATGTAATGCATACCAGGCTGCTCTGAGCATAAAAGGCACTGCTGACAACCACCTTTTAAACTTTTTCAGAATTGTGGGAAACTGTGCCCTCAACACCACTATTTTGTTTCAGATGTCACACTAAATGGTAATCATTTTTAAAAATACAACTACTGCTCAATGCTTCTCTATCTGCATTAAAAGAGGAAAGTTCCCCTATGAATTACAGGTTCATAAATGATCAAAAATAGTAATTAGAATTTGGTTGTTTGTGTGGCACCATCAAGAAAAGCAAAACCAACAGTTCCCAATTCCACTAAAAAAAACAACTTGTTGCCATTATGTACCTTCAATAATTAATGTCTATAAACATTTTCTATGTACACACACATTCCAAACTTTCCCACATCTGTATCAACACATTATATAGATGTTGGGGAATACGATATAATTGGAATATGATATAAAGCCCTTAGAAAGTCATGGAGTCACCATAAGTCAACATGAGTCTTGTAGACAAACAGTATAATCTAAATTTGAACATACTTTCATTTTGCTTACTTTGAATAGTGCTGTCAGCACTTGCTTGTTGGCACACCATAGGCTGCTTCTTCAGCACATACAATCACATATAGCATTGAATCGGAATAGAGTATCCAATGAGAACAGAAATATCCAACAGTATATTAATTATGTAAGAAAAGCACAAACCATAACTCAAATCAAATACAATGAATTTTTACTTCACAGAGTGCCTAGACAAGGGATGGTAAGCTGTACTCCACAGACCACATATTGTTTTTATTGTTTTTGTTTTTATAGTGATGTGGCTTCAAACTGATTCCAAATTATTGCAACCCTCTCAAAGATTTGTTCCAAGCACGCCTGCCATTCTGAGCTGGTGGAGCATGGCCTGCTGGAGATTATGCTGTGAGTTTCCATGACTAGCAGATATTCAAATTTCATTCTCTTAAAAATCCTAGCCCAATAAACAAACCACTAATTAACACTGCTGCTCCTAAAGCCCACATCCATCCCATTTAAAAAAACTTATTTCAGAATAATTTTTTCCTTAGCAATAACATTGGAGAATGAAGGAGGTTTGGCCGCAGAACTCTCAATACCCATAAATCTTTAATGCCAGAAAAAATATCCAAAATCAAAACCATTATCATTAAGTCCAACAAACAGACTTCAAAAAAGTTTTGAGCGAAAAATGCCCGCACCTCCACAATTCCCCATCCCTGTGTTGGATATGGAGACAATAATTTTCCTCTCAGCAACTAAGGTAGTTGAATAGCATGGGCAAAATCACTATAAATCCCCAAAAGACTTACAAGAATGTATTGTTGTAATTTCACGTATGCTAATTAAAATGTCACTAACACTACCGTAGTTCCACCACAGGTCCACTACAGCAAAACAAATAGGTGTGTGGTCTCAGACTCGTATACCAACTGATGTATCACCCACTGCAGAAATATTCAGCATCATCTTCGTTTTCTTTGTATTCCAGAGTACATGTTTGAATTAATAAATATTTCCCCTTCCCAGAACTATAGTTTTGTGAGAGAACTTCAGTACTGTGAGGAAGCACTACACTCAGTGTCTTCACAATATAATGGCTAAAATTCTTGAGGGCGTGGTGGTAAAATGAGCTATAAAAAGAGTTTAAGGCTTATAAAAACGCATAGTCTTTGTCTTCTCCTTGAAAATACTTTTAACCATTGTTGGGGAGAAAAGGAGTTGCTAACTTCCTTCCTGAAAATCTTGTTTTCATTTTATTTGGAAATCTTACAATGAAAACAACAATATCTGTACACCCTAAAAAAAAATTACCAAAGACAAGTTTAGATGTGAGGGTGGTTTATTTAATTCATAGCAGGTCCCTACAAAACATTCACAAAATAAAATAATCACTGCTACTACTCCAAACTGATGTACAATAATTCAATATAATAATATCTTTCTAACTATTCTCTAGGTATTTGGAGATACAATTTTCTCGTCTAAAACTCTGAAGATTGCTGGTGGCATAAGGAAACAGAATGTTTAAGAATTCTGGACAGCATACAAATTGGGGAATCAGCAATGGCATGTAATCAGCAGGTAATTCAAAATGCCAGTGAAGAATCACCTCATTCCCAGATAACGAAAAGACACAACATTCCTCCTTGCATAATTTAGGGATTCCACACTATTCAGATTTTTTTTTTTTGCCTTCAAGTCATTTTTAAGACGTAGAAAAATGGAAGATGCTATGAAGAAATCCAGATGATACTTATTTATATAAATGCATATTGCACTTTTCCAGCATAAAATGGCTCCCCAAACCATCTCTTCCATAATGAGCATGGACATGAAATGCCATAATCTGTAAAAAATATTTTATAAGATGCCATAATAGCTTGACTTCAGGCACAAGATACACATTATCTTCTCTACAAATTCAACTGCCTTCTAGATTCCACCTAAGATTCTCAATTTCTAGGGCTGGTATATACTAGCATGAAACCAGGAAATCAAAATCTATTCCAACATGAACTGCCAATTTAACAACAGTTGCCCCTCCGCTTTGAAGGGGTTTACATGTGCAGCTCCCCCAAAAAGTAGAAAAAATGTGAATATCTCCTGAGAAGGAATGGGGCACTTCCTGTTTGTCACATATTTCTGTTCCCACCAATACCTCCATTCTTTTGCTCGGGTGGAACAGAAACATGGGGCAGACCCACCTTCTAAACAACTTCCCTGCTCACTTCCTACGGACATTTACAATGCCGCCCCAACTTTGGAAGGCAGTGATAATGGCACAAACATGTAAATAATCAAAACCATGAATGTGAAACTCATGAAAGTGGAGGGATGACGGAACTGCACATTATCAATACGAAATATTAAACTTGCAAATTACAATGTCATAATATAATATGTGACAAGAAACCTGAAGTTTAGAATACAGTTCAAAATTTGTATTTGAAGAATTTCTAAGAAAATATTATTCACTGTTATAATCACAAATTTTACCTTGTATGATTTTTCAACCCAATAGCAGTTGAAAAATACAATACAGCAACACAATAGCAGTTGAAGTTGCAAGACTTTGTTCATTCTAAGAATCTTGTAATGTGTTAAGCCATACGTTTAGGCAACTGTTCCAGAGTGGAAGATTGATATACACAGGCACATGCGTACGCACACACCCTTCTACCTAGTACAGCCAATAAGTAAATTAGTGAAGCTTTAAAAAAATTAAATAGTAGTTTTAAACTATGCATACTATGATTGATTTTCAACTTCGTTCTGCTTCAGGTACCAAAAAAGAAAGTATAATAGCAACGAAGCAGTCAGGCATTAACAACTGAATTTAAAAACGCAAAAGCCCTGAATGATGTGATCTTTAATAGTTGCAAAAGGTTACATCCTTCCTTTTCATATCTACCATTCCAAACAGTGCCAAGGGAACGCAGTCAATAATTGAGCACTCCTACCTATTTAGCAAGGGCAGCATTTTTAAGTCAGTTGCCAGCCAACAATGCAGTCATCTTTCAACATGGAGGTAGTAATTTGCTTTTTAAAGAAACTAGTGAAATCAATTGGCAAGAAGATAACTTTTTTTTCAGCATGAAACAGTCGGAGGCCATTTTAATAAAAGCTGAGAAGCTAACCATCTGGTCATTTGTTCCTTAAGCAATGATTTTATCAGATGCAACAACAGTTTTTCAGTACCGCTTTCATAGTAGACATTTTTAGAAACAAGCAAAAGAGGTCCTGTCCATCTTCCCTCATGCTCCACTTTAGCCATAGGATATTGTCAAAACAAACTAACTAACTGCAACCCCATCTTTCTACAACTTTTGCATTATTTATAAAAGAACATAAATAAAATAGATATTAGGCCCAATGCTAAAGAAAAGAAGAACAATTAAATTAAAACACATTTAGAAATACATGTTTCTTAGGCATGTATGTATCATTGATATACATGCTTTCTTCCTGAAATACAGAACAGACCCCCGTATTAGTGGAAATACTGAGTGGGCCTATTATTTTGGAATTCAAAAACAAGGTGACAAGTTAAAAGTTAATGGTAAGAATTCTACATGGGAATATAAGCTGCATAATAATTCTTGCCGCCTTTTTGAAAAGAAATGTTACGGTGTAGGGGTCACAGAGGTAGCATTTTGTATCAGATTATGTTTCTATTGCTTTTCAGTTAGTCTTGAGAGATCTCAATGCATACCAAGGCCACTTATGAGGACTGAGATGTGTAGATTAAAATTTAAAATTCATTAGTAGCTGTAAGCAACTCCTAGCGGAATTCATGTGTCCTTGCCTGGTGTAAACTTTCTGTCACTTATGTGTCTAAACAAAAAGCAGTGTCTATAATGATATTTTATAACATCTTCAACTGAAGAAGGTCCAGGCTTGAAGAACATAACTGCCCTTCCTCTTCAAAGAATCCCCAGGGCAAGTACTGTTCCTCAAGAGTCAAGACAGCTTTAATCTTCTTGCTTTAGAGAGGGTTTCTTAAATATGACAAAAGGAATGTAGGGTCTGGTTATTTTAAAAATCCGTTGTCTTTTTAACCAGTATTTAGTTTGACTATTTAGAAATACTTTTTAGATTTATTTTGTGTTTAAAAGGGATTTGGGGGCTTGGGGGAATCAGGACACGCAAAAAAGCATAATTTTGACACATTTGGGGCAGCCTGAGGCAAACAAAAAACCCACTAGGCGTTAAAGGGCTGTACATGGGTGTCTCAAGGGCCAAATATGGTCCATAGATCATACTTGCCCACCCCAATATAAAAAAGATCACAAAAATGTGCGCTAGAGGCATATACTGTATATTCCGGTGTATAAGACAACTGGGCGTATAAGATGACCCCCCCCAACTTTTACAGTTATAATACACTCGCCGTATAAGACCACCCCTCTTCCAACGCACACCAAATAAAAATTTAAAAAACATTGGATTTGATTTTAAATCCAAGACTATCAGAGTGGTAGCCAGCTCTTCAGCTTAGAAATTGAGATGAGCACCAACCCCCAGAGTTGGACACAACTGGACTTAATGTCAGGGGAAAACCTTTACCTTACCTAGAGTGAGCCCAGGTCCAATGTCTTTTCCCGAACAACAACAATAATAATAGAACCCTAGAATTAGAAGGGATTCCAATGGCCATTCAGTCTAACCCTAATTCTGCCAGGCAGCAAAGCACATTCAAGCCCTCCTGACAGGTGGCCATCCTGATCTGCTTAAGAAGGAAGAGGAGGAGGAGGAGGAGGAGGAGGAGGAGGAGGAGGAGGAGGACGACAACAACAACAGAACCCTAGAGTAGGAAAGGACCCCAATGGCCAGGGAGGAACATACATCCAAGCCCTCATGACAGGTGGCCATCCTGCTCTGCTTAATAAGAACAACAACAACAACAACAACAGAACCCTAGAGTTGGAAAGGACCCCAATGGCCAGGGAGAAACATACATCCAAGCCCTCATGAAAGGTGGCCATACAACTCTGCTTAATAACAAAAAGAATAACAACAACAACAACAACAACAACAACAGAACCCTAGAGTTGGAAGGGACTCCAATGGCTATCCAGTCCATCCCCACCCACTCTTTCCAGGCAGGAAGACACAATGCAAGCCCTCCCAACAGGTGGCCATCAAGTTCTCCTTGATGATGATGATGATGATGATAATAATAATAATAATAATAATAATAATAATAATAATAATAATGGAACCCTAGATTTGGAAGGGACTCCAATTGCCATCCAGTCCATCCCCACCCACTCCTGCCAGGCAGGAAGACACAATGCAGCCGGGGGGGGGCATTGTGCAGCCTGACTCTGCGCCCCACCCCCACCCCCCGGCTTCAGCTCCCGCAGCAGCCGCTCCAGGATTGAGGAGGAGGCAGTACCAAGCCAGCGACGGAAGAGCCAGCATCAGGCTGGCCACAGTGGAGAACAGCTAGCCACCCCCCCCCCCCCGCTCTGGCTTTGGCTCTCGCAACAGCTGCTCCAGGGTTAAGGCTGAGGCAGCCCCAAGCCAGTAGCGACAGAGAGAGCACCAGTCTCGCGAGGTGGGGACAGCCCAGGAGGCCACCATCACCAGCCATTCTGCAAGATAACACGGCCTCACGCTCCTCCTCGCCCCCTCCCTCCCCCCTCGCTCCTCCTCCTCAGGCTGTACCACTTTGGGGATGGCGAGGGAGGCGAGCAGCTGCCCACGTACTGGAGCAGGTTTCGGCTCCCACAGCAGCCGAAGCAGAAACCAAAGGGACCCCGTGATATCTGGTGTATAAGATGATTCCCCATTTTGGAGATGATTTTCTGTTGTTCAAAAATCATCTTGTACCCCAGAATATATGGTATTTTAAATGATGTGCAAGATCTCATTGTAAGTTTTCACTTGTCCAATACTCTAACTTTAAGATGTATTCAATCACCACAAATCACCAATGCCAAGTTAGGCAGTTACATCCATGGTTTGTTCTGTGGGCAATTATTATTATTATTATTATTAAACTTTATTTGTACCCCGCTAGCATCTCCCGAAGTACTCGATGCGGCTTACAAAGGCCAAGGCCTCAAAACAAAACACAATGCAACTATGTCCAAGGACTAGAAATGGATATTTCAAAAAGTGGCAACAGCCAGACTGAGCTATATTCATATGCTCATCTTTGAAGACTTGCTGTGTGTACTAAAGCATGTTCCTCAAGTGACAATACTCTTAACTTTTCACCAGGGGTGGAGTGTTAACATTGTTCCAACTATGAAGTGACCCAAATCAACTACAAAGGGAATTGGTTTCTATATTCTATTTTCATAGCCTTCTCTAGATAGTCATATGGTTTATGGTAGTTGCTCAAAGTCACTACTTCATTTGCTGCTGTCCATTTTTACCTCACCAGTGAAGCAGGACAAAGCCTGTCTTCCTATATCTAATATAATAAGAGGTAAGGAAAGTGTTATCGAGCCACGATACCATCCCTCAAAAGATTTATGCTCCATCAAGACACTTCAAGAAAATATATGATTTTTTTCCTTTTTATTAAAATTTTCTCTGGTGTTGCAAAATGCGAAAGCACTAGAGGTTCTGGAATTGACCTAGCAGCAGCTGTACCCTACAAACTCTATCAAATCTAACACTTAAATAAAATGTTTCAATTTGATGATAAACTGTGGACTGTGTCAGTTCTTATTAGATAAACTGTTTCATATCTATCTATCTCAGAATGTAACTTGAAGGCAGCTGGGTCTCCATGACCCAGTTTACATCATCCCTATTTTGGCGGTTTTCAGAAAGAACCTGAAAACCTGGCTGTTCCAACGTGCCTTCTCAGATTAGGAACCCCACTACCAAAGCCCAGAAGCACTTTAGTAGAGTCAAGATCACCCTCACCGCACACTGCACTTATATTTTAATCCCATATCCCTCCGACACTTCAGCACTTTTTAATCCTGTACCCTACTCCGGCTGGCTCAGTTTTTAATAATGTCTTGTTGTATTGCTATTGCTATTGTTTTCTGCTTTAACTGTTTTATTTGCTATGTATTGTATTGTTGTATTGTGTTGGGCTCCGGCCTGTTGTAAGCCGCATCGAATCCCTTGGGAGATGCTAGTGGGGTACAAATAAAGTAATAATAATAATAATAATAATAATAAAGGGGACCATAGCCAGGATCCTTCCAGCCATTTCCTAAGCCAGCTAACTATCAGATCCATTGTGTATATATGTAGATAGATGATCCTCTTTACCAAAAAAAATAAGCTCAGGATGTTTGTCCATTTAACATGAGGCTGAGAGTCATCCACTCCCACAAAAGAGTGACTTATTAGATGCCCATACATTAATTTTCTATACCAGCAGCCAAGTCCTTGATTGTCTAAAATCACCACCTCCGTCTTCTAAGTCTTGCGCATTTGTCTCACATGGAACCAGACAGTTGAGTTAAACAGAGACTCATCAGCATATCTACACCATTATTTCCACATGGACTCTGCCCTCCGGGGGGCGTTTATACAACCAACTGGTTCTTTGAACTAACCAACCACCAGCTGCCATTCTTCTTGCCCTGGAAAATTCCTCCTGCAGGCTGTGACGTCAAGGGAACCCCTGGCCATTCCAGGCACAGATCCTAGCCTGCCTCTTTTTCAGCCAATTGAGATTGGGAAGTCTGACTAGCTTTCTGAATTGTAAAAAAAGTCTTGTATTTTTCTGTAAATTCGTGCTTTCATCTTTTGAAGCACATTGCTTGTACTTGCATCCTTTTTGCCAAATTGTAATAAACCTCAGTGGCCTGCCTTCAACCCTGAAAGCTGTTCTCTGACCTGGTTTCACAGATTCTCACCGGGAATGAACCCTTTTAACTATGGTCCTAGCTGAAATCACTGCAAAAGGACCTCTTGTTCCTAATTATGCCACTCAGATAAAAACTGAATGGCATATTAACATAAATATCCAACATATACAGATTTATTCCAAACCAGGATGCCTGAGTTCCCTCATTGTTCTATGCAATAATGGATTTGATACCTTAAAGCTCTCAGAATTAACAGGTTTGCCTATGGGACATGAAAAACAATCTTAAAAATAAAAATCATTCAGGCAAGTAAGCACCAGAAAGAAAATAGAGCATTTGGTACTCAACTGCTCACATGAGACAATTGCTGTTTTTCCCCAGGAGAAAGAAGAATTTTCTTCTTTTTTTAAAGGCAAATTAAACCAGTTTGCCCCAAAATGGAGCCCTAGAGATATTTCAGATTTCAATTCAAATGCTATCTCACCAAATTGCTATGTCAACTGGGGCTTATGGGAGGTGTAATATAAAATATCTTCAGAGCAGCAGTTTGGGAATGGCAGCTCTAGACAATGGACAGCTAGCAACTGGCAATGAAATCCGCTTCTTTGAAATAATCTATTTGTATTACAGAGGATGATATAGACACACTTTGCAAATCATGGTTCCCGAAATGCACAAGAAAAAAATTATTTGCACATCAATACATATGAAATACCTTAAAGATAGCAGAACCCATCTGATCATGGAAGTCCAAGCAGGATCAGCTATGGTTAATACTTTGATGGGAGACTGCAAATTAATACCAAGTGCTGTCACCAAAACCAAGGCTTCTTACATCTTTCCCCACTTATGACCCTTTTCTACCCAAGACATTTTAGATGTATATAAAATACGTATACAAATCAAGCATTTATGGAAAATTAATCGGCATTTTTACGATTGTTAAACAAGCTTTTTTATGAAGTACAGCTGAAGCAATTTCTGCAGAGTTCAGTGTAAATAGATTTGTGTAAATGTCTAGGTGGCATACAGAAACTTTTTTACTGTTGCTAAATTTTTATGACCCCAGCCTATTGGTTGCAACTCCAAATGTGGTTGCAAAGGGTTTTTATGTGGGGTTGCCAAGCAGTGGTGACAGCACATATAAACACGCACACATGAAAACATACACATTTGTGTAACAGTCTACATCAGTACAATAAAAAACAGCTGTTTGAAAAGCTCACAGACTAAAAGTAAAGGAAGCCCACTCTATCCGAGTATTTCTCACATAGTTCTGAATTGGTAACTATCAGGTTTGAATAACTTTGACAGCAAGGCACTCTGTTGCTCTCATGGCAAGTTACCCAAGGGTACAATAGATGGTTGAGACTGATGTGAGTATAGTGTGGGATTTGACAGCAGTGTGGGTATACTGAGGATATGACAGGTGTGTATGTGTATGCCTTTAAGCCACCTGTCAACTTAGATTGCTTCATGAATGATAAATAAACTATTTCAGACAAGGTAACTGTATCTCTACTTCCATTGCATTATTTTTAAAAAAGATGCACTGGTAGCAGCTAAACTAGTAGGTTCGTATCATTGCAATTCCTAATCTTTGTTTCTTTTTCTCGAGTTTTTTCAAAATAGAAATGAGGACTTCATGTCTGCTTGGCTTTATGGAGGAACAGGTTGGACATCATTTTTATCACTTTAGTAATACTGACAATTTTGCCTGTTTTTACTGGTTCTTTTTCCTAGTATTCACAAACTGGGGAAACTAAGGGTTCCTTGTTTCCCAGGATTAACTTACTACTGAAGAGCATATAGCTTCATTTTAACAAACATAAATTAAGAAGCAAACTCTATTTGCTATTAGTGTATTTTCTGAATAAACTGTCATCTAATATATCAAACATGATACGTTTATAAGCTAAGTTATAAATAATATTCTAGATAGTAATAAATTCACTTTCAACTAATATTGCAATTTCCCCATTTTTTTTAAAATGCCTGTATTAGGGGGAGTGGTAGAAAAAACAGAATCACAACCCCAACCTGTTTCAAAACATCCAGAATTTTACATATCCATAGCCAATATTACCTTTCTTTTTTACTAGAACTGCTACCAACTCACCCTCATGCACATGCTTTCTCACTTTGCTTCTGCCCATTCTGTTTTCCTCCTGCATAAACCCTCTCCAACATTCACCATTCACCTTTATCTTTGTATGCTTGTTCTCAATCACGAAATACTTATCTCCTTGCTCCTCTCCAGCCACTTGATTTCTTTCTTGTGTTCTCATTTTTTTAATCCTCATCCTCCCACGCTTTTTAGTCCTCATGCTCCTGAAAGTCTTTAGAACTTATATATTTTCCTAGCCAAAATTATGATTTTCATTTTTTTAAAAAAAAATCCTAACCTCCAGTTTTTATAATTACTACATCACACATAACACAAAGTTTTTACTTTTTTTTTTAGGAAAAACCAATAGAAACATTTAGACTTGGAATTTTCTATGACTGAGTACATTATAATTTTAAAAAATCCAAATATAGAGCTTCAAATAAAAAGTGTTGACCAAGTGTAGACATATTTACACAACTAGACATTTTCCATGTTTATATATGATTTCATTTGATCTCAGATTGTCTACAAAAGTAATCAACGTTTGCTACTTCATCGCAAAATGGACAAGGAATTTTTTTTGGACATACTAGTTTAATGAAATAACTGAACAATGAGACAGTTCTTGTGAGTTTTTTCGGGCTATATGGCCATGTTCTAGAGGCATTTCTCCTGACGTTTCGCCTGCATCTATGGCAAGCATCCTCAGAGGTGAGACCTCACCTCTGAGGATGCTTGCCATAGATGCAGGCGAAACATCAGGAGAAATGCCTCTAGAACATGGCCATATAGCCCGAAAAAACCCACAAGAACTGAGTGATTCCAGCCATGAAAGCCTTCGACAATACATTGAACAATGAGAACTTTTGCTTGGACAAGTATTTGTTTTGCTACCAGCATCAACCTGTTTATGTTGTTGTTGTTCATTCGTTCAGTCGTCTCCGACTCTTCGTGACCTCATGGACCAGCCCACGCCAGAGCTCCCTGTCGGCCGTCACCACCCCCAGCTCCTTCAAGGTCAGTCCAGTCACTTCAAGGATGCCATCCATCCATCTTGCCCTTGGTCGGCCCCTCTTCCTTTTGCCTTCCACTTTCCCCAGCATCATTGTCTTCTCTAGGCTTTGATGTCTCCTCATGATGTGACCAAATACTTCAACTTTGTCTCTAGTATCCTTCCCTCCAATGAGCAGTCGGGCTTTATTTCCTGGAGGATGGACTGGTTGGATCTTCTCGCAGTCCAAGGCACTCTCAGAACTTTCCTCCAACACCACAGTTCAAAAGCATCTATCTTCGCTCAGCCTTCCCTAAGGTCCAGCTCTCACATCCGTAGTTACTACAGGGAATACCATGGCTTTAACTGCGCGAATCTTGGTTGCCAGTTTGATGTCTCTACTCTTCACTATTTTATCGAGATTGGACATTGCTCTTCCCCCAAGAAGTAAGCGTCTCCTGATTTCCTGGCTGCAGTCTGCTTCTGCAGTAATCTTTGCACCTAGAAATACAAAATCTGTCACGGCCTCCACATTTTCTCCCTCTATTTCCCAGTTGTCAATCATTCTTGTTGCCATAATCTTGGTTTTTTTTTATTTAGCTGCAACCCAGCTTTTGCGCTTTCTTCTTTCACCTTGATTAGAAGGCTCCTCAGCTCCTCCTCGCTTTTGGCCATCAAAGTGGTATCATCTGCATATCTGAGGTTGTTAATGTTTCTTCCAGCAATTTTAACCCCAGCCTTGCATTCATCAAGCCCTGCACATCGCATGATGTGTTCTGCATACAAGTTGAATAGGTTGGGTGAGAGTATACAACCCTGCCGTACGCCTTTCCCAATCTTGAACCAGTCTGTTGTTCCATGGTCAGTTCTTACTGTTGCTACTTGGTCCTTATACAGATTCCTCAGGAGAGACACACAGATGTTTCACTGATTTGTTGTTATGGCTTATCAAGTTTATTATGATCCACACAGTCAAAGGCTTTAGAATAGTCAATAAAGCAGAAGTAGATGTTTTTCTGAAACTCCCTGCCTTTCTCCATTATCCAGCGGATATTGGCAATCTGGTCTCTTGTTCCTCTGCCTTTTCTAAACCCAGCTTGAACATCTGGCAACTCTCGCTCCATGTATTGCTGGAGTCTTCCTTGCAGGATCTTGAGCATTATCTTACTGGAATGAGAAATAAGGGCCACTGTACGGAAGTTTGAGCAGTCTTTTGCATTTCCCTTTTTTGGTATGGGGATATAAGTTGATTTTTTCCAATCTGATGGCCATTCTTGTGTTTTCCATATTTGCTGGCATATGGCATGCATCACCTTGACAGCATCATCTTTTAAGATTTTAAACAGTTCAGCTGGGATCCCGTCATCTCCTGCTGCCTTGTTGTTAGCAATGCTTCTTAAGGCCCATTCAACCTCACTCCTAAGGATGTCTGGTTCTAATTCATTCACCACACCGTCAAAACTATCCTCAATATTATTATCCTTCCTATACAGATCTTCTGTATAGTCTCGCCACCTTCTCTTGATCTCTTCAGCTTCTGTTAGGTCCCTGCCATCTTTGTTTCTTATCATACCAATTTTTGCCTGAAATTTACCTCCAATGTGTCTAATTTTCTGGAAGAGGTCTCTTGTCCTTCCTATTCTGTTGTCTTCTTCCACTTCCATGCATTGCTTATTTAAAAATAGTTCCTTATCTCTTCTGGCTAATCTCTGGAATTGTGCATTTAATTGGGCATATCTCCTCCTATCAGTGTTTCCTTTTGTTTTTCTTCTTTCTTGGGCTACTTCCAGTGTCTCATCAGACAACCATTGCCTTCTTGGTTTTCTTTTTCTTTGGAACGTACTTTGTTGCCGTCTCCTGAACAATGTCGCGGACTTCTGTCCATAGTTCTTCTGGGACTCTGTTTACTCAATCTAGTCCTTCAAATCTGTTCTTCACTTCCACTGTATATTCGCTAGGAATGCTAGTGAGATCATATCTAACTGGTCTGTGTATTTTCCCTGATCTCTTTAGTTTTATTCTAAATTGAGCAATAAGAAGTTCGTGATCTGAGCTACAGTCAGCCCCAGGTCTTGTTTTCACCGACTGGATGGATGTCCGCCACCTTTGGCTGCAAAGGATGTAGTCAATCTGATTTCAGTGTTGACCATCTGGTGAAGTCCATGTATAAAGCTGTCTTTTAGGTTGTTGGAAGAGAGAGTTTGTTATACACAGTGAGTTTTCCTGGCAAAATTCTATCAGCTTACATCTTGCTTCATTTTATTGTCTGAGACCATGCTTGCCTGTGGTTCCAGTTGTCATTTGACTACCCACCTTGGCATTCCAGTCTCCTGTAATGAAAATAATGTCTCTTTTTGGTGTATTATCCAGTAGGTGCTGCAGATCCTCATAGAACTGATCTACTTCTGCTTCTTCAGCAGCTGTGGTTGGGGCGTATATTTGGATCACTGTAATGTTGAAAGGCTTTCCTTGCACTCGAATTGAGATCATTCTGTCATTTTTTGGGTTGTATCAAGCACCGCTTTAGCGAATTTCTTATTAATTATGAAGGCTACTCCATTTCTTCGATGTTCCTCTTGTCCGCAGTAGTAGATCTGGTGGTCATCTGATGTGAAGTGGCCCATTCCAGTCCATTCAGTTCGCTGACCCCCAGAATGTCTATCTTTAGTCTTGACATTTCACCAATAACAACATCCAATTTGCCCTGGCTCATAGATCTTACATTCCAGGTTCCTATGGTGTGTTGATCTTTAGAGCATCGGATTCGTCGTTCACCTCCAGTACCGTCGGCCGCTAGCCTTCCTTTCGGCTTTGAGCTAGCTGCGTCATCACATCTGGAGCTAGTTGAACTTATCCTCTGCTCCTCCCCAGTAGCATTTTGGCCATCTTCCGACCTGGGAGTCCCATCTTCCAATGGCATACCACATATCTCTGGTTGTACTGGTCCATTTAGTTTTCTTGGCAAGGATACTGGAGTGGTTTGCCATTGCCTTCCCCAGGGATCACGCTTGGTCTGACCTCTCTGCCACAACCGTCCCGTCTTGGGTGGCCCTTCACGGTTTCGCTCATGACATCATTGAGGTGCTCAAGCTCCAGCGCCCCGACAAGGCGGTGATCCTTCACTAGACAAAAGTGCTGGTTAAATTAATGAAACAGCACACTATATTACAGCAGAAGAATATACTCTAACATAGCATTCTAAATTCCATTTAAATTGTGCTCATCTAGTTTAACTTGTCCAATTTTCAGTGCCATCCATTCATCCTCTCACAGAGTTTTAAACTGCCTTAATACTTCCATTTGCCTTCTAGCCTTGAAAACCATGGAGAAAGTCAAGCAATAGTAACCTCTCTTACATTTCAAATTAAGCCTAAAAGGCATAGGGGGGCAGAGGGAAGGCTTCCGTCAGCCTCGGCTTCCCTCAGTTTCATAATGATAGGGATTCTGTATTGAGTCCTCATGGTATTGACAATAATACAGGTAGACCCTAGAAGGATCAGTCATAGTAATAAAGAAGAGAGCCCATAGGATATTTATAGATCTCGAGTGGGAAGAACACATCCACTGATTGTGAAATTGAAGGAAGAAGACAAAGTTGAATCAGAAGATGATGATGATCAGGCCATTTTCTCAATTCTAAGACTATACTGCTCCCACTTTGGAAAAACATCATAGTCTGGTGTGGAGGGCACTTCAGCTTGAGTCATTGTTTCCAAAACAGATTGGGCCATCTCCTTCTGTTGCAAAGAACTTCCCTGGAGGGATCTTTTAAAAAGACCCAGAGATCAATTGTTAATTTCCCTTCAGGAATGCTAACATGATGCTACCCTAACTGAGGCAGTATAGAGAGGTTTGTTTCTCTCAGCCTATGCCTTAGTAGTCCCTGACAGAGTGTACTCACAAAGAAATGCCCTAAAGTCTAAGTCTTATTACTCCTGGCCTGTGTTGTGAAGGCCTAGTATTGAAGACACAAAACAATTTTTATGACCCTCATCCAACTAGATTGTTGTTCATTCATTTTATCGAGACTGACATTGCTCTCCTCCCAAGAAGTAAGCGTCTTCTGATTTCCTGGCCGAGTCTGCATCTGCAGTAATCTTTGCACCTAGAAATACAAAGTCTGTCACTGCCTCCACGTTTTCTCCCTCTATTTCCCAGTTGTCAATCATTCTTGTTGCCATAATCTTGGTTTTTTATGTTTAGCTGCAACCCGGCTTTTGCGCTTTCTTCTTTCACCTTGATTAGAAGGCTCCTCAGCTCCTCCTCGCTTTCGGCCATCAGAGTGGTGTCATCTGCATATCTGAGGTTGTTAATGTTTCTTCCAGCAATTTTCACCCCAGCTTTGCATTCATCAAGCCCCGCACAACGTATGATGTGTTCTGCATACAAGTTAAAAAGGTTGGGTGAGAGTATGCAGCCTTGCCGTACGCCTTTCCCAATCTTGAACCAGTCTGTTGTTCCGTGGTCAGTTCTGACTGTTGCTACTTGGTCCTTGTACAGATTCCTCAGGAGAGAGACAAGGTATGCCCATACCACCAAGAACTTGCCACAATTTATTATGATCCACACAGTCAAAGGCTTTAGAATAGTCAATAAAACAAAAATAGATGTTTTTTCTGAAACTCCCTGCCTTTCTCCATTAACTAAGGGGGTTACTTTTCTAAACCCAGCTTGAACATCTGGCAACTCTCGCTCCATGTATTGCTGGAGTCTTGAAATGTTCTTTTTTTTCCAACAACCTTCAGGAGACCATAAAGGAATCCCACAGGAACAGAACAGCCAAAAGCAGACCATCAAGCAAAGCCAAAAGGACACCAAGTCAAACTGAGACAAAACAATGAGATGTCAAAAAAGTCAAGAGGCATTAAGTATCAGTAAAGAGGCCGTAAAAATGATTCAATGTTATTACTAAGTTTTGTTGTTCATTTGTTCAGTCGTTTCTGACTCTTCGTGACCTCATGGACCAGCCCACGCCAGAGCTCCCTGTCGGCCGTCACCACCCCCAGCTCCTTCAAGGTCAATCCAGTCACTTCAAGGGTGCCATCCATCCATCTTGCCCTTGGTCGGCCCCTCTTCCTTTTTCCTTCCATTTCCCCCAGCATCACTGTCTTCTCTAAGCATTCCTTTCTTCTCATGATGTGGCCAAAGTACTTCATCTTTGCCTCTAATATCCTTCCCTCCAATGAGCAGTCGGGCTTTATTTCCTGAAGTGTGGACTGGTTGGATCTTCTGTTGGACCAAGGCACTCTCAGCACTTTCCTCCAGCTCCACAGTTCAAAAGCATCGATCTTCCTTCGCTCAGCCTTCCCTAAGGTCCAGCTCTCACATCCGTAGGTGACTACGGGAAGCATCATTGCTTTTACTATAGGGATCTTCGCTGCCAATCTGATGTCTCTTCACTATCTTACCGAGATTGGGCATTGCTCTCCTCCCAAGAAGTACTAAGTACAAATTGCTCTTCTCCCAAGAATTACTAAGTACAAATAGAAAAAAACCCTATCCAGGTTTTGTAAGCGCTAAAGTCTGAACTTCAGCAAGGAGATCACCCTATAGAAGTATGTTTCAAAACCGCAAACTATGTAAATACATGTTAAATCCATGAGCCTCTTTCTATCAGGTACGTGTTTATCACACATTGTCCCTTAACAGAGCACAGTTTCACATGTCTCCTACTGATGCTTACTACATTTACGGCTTTCTTCCTACATTCCTTCAAACAGTGCCAGATCAGTAGCTGCTGACTTTCATCCCAAGGTTTCCAAAAGAAATCTTTTGAACAGACACAAATTGACTATCCAGCTGATCTACAAGTTCATTCATGCGGATTTTACATGGCTGCTGAAAACTGAAGCAATTTTAATCATCCTTTTCTACCACTAGATTTGTGTGTATATTACAGCAGAGGTAACAGAAACATTCTTGTCTGTCAGTCTCCAATAGTTCTAATTACAGCATATTAGGGAAAGTAATATGCATTCAACCATGACAGAATTCAATTATGAAGCACCTTGCATGTACACTTTAGGGTCTTTTTAAACGTTTCCTCATCACAGCGAAATCCCAGATAGCCCCAGCAAATATCAGCTTTTTTATTGATATCATACTTCTAAACATTCTATTATGCTTTAGTTTAGAGTGCAGATTGCAAGACACCTGTGGATAAATTGCGATCTGACTCAGCCGACAAAAAGAGACAGCTACAAGGTTTGACAAGTTACAAAATGCCTTCAGGAGAAAATTCTCTACATTAGAAATTGTCAAAATATATAAAAAAAATCCTCTTTCAAAGGATGGCAAGAAGAATAGTACCTAGTTTCTATAGGCAATAGATACTAGACATTTCTGTTTAGGAAAAGCAACCACACTCTTACACCTGTTTCTTTTAAGTACAATATGACTCACATATCCACAGGGGATATGTTCATTGACTTTGAATGGGTATGTGAATTGCAAATAGCAGCAAAACCTAAAGAAATTAAGGACATTTCTTCCAAGAGCTGGAGAATCTAAAAAATACCTAGAGAGTATATATTAGATTGCATGTTAATAAATGAATCCACAAATACTGGTCCCATGGACACAAGAATTCTATTGTAGCTGAAGCATGAAGGACAGTAAAAGCTGCAAATTCTTATTAATATTTGTGGGTAAAGGCATATTGAACATGCTAGAGGAACACCGCTCCTTAATTTCAAGAAAGGAAGAGGTTGCAGTACCTGCATAAACCCATTCTATTGCAGACGCTCAGCCTCTGTCTTCCTCTGTTTCCTTTCTACAGATTGTGATTGGTCCTGCATAGAAATATCATTGTCTGTGAAATACTGGGGACATGCAACTCTCCATGGTAGTGTCTCAAGTTCTTCTAACTCTATAGAACACAGCTTTCAAAACTGTGTGCCGGGACATTTTAGCGTGTTGGCTGAAATGAGTAGATGTGTTGCATGAACATAATTGAAACTTCAAAATCTATGTGAAATAAGTAATAAAACATATATTTTAAAAAATCAATGAAAGGTTTTCATTAATGTTACGTCCCCTACATTTCATTATTACAATTATATATGTGTCCATATCTCTTATCAGGGGTTGGTTTAGCCTCTGGTTTTCTAGTAAAACTGAATTACTGTGTCACAAAATGATGTATATTTAAAAGTATGTCATCAACCGTGAAATGTTTGGAAAGCTCTTCCTCTTATTATCTCTCATCTCCTTTCACCAACGAGGTTCTTCTACTAACGCTTACCCTTCATGGTCTGTTTTATTTTATTATTTTTTCCCTTCTAATCTAACTAATTTTGGGCCAAAGAAAAATGAAATGAGATCGCACCTATTCTATCACATCTTCTGTTCAATAAAACAATCTCCAAACACTTAACATTTTTTTTACAAGTAACTATATTTTATTCTCACAGTAACTATGAAGTTTTGCTTTTCACTTCTAAGTTGCCAATCAATGTGTGAAGAACAAACTGTTAGACAGGTTTTGACCAATGTGTTAGGTATGAGATGCCTTCATAAACAAAACAAACTCTAAAGTAGGACTGTATGATTGAGCATACTAATATAATCTACTGTTACTTAAAAACTGCAACAAACAAAACTTCTCTGGCTCTGTTATTTACCAGTAAACGGTGGATACAGATTCCCTTATCTGAAAATCAGAAACCTCCAAAAAACAAAACTTTTTTATCATCAGTCACTTCCTTCTACCTTTGGGAAAGTGGGACGGGGGGGGGGGGGGAATAGTCATACATCCAGTGCCAGCTGAGTTTTTTGCAAGTACCCTGATGGGGGAAAGAGAAGAGCGGGAAGGAGAAGGGAGACTGTTTACACAAAGCTACTGTAGAAAGACAGAAGTTCCAGACATTTCTGCACTTGCCTTCCATCCGATTTATGTAGGAACCAATGATACTGCAAGGCATACGTTTCAAAAGATCACAAATGATTTTCGAGCTCTAGGAGCAAAGCTAAAAGGATGTAATGTACAGGTGGTCTTTTCATCCCTCCTCCCTGTTGTAAGACACGGACCCACAAGAGCCAGAAAAATAGTACAGGTCAATGACTGGCTTAGAAAATGGTGTCAGGAGGAACGCTTTGGCTTCCTCGACCATGGCCTGCTTTTCCAGGAGGATGGCCTACTGGCAAGGGATGGGGTGCATCTCACACAAGTAGGAAAACACCTTTTTGCTCACAGACTTGCAAACCTCATTAGACGCACTTTAAACTAGGTCCACCGGGGAAGGGGGACAACAGCCTTGCGAACACTACTTTACCCATAATGTCTGGGAATCGCCAGAAGGCTAAACGGAGGGCTGCACAAACACAACAAGGACCAAGGACCAAAAGCACAATAATCCCAATTAAACAGCTCAAGGGAAGATCTCAGGGGCTCACATGTCTTTACACTAATGCACAGAGCATGGGAAATAAACAAGACGAACTCCAACTTTTAGCACAACACCACAAATATGATATCATAGGGATCACTGAACCCTGGTGGGATGACTCCTATCGCTGGAATGTAGATATCGAGGGGTATAACCTCTTTCACAGAAACCGAACAAAGGGGAGAGGAGGCGGAGTAGCCTTATATGTCAAAAACTCTTATGCTGCAGAAGAGATTCAAGACAGCAATCTGGGAAACCAGCTTGAAATCATCTGGATAAGAATCAAGGGAACTGGGACTCAAAAAGATGTCGTTGTAGGCGTCTACTACAGACCCCCAAGCCAGGAGGAAGAACTTGATGAAGTCTTCTGCCAACAGTTGACCAAACAGGCACAGAGAAGAGATGTAGTAGTCATGGGCGATTTCAACTATCCCGATATTTGCTGGAAAACAAACTCGGCCAAGAGTACAAGGTCCAACAAATTCCTCGCTTGCCTTGCAGACAATTTCATGGTCCAGAAGGTAGAAGAGGCAACAAGGGGATTGGCTACTCTTGATCTCATCCTAACAAATGCGGAGGACCTGATCGATGCGGTTGAAGTGGTAGGATCCTTAGGGGCAAGTGACCATGTGCTCCTGCAATTTGAGGTACAAAGGAAGGCCGAAACTAAGACAAGTCAAACCCGCATTTTGGACTTTAGGAGAGCTGATTTCCAAAAAATGAAGGAAACGCTGAGCAGCATTCCGTGGACACAGATACTAAAAGACAAGGGAGTTACGGATGGATGGGAATTTCTCAAGAGTGAAATACTCAAGGCACAATTGCAAACCGTGCCAACAAAGAGAAAAAATAGGACAAGTGCAAAGAAGCCAGAATGGATGTCCAAAGAACTTCTAACTGTGCTAAGACACAAAAGAGACATGCACAAGAAGTGGAAAAAGGGAGAAAAGAAGAATTCAAACACATGGCCAACACCTGTAGGGAAGAGGTCCGCAAGGCTAAAGCAAAAAACGAGCTCAGACTTGCCAGGGACATTAAAAACAATAAAAAGGGCTTCTATTCTTATGTCAGTAGAAAAAGGAAAAACAAGGAGGCGATAGGACCTCTTCGAGGGGAAGATGGGGCAATGCTGACAGGGGATAGGGAAAAAGCAGAACTACTTAATGCCTTCTTTGCCTCGGTCTTCTCACAAAAAGAGAGTCTTCAACCTCAGCAAGGTGGAGTGGATGAGGGATTGGAGGACATCCAACCCCAAATTGGGAAAGAAGTCGTCCAGGAATACATGGCCGCTCTTAATGAGTTCAAGTCCCCAGGGCCAGATCAACTACACCCCAGAGTATTGAAGGAACTAGCGGAAGTCATTTCGGAACCATTGGCAACCATCTTTGAGAGTTCTTGGAGAACGGGAGAAGTTCCAGCAGATTGGAGGAGGGCCAATGTGGTCCCAATCTTCAAGAAGGGAAAAAAGATGACCCAAACAACTACCGTCCGGTCAGCCTCACGTCGATACCAGGCAAGATTCTGGAAAAGATTGTTAAGGAAGTGGTCTGCAAACACTTAGAAACAAATGCAGTCATCGCTAATAGTCAACATGGATTTATCAAAAACAAGTCATGCCAGACTAATCTGATCTCTTTCTCCGATAGAGCTACAAGCTGGGTAGATGCGGGGAATGCCGTGGATGTAGCGTACCTGGATTTCAGTAAGGCCTTCGACAAGGTCCCCCATGACCTTCTGGCAAGGAAACTAGTCCAATGTGGGCTAGGCAAAACTACGGTGAGGTGGATCTTGAATTGGTTAAATGGACGAACCCAGAGGGTGATTCTCACCAATGCTTCCTCTTCATCTTGGAAAGAAGTGACGAGCGGAGTGCCGCAGGGTTCCGTCCTGGGCCCGGGGTCCTGTTCAACATCTTTATTAATGACTTAGATGAAGGGCTAGAAGGCATGATCATCAAGTTTGCAGACGACACCAAATTGGGAGGGATAGCCAATACTCCAGAGGACAGGAGCAGAATTCAAAACGATCTTGACAGATTAGAGAGATGGGCCAAAACTAACAAAATGAAGTTCAACAGGGACAAATGCAAGATACTCCACTTAGGCAGAAAAAATGAAATGCAAAGATACAGAATGGGGGACGCCTGGCTTGAGAGCAGTACGTGTGAAAAAGATCTTGGAGTCCTCGTGGACAACAAGTTAAACATGAGCCAACAATGTGATGTGGTGGCAAAAAAAGCCAATGGGATTTTGGCCTGCATCAAGAGGAGCATAGTGTCTAGATCTAAGGAAGTAATGCTACCCTGCTCTATTCTGCTTTGGTTAGACCACATCTGGAATATTGTGTCCAATTCTGGGCACCACAATTCAAGAGAGATATTGACAAGCTGGAATGTGTCCAGAGGAGGGCGACTAAAATGATCAAGGGTCTGGAGAACAAGCCCTATGAGGAGCGGCTTAAGGAGCTGGGCATGTTTAGCCTGAAGAAGAGAAGGCTGAGAGGAGATATGATAGCCATGTATAAATATGTGAGAGGAAGCCACGGGGAGGAGGGAGCAAGCTTGTTTTCTGCTTCCCTGGAGACTAGGACGCGGAACAATGGCTTCAAACTACAAGAGAGGAGATTCCATCTGAACATGAGGAAGAACTTCCTGACTGTGAGAGCTGTTCAGCAGTGGAACTCTCTGCCCCGGAGTGTGGTGGAGGCTCCTTCTTTGGAAGCTTTTAAACAGAGGCTGGATGGCCATCTGTCAGGGGTGCTTGAATGCAATATTCCTGCTTCTTGGCAGGGGGTTGGACTGGATGGCCCATGAGGTCTCTTCCAACTCTTTGATTCTATGATTCTATGATTCTATGATCAATGGCAGTGTGAAGTGGAGTGGATGCCTTGGAAATACGTCGGAAGTGCTAGAAATGAAGAAGATTCATTGGAGAGGAGGTAGAATTTTCCCCCAACTTTCCATATACTTTGCTCAAAGTTTGAAAAGAATTCCAATACTGGGAGTCTGCTTTTCACAGGAACTTTGTGTAAGCAAAATCCCATCCCATCCTGGCCATCTATCTTTTTCTGCTTTGGGTAAGGGAGAAGTAAGGGGGAGCTTCTTATGTTTGCCTCATCACTTTTTTTGCGCTGAATTACTATTCCTGCACTGACATGTACATAAGTCGACCCAGGTTTTGGGAACCCAAGTTTCAGGAACAAAAGACTTCAACTTACACATGAGTTTATAAAGTAATTGGTTGTCTTGGATGAGGTTTTTGTCCAACTCTTCTGATGCAGAGAAGTGAGGTTTTAGAAACAGAATACTTTCTTCAGATTTGTATTTTGACACATACGTCAATCCATTTTATGTTTAATCAGAATGCAGTAGGTCTCCGACACCAAGGCTAAATTTTGGGTCTTGATCTAGTTGTTAGATTCCTGGATTCTAGAAAAAAATGCAAAAATACAAGATATCCAATAGCAGCTTGGGGCGGGGGGATGTATACCAACTCAATACTTCTTTTATCAATTCTGTATGTGCAACATGTGCTCAGGAGAGAGAAAAAGGCATTCTTGCATGTGTTCTGATGCATTTTTACTGAATTCTAGCTGACTAACGATGGGCACCATGTTGTTGTGTTGCATTAGTATAGACTTCTGGAGACCAGGATTAAAATTTCCACTTAGCCATAGAAATCCAGTGAGTGATTTTGATCAAATCACACCTTTCAGCCCAAATGGAAAGTAACAGCAAATCTCCTCTGAATAAATCTTGCCAATAGACCCCTATGACAGGATAGCTATACATCGAGAATGCACATACAACAACTGGCTACTAGAAATCTCGCTTGGCTACCAAACACATTGAAAACATTGAAACCACATAAAATTTTACTGTCCTAATTTTATCAGTATAAAATGGTTACACAAAATGTGGCAAAGATATTGATTAAATTATCTATACGGCCTTTGTACAGGTGGTCCACACCTTAGTTACCTCTAGATTGGACTATTGCAATGCACTCTATGTGGGGCTGCCCTTGAAGATGGCCCGGAAACTTCAATTAGTCCAATGTTTGGCAGCCAGACTACTAACTGGTGCGAATTACAGGGAGCAGTCAACCCCTGTTTAAAGAGCTCCATTGGCTGCCATTTATCTTCCAGTCCCAATTCAAGGCGCAGGTTTGAACAGTTTGGGACCCACCTACCTTTGTGGCCACATTTCCTTCTACGAACCTACATGATCCCTTCGATCTTCTGAAGAGGCCCTTCTCTCGCTCCTGCCCCTGTCGCAAGTGCGACTGGTGGGGACAAGGGAGAGGGCCTTCTCTGTGGTGATCCCTCGGCTCTGGAACTCGCTCCCTGGAGAAATTAAGCAAGCACCCACCCTGGCAGTTTTCATAAAAATGCCTTCGGATGCACTTTATTTTATCCTCTAGTGCAATTAAACCCCATTGTTCCATCCCATCTGATCCTCCTTCCAGATACACTACACTGCTCATCTCACCCAGTGTTTTTAAACTTTTAATCTTTGCAATTGGCCCTGCCCACTGTGTACAATTATTGTGATTTTATATTGCATTGTGTGTTTACTTTGTATTTTTTTTGTATTTTATTTTTCATTTGTATCTTTATTTTCATTATATTTTATTGCTGTATTTGTATGTTACATATTTGCATTGTTGTAATTGTTGGGCTTAGCCTCATGTAAGCCACCCCGAGCAGGATATAAATAAAGTATTATTATTATTATTATTATTATTATTATTATTACTTCAGTTGTACGATGCAAACTAAGGTCTTGTGGGTTTTCCATTATTAACAGTGTTTGCTGTGAAAGAAGTCTGACACACAGCTCTAGGCACAGTCTTACTTAATGTTCACCACAGTGGTGTGCCACTTCCTGCCTCGAAACCAAAAGAAAGACCAACAGAGATTCATATACTGGAAAATGCAATTCCTAAAACAAACAACTAAACATAGCTTAGAATGCTGATAATTTAAAACATATTCAATTCTTTGAGCAATTATTACTTTTTATATTAGCTGTTATTCTCGTTAGAGAAGCTGCTATAGATCGACTCAGACACAACTAGTAGAAGAGCTACTTCTGAAGGGTGGTTTAAATTGAAAGTAATATGGTCCATCCAGAATGTGGATGGACTATTCCTGCTCAAGAATAAACTTGAAGCCTTTCCTAATCTAACTTTATATAAATTGTTCATAAATGTGTGTGTGTGTATACACACACCACATACTCGTAATTAGAATATGTAATCTAAGAGCTGATACATAAACCTGCAACCAGGATATAAAACCCCATCAGAAACAAAGGTCTTATCTCCTCCTATGTCAGCCTTTGAATTAAGCCAAGCAAGCTTTATTTGTTCCATCCAAATAACACCTTGGGTCCTGCATGAGGAGAAAAATGGGATATAAATCATATGGAATAATAAATAAATAAATATACCTAGCTGCAATACCAAGCCAGCTTGACCCTTAGACTATAAACTAGCATGCACATTTATGTAGTACAGGCCATGCTTTTTCTGACAATAGCTACTTGGCCTAGTTACCAAGAAAACTAGAAATATGTTATTCTTATCCGTTTCTCTACCAATGCAGACCTCACCAAATACAATATTATTAATCAGATCCATAATAAAGAAAATGTAGTATTTCAATTAAAATTTAACACCTCGATCTCAGCCTGTTTGCACATTAAGAGAAGATTTAGACACATCAAATACACACACTGAGTAGTGTTATATTTTTTCAGAGTACCTCTAAACTGCATATGCAATGTTCTTTATTGTACATAAATCTCTGACATTAAGTTTTTTAAAAAACAAAAAACAGAATGTTGGTTTAAAAGTATTCCGATTAGACTAATGCTTGTTAAATCTGTCCAATATATACTTAACATTAGATGCTTGAAGTATTTACATGACTTAAATCCACTACAATCTGATCTTTTTCTCCTGTATCCTTAAATCTCTTTAATGATATAATGCTTTGTCCTCTAGGGACTGTTTCTCGTACAATAAAATTTCCCATATGGTAAGTCACATAGGAAAGTCACATAGAAATGCATGTACTGTGTGAATAATTCATCTGCTGAGGCATAGTCATGCTCCTAATCTTACCAGATATTTATTTGTTTATTTACGACATTTCTACCCTGCCTTTCTCACCCCGGAGGGGACTCAAGGCAGCTTTACACACAGGCAACAATTTGATGCCCTAATATACAATGTACACTTAAATAAGTATTAAAATAGAATTTAAAAGTACATTAAAAACAATTAAAACATTTAAAAACAATACATTAAGAGTTAAACACATAATACACGAGTGTAATCCGGGCTGTTCCAATGGTCATTTCACATTGTTCCAAGTCTATCTATTGTACAAGTTCTTTAAAGGCTTGGTCACAAAGCCACGCTCTTGTGGAAGGTCGGGGGTTGATCTAATATCCCTGGGGAGGGAGTTCCACAGCCGAGGGGCCACCACTGAAAAGGCCCTGTCTCTCATCTCTGCCAATCACGTCTGCGAGGGAGGCAGGACCGAAAGCAGGGACTTCTCAGATGATCTTAAGCTCTGAGATAGTTCATAGGGAGAGATCAATTCTGACAGGTAAGCTGGGCCGGAACCATTTAGAGCTTTATAGGCTAAAACCAGCACTTTGACTTGTGCAGATTGGCAGCCAGTGGAGCTGATGTAATGGGGGGGGGGGGTTGTATGCTCCCTGTACGCCACTCTGGTGAGCAATCTGGTTGCCACCCGTTGGACCATTTGTGGCTTCCGAACAGTCTTCAAAGGCAACCCCATGTACAGAAAGTTGCAGTAGTCTAGTCAGGATGTAACCAGAGCATGCACTATCGTCGCCAAGTCTGATTTCCCAAGGTATGGCCAAACGACTGACTAAGAGCACCTCTGTCTTGTCTGGATTCAATTTCAATTTGTTTGCTCCCATCCAGACCAACACAGCTGTCCCATGTTCTACGGTATTGAAGACCACAGAGATGTCCAGCAGATATAAAGGCAATGGGCAGCCGCCAGCTGTAATTTTACACACATTGCTAGACTGCAGTTCCCATCAGCCCTTGTCAGCACCGTCTGTGGTGAGAAATCATGAAACTGCAGTTTCAAAAGATCTGGAGGGCCATAGCTGCCTTTCACAGTGTGAAATGTACAAAACCACAATATATCTCAAGCACTACCTCTACAAAAAGATTCCAAATTCTTGAAGAACAGCTATTTCTACCTTAACTACTGTGATAACAGCCTTATAATGTGGGATAGATTACCATGATAATGCCATGGTTGCTTATTCTTTCAGGAGTGCTTTTGCTGTGTATTCTGCATGGCAGCAGGCTAGATGGAGCCCCCAGTTGCACAATAGGTTAAACCCTAGTGCTGGTAGGACAGCTGACCAAAAAGTTGGTGGTTCAAATCCGAGAGCGGGGTGAGCTCCCATTTGGCAGCTCCAGCTTCCCATATGGGGACATGAGAGAAGACTCCCACAGGATAGTAAAACATTCTTGCAGATGGCCAATTTTCTCACACTAGAAGCGACTTGCAGTTTCTCAAGTCGCTCCTGACACACAAAAAAGCAGACTAGACTAAATGGTTCTTCTGGTTCCTTAAAACTCTATGATTCTATAATTCAAATATTCTGTTGGTTGTTTTTTCACACATCAATGTGATGCCTCAATTCTCTTAATCCCATTTTGCATTATCCCCTCTGAAGATAGGATTTTCTTGTTATTGTTGTTTTTAATTCTGAGGCTCTGGACCCAATTTCTGCTGCTCTTGAATGCTTTTTGTTTAATAAAAATAGGTGTAGAGGGTTCTAGACAGAAATTTTGTTCTCCAGAGAAGGAATAGATCTTGTCTGGTTTATAATTCAAAGTCATCACTGTATGTGCAGATGCCACAGAAAATGAAGCACTGGAGAAATGCCATGTTGCAACAGCAGGAGAGAACCTTTAGGCCAGAAGCATTTTTAATTGGGAGAATCTCTTGAGATCAATCTCCTTCTAGAGAGAAAACTTGACATTTACAGATCTCCAAGAATGAAAAAGGTAAACAATCCTTTACTACATCAATAGCATTACCACTTTCTTGGCACAACAACCATTTTGTCGCTCTTAAAAAATAAGTAAAGCTCTGTTGCATTCCAAGAACCAACTATCCCACAAATCGTCTCTTTTTAAACTCAGAAAGTAAAAATAGGGGCACTGCACCACAAAAGAGAGAACAATTTTTTTAAACAGCATTGTGCAGAGATTTTGCTTTGCTCACAGGGACTAATTTATAATCTATTGCAGGGAACTCTGAAGCAATTGGACCATTTATTTCAATATACTGTAATGATGTACATTTGTAAAATTACTGTCAACTAAGTTCAAGTTCCATTGTTTTGCATTTAGTTATGGATGTAGCTAAAATTAACAATAATTTTAAAATACTATTTTCCCCACATATTTGATTTATTTCAAGATATAGACCCATTTAGTTTTTCTGTCCATCTAGATATAAAACTACAGCTCCAACATTAGGACAGTCCAAAAAATAAAGTACTCAGGTGCTAAGTTTTAGTGTTTGTACCTGTCACTGTGCCAACTACCATGGTGTCCATTAATTTCCCAGCCTTAACTAGTTTAGGTGTTAGAGCACACCAGTGTAAACGATCTGAGAGACTTCAAGAAGACCATTTTAGGAATTTGCAGCCACCATTACACCCATGGAGTTGGCTCAATGCATTACTGGCCCAATACATTTCACAGAAAATAAGTCTGAACTCATATTATAAATCAGTGTGAAATGGACATCTGGAATGAAAGTGTTTAATAAGATCCAATTCCATCTTCCGACCATTTCCCAACAAAGCTTAGCTTGACAGCAGCCATTTTCCATCGAAGGCTGGATGTGCAAATTAAAACAGCTTGTCCGTAACTACTTATGAAATCCTGTCAAGAGGTTTCCAGTTGACATAGCTAGTGCTTCTGCTGAAACATCAATCTCATTATGGGGCACTGAAATGAAATGAGGAAACACAATCACTCCCAATCATTTCTTGTGATTCAATCCAGTCAGTTCCCAGGTTTCCCAAGAAATTAGAGGAAAAGAGACAGATTGGACACAAACAGAAATGCAAATGGCACAAATCTCACCTGAAAAAAATCAATCTAAAGTAAAAGCATATCTACTGTGAGAATAGTAAAGCTAGTCTACTTCTCTACTGCATCCTTAAGCAGCCATCCAGCTGCAAGATGGTCAATAGTCTGACCCTATGTATGAAGTTCTAACACTCTTAACATAAGCCTTCATACAGCTCCTGTAGAAAAGTCTAAAACACCATTCACGGTTAGTTTATGGGATTAATTTTAATCAATGAAGCCTGAGACAGATGTAGAAGGATACTGCTGACTACTTATTTTCTTGACATTTTATCATCTTGGTTGTTAATCATGCTTGTGGCAGGATAAGAGCCAGGTAATTCTAAACATTTATTTAAGCAAAGGTCACAGTAGTCTTGAAATTGGTAGTTGTAAGGCCATTTTTAAAGATCTCCTCTACACTCAGAGATTTTAGAAATCACCTAGTTGTTAATATTCGCAGTTGGAGAAAGTTCCTAGAAAATATTACAGTAGTTGAACTTTATTTTTATTTTTGTTGTGTGCTTTCAATACGTTTCCTACTTATGAAAGCCATAAAGGGAACTTACCAAAGGATTTTAATGTCAGAGAGGGGTTGTCATTGCCTTCCACTGAGGCGAAAAGTGTGACTTGCTAAAGTCACCCAGTGGACTTCTATGACCAAACAAGAATTGAGACCCTGGACTCAAATGACAACACCACACTGGATTAAATTCAAGTCAACCCAGGCTTAATCCTGGCTGTGTATTGAAACAATGCTGGTGACTCTATTGGTGGCTTTAGCAGTTTTTGATTTGTTTTTGATTTCTCAACAGTTGTTGATAGCATCAAGTACGGTATAGTGCTGACCAACTCTAAATATTAGGAGAAATACAGCAGTCTATTTATAGGGCCATTTTAGGAGAACAGAATGAGAGGAGGGGAGTTTTGCTTGGAAGCAAGGCACTCCCTTTTATATAATTTTGTGTTTAATTTTTAGAAGTATGACTACAGAGAAAGAAAGAAAGAAAGAAAGAAAGAAAGAAAGAAAGAAAGAAAGAGCCAAAAAAGAAAAAAAAGGTCAGATAAGGATAGAAAGCATAGGATATGAACTAATACAAACTGTACAAACTGGCTGTATTTCTTAAGACTATAAAATGCAAGCTCATGAATCAGTGGGATATTTTTTGTCATTGAACAATAAGGGGAGAATGCTTATCTTCAGCCTTGAAATATCATCGACAATAGGAGAGCACAGGATCCAATCACACTGACCATTAGTTACACTCCATATAATTTAAAAGAATGTGTGCACCTACAAATACCAAATATTTTTTCCATTTCAAAAATGATACTTTGTATTACAGCTAATCAAAAAGGAGTATCAACAGAACACACATCAAATAATACAGTAAGGCATTAATAGTATTGCATGGGCAACACTTAGATGAAGTAAGAAACATATTTCTGAATAGGCATAATGATATCAAAAATGCTTGAAGCACCATATTTTTGCTAAACCAAAGTATTCCCCATATTTTCACACCTATCCAAGCCTGAAGCTCTGCTTGTTTTTATAAGCTAAGTGAGGTAAGGTCATGCAGGTCCTGACTCAGAAGCAGGATGGAGACTGACTAATAATCTTGTTGTAAAGTAAGAGTATCTTGGATCTCATGCTAGAAAAAGGACAGAAAGTAAATAAAAGAAATACGTTCAATTGTAACAAGGCAGGACTCTATTATTTGTGGCTCCTAGTGTCCAGATTTAGAGGTACTGCCCAAACTAGACAGGTTTACATTTGTTTTGAATGAGGTAATGCTTAAACTATGAGAAGTCCTAGGGTCAGCTCAACAGGCCTTTATCATTAGACAACCAGGCTATTCAAATTGTATTCATCTTGCTTGGATGCACGAAGAAAGTATGACCATAGTTATTCATTCTAGTAGGTTTTCAATTAGATTACTACGAAGCACTGTATATAGGGCTAGATTAAATGGAACTTTTAAAAACCTTTTTATTACAATATCACATTCACACATTAATTAAACAGGCTTCTCATACAAGGAGTGGCAATCATATAATCATTAAATGTTACTGAACTAGAACACACAGAAGCATTAGCCAGCATAGCCAATGGTGAAGAATGCTGATAGATTTGATCCAATATTTGGAGGGCCACATTATTCCAGCCTACAATATATATCACAGGACAACACATGTGTACCATTATTTTCAAAGATCACACAATTAACTGGGCCCACCTCAGTGCCTATTAACCTTTGGGTTTGGAAGTCTATCTAGGTAAAACCTACATGTGCACTCTTCACTATGAACTGGAACCTTAGTGCACACATATTTGCTTTAGTTATGCCAAAGTAGAAACTGAAGTGTGTGAGTAGTGGGGATTAGAAAAGTGAACAATGCTAGAGGCAAGGATGCAGTGTGCTCCTCTGAGTCCTTCTGCTTGCATCAAGTCTGGTTTTGAGATTAATAGGCAGTGTTTACGAAGTTATACAAAGTCATCACTGGTACTGCATATAACAGTATATCACTGATGATTGTTGAAGGCTAACTGGTAAATCTTCTCTCTGAAATAATCACATCATTATAATATTGAAAAAGTAGTGAGTTACGGGGGAAGCAAGCAAGGTTTTTGGCAACTCCAAATAATGATATCATTGCACTTATATGTCACTTGTACTACACATAGTGCTGAAATGCTGTTGCATATGACTGATTCTAAATACATCTGGATTGAAGGCCAGATAGAGAAATATATTTGCGGTATAAGCTGTAAAGTTAGATAAATCTGTACAAAAAGAACCACCTTTTCAAAGCTACCTGACAAGAATTAGGACATTGCCCAAGGAAGGATTTAAAAGAGCAGAGTATTTGGGTCTAGTTCATTTGTGTCAGTGTTTTCTTTTTGTATTTTTCATGATTACCACATATACTCATGTATAAATCAACCTCATGTATTAGGCAAGAATTGGTTTTGAAGCCAACATTATGGATTTTGATATGACCCATGGATAAGTGAGGGTCATTCTGCAGAGGGGAAAGCACCAGTGCTGACTGGGGGGGGGGGGGGAGCTGTCCATGGCTGATGCCTACATTTCCCTACCCAGGCATCCAAAAAGGCCATACATGGCATTTTGGCAGAGAGAGTAGAGAGGGTCAATAGTTCTTTCAGGTTATCCCAGGACGAACTAAGGCTTTGCTTTTTGCCACATTTTTAAAAAATAAGAGTTAAGGTACAGAATTCAAACTGACTTGTAGAAAAGTTGAACCAGGTTTTGGGAGTAGATTTTAGACTAAAACTTTTAGATGTTAAATGAATATATAGGGTGATCCTTGATCACAAGACCTGCATGGGAAGTCAGCATACATACAGGAATGATTTAAGTGATTTACTAGGCCAGGGTTGAAACTGTGACTTGGCCAGAGAATCCCACACTCTATCAGCCTTAGAATAAGGCAAGGGCAACTCCCTACCACCAACAACACATTCTGCCCAGAAAACACTAGGATAGGGTTGCCTCAGGGTTACCACAAGTCAAGAATGACTTGACGGCACACACCAACAATCCTGCTACATATCTCACATGGTGCCTAAAGAGTACTTTGAACAATTCCAAGACAAGGAAAATGAAGCAAAGAAAGAAAGAAAGAAAGAAATGCTTGCTCTAATTTGTTCTGATGAACAACTTACTTTTTAAAAATGAAATTAAAAATGGAATTTTTTGTTCAAATCAAGTTTTACCAAAACACTCTACTCAATCAATGTATAAATTTGTACAATCCATTACTCTTATCACTGTTTTTGAACAGGAAAATGAATGCAGCTGTAGAGCATAATCAAATATATTTTAAAGTAATACTAGTAATTTATTCCAGTTATTAGAATTCAGAACACACATTTCATTTAATGTTTTAACTGAAGGTGTTATATGCTAAAGGGGTTTCACTAATGATAGTTAAAAGTAAGGGCATGGGTCATCATCATTAAAAGGATCCAGAATTTCCCAAAAAATAAGGCACAATCTGCATCTTGCTTCAAGAACAAATATACAATTCAACAGAAACTCTGGACCTGATTCTTTGGAGGCACCAATATGATTGCAAGCAGCAGTCATAGATATAAAACACTCACACATTGTTTTACAGCTTTAGTCCAAAAAAGAAAAGAAAAGGAAGACATAAAACATGTAGGTAGTTTTAAACTTCAGCCAATGACTGCTGTTCTGCTGATAAAGAGGGCAGCACTAATAAAAATCCAATTCACAGACAGATAAGATGATTTCTACAGATTCCATTTGTACTCCTTTAAAAATTATCTGAAGCATTCATGTTCTGAGAAACTCCCCCCCACCCCCAAAAAGGAAGTAGTATGGGGACAGGAAGAACTGCCTTACTTAAGCAGGAAACACCATTATTGAATTGTGCATGAAATTGAATTTTGCCGGATATATGTAGGAAACCGTTTTGAGTTGTCATCACCCCCCCCCCCCCCCCCCGGGTGAGAAAAGTGGCATACAAATGAAGTCAATAAATGAATATATTATTGTTATCCTGGCAGTATGGCTGCTCTTTCATTCTCAATTGTTTATAAACCAGATTATGTTGATGGGGGAATGGAGTGCTGGGGACAGAAGCCTCCACTGGTTGATTCTGACACCATATCACCCTCTAAAATCCAAGGCAATTTCAGTCACACAAATGCTGCTTCAGTTCACAGCAGAACAAGAACGGGATCCAACTCCTTTTATTTGAATCAGACAATTTAAGCACTTCAAAAGGAACTTAAAATTGCCTGGCTTTCGCTGAATCATGCCCATATTCCATAAAAGTTAAAAAGATTACAAAGACTTTTTCCGCTTTAAAATATTAAGAATTCATGTTTTAGAACCCCTCTACCAATATACCATATTCCACACTGTAATGAATTACAGTAAATTCCAATTTAATCACATGTTCAAAATGCAGCTGCATATAGTTTCAGAAATTAAAACTAAAATACAAATAAAATTCTTGTAGAATTCTGGTTTCTCGTGATAAATAGAAACTGTTACTTAGCAATATAGTATTATCCATGAGGTCATCCTCAGATTCAAGGATTCATATATGCTTAGAAAACGTAATATATAATCCTAGTTTCTTCTTGCATTCCATTTCCTCATATACAGTAGTCTACTTTCTCTCACACACCTCTTTGTCAACCTATATTAAAACCAGCTTTTTTGTGACATTCTGAAAAAATGCTTGCATTTTAAATCAGTCCTAAAGGATGCATACATTTATATATTACCAGCTTTTCATTTAATATGTGCATAAGTAGAGAAAGAAAATCGTTTTTCTACTTGCATACATCAAAAAAGAAAAAGAAATGTATTCATTTTTACAGCTAAGCAACACTAAAATGCTTTTTTATTTTAAAAAAAGTCTTTTTTATAAGATGCCTATGAATTGGAAGAAATTGTTAAATATTTATTTTGCCTCTTAAGAGTCATAAATGTTGCACACCTATTTAAAAATAAGCTCCATGCTTCTATATAAATTAGACCTATTTGGGAACAATCTACATGACAACAGTTTGTTTAGTCCACACAGATTGCTGAAATTCCTTGTTTTTTTTGTTAAGTACTATTAATAACAGTTTAATGTTGCTAAGGCAGTTTCAGAGTTGCAGGCTCCTTTGCTTTTGTTGCTTAAATTAAAATGAGGACCGTATCACCACCTAGCTATTTTACCCAAATGGAAATATACAATAATTTTAAATACTGAAAATGAAGCTCTTGTTTTTCCTGCAAACCATGAGGAAAACACTAATTAACAGTAATTACCAGTAACAAATCTATAATTCATTCATCCCCAGCAAACTACAACCCTGAATTATAAGTTTGGTTCACATGACACATTCACAGTCATCTGCCAACTTCACTGTAGTTCAGATATCTTTCTTAATCTTACCCATTTTAGCTACCTACCTTATTTTGTACAGCGTAAGAGGAAGTTGCAAAGAATCAAAATCCTTTTTTTAAAAAAATAAACATTTGGGGGGAAAGTCTCAATCAGCATTCCTGGCTAAAATGTTATCCAAGACTGTGTACTCATTTGCCGGCAAGATTTCCTTAACTTTCTGTAATCCTCAATGAAATTCTCCAGGGTTATGGGAAGAGAGCTCCTATGCCACATCACATTTTCAGCTAAGTCTGATCAGAAATGAAATTATCTACAGGTCAAAATGTCAAAACCACTTTCTTTTCAAATAAGTAAACACAAAAAAAAGCCCTGCAAGTCTACAAATTCCCAACAAGTTCAGTAACACAGAAAAACGGATCTTACTCATCCTATGTCTCTGCCTCAAAGGAAAACCTTCTGTTGTGCATGAACCACAAAGCTATTATATATAAAGGGTGCCATGGTGAAGCCATGGTGCATGCACCGGTCTGAGGGACTACAAAAGCTCTCTGAACACACCAGGAAGATTGAATATCAATTTGCTAGAACTGGTCTTTCAACAACACAAATGGAACACAGTGCATCGTCACTCATTTTGCCATTTTAAATGTTTTGTCCTTCCCTTATTCTTCGTCTCTTTATATTACCAGCATTTCTCACTGCATATATGGCTGGGGGGAAACAAAGGCATCTCAGCAGATACAGATAAACTGCAATTTTAAGAATGGAAGATGAATTAAAATTATATTTAGCTACAACACAGGGATACATTGCAAGGTTTGAGATTGTGTTTATGATCGGTATCATAGTCCAGATTAATCCCCAATATAAAACAGGCTACAGGAATTATTTTGCCTTCCCTATCTCCTATTTCAACAACCCAGAAACCCCATATTTACTAACCCAAGTTCTACAATTCTCTGAGCTTTGAAAGATGTATGGGCAAATATAATGCAAAGATAACAGAAATGCAGATGGGTATCAAGAAACAGATGCAGCTTCATGATAGCCACTTCAAGCATGATCATTCAGTTTTTAGCCACATCCTAGTTCTCCCTTAGTGAGCATGGAAGGCAAGTCATAATAATGTCAATATTTGAAGCATATCTTCCTCCAATCCAACACCATGCCATTCTCCTTGCAGTTTTTTTCACTTGTTTATGGAATTGTACCAACATGCAACATGCTAATGAAACTGCAAACCAAGTACTAACATCATCTTTAACTACATCACCTCTACTTGTGCTAAAGAAAACTGGGTGCGAAAGATGCTGTCTAAAATACATAAACATAAATACAAAGCTTTCCTTCAGATATCTACTCAAATACTAAAGTATTTTCAGCCCACAATATATTATTCTCATAGGAGACTGTTTTGCTGCTGAAACACAGTAAAAGCCACAACTCATCTAGCCACAAAGTCAGGTCTAAGGACCATTCCATACAATATATTATTCTCATAGGAGACTGTTTTTCTGCTGAAACAAAGTAAAAGCCTCAACCCATCTAGCCATAAAGTCAGGTCTAAGGGCCCTTCCACACAGCTGAATAAAATCCCATAATATCTGCTTTGAACTTGAATATATGGCAATGTGGACTCGAGATAACCCAGTTCAAAGCAGATATTGTGGGATTTTCTGCCTTGATATTCTGGGTTATATGGCTGTGTGGAAGGGCCCACTGCCATATAACCCAGAATATCAAGGCAGATAACCCACAATATCTGCTTTGAACTGGGTTATCTGAGGCCCCTTCCACACAGCTGTGTAAAATCCACATTGAACTGGATTATATGGCAGTGTGGACTCAGATAATCCAGTTCAAAGCAGATATTGGCCCCTTCCACACAGCTGAATAAAATCCCACATTTTCTACTTAAAACTGGAATATATGGCAGTGTGGACTCAGATTACTCAGTTCAAAGCAAATATTGTGGGATTTTCTGCCTTGATATTCTGGGTTATATGGCTGTGCGGAAGGGCCCTAAGTGGCTTATCTGCCTTGATATTCTGGGTTATATGGCTGTGTGGAAGGGCCCTGAGTCCACACTGCCATAAAATCCAGTTCAATATGATTTTATACAGCTGTGTGGAAGGGGCCTCAGATAGCCAAACAAGAGTAGGAGACTTTAACTTCAAGTGTAGTTTGGCATCACCTCCCAATCAGACCAGTATTTAATTACAAAAAAGGCAGTGTTTGGTACTTTGGGAATCTGAATTATTTTATTCAACTGGTATTCCAATCGGGACCACAACAGGAGAGAGGAAAAGCCCACTCTTCATGGCAATCGACTCTTGACAAATAAGATACAGGTTGAACACCTCTTCAACCAAATCCCAAAATATGAATCCAAAATTGTCCACATCGGTGAATGAGATAATGACACCTTCAGTTAGTTGATTCAGTCTGCACAATCTTTATTTTGTGCATAACATTATGTAAAATATGATTCATATGATTACCTTCGGGGCTGTATGTACAAAGTGCATAAGAAACATAAATGTGATGGGTCCCATCCCAAAGATATCTCATGAAGTGGGATATGCAAATACAGGTATATATGGATCTGAGCTCCAGATCTTCACAGTCAAATGTACTATCCTATCTACACACACATCCAAATGCAGACAGAGATAAAAAAGCTTCTGGGAGCAACCAGAATGAGAAGGATTGCCCTGTGTCACCCCATGTGCCCCAATGCACAAGAATGGGGCACCTCAATAGTATTCGCCCACTTTAACCCCTGCATCAGGCCGCCCCAAAGCAGCTGCGACTTGAGACATACATTGAATTGTAAAGAAAGGGGAGGGGGGAGGTCTGTTCTGGGGCCCTTCCACACAGCCATATAACTCAGAATATCAAGGCAGAAAATCCCACAATATCTGCTTTGAACTGGGTTATCTGAGTCCACACTGCCATATATTCCAGTTCAGAGCAGAAAACGTGGGGTTTTTTTATTCAGCTGTGTGGAAGGGGCCCTGGACATTAAAGCGTGCGCATCCCCCAGACAGACACCCCAGCCAGGCCTCAAGAGTGCGCTAAATGGTTCTGAGGGAAGGGAAGGAGGCACAGATGTATCTCATGAGGATGGAGAGATGAGGCGCATGCACGCGCGCACACACACACCTTCGTTTTCCCTCACGCTGGCTATTTGAGGAGGGGGGGGGTTAATGGGGAAAGGGTTTTAACGGTTGGAGGGCCCGCCCCCGCCCCACAGCAAGAGGCAGCGGCCCATACCTGGATGTAGTTGCTCTCGCAGTACTCTGCGACCCGCTCGAGGTTGGTATAGCTATCGAAGAGGGCCCGGCGCCCTCCCGGGATCTCCTCCTCCAGCAGCATCTGCAGCTCCGCCATCTTCACATCCTCGCGCGCGCGCGCCCGCTCGGCCCCGCCCCTTTTTTCCTCCCTCGCGCTCGGCTCTTCACCCGCCCCCCTTCCGCGCGCGCGCTTGCCCTCCCTCCCTCTCTTCCTTCCTTGGCGACCAACTGCTGCCGCCTCCTTTGCCTCGCGCTCCTTCCTCGCGCTCTCCTCCTCCCTCCCAAGCGTTGCTGTGACGTCCTCCTCCTCCCCTCCTCTCTCCCTGAGAGGGACAGTCCGCGGCGCGAGGGACCAACAGCGCCGGCTGCGCATGCGCCGAAGCCCTCCGCGCGAGCTCCTGCTTGGCTCTGCTTCACTGAGGCCAGGAGGGACCCGAGAAGAGGAAGTCGGCTTCCACGCCTTTCTCCCTCACTCTCTCTCCTTGCTTCTCAGGATGCTCTCCCTGTCACACACAGGCGGGAGTGGGCATGGCATCCTCCGCACAGCTGAGGCAGAAAGAACCTTCTGCCTTGGTCGCTTAAGCATAGGCTGGGACATTCGTGCTTCACTTCACAAGGCCTCTGGCCAAGAAGAGGCATTAGCCCACTCCAGTCTACAGAAGCAGAGCTCCTTTTCCCCTCCTCGTCCTCAGGCCAGCAGGACATCTTAGATAGCATCACCATTGGAAGGAGGGCGGGAGAAAAGACTTTCTGCATCATCATCATCATATTTAATTACTTATTAATCACCCTCCATCCGAGATGCTCTAGGCGGTTTACAAGCTAAATTGTAAAAGGTAAAAATACATACATACAAAAATTAATAATTAACATAGATCAAATGCTCTTGTGAAAAGCCAGGTCTTAAGTGCTAGAGTTGTTGTTCATTCGTTCAGTCGTCTCCAACTCTTCGTGACCTCATGGACCAGCCCACACCAGAGCTCCCTGTCGGCCGTCACCACCCCCAGCTCCTTCAAGGTCAGTCCAGTCACTTCAAGGATGCCATCCATCCATCTTGCCCTTGGTCGGCCCCTCTTCCCTTTACCTTCCTCCTTCCCCAGCATAACCGTCTTCTCTAGGCTTTGCTGTCTCCTCATGATGTGGCCAAAGTACTTCAACTTTGTCTCTAGTATCCTTCCCTCCAGTGAGCAGTCGGGCTTTATTTCCTGGAGGATGGACTGGTTGGATCTTCTCGCAGTCCAAGGCACTCTAAGCACTTTCCTCCAACACCACAGTTCAAAAGCATCTATCTTCCTTCGCTCAGCCTTCCCTAAGGTCCAGCTCTCACATCCGTAGGTTACTACAGGGAATACCATGGCTTTGACTAGGCGGATCTTTGTTGCCAGTGTGATGTCTCTATTCTTTACTATTTTATCGAGATTGGACATTGCTCTCCTCCCAAGAAGTAAGCGTCTTCTGATTTCCTGGCCACAGTCTGCATCTGCAGTAATCTTTGCACCTAGAAATACAAAGTCTGTCACGGCCTCCACATTTCCTCCCTCTATGTTCCAGTTGTCAATCATTCTTGTTGCCATAATCTTTGTTTTTTTTATGTTTAGCTGCAACCCAGCTTTTGTGCTAGAGTAAAAGGCCCTAAGTCACACATGGCTCTCAAGTAGGGTGGCAAGGAATTCCATAAGGCAGGGGCAGAAATAGGAAACGCCCTGCGTCAGGTACTTTCCAAGTGCACTTCTCTAGGACCCGGTATATAGAGTAAGTCACGTTGAGCTGGTCATTGCGACCTCCGATGATGGGAGAATGAGAGACGATGAACCCTAAGGTACGATGGACCCTGGCCGTAAAGAATTTAAAGGTCAGAACTAGCATCTTATATAGACCACAGTAATCAGTTGGAACCCAATGTAAATGTTGCAGCACTGGTTTTATATGGCATTTCATGGGCGTTCTTGTGAGTAACCTGGCTGCCACATTCTGAACAATACAGAGTTTTCGCGTCGTAGACATCGGAAGGCCAACATACAGGGCGTTGCAATAGTCCAGCCTAGATGTGACTGTGGCATGGATGATCGTATCTACAGTCAATTATTTGTTTGTTTATATATAGATACTAGCCATCCCCTGCCACACGTTGCTGTGGCCCACATGGGGGTTATAATAATAATAATAATAATAATAATAATAATAATAATAATAATAATAATAATAATAATCTTTATTTATACCCCACCACCATCTCCCCAATGGGGACTCGGAGTGGCTTACATGGGGCCAAGCCCGAACAAGAATTACAATATGACAATACAAATTGCAATAAAATAAACAACATAATGTTAAAATAAAACATCAAAGCATATAAAACAATATACGCAGAACATACAAACTAAACATAATAACAAAATGACATGTACATAAAATGATTTAAAAAACCCCGGGTGAGATAAGGGGGCAGAACTAATTGTAAGGGAGAACTCAGAGAGAGATAGGAAAATAAGCAAACCTTCGTACATGGGGGGGGGGGGGGACTCCTGGGACAAGAACGTTGGGGGAGCACTAGCACTAGTTCTGTATGGGAGGTTTGACCCAATTCTATCATTGGTGAGGTTCAGAATGCTCTGTGGTTGTAGGTGAACTATAAATCCCAGCAACTACAACTCCCAAATGTCAAGATTCTATTTTCCCCAAACTCTACCAGTGTTCACATTTGGACATATTGAGTATTCATGTAGAGTTTGGTCCAGATCCATCATTGTTTGAGTCTACAGTGATCTCTGGATGTAGGTGAACTACAACTCCAAAACCAAAGGACACTGCCCACCAAATCCTTCCAGTATTTTCTGTTGGTCATGGGAGAACTGTGTGCCAAGTTTGGTTCGATTCCATCACACACATATATATATGTACACACAAACTCCACTTGCCTGACCACCAACAGACCTCTGAAGATGCCAGCCACAGATGCAGGCAAAACATCAGGAGAGAATGCTACTGGAACATGGCCATACTAATTGTTTCCGTCATAAGAACATGGAAAAAATTATTAAACTACAAAAACATTTTCCTTCCTCTTTTTTTTTTTTTTGCAGGACATAGTTAACTTGTGGCCTGCAGCCACATCGCAAAAAAATCAGTGAAACAAATGAATCATGTGTTTTAACATTTTCACAATTAGCGCTTCATTATTTATAACATGAAAATAATAGCCTGTTTTAATATTATAAATTCTTTATTTGTTAATATTTATAACGTAATTGTGTTTTCATTGCTGTTCTTGTTCTTGAATTATGCTGCCAACTGCGTTGGTTGCAGTGCTAGAAGAAAGGCAAGATATAAATCAAATAAATGAAAACCCACTATTATAAACACTACAGGGGAATGGGAGAGCATAAGTTCTATGTCACCTCCTCTAAAAATGGCTCAGTAGATTAAGCTGAAATCTGGTGGTTTAGAAAGGTTGTTTTTTGCTTTGAGGAATGCTTGCGCCAAGTTGAAATGGATTTGAATGGCATTTTCATAAGGGGGTTTAAACATTGAGTGAGTGATGCCTCCAGAGATTTAACAAGCCTTTTCCTTGTAGATTTTGTTACGTAGCTAATCTGACTGTTGGAATTTGACTCTAGAGACCAGAGTTTGACTCCCCATTCAGCCATGGAAACTCACTGGGGAACCTTGGGCAAGTCACACTCTCTTGGCACCAGAAAACTCTATCATAGAGTTACCTTAAGATTGCCATTACCTAGAAAGACATGAAGGCACACAGCAATATTTTTCATATGATTTGTATTTCTTAATTTCAGAAATGTACTAGGTCAGAGGAAGATCTGGTGGATTTGAACCAAGGAGTCTTAATCCAGCTTTCAAATCACTACACCACACTGATTCTCTGATACCTGAAGGTGATGGTAATTGTCACCATGTCACATTCATCATCATAAGGAGACCCCTACCTCCATGTTTTCCTGACATCAACTCTCCTGCTCATGTCTTCTAATCTCACGGCCATGGCTTCTTTGAATGAGGCTGAATATGCACTGTAGATTTAATGCAGTTTGGCACCACTTTAACTACCGTGACTCAGTGCTATGGAACCTTAAGAGTTGTAGGTTCAGAAGATCTTCAGCCTCCTCTTCCAAAGAATATGAGCCTCCTTCTACACTGCCATATAATCTGGATTATCAAAACAGATAACCCACATTATCTTCTTTGAACTGGATTTTATGAGTCTACACTGCCCGTTCAAGGCATATAATCTGGATTTTATATGGTAGTGTAGAAAGGGACAAAATGCAACACAAATTATGAGCCATAGCAGTTAGAGTGATGCCAAATTAATTCTACAGTGTAAATGCAATGTAGGAGTGGTCAACCCCCAGCTCCACTGGCTGCTGATAAGTTTCCAGTCCCAATTCAAGGTGCAGGTTGTTACCTAAGAAGCTCTGAACGGTCCAGGACCTGCCTATCTGTGCAACCGCCTCCTCCCTTATGAGCCCAGGCGATCCTGAAGATCGTCCGGGGATGCCCTTCTCTCGCTCCCGCCCCCTTCTCAGGCGCGATTGGTGGGGACAAGGGAAAGGGCATTCTCGGTGGTGTCCTCGCGTCTCTGGAACTCCCTCCCCAAGGAGATCAGGCTGGCACCCTACCTAGCCACATGCCGTAAGGAATTAAAAACATGGATGTTTCGTTGTGCATTTGACTGATGACCCCATGACATACAACCGGTATTGCAACCTATTTATCATTTAACCTGAATTTCCTATATTACATTACTATTCAGATTTTATAAGTCATACTGAATTGGATTGTTGTAGGGTTTTGGGTTTTTTTGGGTTATATGGCCATGTTCTAGAGGCATTCTCTCCTGACGTTTCGCCTGCATCTATGGCAAGCATCCTCACTACCTCTGAGGATGCTTGCCATAGATGCAGGCAAAACGTCAGGAGAGAATGCCTCTTGAACATGGCCATATAGCCCCAAAAAACCTACAACAATTCAGTGATTCCAGCCATGAAAGCCTTCGATCATACTGAATTATTTCTGATCCTGTTAGATTGCTCTGTTTTAATTATATTTCCTATGCTATTATACATTTTCATCCACCTTGTTGAACCAATTACTCTTGAATCAGCTCGTATTTTTGGCCTCCCCCCCCCCCTAGTTCTTTTGTTGCTTGATGCTTGTCTATTATTATTATGATTGTTTTATGTTTTTAAATTGCATTTTGTTATTGCTCTGCTTTTAATTGTATGTTCCCTGGGCTTGGCCCCATGTAAGCTGCCCTGGGTCCCTTCGGGGAGATGGAGGCGGGTTAGAAAAATAAAATTCTTCTTCTAGTTGCACCCCCCAATCTCCATATATAATATGGGAGGGAGAATTATAACCAGTTGGCACTAATATCATACAAACCCCAGGCATATTTGGGGGGGGGGGGGGAGGGTGTTGCCAGTTGCACACACCAGAGAGATTAAGTGCTGTCTTAAATTGCTTACTAAGTTTAAATTCAGTCTTTATATCATTTCTATCCCCAAAGCATACTTTTAAGAGTATTTCATATAATTTCTACTTTTGCTCTTAATTATAGATAGAGTAACAAACCCGCACTTAGAAAAGTCAACTGATTACCACGTAGAAAATTTCAGCATATGCATGAGACTGCATTACTATACTCTGTTACCCAGGTGTAAGTCTCATTGAATTTGGTAAGTGCTATCCTACGTTAACATATAGAAGTGTACTGTAACTCTATTCATTAAAATCAATATGATGTAAAAGTAGAGAAACAGTAAACTGGACGAGGTCCAAAATGTGAAAAATTGGTTTACATAAGGAACACTATAAAATTCCTGTTACAGACGCCTAGATAAATACAGTAGCATTCTTGGACACTGATATCATCTATCTATAAAAATGAAAATACCACCAGATATTAATATTAACTCATAGTACACATTAGTCATTCTGGATTCTAATTTCAAATATTTTGAAAACTTGAAAGTCACAACATCTCATGTAAATGTAAGAGTTTGGAGAAGTAAATGTACTTCTTGTCTCCTCTCCAGGGATACATTACAAATTGATTTCCTTAGTATTATATGTCTTTTCAAATGTCTTGTTTCACCCTGTGCAGTTCTCAGCAGACGCTGATCATATTCTAGTAGACAATATCCTTTACCCTTAAAACATGGGAGATGCTTGTTTAGATATATAAAATATCTAAATATCTAAAATAGGCATGTTTTATTTCACATAAGCGTTAGTAAATTCCATCTCATTTCACCAGATACATGGAGTATATATATAGACTCAGTTCAAAGAGACTGATATGCACAATGGATTGGGAATAGAAATGAGAGGTAACAGAAATGCACAAATTATTTTTAAGCAGTGGTCATTTAACAGCTATTGAGAAGTAAATAAAAGCAGCCAACACTGAAGCACAGAAATGGGTGAGAGACAAATGGAAGAAAATCAAAAATTACATGCAGAAAAAATATAGGTGTTGATAATAAAATAATTGTTGATAAGTATGCAGGTTGATAAACTTGAATAAATCAGCTAATTAGCTTAGTAAGGTGACAAGCCTTTATTGAAAAAACATAGGCTATAGTACAGAACGTCGTGATTCATGGGCATTTACATATTAGAATATGTCCTAGAAGTTGAAATAAGACCACTATGAGGTCAGAGAGAAAGTGTCTTGGGAGGATTAAATGTTCCCACATGATTTTTGAATCCCATTTTTGATAGACCAGGCTGTGGCACAGCTAGTTTGTAACCAGCTGCATTAAATCACTACTGACCAAGAGGTCATGAGTTCGAAGCCAGCCCGGAGCAGAGTGAGCTCCCAACCATTAATAGTTTAGCTTGCTGTTCACCTAGACAGTCCGAAAGACAGTTGCATCTCTCAAGTAGGAAATTTAGATACTGCTTTATGCAGGGAGGCTAATTTAACTAATTTACGACACCATAAAACCTTCCAGCAGCGTGAGCAAGAATGAGGAAGTACTCCATCAAGGACTTGGTGTCACAAGTGGATGGGGAAGCGGCAGCTCCCCCTGTGGCCAGAATTGAGCATACCCTCATGAAGCCAGAAAGCTGGAATGTTAAATTGCCTCTGTGCCTGTCTATATATGTTGTATTTCTAATGGCACTGAATGTTTGCCATGTATATGTGCATTGTAATCTGCCCTGAGTCCCCTGCAGGGTGAGAAGGGTAGAATATAAATACTGTAAATAAATAAATAAATAAATGTCTAATGTCAATCCATTTTTGTGTGTGTCACAGAAACTGTCCTTCATTAAATGAAATTAAAATCTCTTTGGAGATGCATCAAACAGTAACACAACATCAAATTGGAAGGCAGGGGCTGGGACACCTGCATTCATTTTTCATCAGTATACTTATAGTTGTCAGAGCTGTGAAATATTGCATCCAAGTGACACACCTGTGAACATTTCAGTATAGTGACTGAATTAAAGAAGTAAAACGTAGTTTTCAAATTTCTTTTTTTCCCCAAACAATTTTGTATTCCAAATCAACCCAACTTGGGGTAAAACAGCATCTTTGTAGCAGCAACCCCCCCCCCCCCCCCCCGGCCATGTCTGTTTAATACTATTATTTATTATTATTTCTTCATTTTCTTCATTTTCTTCATTTCTACCCCGCCTTTCTCGACCCAGGAGGAGACTCAAGGTGGCTTACAAATTCAGCATAAATTCAATGCCGCACAGGTAAACTAAAAACACATCTCATAAAAATATAAACAATCTAAGCTTATGAGCAAATACTAAACTAGAAACAAATGCTAAGGCATTTGAAGAAAGAGGTAGCAATGTTATCTATACATCATCACATTTAACAGCAGTCATGTTTTCCCTAGTTTGAATTAAAATCATGCTATTGTATAAGCTTTCGATGAAAATAAATTTTCACTAAAAATGCTAAATGTGTGGACGCATATATTGCCAGTGATTTAAGATGCACTATATCCATGTCATCTCAGTACTAGCGATGGCAGAGAGAAAGTTATACTCACCAACCCAAAAAGAAATCTATCAGAATGATTCATGGCAATAAAAAAGAATGTTATCAAGAAATAAGAGCTTAATGTGAAAGAGCATACACATACTAAATGTGGTATCTAAACTGCTGCAGTATGAGTTGTGCATGAACAAAATCACCAAGAAGAACCTGTTTGGAAACAGCGTTTGGTTCACAAGCTCGACAAATGTGTAGACCAAACCAGGCATTTTCAAACTTCAGCATTTTTCACTAATCAATTTCATGCCACTTTAGCATGACGGCAAGTTGCCTGTTGCTGAGTTGAGCAGAAATCTCTGTTACAGTATCCTAAATCATTGTCAAAAAATGCATGTGAAGGATTGTATAACCAGTTTGTAGCATGGATAAATCATATTTCACGAAGATAAAATATGGGAGTGGAAGTCTAGGGTCCCATTGGAAGAAAGAGCAAGAAGTCCTCAACACACCAGGGCTGTTTTATAACATTTTAGAAAGAGGAAGGGAACATGTTTTGCCCTCTACAATATTTTTTCAATGGTTCCCTCCAGATACATTTCTTACCAATACCATTGCCATAGTAAAAAATTATGTCTGGGGTGATCAGAGTTGCAATAAACACATTTAGAGGGCATTAATTTGGTCTAGGACAGTGGTTCTCAACCTGTTGGTCCCCAGATGTTTTGGCCTTCAACTCCAAGAAATCCTAACAGCTGGTATACTGGCTGGGATTTCTGGGAGTTGTGGGCCAAAACACCTGAGGACCCACAGATTGAGAACCACTGGTGTAGGATTACTTAGTTGCTCCATGATTGTGTTGACTATCCTTCTCAGCTTGCTGTGCCAGCAATATACTTTCTAAACACCCAAATAATGTAATCTGTTACCTCAATAAGTGAATCGCAATTGGCTTTTTTCTCATGTTAGAAGCGACTTGAGAACATACTGCAAGTCTGGGTTGTTGTAGGTTTTTTGGGCTATATGGCCATGTTCTAGAGGCATTCTCTCCTGACGTTTTGCCTGCATCTATGGCAAGCATCCTCAAGCATGAGGATGCTTGCCATAGATGCAGGCAAAATGTCAGGAGAGAATGCCTCTGGAACATGGCCATATAGCCCAAAAAACCTACAACAACCCAGTGATTTCAGCTATGAAAGCCTTCGACAATGCTGCGTCGCTTCTGGTGTGAGAGAATTGGCTGTCAACACAGACATTACCCAGGGGATGCCCAGATGTGTTATCATCCTGCTGGGAGGCTTCTCCCATGTCCCCACAAGCTATTGCTGACAGATGAGAGCTCATCCCATCCTGCGGATTCAAATCGACAACCTTCAGGTCTACAACCGAACCTTCAGGTTAGCAGTCCAGCTAGCATAAGGATTTAACCCACTTTGCCACCGCTGCTCTCTATTGCAATTGGCTGTCCTGTGGCAGAGCTCATTTTGGCTTCCACTGAGGTCTGATTTTCAGATTTTGTGGATTCCAGAAATTGAGTTCTCATTTGAAACATTTGCTTACAAGCAAAGGCAGTGTAGGGTTGCCATCACCTGGTGTAGCAGCTCATGGTAGTAATCCATGGACCTCCTCTCATATCATAACATATTGCAACTAAAATACTAGAATATTTTAGTCAACAACTGCACAAAAACAGCAGCAGCAAATATAACAGTGAGTACTTGAAATGCATGGAGATGAAACCAAATGATGAAAAGCATCATTGTAATTCCAAAATAATGACAACTCTGGCCGAAGTACATGCACATTAGAAGATTCAAAAATTAAATTAGCATAGAGTTTTAGCTATGTTGTAGATCTAAAAATACATGAAGGATGGATATGCAAAATGTTTTTGTGGTTATATCTAATTGATATACAACTTCCAAATTGTATAGGCATTCATTTTGGAATCTGTCCTTCTGATGGTGTCATTCAGGGGCCTTCCAGACAGACCCTATATCCCAGGATCTTATCCCAGGTGTTCTGCTTTGAACTGGATTATATGAGTCTGCACTGCCAGATAATCTGGGATAAATAGAAAAGCTGGGATCAATCCTGGGATATTGGGCCTGTCTGGAAGGACCCTGAGTGTGATTGGTGCCCCCTTCAATCTCTAGTGAAGCTGTTGTTTACAGGGAAACTGAAATGCCAGGGATCATTGTTCTAACCTAGCCATCTTTCTGACCCTGACATACTATTTTTCTATTTACCAAATTTGAGGCATTCAGTTATGTGAGTCTCCATCTGGACTCTGATGTTTTAAGTCCAGACCAGATTTACTGCCTCATCAAAAATTCTGCTTCCCATGTTTTCTCAGACATATCCATCTCTCCAAGCTATAATTTAGGCAACCCCAAAGGCAGCATTTGGCAAAACTTGTTTCCAGTTCCCACCCCCGCCTAACACAGGAGGTATATGTCATTTCATATATATTGTGGCTTTTTCTTTGAGAAATTATTAAAGCAGCAGAATTAACAGTTATATTACTCATACATCTATAGGCACAAGGAGCTTAGAGATAAAATACCAACCACCACGATATCAAAGAAAAGGTGCTACAGAAATAGCACCTTTTCTTTGTCACTCCTTTCCACCTGCTACTAAGGAGGCTATTCAAGTCCTGAACCGATGCTTGGCCTCTGTAATGGACTGGATGAGGACAAACAAATTGAAACTGAATCCAGACAAGACAGAGGTACTCCTAGTCAGTTGTAAGGCCAAACAGGGCATAGGATTACAGCCTGTTCTTGACGGGGTTACACTCCCCCTGAAGGAGCGAGTTCTCAGCTTGGGAGTGATCCTGGACTCATCACTGAGCCTGGAACCCCTGGTCTTGGCAGTGGCCGGGGGAGCTTTTGTACAGTTGAAGTTTGTGTGCCAGCTGCGCCCAAACCTTGGAAAGTCTGACTTGGCCACGGTGGTCCACACTCTAGTTACATCCCGTATAACTATTGCAATGCTCTCTACATGGGGTTGCCTCTGAAGACTGCCTGGAACCTGCAATTAGTCCAACGTTTGGCAGCCAGGCTACTGACGGAAGTGGGTTCCAGGGAGCGCACAACTCCCTTGTTGCGCCAGCTCCACTGGCTGCCAATTAGCTTCCGAGCACAATTCAAAGTGCTAGTTTTAACCTACAAAACCCTATACCGTTCTGGGCCAGTTTACCTATCTGAACGTATTCTCCCCTATGAACCATCAAGGCTGTTAAGATCTTCTGGAGGGGCCCTGCTCTCGGTCCTGCCACTCTCGCAATCGCGTCTGGTGGGAACGAGAGACAGGGCCTTTTCTGTGGTGGCCCCCCAGCTATGGAACTCTCTCTCTCTCTCTAATGAGATCAGATTTGCCCCCTCACTCCTGAGCTTCAGAAAGCTAGTGAAATCCTGGCTATGGAACAAGGCATTCCCAGAATAATGGTGGGAAACTGGAAATTGACCAAAGTTATCGACCACATATGCGGACGTAGTTGGACATGATTTTATCTTGACGAACTGGCTTTTGTGTATTTTATTCTACATGTATTTTAATTTATTGTTGATGTACGATGTTTTAGATTGTATTGTTAGCATTGAATCCTAGCTGTTAGTCTGAGTCCCTCTACGGAGGTAGAGAAGATCAGGATACAAAAGTTTTAAATAAATAAATAAGAAGCAAGGAAATGTGACCTGCTGGTCATTTGTTTTTCACCTCTCACTTAACTCAAACGGAAGTATCTGAGATGAATTACGAAAAGGTAATGTGCTATGTGCCATGACAGCTGTACAGAATGGAACCTGTGCATTCAGAAAGAGTCTAGCTGTTAATGATAATTTTCTCGAGTCTCGGTGAACGAGTTCTCATAAACATCGTGCTGGTTACTGGCAGAAACAGATTTCTGAGCTAGATGGAACAGACTGTTGTCAGATCCAGAAAAATAGTGCTTTAAAATAGTGGCGATTAGGTCACCGCTTTGCCTTAAATGTGTCCCATTTTTTCATATCATGAACACTGCTCAGAGCATCCCTTGTTTTGATACAATCCCAGGCCATTTTCAAGATGTTTTTTTAAAAAAGTCACCATGGAGACAGCACAAAACACAAGAAATGCTGCGTCAATGCATTTGGCCTCTTGGAGATCTCGAAATTATCTCACTCTTAAAGAATGAGGAGTTTATAGGTCATATCCCTAGATACTGGATAATCTTCAGTTCATTTCAGGTCCAAGATGACAATCTGAAACAAATGTTTGTAAAGGGCAACAGACAAAAGACTTTTACATTTATCTTTGCTCTGAATGCTTTTTCCTCTGACAAATGCTCATATAATATCTCACTGTCCAACTGTTGGAACACTGCAGGATGCATCTGTGCTCTTTAAACTGATCGCTAATCCTATTTATTTTATTCTGAATTCTCACCAAACCTAATTCATATTTTATGAGGAACATTGTTCTTAGATATGCAGGGGCAATTAAATAATGCATATTCTACAAGGGATACATAGATTTACGTTTAGTAAGGACAACTGTTATCTAGCCTGCTACACATGACTTAATCTTACGAATCAACGCACAAGGTGTTCTGCCTCATCCTTTCATCCATCTGACAGTGCAGACCCTGATCATAGTCTCATGCAAGTACATCCTACTCAGTTCAGAACTCTTTGTTCCTTAATACTTGAATCACCACCTCTAGATCTTTCTGCAATTTTTCTCCCTTGTGGCACAGCAGGTTAAACTGCTGAGCTGCTGAACTTGCTGACTGAAAGTTTGGCAGTTCGAATTCAGGGAATGGGGTGAGCTCCTGCTGCTAAGCCCAGCTTCTACCAACCTAGCAATTCAAAAACATGCAATTACATCAATAGGTACCGCTTCGACGGGAAGGTAACAGGGCTCCATGCAGTCATGCTGGACTCGTGACCTATTTATTTATTTACGACATACATATGTCGCTCTTCTCACCCCGAAGGGGACTCATAGCGGCTTACAAGTAAAAAGTAAATACAATACAATATATTATTATCATAGCACAACATTAATATTATATATTACATTGTACTATAACATTATACTGTAATATTATTAGTCAACGCCCTACACCACTGGAGAAATTACACTGTTTAGCCGGTATTGCACCACCTGACATCCGCCAGGAAGTAGCAACCAATAGTGAAAGGACCAAGGCACTGACATCTCCAGCTCATCCCCTGTTTGGATATCAGCCAGCACGTCATCAAGAAATAGTTTTCTAAGACCAACAGAGACACTTGCTGGAACACCTCAGCAAGCGAGAGTCCAAAAGTGGCAGGCTAAAACCCAGAACCTCAATCAATGCCTAATACCAAATGAGAGACTCCCCTCTGGGCACACAGAAAACTGGGTGAATTGGAAGGTGCTGAACAGACTGCGCTCTGGCACCACGAGATGCAGAGCCAATCTTAAGAAATGGGGCTACAAAGCGAAATCCATGACATGCGAGTGCGGAGAAGAGCAAACCACTGACCACCTGCTGCAATGCAACCTGAGCCCTGCCACATGCACAATGGAGGACCTTCTAAGGGCAACACCAGAGGCACTCCAAGTGGCCAGCTACTGGTCAAAGGTCATTTAATCAACTACCAAGCTTGCAAATTTTGTGTTTTGTTTGTTTCTTTGTTTGTTTTGTTAAAAAAATGCAATGCAACTGTTTGGTCTGCCCCTGACACAATAAATAAATAAATAAATAAACAATATTACATTTAATATAAAATATATAATTATAATATCATATTAGTAGTAGTAGTATATTGTATTACATTATAATATTATCAACATTATATGTATATACAATATATGATATATGATATGATATTATAAGCACAGTGCACGAGACACGATGGAACTGCCTTCCTATCTCCTCTTTTCACTGATCTCAAACAGCGGTTGGTGCTGGGGGGGTTCCCAACTGATGACACTGGAAGCCTGAGTTGGATGGGGTTACACTCCCCTTGAAAAAACTCAAGACATGGCTATTTGAGCAAACATTTGCAAATATTGTGTAACGGACATAGGAAACGGAACAACTACATGATGGAACTGGACAATGTTTTATTGAGAATTTATTGACTTATGTTTTTATTGCTGTTGTTATGATTTTATTGATGTTAACGTTTTTTATATTATACTTGTGTTTATGGGGCATTGAATTTTGCCTTGTAAACCGCCTCAAGTCGCCAGAAGGCTGAGAGGGGCAGTATACAAATATAATAAACAAACAAACAAACGGACAATGCTGGCTCTTTGGCTTAGAAATGGAGATGAGCACCACCTTCCAGAGTTGGACACGACTATTATTTATTTATTTATTTATTTATTTACTTTGCTTATATACCGCTGTATCTCAAGCCCGAAGGCGACTCACAGCGGTTCACAAACAGTAGAAACAGTAGAAACAGCAGTGGTTCCATACAACATATAACAATTGACTTAACACATTATCCATAAATTACCAATAAGCAATTACAATGCACAATTATTACACGACTAGGCTTCGTATCAGGGAAAAATTTACCTTTACCTTTATTTTAAGATATATGTAGCAAGAAATGATCTGTTCTGCACCAAATCCTTGTATATGTGTGTGTGGCACCAACACAACTTGAATTGCGCAGTCTTCCATATATGGATTTGATTGCAGGATAGTTACTCCCATTAAGGACAAACTAATTGCTGCACAATATCTAAATAGTATTGCATCTGGTCCCCGTCAACGTCGAAGCACATTTGTAGCAAAGGAAGAGTGCCTAGGCTGCTATTTTAAGCCACATCTAAGGGTCTACCTGTAACAAATGCTTCACTATTGCAAGCTGGGCTCATTATAAAGAATTCTTCTATTGTTTGAATGGCATATGCCCATAAGCAGCAACAGAAGGCAATCTTCACAGGAAGGAAGGAAGAGAAAAGAGTGACTAGCTCTTCCTGCCTTTTGAAAATAACTGTATGGTAGGGAAACATTTTTTGACATTATGATAGAAAGAGTCTTGGCACACTCACATCAAGATAAACTGCAATGTTTTCACTGTCTTCCCTTCTCAGAATTATTTTCCATGCAGGAAATGTGTGACTTTCTGAGCATCCAAAGATTCTGGTTGCTTTTAGAGGTGTCAATGGTTTTTACAAATATACAGTGCAATTGTTCCTGCTATGTTTTAGGTCAAAGAAATCCAGTGTATGTTATCCACACATGCAGGAAGGTCAAAATGGGGTTTTACATACCTGCCCTGCTGGTCTCAATGTCTCTCATCCTTGATCCTGACCACAAAAAACTGGTCATTGTGAGCAGTGGGCAGATGTTTTTAAGAATCCTGCTTTACCATTTTCACATTGACTTTTTCCCCAAGTTACATGAAGTAGTATCTTTAGCATGTCTTGGCCCAAATGTTTAGTACACTTACATGTACACCTCAATATGTATTATTGTGTAAAAGTCTCATATACAAGTTTTACTTTCTTTTCTTTTTTTAAATGACAGAGCCTTTGAAGATAGAAATGACTACCACTGGATGCAGAAAGAGTTTAAACAGAGGCTGGATGGCCATCTGTCGGGGGTGCTTTGAATGCAATTTTCCTGTTTCTAGGCAGGGGGTTGGACTGGATGGCCCGTGAGGTCTCTTCCAACTCTATCATTCTATGATTCTGATTGTAAATAGAAGAATAGGGTAGGGAGGCACACAATATTGAGCAAATTTCAAAATGGTAAACCTAGAGTAGTGTTTCTCAAACTCTCCCCTCCAGGTATTTTGGACTTGAGCTCTCAGAAATCCCAGCCAGTTTACCAACTGTTAGGAATTGTGGGAGTTGAAGTCCATAACATCTGGAGGAGCACAATTTGAGAAACTCTGACCTAGAGTATTTTGATATTTTGCAATTGCAGATGTAACTTTTAAAAAAGCGTATGAAGTTTCTAAAACCAGTATGTCTGGGGAAGGGACAATCAGAAAGGGGCAATGAACTGTTCTATGAAAATAAAGTCTGGCATTTTTGCCCAATTACTGTGATTTTATATTGGTTGGTGTGTTCATTTATATTGTTTTTGTATTTATTTTTATTTTCATTATATTTTACTGTTATTATTTTATGTTGTATATTTGCTGTACTGTTGGGCTTAGCCTCATGTAAGCTGCCCCAAGTCCCCTTGGGGAGATGGTGGCGGGGTATAAATGAAGTATTATTATTTGAAACACCATAAGATGAGTCTGCTGGCTGTTGTATTGGATCACACATCAGACACTTTCCATGCGTCTAGGAATGTGTGCAGATCCCAGTAAGGTGGCCTTTTGTAGCTGGCAAATGGTAATCTTGTCAGCACTGATAGTGTTTAAGAGCAGGCCAAGGTCTTTAGGCACACTACCAGTGTGCCGATCACCACTGGGACCACCTTGACTGGCTTGTGCAATTCAGTCTTTAAATCCTCATATTGTGTCAGCTTTTCCAGTTGTTTCTCTTCAATCCTGCTGTCACCTGGGATTGCGACATCAACGATCCATACTTTGTTTTTTAACATGATCGTGAGGTCAGGAATATTGTGCTCCAAAACTCTGTCTGTCTGAATCCGGAAGTACCATATATTCTAGCATATAAGACGACTGGACATATAAAACGACCCCCAACTTTTCCAGTAAAAATATAGAGTTTGGGATATATTCACTGTATAAGACTGCCCCTCTTCCAACACACACCAAATAAAAATTTTAAAAGCATCAGATTTGATTTTAATATGGTAATTTTCCTATTACTGTACCTTCTTCTCTGCCTCTCAGATCTCACACATGTGCACTGCAGTCTTCAGGAGCGAGATCTGAGAGGCAAAGGAGGAGGTACGGTAATAGGATACAAGGGTGGGCCAGACAGGTAAAAGAGGTGTGTTTTTCTGGGCCCAGAGCCACTCTATCTCTTTTTTACATACCTTGGGCGCCCCGGATGCCTGCAGCTTGCTCCACCCTTCACCTCACCATTGGGACCACATTAAGTCCACGAATACTGATGAATGGATTTTCTTCTACCATTCTTGTACAGCGTCATCCTTAATGCTTTCATACAGTCGCTGCATATGGCAGGGATGCGGCCACTGCCATTTTTGAGCTCCCCCCACAATATGCAGCAACCACAGATTCTCCGATCTGGATTGGAAGTTTCAGCACCCGCTATGTAAGACGACACCCAGCGTATAAGACTACTCCCATGCACAAAACTACTCCAGCAGACGACTCCCACGTATAAGATGACCCCTGACTTTTTCTTGGGTTAAAAAGTAGTCTTATACACCAGAATATACGGTGGTATTATTATTATTATTATTATTATTATTATTATTATTATTATTATTACCTTCTGCAACACTGGGGTGCAAAGTACAATGGAAAATCCAAGCATTGAGAAATCTCAACTGGGTCCTTATGTCCCTTGTAAGCTTTGGAGTATGGGGCAAAAGGAAGAGAAAATATAGAGTGATCACCAAAGATGGCAAGGTCTTCTGAATACTACCAAAAATTAACTATGGAAATGCAACTACAACGATAAAAGTTTTATGAACTTAATGATAAATGGAGAAATATATCTCTTCTTTCCCTGCCTGAATGCATACCTGGGAAAAGTAGTTTTCTTTACAAGGACCCTAGTAGTGATACAAAATTATATGTTAAATTAATTTCTTATTATAGAATTTATATAAAAAAAGTAAAGGTTGTCCCATGACATTAAGTCCAGTCATTTCTGACTCTGGGAGTTGGTGCTCATCTCCATTTCTAAGCTGAAGAGCCGGCATTGTCCATAGACACCTCCAAGGTCATGTGGCTGGCATGACTGAATGGAGCAGTCCTAGAATAATTTCCCCTGTGGGTAAAAGCCCTTAATTTTCAGCCACTTACTAAAGTTAACAAAGCCTGCTAATTCTTGTCATTTTGCTGGAATTTTCTTGTGGAAGGGGCAGCTGTTCCAGTCAATGCTACTATATTAGGATCAAAAACACCCTATAGGTAATTCTTCTTGTTGCTATTGTTTTAACAAAAATTGATCTAAAGAAGGAGATGTAAGTACCATAATTCAGATAATATATTCATGGCTTTGTTTAGGGCATTTCACTGCCATGAAATAGTATGAACCTGAATTCAGCTGTGAATAGGAAAGTGTTCCCTCGAGAGTATTTGTTGGATTTTAATGTTTGGGCTCATGCAGGCTAATCTTTTAGTCATTGTTAAACAAGAATCGCCCTCCAGACAAAGATGTCAAGGAAATTTTGTGTTCAATCAATGACTGCAGTCAGCAAGGAACCTTTGAAAGATCTGTCAGACCTTGGTCTGAAAATAGCCAAAGAATTGAAGTATGCACTATACATTCTTGATTTAACCAATCTGGAGCAGTTGCCAATGTTTCTCCCACAGAGCTCATTATATGGCATTTTTAGGAGCCTAGCCTTTCTTGTATGATGCCATTCCAGAGATCTATTATTGTCTCCTTTGCCCTAGAAATGTGTCACAGTGAAACCTTTTATTGAACCAGTTTGGTGCTCGGTGTGTGTGAGCTTTCATGTATCTTAGGATATTTCCCTCTACAGAAAAAAGAAAAAGAATTATCTTGATGCATCAAAGACTAACATGCGGGAGAAATGCCTAATCACTTTGTTCTGAGGACTATTGGAATTCAGATATGTTCCCCCAAAGACAGTATTCTTATGTTCTGCAAATGCAAGACAAAGAGTAAGAAAGTCCATTGGAAATTGCATCTGCAGAAGATTGCATGAACTGCAAGGAATATCTTACATCTAGCAAGAGGAGTTGTATAGATAGTATTCTTAGACCACACATATGCCAATTGATCAGAAATGCCTCTGGATTAGACAGGGGCAGTTGTTAAAATTTATTCTAATCAGCCCCCTCCAAGTCAGTTCAGCACCTTTTCATATTGGTTGGTCCCAGTGGGTTCATCGTCCCATAAGTAACATTATATTGGACATATTATGGGAACCTCACATTCAGACGCTTGGGACTCTCTTGCACAGAGGTGTCAACTGGGACAGTAGCAACAGGTACTGAGATATCCGTAGGGATACCAAGGTGCTTATTTATAAAGCTATTGTCCTCCCAACCCTGTTATACGCCTGCAAGACGTGGACTGTCTACAGACGTCACATGCAACTCCTGGAATGATTCCATCAGCGCTGTCTCCGAAAAATCCTGCAAATCTCTTGGGAAGACAAGCAGACAAATGTCAGCGTTCTGGAAGAAGTAAAGACCACCAGCATTGAAACAATGGTCCTCTGCCATCAACTCCACTGGACTGGCCACATTGTCCAGATGCCTAACCACCGTCTCCCAAAGCATTTCCTTTACTCCGAACTTAAGAACGGAAAAGGGAAAGTCGGTGGGCAGGAAAAGAGATTTAAAGATGGGCTCAAAGCTAACCTTAAAAACTCTGGCATAGACACTGAGAACTGGGAAGCCCTGGCCCTTGAGCGCTCTAGCTGGAGGTCAGCTGTGATCAGCAGTGCTGTAGAATTTGAAGAGGCACGAATGGAGACCGAAAGAGAGAAACGTGTCAAGAGGAAGGTGCGTCAAGCCAACCCCGACCGGGACCGCCTTCCACCTGGAAACCAATGCCCTCACTGCAGGAGAAAATACAGATCAAGAATAGGGCTCCACAGTCACCTACGGACCCATCGCCAGGATACTGATCTTGGAAGACAATCCTACTCAGACAATGAGGGATCGCCTAAGTAAGTAAGTAAGCTCCTCTTTGCTGGAAAGACATTTTAAAACTGCACAATATCAATGGCTCTACAAAGATATCCATAACAGCAAGTTACTACTATCGTATGCTATGGGAACAGCGTGGGATAGTGGCAAGTGTGTAGTAATGTTCTCAATACAGAGGCTTAAGTGAAGCAGCAGTCCTTTGCTGTGATACAAATACAAGATGACAGGTATAGTTTGCATACATGTCCTCCTAGCAGGTTTCCCATCGGCAACTTGTAGCCCACTGTCCCAGGACAACTAGACAGGTCTTCAGTCCAACCCAGTGCAGCCCTTTTGTTCTTATGGAACCCCAGGAAGTGCCTGAAGTGTTACATACTGACCCAGTGTGCCTCCAGCAAATGGATAGATGATACCAACAGTTCTGATCAGGCTTTGCTAAGGCTCTTCCTGCTCTGCAACAGAACTGCCCTTGTTGGCAGATTGAGGAAGCTACCAGTTTTCCAAGGTTATAAAGTGTTTAATTCATTTGTTTGAAGATTTAAGCCCAAATAAATAACTTTGTTGAACTTATCTTGAGCCGCAATAGAACTTTGTGTTGGGAAATCTAAAGGGCCCTTCAGCTGAGGCACCCTGGAGTCCCGTTGGGCATACAGAGAGCACGTCCTGTAAACAGACATTATTTCAGGCCCAGCGTGCGACAGCACAATATTCTCTTTTCACATAATCACACTCACACACATTGTTTTAAATCTCCAGTTGATCTGCCAGTGGTTCATATGTCAAATCCACAACATTGGCCAGATCTATGACATCATCCTCTTTTAAGAATTCTCTGAATGATCATAAATAAGAAGTTACTTTTTCAGATAGAACAGTAATCCAAACCCTATCAGTCCAACTGCGTAATGAAAGATTTGGCGTGGTCTTTCATTAAGCCCAATTTTTGCTGCCCTTGCCATTATGCTTCAATAGCATACTTGTCTGAAGAAAATGGCACTCTAAATGGGAACAAATGCTGCGTCAAGCACGGGCCTTTTGTCAAAATCTTGGAGCTGCCTTTTTCGATAATTGCACGGCTCTGCACATGCTGACTGGGGAGCTACAATGTCTCAATTTGAATTAAACTCCGAAAATCCCACTTTCATGACAATGGTTCTCCTTTAATAAACTTCCTAATGATTCACGCTGATGCTGAAATATATTACTTCAATCCAGAAGGCTATAATTGAGTTCCATTTAATTTCCCTAATTCCAAGAAATTAGTCCCCATCTGTCAAATTAAATGATATGCTAAAGTGGATAAAATTTTACTCTCTCCATCTTCATTACTATAATAAACACCTTCTTTTGAAGAGAGGTAACTAGGTGGTAGTAGTTTTCGGGGAATGAGCGTTTTCTTTTTGTTTGCTAGGATTTATTTATTACTAGCTTGGGGACCCGGCGTTGCCCGGGTTATTAGGGAAAGTGGGTAATGGCGGTTCTGTATGCCAAGTTTGGTCTTTATTGGTCTTTGGATAACGGCTGCATTATTTTCAGGAAGTGAGTGAAGGTACTTGAAGTCCCATCATCCATGGGCCATCCTCCTACAAACAGCAGCAGGATATAGAGTGGGTCATGGGGGCTCTGTGTGCCAAGTTTGGTCTTTATCAGTCATTAGATGAGGGTGGCAGTGGTGTCAGTAAGTGAGTGAAGGTAGTGCAAGTCCCATCATCCAAAGTCCATCCCCTTTCAAACTGCAGCAGGATGTAGAGTGGATCATGGGGGCTCTGTGTGCCAAGTGTGGTCTTGATTGGTCATTAGAAGAGGGTTGCAGCAATCTTTGGAAGGGAGTGGAGGTACTTGAAGTCCCATCATCCATGGTCTGTCCTCCTCCAAACTGCAGCAGGATGTAGAGTGGGTCATTGGAGCTCCATGTGGCAAGTTTAGTCTTGATTAGTCATTGGCGAGGGTCTCAGTGGTCTCAGGAAGTGAGCAAAGGTACTGCAAGTCCCATCATCCATCTCCAAATTTTTCCAAACCACACCAGGTCGTAAAGTGGGTCATGAGAGGTCTATGTGCCAAGTTTGGTCTTGATCCGTTATTGGATGAGGTTTGCAGAAGTCTCAGAATGTGAGTGAAGGTATTGGAAGTTCCATCATCCATGGTCCACCCTTCTCCAAAACTGCAGCAGGATGTAGAGTGGGTCATGGGGGCTCTGTGTGCCAACGTTGGTCTTGATTGGTCATTAGATGAGTTTTGCCGCAGTCTTGGGTAGTGGAGCTACTTGAAGTCCCATCATCCATGGTCTGTCGTCCTCCAAACTGCTCCAGGATGTAGAGTGGGTCATTGAAGCTCCATGTGCCAAGTTTAGTCTTGATGAGTCATTGGCGAGGGTCTCAGTGGTCTCAGGAAGTGAGTGAAGTGACTGCAAGTCCCATCATCCATTGTCAAATTCTTCCACACCGCACCAGGATGTAGAGTGAGTTATGCGGACTCTCTGTGTAAATTGTGGTCTGATCCATCATTGTTGGCAGTTGTAATGGTCTTAGGAAGGGAGTGCAGGTATTGCAAGTCCCATCGTCCATGGTGCATCCTCCTTCAAACTGCACCTGGATGTAGAGTGCGTCATGGAGACTCAGTGTGCCAAGTTTGGTATTTATTGGTAATTGGATGAGGGTTGCAGTGGTCTGAAGAACTGAGCAATGGTACTGCAAGTCCCATAATCCACAGTCCATCCCCGGCCAAACCACACCAGGACGTACAGTGGGTCATGAGAGGTCTCTGTGCGAAGTTTGGTCCTGATCAGTCATTGGATAAGGTTAACAGCGGTCTCAGAATGTGAGTGGTGGTACTGCAAGTCCCATCATCCATGGTTCATCCTCCTCCAAACTGCAGTAGGATGTAGAGTGGGTGATGGGGGCTCTGTGTGCCTATTTCGGTCTGTATTGGGAGTGTTCTGACCCAGCCCCCGGCCTTTCCTTTCCTCTCTTTGTCATCTCGGAATGTTGGATTTGAGGCTGGCCAATCAGAGACCATATGCAAATTTCCTTCTGTCATGCCCCGTTTCTGCCATGAACCCTCTTCTCCACCAGGGGCTCCTATTGAAGCTGGCCAATCAGAGACCATATGCAAATAGCACCACAGCGGCAGCCAATCAGAACGCTGCCACATACACCGCCCTCCCTCCACAATTCCTCTGTCCGATACAAACACTCTTCTTTATTATATACTAGCTTGGGGACCCGGCGTTGCCCGGGTTATTAGAGAAAGTGGGTAATGGCGGTTCTGTATGCCAAGTTTGGTCTTTATTGGTCTTTGGATAACGGCTGCATTATTTTCAGGAAGTGAGTGAAGGTACTTGAAGTCCCATCATCCATGGCCCATCCTCCTACAAACAGCAGCAGGATATAGAGTGGGTCATGGGGGCTCTGTGTGCCAAGTTTGGTCTTTATCAGTCATTAGATGAGGGTGGCAGTGGTGTCAGTAAGTGAGTGAAGGTACTGCAAGTCCCATCATCCAAAGTCCATCCCCTTTCAAACTGCAGCAGGATGTAGAGTGGATCATGGGGGCTCTGTGTGCCAAGTGTGGTCTTGATTGGTCATTAGAAGAGGGTTGCAGCAATCTTTGGAAGGGAGTGGAGGTACTTGAAGTCCCATCATCCATGGTCTGTCCTCCTCCAAACTGCAGCAGGATGTAGAGTGGGTCATTGGAGCTCCATGTGGCAAGTTTAGTCTTGATTAGTCATTGGCGAGGGTCTCAGTGGTCTCAGGAAGTGAGCAAAGGTACTGCAAGTCCCATCATCCATCTCCAAATTTTTCCAAATAACACCAGGACGTAAAGTGGGTCATGAGAGGTCTATGTGCCAAGTTTGGTGTTGATCCGTCATTGGATGAGGTTTGCAGAGGTCTCAGAATGTGAGTGAAGGTACTGGAAGTTCCATCATCCATGGTCCACCCTTCTCCAAAACTGCAGCAGGATGTAGATTGGGTCATGTGGGCTCTGCGTGCCAAGTTTGGTCTTGATTGGTCATTAGATGGGTTTTGCAGCAGTCTTGGGTAGTGGAGGTACTTGAAGTCCTATCATCCATGGTCTGTCGTCCTCCAAACTGCTCCAGGATGTAGAGTGGGTCATTGAAGCTCCATGTGCCAAGTTTAGTCTTGATGAGTCATTGGCGTGGGGCTCAGTGGTCTCAGGAAGTGAGTGAAGTGACTGCAAGTCCCATCATCCATTGTCAAATTCTTCCAAACCGCACCAGGATGTAGAGTGAGTTATGCGGACTCTCTGTGTAAATTGTGGTCCTGATCCATCATTGTTGGCAGTTATAATGGTCTTAGGAAGGGAGTGCAGGTATTGCAAGTCCCATCGTCCATGGTGCATCCTCCTTCAAACTGCACCTGGATGTAGAGTGCGTCATGGAGACTCAGTGTGCCAAGTTTGGTATTTTTTGGTAATTGGATGAGGGTTGCAGTGGTCTGAAGAATGAGCAATGGTACTGCAAGTCCCATAATCCACGGTCCATCCCCGGCCAAACCACACCAGGACGTAAAGTGGGTCATGAGAGGTCTCTGTGCGAAGTTTGGTCCTGATCAGTCATTGGATAAGGTTAAGAGCGGTCTCAGAATGTGAGTGGTGGTACTGCAAGTCCCATCATCCATGGTTCATAGTCCTCCAAACTGCAGTAGGATGTAGAGTGGGTGATGGGGGCTCTGTGTGCCTATTTCGATCTGTATTGGGAGTGTTCTGACCCAGGCCCCGGCCTTTCCTTTCCTTTCCTCTCTTTGTCATCTCGGAATGTTGGATTTGAGGCTGGCCAATCAGAGACCATATGCAAATTTCCTTCTGTCATGCCCCGTTTCTGCCATGAACCCTCTTCTCCACCAGGGGCTCCTATTGAAGCTGGCCAATCAGAGACCATATGCAAATAGCACCACAGCGGCAGCCAATCAGAACGCTGCCACATACACCGCCCTCCCTCCAAAATTCCTCTGTCCGATACAAACACTTTTATTTTTATTTTCTACTAGCTTGGGGACCCGGCGTTGCCCGGGTTATTAGAGAAAGTGGGTAATGGCGGTTCTGTATGCCAAGTTTGGTCTTTATTGGTCTTTGGATAATGGCTGCATTACTTGAAGTCCCATCATCCATGTCCCATCCTCCTACAAACAGCAGCAGGATATAGAGTGGGTCATGGGGGCTCTGTGTGCCAAGTTTGGTCTTTATCAGTCATTAGATGAGGGTGGCAGTGGTGTCAGTAAGTGAGTGAAGGTACTGCAAGTCCCATCATCCAAAGTCCATCCCCTTTCAAACTGCAGCAGGATGTAGAGTGGATCATGGGGGCTCTGTGTGCCAAGTTTGGTCTTGATCGGTCATTAGAAGAGGGTTGCAGCAATGTTTTGAAGGGAGTGGAGGTACTTGAAGTCCCATCATCCATGGTCTGTCCTCCTCCAAACTGCACCAGGATGTAGAGTGGGTCATTGGAGCTCCATGTGCCAAGTTTAGTCTTGATTAGTCATTGGCGAGGGTCTCAGTGGTCTCAGGAAGTGAGCAAAGGTACTGCAAGTCCCATCATCCATCTCCAAATTTTTCCAAACAACACAGGACGTAAAGTGGGTCATGAGAGGTCTATGTGCCAAGTTTGGTCTTGATCCGTCATTGGATGAGGTTTGCAGAGGTCTCGAATGTGAGTGAAGGTACTGGAAGTTCCATCATCCATGGTCCACCCTTCTCCAAAACTGCAGCAGGATGTAGAGTGGGTCATGGGGGCTCTGTGTGCCAACTTTGGTCTTGATTGGTCATTAGATGAGTTTTGCAGCAGTCTTGGGTAGTGGAGGTACTTGAAGTCCCATCATCCATGGTCTGTCGTCCTCCAAACTGCTCCAGGATGTAGAGTGGGTCATTGAAGCTCCATGTGCCAAGTTTAGTCTTGATGAGTCATTGGCGAGGGTCTCAGTGGTCTCAGGAAGTGAGTGAAGTGACTGCAAGTCCCATCATCCATTGTTAATTCTTCCAAACCGCACCAGGATGTAGAGTGGGTCATTCGGGCTCTCTGTGTAAATTGTGGTCCTGATCCATCATTGTTGGCAGTTGTAATGGTCTTAGGAAGGGAGTGCAGGTATTGCAAGTCCCATCGTCCATGGTGCATCCTCCTTCAAACTGCACCTGGATGTAGAGTGCGTCATGGAGACTCAGTGTGCCAAGTTTGGTATTTAATGGTAATTGGATGAGGGTTGCAGTGGTCTGAAGCAATGGTACTGCAAGTCCCATAATCCACGGTCCATCCCCGGCCAAACCACACCAGGACGTAAAGTGGGTCATGAGAGGTCTATGTGTGAAGTTTGGTCCTGATCAGTCATTGGATAAGGTTAACAGCGGTCTCAGAATGTGAGTGGTGGTACTGCAAGTCCCATCATCCATGGTTCATACTCCTCCAAACTGCAGTAGGATGTAGAGTGGGTGATGGGGGCTCTGTGTGCCTATTTCGGTCTGTATTGGGAGTGTTCTGACCCAGCCCCCGGCCTTTCCTTTCCTCTCTTTCTCATCTCGGAATCTTGGATTTGAGGCTGGCCAATCAGAGACCATATGCAAATTTCCTTCTGTCATGCCCCGTTTCTGCCATGAACCCTCTTCTCCACCAGGGGCTCCTATTGAAGCTGCCCAATCAGAGACGATATGCAAATAGCACCACAGCGGCAGCCAATCAGAACGCTGCCACATACACCGCCCTTCCTCTGTCCGATACAAACACTCTTCTTTATTATATATATAGATATAGATACAGATTATTATTTGAAACACACCAAGATGAGTCCACAGCAAACAAGATCACTCTGCTGGCTGTTGTATTGGATCACACGTCGGACGCTTCCCAAGTGTCTAGGACTGTGATGTTGTATTATTATTATTATTATTACTATTATTATTATTATTAGAAACACAACAAAATGAGTCTACAGCAGACACTTTTCTGGCTGTTGTACTGGATCACATGTTGGACACTTCCCAAGTGTCTAGGACTGTGTGATGTATCGGTAAATAATGAGTGCAGATCCCAGTAAGGTGGCCTTTTGCAGCTGGCAAATGGTAATTTTGTCAGTGCCGATTGTGTTTAAGAGCAGGCCAAGGTCTTGAGGCACTGCACCCAGTGTCCCAATCACCACTGGGACCAGCTTTGCAGTTCGATTTTTAAATCCTCATATCGTGTCAGCTTTTCCAGTTGTTTCTCTTCAATCCTGCTGTCATCTGGGATGGCAACATCGACAATCCATACTTTTGTTTTTTAACACGATTGTGAGGTCAGTAGTATTGTGCTCCAAAACTCTGTCTGTCTGAATCCAGAAGTCCCAGAGTAGCTTGACGTGTTCATTTTCTGTAACTTTTTTAGGCTTGTGATCCCATCAGTTCTTTGTCACAGGCAGATGGTATTTGTGGCACAAGTTCCAATGAATCATCTGAGCAACGGTGTTATGCCTCTGCTTGTAGTCTGTCTGTGCAATCTTCTTGCAGCAGCTGAGGATATGGTCTATTATTATTATCATTATTATCATTATTATCATTATTATTATTATTATTATTATTATTATTATTATTATTATTATTATCTTTTAGAAGTATTTGAAGGAGATGACGGGAAGGAGCAAAAAAAGTTTAAAGGGTGACTCTCCCAAGCACCCCACACACCCATCCCCGCCCATCCCTAACTCTCAGTCAGTCCCACTAAATAAAAAGAATCAAGAAAATAAAGGAAAACAAAGATTAAACTGTGGTGCCGAATACAGGACGAAGAGTTGAGATCGGCTGCCATGTGGTCCCGTTTTGGATGGGAATCCGTGACGTCTGACCCTTTGCTGTTACAGGCACCCAAACAAACCAAAGAAGCCAGATTGGCTGAAGAAAACAGCTTAAAACAGATATTGGTTCAAGCCTAATGCACTGGTCTCTGAACAAAGAAAACAGAGTCTCTCTTATTTCAGCAAATGCCATTTTACTCAGTTTTCTGATGGTGCGATTGAATAAATATATTTTTTATGTTCTGACTGCAGCCAGAGAAAGAGCAACACCCTCTGAACTGTACCTCGGGGAAGATTATCTGATGAGATTGCTTTTGCAGTGCTATATTAGCTGTGAGAGAATCTATATACAGAAGAGTTTTCACCTTGGAATAATGGGAAGCCCTCTAGGGTCAAACACAGCCTGGTATAAGTAAATAATATGTGGTGATCCTGATTCTGCTTTTCAAGGAATATTCGTTGAGCATCTTCAACTCTTCCCTACAATGGTGGCTCCATAACCTTCAGCTGTGTTATTAATTCTATGAAGGGATAAATGCTTTCTGTGGTTAACACCAATGGCGCAACATGTTCCAAAACCACTTCTTAGGTCAAACTTGAAGCATTTTGAAGCTTATTCATTGTTGGTTGCCTAGAAAAACAAACTGTGCTGAAGCTCTGTGATGGGAGTTGGGTCAGGAAAGAGTACCAAGTCCTCTCAAAGGTAAGCGTGTGTTTGTGAAAGTAATAATGGGTTTGGAGATAAGGAGGCAGGAAGGACAAGAGAGCAACAATAACGAGTTATACCAACAGCATGTTCCTGTTGGAAATATAAAATTTTCAGTGTATGAAGAATACTGCAAGCATGGGGATTCATGGCCAACAGAATACTCAATCAGACATGTTACACAAAAAAAGTCAATGGCGGTATACATCTGTTAACAAAGCCTCTAGGGGAAAAAAGCTCAATTTTACAAAGTCTTTTCATGGTAGCCCAGGCCCTACCCTTTCTTGTCTTCTATTTAGCTGGCATTGGGAGGATGGTGGAGACGACAGATTTTCCATGTCTGTAATAAACATTCAATTTAAAGCTTGACCAAAGTAAGATTGGGATTCTACTCCAGATGATCCTTCTGTGGCTGTACGTGCTGATGTACAACAGGTGAGGTAAGAAGCTGCATCCATAATCACTTACTGAATATGTGTGAACAGCAAAACAGAAAGGGGAAAGGAGATTACCCCATGGCATGCTTAAAAAATATACCATATGTCATTGCATAATAGTCACCATTGCATAATAGTCACACATCCCTTTTTGGGGTGCCCAAAATGGTATTTTTGTTTTCCTCTCATAATAGTCACAGCCATGGTTAACAGATGTGACTATTATGCAAGCGGATAATCCTCCGTAGCTCAGAGGGGAGAAGCGGATGGGTAGCTGGCAGCCAAAGGAAGCCATTTATCTGCAAAATTATTTCCCCACATAATAGTAGAACCCTCCTGCCACCCCCCTCAAAAAAGCTGGGGGAGTGTGACTATTATGTGGTGAAATATAGTAGATTTTTACATTTAATCACCAAAATGAAAATCATTTGAAAGTGGAAGATGTTGACAGGAAAAAATTAATCATAGGCTACATATTGGAAGAAGTTGTTTCTAGGATATTCAAAGTGCTTTTCTTTACTTGTTCAAGGTTTACCTGACCTGTGCATAATGTTTATTTTGAATAAAGAATTCGCTAAAACACGACAATTTTTGTAGCATAAGGGGCTTTCCCTATTCTTTCCATTTTATTTTTTTCCCTCTGGTACCAAATTAAAAAAGAAGTCCAGGAACACATCTACTTTGTTAACTGTGATGTAAGTGTACTTGAATGTAATTACAAGGACTAGCCCTGCATTAAAACGAGTGAGGCAGCCACCTCAGATTATAAGAGTACATACACTTGTTAGCTATTTAGATTACTGATTGTTTACTGGTAGGGAGAGAATCTCCTTTTGGGATTATCTATGTTAGATAAAAAAATAACTAGGCTGGCCTGGCAGGGGAGGGGCTGTGTTCCTTGAGTTAGTTTTGGTAGGGAATACTACTGTATTTACTCGATTCTAATGCTCACCTTTTTTGGATGAAATTACCTTCCCAAAATTTGGATGTGTATTAGATTTACGTATAATGGCAAATACCTTTTTGGGTTTTGAAAATTAAGATGCACATTAGATTCGATGATGCATTAGGCTCGAGTAAATATAGTACTTGATAGTAGGCTTGTAACTCTTCCACAATAGTGGGGTAACAAACTTAGTTGGGGTTTTAATACAAACTTTAAAAGATATCGCCAAAGTGTTGAACCCGATTCATAAAATAGGATCAGTACATTGGATAGATTATTTAAAGTTCAGACGATAACCCAGAGTGGATTTCACTGGCATGGGAGCCTACGGATGCTACTGTCAATCACTGCACTGCCCCAGGCAGTAACATGTCTTGGGCCAGGCCTGAGACACACACGGCTCCAGTCCAGCATACCTGTCCGAACGTATCACCTTCTACGTCCCATCTCGGAGTTTCAGATCTTCTGGGGAGGCCTTGCTCTCAGCCCCGCCTCTGTCTCAAACATGCTTGGCGGGGATGAGGGACAGGGCCTTCTCGGTGGTGGTCCCCCGCATGTGGAATTCACTCCCCGGGGAAATTAGGTCATCGTCATCCCTCTTCACCTTTAGAAAGAAGGTAAAAACATGGATGTGGGACCAGGCCTTCAGGTAATTAGGCAGAAATGACAATTGACAATGTTGACAATGGCTTGAAAATGGATTATGGATAAGTTAAATGGAGTATTCAATCATAGCATAATGACCACCAGACTGGTAATAGTTCGGTAGACTGTAAGTATATTGTTTTAATGTTTTTATGCTTTTAACTATTGTAATTATTGTTGTTTTGTATTTTATTATGCGCCATCGAATTGTTGCCAATTGGAAGCCACCCTGAGTCCCCCCAGGGGTTGAGAAGGGCGGGGTAAAAGTGTTCAAAATAAAATAAATAAATAAAGTATAGACATCACTGTAGGAAACTCTGGCTTCCAGCCATCAGAATGAACCAGTTTCTTATTATGCAGCCCATTTTTAGGCCACATTTATCCACACTAATAATCAGCAGCCTCTTCATAGTCCATTGCTCAGGCATCCTTAACCGTACCGCTTGCAGTCTGTTAACTTAAAGAAGTATATAAATATCTTCTTCAGAAAAGTGATATCTTTGGCAACCGGTCTGTTCATGCATTTTTTAACGCAAGCGCTTGTATTGATCTGAACAGAAATGCCTTCTATGTACAGTATGTCAACCGTAACAGTGGCTATCCCAATTCCTAAGCATTACTGGCAGGTCTTCTTTCTTCTCTTGTATGCTGTCAAAAATCATAGTGACAGAATGTCCCTCTTTCCAGTTACTGTCATCTGACTTTGACACCGAAAACATGATAACGTTTGGGCCATGAATCATCGGAGACCAAAGTGCCCTCCTCTACTCACTCAGATGGGATGCGTTTCCTTGTTTCCAGAAGAAAGCATGGCAGCATTACATCTGTCAGTGTCACCACAGAGTCATTCGCGGAGAGCACCAGGGTCTGCCGAGGTCTGGGAGAAAGGGAAGTGAAAGAGATACGGACCGAGTACCGAAATTGGAAGTCATTTGAACAGATGGCAACTTGTTGAAAGCTGGACCCGGAGGAGCAGTTCACTTGACAAAATATAAAATTGGTTTTGGCTACATGACAAGTCAAATGTTCATTACCGCGGGCTGAGTGGTTTTCTGATTGGGATGGGAAAAGATTGCTCACTGCATTGGAGGCTTAGCTGAAAACCATGCTGGTCGGCAGGGGAGAAATTCAGAAAGGTCCCTTCGGGTGTTTTAGATGACATGTGATTATCACTCACAGAAACGCCCTGATAACTCACTCAATTTTTTTATTTTATGCATCAGCAATGTCATCATTAGCAATTACAGGCACAATGCTATATTGAAGATCCACTGGCAAGGAAAAGAGAAGAAGCTGCCTTCTACTGAGACAATTTGCCCAATATTAGCAGTTTTGAAAGATGTGCAGGGGCGGCTCGTCCATTACGCGAAGTAAGCGGTCGCAGAACACTTTTTTTTGCCAGGGGCGCAGAGGCGCCTCTGTAAATGCCCCTCGACCGCCACTTGAGGAGCGCCCCCTCAGCTCACAACAGCCCTAGCAGTCCGGGGGGAGCCTCGGCTTTCTTGCCTCGCTGCCGGGCGATCCTCTTCCCAAAGGGGCCGGGCCCTTGAGCCTCGCCTAGCCCCTCTCGTTCCTGCTCCACCCGCCACCGGGTGCGCGAGCAGAGCTGGCACTCAATCTTTCTCCGCATTTGATCCCTTCCACATGACCGGCTCCCTTTCCCCATCCCCTGGTGCTCCACCCGCCTCCTCTCCTCTCCCCAATCCACGTGTGGGCCAAGGGGTGGAGCCGCCACACCTGGCCTGCTTCGGGTCCGGAGGCATGTCTGAAGACCCCAGCATGCGCACCAAAAGTCGCCTCTTCTCCTAACTTTCTCTTCAGCCATTGGGACCAAGAGAGAGAGAGAGAGAGAGAGAGCCCCTCCTGCTGGAGGTATCTCCCACCTCCGCTCCCTCCTTTGTTTTTGCGCCTACCTTCAGGAAAGGTGGGCATCTCCACCTCTGTCTCTCTCTCTCTCTCTCTCTCGGTCCCAATGGCTGAGGAGAAAGTAAGGAGAAGAGGTGACTTTTGGTGCACACGCCGGGGTCTTCAGGCACGCCTCCGGACCCAAAGCGGGCCAGGCAAGGGAGCAAGTGCGGCAAGTGTAGTTACTGGGATGTATAGTTCACCTAAATCAAAGAGCATTCTGAACTCCACCAATGATGGAATTGAACCAAATATGGCACACAGAACTCCCACGACAAACAGAAAATATATATCAAAGATTGGTTGGGGGGGGGGCGCCAAAATACTGTTTGCTTACCGTTGAAAATTACCTAGGGCCGCCTCTGAAGATGTGCCTATAAAAAGGAGAAGAGGGAGGAAAGGAACGTAGCCTCACTTTTAAGACTGTTTTAGCCAGTGCTTTTGTAGCCATAAATCCATATTTTCAGATACAGTGTAGAGTGATATTAAAGCTTCAGGTTATAAAGTACATTTATACCATTGTACGAGTAGGACAGGATATAATAAGATCCAGAAAGATGCGAACCATGTCCCTTGCCCTACATTTTCAAAGGACTGAATGAGGTGACACATAGCTTTTAGATCTTTACAGTGTGGATGTGTGGAAGGAATAAATCAGCTTGCCAAAAGTCAGCCTCCCTCGGTTCAAAACTCTCGGAGAAGATTCTTTTTGCCCTGTGTGCAGCAGAGAGGCCTCTCGTATAAAATTATGAGGGTTGAATGAAAAGTAATACCTCCAATTTCCTAACTCCTCAACAGATGGCAGTACTGGTATGTGGCAGGTACCAGCTTGTTCAGTAGATTCTCCTCTACAGTTCCATTTTGGCTGGAAGCCTTAGTATTGAACGGTTGTGTTGTTGAAGTGTGAAGTATGAAACCCTGCGCAGACAGTCGGACAATGCGACTTAAGTAACAAGCAGCCATTGAATTCTTGACAGCAGAAAGTGTCACCCCAAAGGAGATTCATCAAAGAATGCAAGCTGTTTATGGTGATTGTGTTGATGTGTTCCGTCTTCCAGGAGCTTGGTTTCAGAGGCGGCCCTAGGTAATTTTCAACGGTAAGCAAACAGTATTTTGGCGCCCCCCCCCCCCCAACCAATCATTGATATATATTTTCTGTTTGTCGTGGGAGTTCTGTGTGCCATATTTGGTTCAATTCCATCATTGGTGGAGTTCAGAATGCTCTTTGATTGTAGGTGAACTATACATCCCAGTAACTACACTTGCCGCACTTGCTCCCTTGCCTGGCCCGCTTTGGGTCCGGAGGCGTGCCTGAAGACCAAAAGTCACCTCTTCTCCTGACTTTCTCCTCAGCCATTGGGACCGAGAGAGAGAGAGAAAGAGAGACAGAGGTGGAGATGCCCACCTTTCCTGAAGGTAGGCGCAAAAACAAAGGAGGGAGCGGAGGTGGGAGATACCTCCAGCCGGAGGGGCTCTCTCTCTCTCTCTCTCTCTTGGTCCCAATGGCTGAAGAGAAAGTCAGGAGAAGGGGTGACTTTTGGTGCGTACGCTGGGTCTTCAGACACACCTCCGGACCCGAAATGGGCCAGGTGTGGCGGCTCCTCCCCTTGGCCCACCCGCGGATTGGGGAGAGGAGAAGAGGCGGGTGGAGCGCCGGGGGATTGGGAAAGGGAGCCGGTCATGGGGAAGGGATCGAACGTGGAGAATGATTGAGCACCGCTCTGCTCGCGCACCCGGTGGCCGGGTGGAGCAGGAACGAGAGGGGCTAGGCGAGGCTCAAGGGCCTGGCCCCTTTGGGAAGAGGATCACCCGGCAGTGAGGCAAGAAAGCCGAGGCTCCCCCCGGACTGCTAGGGATGTTGTGAGCTGAGGGGGCGCTCCTCAAGTGGCAGTCGAGGGGCAGTCGAGGGGCCTCTGCGCCCCTGGCCAAAAAAAGTGTTCTGCGACCGCTTACTTCGCGTAATGGATGAGCCGCCCCTGCTTGGTTTGCATTGCTTTTTGGTTGCTTAAAATAGCATCCCTTCGCATTTCTCCCAGGGTTGCTACAACTTTAGCAGCACCCTAAAAGTTAAACATTAACAGAAGCTGGAAAGCCAGCCTGCAAGCCTTTTGTAGTTATTGGTTTAAAAAAGTATCTCTTTGGTCTAGAGACCGCCTTTTTCCTGGGGATGAGATCTCCATTTTGGAATCTTCCCTGCCTTCTTCAGTATAGAAAAAAGCCTCAGATGTGCTGGTGGCCAGCTAGGCAAGCTCGGACAAGCCATTGAGATCAAATTAAATGGTTCAAGGGTTCAACTCTTGACAGCACTTCAAAATGTGTTGGACAGACTTTTTTTATTATTATTATTATTATTATTATTATTATTATTATTATTATTATTAGAAACACAACAAGATGAGTCCACAGCAAGCAAGATCACTGTTGGCTGTTGTATGGATCACACGTCGGACACTTCCCAAGTGTCTAGGACTGTGTGATATATCCGTGAATAATGTGTGCAGATCCCAGTAGGGTGGCCTTTTGCAGCTGGCAGATGGTAATCCTTTCAGCGCCAATTGTGCTTAAGTGCAGGCCAAGGTCTTTAGGCACTGTACTCAGTGTGCCGATCACCACTGGACCACCTTTAATGGCTTGTGCCAGAGTCTTTGCAGTTCGATCTTTAAATCCTCGTATCATGTCAGTTTTTCCATTATTATTATTATTATTATTATTATTATTATTATTATTATTATTATTATTATCCCTCCTTTCCTCTCCATACAGAGACTCAAAATGGCTAACCCAACCCAGGCATCGCTGGGTACCTAAGCTAGTAATATAATGAATGGGAATCAGCTAATCTCTCACACCAGAAGCGTCTTGCAGTTTCTCAAGTCACTCCTGACACGAAAAAAGCTAATATTAAATATACACATACACAGCAAATAGCACTGAACATTTTTTTAAAATGGAAACTGCAAAGAAAAATATCTATTTTTTAAAATCACATTAAAGCTTAAAAGAAATACTTTCACTATGAAAATAGTTGAACTCTGTATGTTTCTACAGTGCTATAATAGAAGTAGATATGGATTTTCTAGCTGTTGTAGCCAACCCCTCAGATTTCCAAATGCTTGCTTATCGGGTTCCCTTTTGCATTAATCTGGATGTGTGCAACTTTGTTTAATCATGAGTAACCAGAACAGCTTCTCTGGTATTTGAACTCTAATTATATTAGCTGACCTGCAGTGTGTGCATAGTCTCAAAGGGCTATTTATTTATTTTATACCGATCTGTTTCTTGTCAGTACTTACAGTGCTTTTAAACAAAAGATTAATTAGGGCACTCGCTCACTAGCTATTCTCAACACAGCCAAACAGCCGTTGCTTCAGAACAAATATTTAGTGCAGTTATTCAGGTATGTGCTTTTAGGGACAAAAAGATTACATTTATGTAATTGTTCAATTGTACAAAGCCACATTTCACCAGAGTCTTCTTTGAGGGGGGAAATGGAGCAGACACTGGGAGTTTGTGCATATATATATATATATATATATATATATATATATATATATATATATAGTTTAAAATGAATGAAAGAAAAAATATAACCCAATCTTCTATAATGTTACGAGAGCTCTTTGAATTTAGTAGCATTTCTGAACAAAATGCTGGCAACAAGAATACTCCTCCTCCACCTCCTTCAAAGAAACTAGCAGTTCTTTCTCACCGGTTTCCATTAACTGCTTGCGTTATCTTCATTTTCTGCCCACATGAGCAAACCGAGTGAGTCACGGCAGTGAAAGACTTGCCACAACCAATTTTAGAAAGAGGTTGCATTGTTAAAACACACGCACAACTTCTTTATATTTGAAAATACAATAGCAGAGTCACGGGGGAGATGCATAACAGAAAAGGCAACAGTCTTTCCCCCCTCCTGACACCTGGTTGGTTAGGAAAATTAAATTGCTCTGATGTAAGCTCTTGTTAGTACCACTCCATTTATAAAAGCCACAAAGAATGTGCAAAACGTATTAGTATGTTCTTTAGGATTGTTTCCCATTATCTTTAATAGTAGAATTTCTAGTGTAGTAGTTTGAGTCTAATAATAATAATAATAACAACAACAACAGCAACAGCAACAACAACAAATTATTATTATTAATAATAATAATAATAATAATAATAATAATAATAATAATAATAATGGCTCTCCATGGACAATTCCTGGGAAAAATTGAGAGCCAAATTGACAAAGAAACAAAATGGCTGTGGCTCACAAATGAACTTTGGAAAAGGAGACGGAGGGCCTGATTCTGGCAGCCCAAGAACAAGACATCACAACCAATGCCATCAAAGCCAGAATTGAAAAGTCGACGACAGATCTCAAATGTAGACTTTGCAAGGAAGCCACATCCTCAGCTGCTGAAAGAAGATCCCGCAGACAGACTACAAGCAGAGGCATAACACAGTTGCTCAGATGATTCATTGGAACTTGTGCCACAAATACCATCTGCCTGCAACAAAGAACTGGTGCGATCACAAGCCTGAAAAAATTACAGAAAATGAACACGTCAAGCTACTCTGGGACTTCCAAATTCAGACTGACAGTTTTGGAGCATAATATTCCTGACTTCATGATCTTTTTAAAAACAAAGTATGGATTGTTGATTTTCCATCCCAGGTGGTAGCAGGATTGAAGAGAAACAACTGGAAAAGCTGACACGATATGAGTATGTAAAGAGGCTCCTTCTTTGGAGGTTTTTTAAACAGAGGCTGGATGGCCATCTGTCAGGGGTGATTTGAATGCAATATTCCTGCTTCTTGGCAGGGGGTTGGACTGGATGGCCCATGAGGTCTCTTCCAACTCTTTGATTCTATGATTCTATGATTCTAAAGAACTGCAAAGACTGGCACAAGCCAGTCAAGGTGGTCCCAGTGGTGATCGGCACACTGGGTGCAGTGCCTAAATACCTTGGCCTGCACTTAAACACAATTGGTGCTGACAAAATTACCATCTGCCAGCTGCAGAAGGCCACCTTACTGGGATCTGCACACATTATTCACCGATACATCACACAGTCCTAGACACTTAGAAAGTGTCTGACGCGTGATCCAATACAACAGCTAGCAGTCATCTTGTCTGCTATGGACTTATCTTGTTGTGTTTCAAATAACAACAATAACAACAACAACAACAACAACAACAACTTTATTTTTATACCCTGCCTCCATCCTCCTGAAGGGACTCAGGGTGGTTTACATGGGATCAAGCCCAAACACATACAGTTAAAAACATAAAACAACATAAAAGCAACATTATAACAAAAATAAGCATCATAAGCAACAAACAGAAATACTTCAAGTCTCATTATGGGGGCGGGGGAGCCGGTGTGAGAACAAGTTAAAAATAAGCTGGTCAATAAGATGCATAGATCATAAAGCCTTGGACTACAACTCTGAAGCCTAGATTGGGAATCCCCACTCGGCCATAAAACCAACTGGGTGTCTTCAGGCAAGTTTCATCCTCTCAACCCCAGAACATAACAAACCTCCCATTAATAAATCTTGCCAAGGAAACCCTATGAGAAGAACATGATAAACTGGAGTTGGCCAAAAGGCACATACCAATGAAATTGACACATGTAAGGAATGCATTTAATTGGATAAATAGATCTCATCACTTCTTTCCTTTAGTGCTGCTGCATTACTGTCTGCTCCCCAAATGTACACAACACATAGCTATTCAAAGAATAGGAACCCTGACATAAACTGAAATGGCAAATCAACAATAAGTCCCATGGGGGAAAGAACATAGGACATTATCTCATGCAGCTCCCCACCCCCATTTCTAAACATTTCAAAAACACTAAGGAAATGAAAGAAAAATCATCTTCTGAGCCCAAGAATTCTTATGAAACAGGAGAAAATGGCAAAAACTAATGGGATGGGATCTGTCAGATTCACCTACATTTAATCAATTTGGTGATGTGGGGGGATAGGTCCTCTTATGGGTGGTGTCCATCGAAGCACTGAAGCTCCAGTAATATCCCAAAATCCAACTGCCTGATCCTTGCACAGTTTTTTTTTTCATTAAATGTATTCAGTAGAAATTGTGCACTTTTTACTGCTTTTTCTTTCCCTTTTCTTCAAACTAGAGTTAGCAATCTATTAAAAAAAAAACATTGGGGGAGGGAGGGAGAGCGGGAGAGCCCATGGGGAGAAATGGGGCCTGCCTTTTAAGAACAATGTCTCCTTGGGAATAGGGGCACTGGGAGGGAGAGCAGAAGGGCCCATAGAGAGGAATGTGGTCTGCTTGCATTTGCTCGTGTGATGTTATGCTCGAAAATGGACAATTTCGAGCATAAAGGCAAGAAACAAAACTGTGATGATATAGATAAATGATACGATTTGCTTTTTAACGCAATGGGATGAAGAACTTCATCACATGGGGACCCACCCCACCACTCCTGTGCCGTTTCACCAGAAATGGTAGGGATGAGGGTCACCCTGCACCCTGCTTTGTCATGGCAACACTTTGGAAGCATCGCCGAAATAGCGTGGACCTGTACTGGCTCCACTGGAGTCACCACAACACAGGTAGGTTCCTGTGTTTGGAGGGAAGCTTCCAGTGGAAGGAGGCTTCCAATACAGTTGTGGGTGGGCCTTCCGCCAGAAGTCCAGCTACATTGTGTCATCACACAATGTACAATGTGCTCATCCATCACTAGACTAGTGGAGCCCCTGGTGGCGCAGTGGGTTATACCCCTGTGCCGGCAGGGCTGAAGACTGACAGGTCGCAGGTTCGAATCCGGGGAGAGGCGGATGAGCTCCCTCTATCAGCTCCAGCTCCTCATGCGGGGACATGAGAGAAGCCTCCCAACAAGGATGATAAAAACATCAAATCATCCAGGCGTTCCCTGGGCAACATCCTTGCAGACGGCCAATTCTCTCACACCAGGAGTCACTCCTGACACGACAACAACAACAAAAAAAAACTAGACTGGTGGAGAAGTATCCTAGGACGTCAAAAAAGCCCCATGTGACGAAGAGGTAAGCGCAATGATAATATGATGCTTCTCCCCCTCATGGGATGTAGTCCATAGTAATTGAACTAACAGGTCTTACTATTAATTAATACCTTGCCTTTCTAATTGACTGTTCTGATAATTTTTGTGAAGGAATTCCAAGAATCAAGAAGATAATGATATATTATTTAAAGAGTAGAACAAATCAAGACTCTGGAGTAGATGTGCTTTCAAGCCACTTCTGACTTTGGGCAACCCTAAAGCAAATCTATAATAAGGTTTCCTTGGCAAGATTTGTTCAGAAAGGGTTTCCTTCTGAATAGTGTGACTTGCCCAAGGCCATCCACTGGGCTTCCATGGCTGAGTAGGGATTTGAACCCTAGTCTCCAAAATCATAGTCCAAAGCTCAAACTGCTCCAGAACACTGGCTCTCACTTTTGGAATAGCCCACCATCTGATTCCTGCCCTTCGACACAGCAGCAAGGAGAACCAAGGCTTTTCTCTCCCCCTTCTGCCTCTGGAAGGTAGTTAGCTCTTCCCAGATTTCAGCTTTTTATATTCCAATAGCATTCAACCACAATGACCAACATTGTACCTGAACTAACCCTCAACACAAACACCCAACATAAAGACACAATGGTGCCACCCTTTCCCACTTCCACATATAGAAGGTGAGCAGGCTTATGGTGCAATATTAGCATCAGCACTTAGAAAAGTTACCCTCTGGGTGGCTTACACAAACATAATGTTCTTTTATGTAGTTTTGACACCATATAGTTGTTTTTAAAATGGTGTGGTTACATCAATGCGGTAGTGGGAAAAGTCCTCGCTGTTATTATTGAAAATTCCTCTAATGGCTTCCAATAGCAAGACAGCCTTGTTTCATGACAGAAATTATTTCTCACACCATCTTCCCCCATCTTGTAATCCATGGCTATGCCATCTCCTTTGCATCTTGTAACCCATGGCTATATTCTCCATAGTGCGACACTATGCCATGGCCGCCATCATTACTAACACTAGCATCTGTCATCACGGTAGAGACACAAAGTCTTGTGCCATTTTGTTGTCATCTTGTGTCATATTGGGTGCAGCTGAGGTTTACATGTTTTCAAAACAGTTGAAATACATGGCAAGTGGGCTTACAATTGGGCAGTGGTCATTAATAAAGTTATGCTCCACCTCAATTCCAAATACATCTATTGATTCTCTGTAAAATTAATAGATGGTTCACATTCTCCAAACATAGCTTCCACATTTCTGCCTTGTGAAAATCTGCATTTGGTGTCTTTTCTTTGGCTTGTACCAACATTCTTGAATCCATTTGAATCATCTCAAAATGGTTGGCAACTATGGTTAAAATCCAATGTGACTTTAATATCAGATTTGGCTAGATCTACCGATTTGTTCCTCTCATAATTCCATTTCTTATTTAAGACTTGGGAATAAAAGGCTTTTTCCATTCACGTATTTGACCCTGGAATGTTCCAAAACAACAGATGCTGAGCTCCAAATGACACTTAACTCCCCACTCAAAAGTAAATTCCACTCAGTTCAGTGGGGTCATCCAGTTAAATAGAGAAGACACATACTTTTGTTTTTCCTTCTAAATAACCTATCCCAATCTTCAGGAGCCCCCGGTGCCACAGTGGGTTACACCCCACTGGTCGCAGGTTCAAATATTGGGAGAATGTGGATGAGCTCCCTCTATCAGCTCCAGCTCCTCATGTGGGGACATGAGAGAAGTCTCCCACAAGGATGGTAAAACATCAAAAACATCCGGACGTCCCCTGGACAACGTCCACGCAGACGGCCAATTCTCTCACACCAGAAGCGACTTGCAGTTTCTCAACTCGCTCCTGATACGACCAAAAAAAATCCCAATCTTCTGACAATTTTATCTTCACTGCAAGTTTCTTAGTATGGGCATTAGCACTGACTTTATTCCTGACTCCATCCTTCCCCAGGCCTGATCCTCTATCCAACCTTATGAAAATATCATTGACCCTTGCTTCAATTGTCAGAACATTAATCTTCTCACCTGATGCCCAGTAAAATAGTTTGGGGCGGGGAGGAATTTCAGTCATGGCATTAGTATCATAAAGTGACTAAATGGTGTGTCTACATGGATGGTTAATCCATGGCCAGTTTGGGGCAGATATGCTCTGGATTGACCCTGGAGGCAGACATACACATCATCCTGAAAACATTATGGATCAAGATCCACACAGTTTAACCAGACTGGGATCCCATTAGCTCTCCTGGATCATCACCTTACCATCTGTGTCACTATTCCCAGTCGCAGAGCTCATTGTTGATTGTTACATCTCAGCCAGTTTCTGAGGAGAAGACCTAGTTATGGCTCACAAATGGAACTCTGAAGAAGGAGACAGAAGGCCTGATTCTTGCAGCCCAGGAGCAAGCCATCAGAACCAATACCATTAAGGCCAGGATCGAAACATCAATGGATGACCCAAAATGCAGACTGTGCAAGGAAGCTGATGAAACCATGGACCATCTCCTCAGCTGTTGCAAGAAAATCACACAGATGGACTACAAACAAAGACACAACTCTGTGGCCCAGATGATTCACTGGAACTTATGTCACAAGTACTACCTGCCAGCAGTAAAGAATTGGTGGGATCATAAACCGGCAAAGGTCATGGAAAATGAACATGCAAAAATACTGTGGGACTTTCGAATCCAGACTGACAAAGTTTTGGAACACAATACACCAGACATCATGATTGTGGAAAAGAAAAAAAGTCTGGATTATTGATGTCGCCATTCCAAGTGATAGTTGCATTGAGGTAAAACAGGAAAAACTCAGCCGCTGTCAAGACCTCAAAATCAAACTGCAAAGACTCTGGCATAAACCAGTACAGGTGGTTCCAGTGGTGCCGTGTCAAAAGATCTCACCCGACATTTGGAAACAATAAACACTGACAAAATCACGATCTGTCAACTGCAAAAGGCCACCTTACTTGGATCTGCACGCATCATTTGGAAATAGGTCACACAGTCCTAGACGCTTGGGAAGTGTTCGGCTTGTGATTTTGTGATACGAAATCCAGCATAGAGATCTCATTTGCTGTGACATACTGTGCTTTTGGGTCAGTAAAATAATAAACAATAATAATAAACAATAATAATAAACAATAAGCAATAAACATTGACAAAATCATGATCCGTCAACTGTAAAAGGCCACCTTACTTGGATCTGCACGCATCATTTGAAAATACATCACACAGTCCTAGATGCTTGGGAAGCGTTCGACTTGTGATTTTTTGATACGAAATCCAGCATATAGATCTCGTTTGCTGTGACATACTGTGCTTTTGGGTCAGTAAAATAATAATAATAATAATAATAATAATAATAATAATAATAATAATAGACAGACAAAGGCATCCTTTGAATTTAAGACCTATTTATCATACTGAGCATCAAGAAAGCTTTAGTAGAGATCCATGTTCTCTGGGTGCTAACTCACTACAAAATAAGCAAGAGGCTATTTACACCTTCAGCTGACACCTCCACATACTCTTCAGGACTGAGCCTTGAGGACAGATCGAACAGCTGATGTGAGAAGGCTTGAACTGAAAAAGCATATTGATCCCTTTCAGAATTCCTACATTTTCACTATTACTGGCACATGCAAACAAGAAGCAAGTTAAAAGAGTTTCTGAAAACCAAAGAGCAGGTGTCCAAATTTAAAGGACAGAAAGGCATTCTAAGTTTGGCTGCTGCAGAGATGGTGAGGTTTCCCAAGAACTATACATTATATGATAGGTGTATGTGTCACGCATAAAAGCTAGATGCGATGATATTCAAATGATAGGTTGCATGAATTCGAGGAGCAGGTTGCCAAATTGCCAGAAATGACTCCAGGGATTCAATTTTAGCTCAAGAATTAGAAATGACAGGTAACTCCAAGATGAAGAGAAAATGTAGTTGGATGCTTCACTATTGTTGAATGCATACACTCTATTAAAATTATGGTACATTAAATGCCAATGTAATCCAGTTACTATTTTGCACTACAAATCCCAGCCAGTATGGCCTGTTGGAAATAGCAACATTCTCAATTGCTTACTGTATTGTATGTGTATATGGGTTTGCTATTTTACCTAACTCTTTGTTGTGGGAGGGGCCGCAGACCATATGATCAGGCCTGGACATGTTCGTGTCTAAGACTCCATTTTAGTTCAGTGTTTGCCTTGAGAAGCCTGTAGAGAAGTTTGCTTTCAGATGTCAGCAGAAACAGTATGCTTAGAGACTAGACAGAGACTTATTTGACTCTCAAAACAAAGAGACTATGGACTATTGATTCTAAGGAAGATGCCCTCTGTTACCTACACAGAAAGACTACTTAAAATCCTATTGTAACTGGATTCATAAGCAAAGTGCCTGTATGTTGTATACATGAAGTTTTGTGAGTAAACCAACTCTGTTACTTTTAAAGAAGACTGTTTATTTTGTATCTTGAAAGCATGATTTAAAGGTAAATATATTTTAAGGGAGAGTAGATGTTTTTGGGCAACTCAAGGAATACTTCTGAAACTCTTCTGAGTATATATGTTGGTGATAGTATGATAGCTGGGACCCAGTGCTGCTAGTGTTATGCTGATAGCGCAACGGTGGTTGTGAATCAGGGAAGGGAACACATGTCCAACCATGTGGCCGAGAGAGGGGGTGAAGTGAGAGCGGGCGTAGTGAGAGACGGAGGGGAGATAAAGTCAGGAAGATAGTTCGTTTCTGCAATGGAAGGAAGGAGAGAAATACGAGGAATGGTGTAAAATCAATCTAGTCCACTTTATTGAGCTGGCCGTGAGTTTTTTCCAGGGATGTAGAATTATTGTGCAATGGCCTCAAGTTTGTGGACGGCCTGGATGTGGGCTGGAACAACATGGAAGGGTTTAATCTTTTGGGTCAGGTTGCCGATTTCTATCCCAAACCTTTTCATTTACAATTAAAGACCTATTACATTCCTTCACTGTTATCTGTGTCCCCCCTGCATTAAATAACTTCAGTGCAGGCCTGTGGCCAGGATTTTGATTCGGGGGGGGGGGGGACTGAGTTTCATGGGGGGGCTGAGTTTCATTCGGGGGGGGGCTGAGTCCGAGTGAAAGAGGGTCTACCCTAGCAAACCTTTTGTATCGTTACCCCAATACCCCCATGCATATGGGATATACTGAGTATGGTGATCAGATCATGATATGAATAAACATAGCAGTTTAAATAATGCACCAGTAAGGCCTTCTTGCGGACCACCATGAGAATTTCGGAGGGGGGGGCTGAAGCCCCCTAAGCCCCCACCCCCCCACCCCCCAGCAACATGCCTGCTTCAGTGGGATCCTCCCGTGCCTGCGTTCCACAATCAATGTTCCGGAAATAGTGTAATGCTAGCAGCACTGAATCCCAGCTATCATACTATCTACCTATATGTTTTTGTGCACTGGCATGTCTTTGTCCATAGCAGTCCAAAGACATGCCTTGGTACATCAGTTTAACAGATGAGAGACCTAGTTGCCTTGCATGAATGCTGGTGAATGCAATTTTTCAAATAGGGTTATGACTTCTAACAAGGTTTGCTTTGACCAGTGTTTTTCCAAAAAGGTTATGAATCCCATATCCCAAATGGTTATGGAGATTCACATTTTCCAAAACGGCCAGTGGGTTTAGACCAATAGAATAGAAAGTACACCTGGCAAAGAGGGCAGCTTCAGTTCTTATTGCCACAAACTGATAGGGGATATAATTACTCTGAAAGGTGTTCATTTTGGCTCTCAGAACATTGCTATGGAAGCTATGATGCTAGAGACCTTAATTCTGAATAGACCTACCTGGAACTTTCTGTTTCATGTATCTGGTATCTAAATGGTTAAGAATCTTAACAGACCCTAACTTAATTTGTTTGACTCACCTAATTCTGGAATGTGTCCTCCACTTCTCGAATAAGAATATAAATTACACAAATAGAAAAGGATCAACCATCTCTGTTTTAAATCGATGATGATGATGAAATGCCATTTTCAACTTATTTCTAAAACCAATTTATTAATGTAAGCTAGTGTTTCTCAACCTGGGGGTCGGGACCCCTTGGGGGGTCACGAGATGGTGTCAGACCATCAGAAAACCTAGTATTTTCTATTGGTCATGGGGATTCTGTGTGGGAAGTTTGGCCCAATTCTATCATTGGTGGGGTTCAAGGGGCTCTTTGATTGTAGGTGAACTATAAATCCCAGCAACTACAACTAGAAAATGTTAAGGTCTATTTTCCCTAAATTCCACCAGTGTTCACATTTGGGCATATTGAATATCCATGCCAAGTTCAGACCAGATCTAGCATTGTTTGAGTCACGGTGTTCACTGAATGTAGGTAAACTACAACTCCAAAATTCAAAGTCATTGCCTACCAAACCCTTCCAGTATTTTCTGTTGGTCATGGGAGTTGTGTGTGCCAAGTGTGGTTCAATTCCATCATTGATGGGAGTTCAGAATGCTCTTTGATTGTGGGTGAACTATAAATCCCAGCAACCACAACTCCAAAATGACAATATAAAACCCACCCCCAACCTCACCAGTATTCAAATTTGGGCGTATTAGGCATTTGTGCCAAATTTGGTGGAGTGAATGGAAATACATCCTGCATATCAGATATTTTCACAATGACTGGTAACTAGAGCAAAATTACAGTAATGAAGTAGCAATAGAAATAATGTTATGGCTGGGGGTCACCACAACATGAGGTTGGGATGGATGGAAACTCTAATCTAGAGTGGGAAAGGTTGGAAAAGGTTTGTTTTAAATCAGCATTAAAGCATAATCCCCTTTTGGGAACAAACCTGCGACAGAAGGGAAAAACCCCGAAAGGGAAATGAGGAGAAAACTTGGTAATTCTTGACTTATGAATGATTTTAGCTGAGGCTAAAAACTTCATACAAAAAATGTGTGAAAAGAAAAAAAAAATCTCCCAATGAAGCACATTTTCACCCCATTAGACATACCAGGTCACATTCCATATGTCTTCCTATTCTGAAAGCCAGTCAGTGGTGGATTCGAACAATTCCAGCCTACGGTAGCTTTTCGGGGCTGGGATCATATTTGTGCAAAACCCAGGATGGCCAAGAATGCTAATAAATGCTGAAGCCAGCCAGCAGCTTTTCCAAATGTTCTAGGCCGACATAATCCGGTTACCCATTGTTTGATGCACTGCCGCTTTTGCAGCCATTATCAGCACACGAGGCGACACACTGCAAGCAACCCGAGGAAGTATAAAAATATAGATCAACATATTTCTTTGACATCACTGGGGGCTGAGATCTATTGAGCTGAACTGACGCCAACGCCTCTCTGTTGCTTGGATATATTAGAATCCCTGGATGGATATTCAGCTGTGATTCCAATCACAGCAGGGGAGAAAGTGCTGTGCGGCAGTCGAGCTGAAAAGCTTAAATTGCCTTAAAGGATTATCTGGAACAAACAAGATAAATGTAATCAGTCCTTTACATCTGACTAAACTCCTGCATGAACAGAATGATCTACTGTACGGTTCAAGAAACTACAAATCTGCCATTTACAGGACATTTCAGAAGTAGGGGGCATATCAACCCAACACTATAAGGTTTTTATTTTTGTTTTGTTTTTTAGCAAAACAGGCCTCAGCAAAAAATATAACATGTATGTTGTTGAAGGCTTTCATAGCCAGAATCACTAGGTTGCTGTGAGTTTTCCGGGCTGTGTTCCAGAAGCATTCTCTCCTGATGTTTCACCCACATCTATGGCCGGCATCCGCAGAGGTTGTGAGGTCTGAGGATGCCTGCCATAGATGTAGGTGAAATGTCAGGAGATACTTAGGCAATCCCTCATTGTCCAAGTAGGATAGTTTTCCAAGATCAGTGTACTGGTGGGTCCGTAGGTGACTGTGGAGCCCTATTCCTGATCTGCATCTTCTCCTGCAGTGAGGGCATTGGTTTCCAGGTGGAAGGTGATCTCGGTCGGGATTGGCTTGATGCACCTTCCTCTTGGCACATTTCTCTCTTTCACCCTCCATTCGTGCCTCTTCAAATTCTACAGCACTGTTGGTCACAGCTGACCTCCAGTTGGAGCGCTCAAGGGCCAGGGCTTCCCAGTTCTCAGTGTCTATGCCAGAGTTTTTAAGGTTGGTTTTGAGCCCATCTTTATATCTCTTTTCCTGCCCACCAACTTTCCCTTTTCCGTTCTTGAGTTCGGAGTAGAGCAACTGCTTTGGGAGACAGTGGTCGAGTATCCAGACAACATGGCCGGTCCAGCAGAGTTGATGGTGGAGGACCATCGCTTCAATGCTGGTGGTCTTTGGTTCTTCCAGCATGCTGACATTTGTCCGCTTGTCTTCCCAAGAGATTTGCAGGATTTTCCAGAGGCAGTGCTGATGGAATCGTTCTAGGAGTTGCATGTGACATCTGTAGACAGTCCACGTCTCGCAGGCGTAAAGCAGGGTTGGGAGGACAATAGCTTTATAAACAAGGACCTTGGTAACCCTATGGATCTCCCAGTCCTCAAACACTCTGTGCTTCATTTGGAAAAAAGCTGCTCTCGCAGAGCTCAGGTGGTGTTGTATTTCAGTGTCAATGTTGACTTTTGTGGCGAGGTAGCTGCCAAGGTAGCGGAAATGATCAAGGTAGTGGAAATGTCAGGAGATAATTCTTTTGGAACATGGCCAGACAGCCCAGGAAACTCACAGTCATCCAATACAGCATGAATGTTTGTTGCTCTAAAGGAAGAATTGGTTACCCCACAGAAATAGATATGTTCCTTCCTGATACTCGTTGAACCACAACTCCTAGCATTCCTCACCACTGGCTATGATGGCAAGAGCTGCTGGAACTTGCAATGCCAGCAACAGATGAAAGGTTCAATTAATGGACATCATCACTGAATTGTGCAACGTTCACATGCAGGGAAAGGCCAAATGAAAGTGAGTAACTGGGTAAGAATCCTTTATCCTCAAACTGCGGGAAACCCTGGTGGTTTGGAAGAGAGAGAGGGGCAGGCCAAGGGCCAAGATGGATGCCACATCTTTGAAGTGGCTGGCTTGACTTTGAAGGAGTTGGGGGTGGTGACGGCTGACAGGCAGCTCTGGCGTGGGCTGGTCCATGAGGTCACGAAGAGTTGGAAGCAACTGAACAAATGAACAACAACAATGTTCTGCTGGCTTGTTTATGTTGGATAAGTGAGACTCTACTATATGTCAAAACGAAAGAGAGCCACTTCCTGTTTATAAGTCTTCCCTCCATATACTATAATCACCTAGACATCATAACATGGGGCAAGTGTATAGAAGGCAGCCAGAGTATATATTGTGGTAGGAATGTTTGAACAGTAAACCCACCTGCACACAGAATAAACAGAGCCCTAAATATGGGAAAGAGATGATTTACCAACTGGAATGCTATATTTCAGAGGAAGGAAGTGACAACCCACTTTTGAATATTCATTGCCTAAGAAAATTTAGCAGGTTGCTGTAAGTCAACAGGAAACTTGAAGGCATGTATGCAGATACTCACACAGACATGCTCTCTTCTCTGGCAAAGGAAATTAATTAACATTTAAACCTGACCTTTTCACACCCAAGCTAAGCACACAAAAATGCTTGGATAGGGACTTGCATCTATAGGATTTCTTGGCATTTCAGCCCAGATCATTAAGGGCCTAGGATTGTTATTGGGGGCATTTCCTTTCCTTTCGCTCAGCTAAAGAAATAGATCAATATAACTCTTGCTGCAGCAAGTGACTCACTTTGTGGACTTTGAGAGGTGTCAGTTTAAAATTCTTTTAGTTAATTAGAAATCAGACAGAAGGACAAGGCTGGGAGCGGGTTCCTCCTCTCTGGGACTTTTACAGAAGGGACCTGCTTGAATTTGGCTGCAGAAAGGGAACAAGGAGACATAAGGAAAGGAATCCCAGCTGGTATTGTTATTAGGAATCTGATCTTTCCTGAAACTTCAATGGGGAAACGTCCAATTTCAGAAGCATATTCTGGACAGATGCCCAGAAGATGCAACCCAAGGTCTACTGAAATGCTATTACCTCTCAAACACTTATTCTCCCTGTTGTGGCAGTGCACAGAGTAAGATACTTTTGGATAAAATGCCTGCACCCTTTTTTTGGCAGCTAACTTTAAACTTTTGTTAAGGACCCACAGGCATAGCTTTAAATACAGGAGAATAAACATGTGCAATAGTCACATGCAAGGTTTATTTATACAGTGCTCCAAGAATGTCTTCCTCTCCACTAGTTTTTTTTATTTTAAGGTTCTGTTGAAGTTAGGCAAATTACTGTTAGCAACAGAGCATTCACAGTCTTAGCACCCTCCTTGTGCTGTTCTCTCCTTCTGTTGGTCTGTTTAACAGGGTATGTTTAACATAGGAGTGAGCACAGTGCAGACTCTGGACCACACAGCATCCCCTCCCTGCTTTCCTTTTATGTCCCAGCCCGCCCTCTCCCGTGTCCCTCACAGTCAACAATTACCAATGTTTTTAGCTCCTTTGATTTGCTATAGGAACCAATCAGGAAAGCACTGACTACAAAAAAAAAATGCCTCTGTGCCTTCACTATTACACATTGATACCTTGAGTTAAGAATTTAATTCGTTCTGTGACTGAGCTCTTAACTCAAATCACTCTTATATCAAAGCAAATTTCTCATTAAAATGCTATTAATTTGTTCCAGCCCCCCAAATCCCTCCTTGGCAATTGTAGGTCTACCAGTGTAGCTTTATGGTCATATTCTGGAAGAAACTGACAACAAAGTTGCCCTGAAGGACCTAAAGATTTATAGAGAACTAGCTGTCCCCTGCCACGCGTTGCTGTGGCCCAGTCTGGTGATCTGGAAAATAAAGTAATGAGAAAGTGTTGGTTTCTAAAATATGTAATTCCTTTATGCTTGTGAGTAAACAGTATTTCTCGTTTCTTTGTCAGTGTTGATGTGGAGAGTGTCTGGTTTGCCTACTCTGGAATATGCAACATATCATAGTCCTTCTTTAAGGGTCTCTTTCAAATCTATGATACTATATCTGTGTGTGTGTGTGAGAATCATATCTATCTATCTATATTTATGGCTGGATGGCTCTTTGTCAGGAGGGCTCTGATTACATTTTCTTGCCCTGGTGAAGAGAGTTGGACTGGATGGCCTTAAGTATTTTCTGTTGGTCATGGGGGTTCTGTGTGGGAAGTTTGCCCCATTTCTGTCATTTGTGGGTTTCAGAATGCTCTTTAATTGTAGTGAACTATAAATCCCAGTAACTACAAATCCCAAATGTCAAGGTCTATTTCCTCCAAACTCCATCTGTGTTCATATTTGGGCATATGGAATATTTGTGTCAAGTTTGGTCCAGATCCGTCATTGTTTAAGTCCACAGTGCTCTCTGGATGTAGGTGAACTACAACTCCCAAACTCAAGGTCAATGCCCACCAAACCATTCCAGTGTGCTCTGTTGGTCATGGAAGTCCTGTATGCCATGTTTGTTGAATTCCATCATTGGTGGAGTTCAGAATGCTCTTTGATTGTAGGTGAACTATAAATCCCAGCAACTACAACTCCCAAATGTCAAGGTCTATTTCCCTTAAACTCCCATCTGTGTTCATATTTGGGCATATGGAATATTCGTGCCAAGTTTGGTCCAGATCCATCATTGTTTGAGTCCACAGTGCTCTCTGGATGTGGGTGAACTACAATTCCCAAACTCAAGGTCAATGTCCACCAAACCCTTCCAGTTTTTTCTGTTGGTCATGGGAGCCCTGTGTGCTAAGTTTGGCCCAATTCCATCATTGGTGGAGTTCAGAATGCTCTTTGATTGTAGGTAAACTATAAATCCCAGCAACGACAATTCCCAAATGACAAAATCAATTTTTTTGAGTGGAGGACATACATTGGGTTGTTAGGTGCCTTGTGTCCAAATTTGGTGTCTATTCCCCCAGTGGTTTTTGAGTTCTGATGGTATCACAAACGAACATTACATTTTTATTTATATAGCTTGTTTTCTCAGGTAAACAAATAGTGTGGGTCTTAAATCTAGCACAGGGGTCCTCAAACTAAGGCCTGTGGGACAGATGCAGCCCTCTGGGGTCATTTATCCACACTCTACCCTAAACTTTAGACTTAGGGTCCCTAAGTTTGAAATGACACAACAAGAAGAACAATCCTATTTAACTTGACTATGTCATCAGCCAAAAGCAGGCCCACACTTTCCACTGTAATACTGGTAAGTTTATGCTGGTTAGAATTGTCCTTAATTTTAAATATTGTATTGTTCTTTCACATATTTTTGCACTACAAATAAGATACATACAGTGTGTACTCTAACTGTCCAATTGCTTTGGACTTCAACTTCCTAACTGTTGACCATGATGATTGGGACTTCTGGGAGTTGAAGCCCAAATATTTGGAGGATCTCATTTTGGAAATTACTGATCTGAATAAAGTCCTTTAATTCTATTTAAATATTTAAAAAAACTGAATTTCCAGAAAAATAAGAGCTCAGATGGGGCTTTTAGGACCAAAGGAACAGAGCGAGAAAAATACACCAGCCTCTTTGCTTTGATGGTTTCCTTTCCGGGAAGTGTTAACAGCATAGCACGCTCTTCCTTTTATATGGAGGAGGATGCCCTTTTAAGTGCTCTGGAACGCAGGAGAAATTTAACAGCTCAGTTTCAAAGGAAGAGACAAATGTGTTTGGAATACTTACGCTGAGAAAGATTTAAAAATACACGTCTTTGAGCAACTATTGCCATGGTAACACTTATCTGTTATCTCTTCCCCATGCCCTGCTCCTTATGAGTAAGAAGGGCTTTGTTTTTCTTTTTGAGGAACCTCCTAATCTAGTCTCAGTGTAGCATTTTCTACTTTCTGTCTCAAAGTGCCTATATATCACATTAACATATACTCCACAAGCAAAACTTCTGGTTTCCTTCACCTGAAGTCAGGACTCATTCGACACCATAAATAGCTCAAATCCAGTTGATAGTCCCAGCAAGAGTAGACACACTGATCCAACTGCTCAGTGATAAATAAACCACCTAGGCAAATCTAATTTATTTACTCGTTTTATTCTAGCTGGAACTAGTTACTGCATTCATTTATTCCTGAACCTGCAGGAAATTAGAAGATAGTATTTTGTTTTCTGAGAGTCAATGTGAAGCAATGATTTGAGTGTTGATCTCAATTTGCATCTACACATCAGAATGAATAAGGTTTGGCACCACTTCAACTGGCTATACAATTGTGGGAATTGTAGTTTCAGTAGTGTTGTGGTGCCTCACCAAATAACAACTCCTAGAATACTACAGCAGTGAGCCATGGACGTTAAAAGTGGTGTCAAACTGGTGTTAATCCTACAATAACTGTAGATGCACCCTAGGACTCTAGGAAATGAGAATTCAAATCTTTGCATGGCCATGGAAAGCCACTGGGTGGCCCTGATCAAGTCACACTCTCTCAACCACTTACAAAAGGCAAGAGAAGCACTCCTCTGAATAAAGCAGGCAAGGAAATAACAATTATTATTATTATTATTATTATTATTATTATTATTATTATTATCTCGCTTTATCTCCCCTGAAGGAGACTCAAAGTGGCTTAACATAAAAGCATCAGCATAGCCATTTAAAATATACAATTATACAAACATTATAATAAGATAAAATATAAAGGTTTTTTTTTAAAAAATCTTCTTTAAGGTTGCCAATTGTCAGAAATGTCTTAAGACACGCAACAACAGCAACAAGAATTATTGTTTTGTTTGCTCCCTCATAATGTTAGAACCATGGCTAAATAATGGGACAATCACTGATATCATCACTGTGTAATGATGAACCAAAACTTAATCAGTCACTGGGAGACTAGTAGAAGCCTTTCTGTTACTCATCCTACTCTGTTTTGGAGAGATTATGATCTTTGGAAAGGCATGAAATCGTTAGAAATCATAACCTTTTGGAAAAATGATGCCATAACCTTTTGAGATATGACATTCACCATAACCTTTTGGGAAAATCAGGAATCTCCCTGAGAAGAATTAAAAACTCACTTGAGCCAACCTTAGTGCTAAATATCCGCTATTATTTATGCAACGCAATTAGGTTTCTCAGCTATTAAACTGATATCCTAAATATATCTCTCTGAACTGTTAGGGATAAAGATATGCCAATGCACAAAAACATGGGGGGGGGGGGGGGAGAACAGAGTTTCAGAAGTATTATTTTAGTTGCACAAAAACATCTTGGTTTAAATCTTGCTCTTAAGACATAGTTGGTTTACTCTAAAGCATATTTCTGGTCCGAGAGTCTAATGACTGTTTCTACCGACATCTAAAAACATACTGTTTCTACTGAAGTCTCTACACTGAAAGTCTAATGGCTTCTGAACTGTACTGTTTCTACTGGCATGTGAAAGCATACTGTTTCTAAAATGGAGTCTGAGTCTGAACAATTCCAAATCTGATCACAAAATCCTTCCACAAAATAGAGTTAAGGAAAACTATATACCAATATACACAGATACAATACAGAAAGCAATCTGAATTATATACAAACAAATAATTAGTGGAAGCTTGAAGAAGGTTGCTATTTCCAACATCTTGCCTTCACAAAGCTCACGTACTACTTAGGTATCAAATTCAACAGCCGTAGAAGATCCCGGATGTGCAGGTCTCAAAATCTATAAAATGTTCAGGAAAACAGCATGTTACACACAGTAAATGTTTTTGTGCCAAAAAAAAATTCTGCACAGAAAAAATATGTGCATTTTCTCCATAGAATAAGTTCTACACTGAAAAAAATATTTTTGTCCGGTTATTCCAACATTTGAGATAGTCCTTTTGTTTCAACTTGTTCAAAAACATTTTTGAATCATCTTCCCATTGTTGTTCCTGTTGTTCATTTGTTCAGTCACTTCCGACTCTTTGTGACCTTATGGACCAGCCCACGCCAGAGCTCCCTGTTGGCTGTCACCACCCCCAGCTCCTTCAAGGTCAAGCCAGTCACTTCAGGGACACCATCCATCCATCCATCCATCTTGCCCTTGGTCGGCCCCTCTTCCTTTTTCCTTCCCTTTTCCCCAGCATCATTGTCTTCTCCAAGCTTTCCTATCTTCTCATGATGTGGCCAAAGTACTTCATCTTTGCCTCTACTATTCTTCCCTCCAATAAGCAGTCAGGTTTTATTTCCTGAAGTGTGGACTGGTTGGATCTTCTGGCGGTCCAAGGCACTCTCAGAACTTTCTTCCAGCACAACAGTTCAAAAGCATCTCTCTTCCTTCGCTCCGCCTTCCCTGTGGTCCAGCTCTCACATCCGTAAGTGACTATGGGGAATACCATTGCTTTGACTATGCGGATCATCGTTGCCAGTGTGATGTCTCTACTCTTCACTATTTTATCATGATTGGTCATTGCTCTCCTCCCAAGAAGTAAGCGTCTTCTGATTTCCTGGCTGCAGTCTGCATCTGCAGTAATCTTTGCATACTAACCATTAATTCACCATGCTATTTGACTTCAGTTTAAGTACCATTGCATAATGCAATGGAGGCATGAGACCTGCAGTTTGGTGAGGCATCAGATGTTTAAAAACGATGTAAAACTACAGATCAGAGGATTCCATAGCACTGAGCCATGGCACTTAAAACTGGTGTCAAACTGCATTAGTTCTGTGGTGTAAATGCACCCAGAGGAGCAAACTAGCGTGCCATTGTTTAAGGACTTGAAAGTTCCTAATTGAAACTAGCCTGGCTGTTCTTCTGTTATCTATTTCATTTATTTATTTATTGTCTTTTATTTATTCAGTGATGCTTTCTAAGGAGCAAAGGATAATGGGAGGATAGAGAGGAGAAAAATGATTTGAATAACTATGGGTTTTTGACAGAATTATACAGGAAGTGCTATTGACTGCCAGACTAGCCAGATCAATTATTTTTAAATAAGAAAAAAAAACACTCTGGAATTGTGATTGGTATTCAGCAGGGAAAAACAAGGTACTTGCATTGCTGAGCAAATGATTAGTCATAAATTTTAGGAACACTCCAAGTGGTGCCATGATAAATTTAAAGCTGCAGTACAGGAGAGACACGTTGTATTTACACCTTCCGTTTCTATAAAATCCTGGCATATTTCCACTGGTTTCCAGGATCTCTTCAGCATTCTGCAGCAGTATCTAAAATACCTGCAGAGATGACCAGTCTATGTTTTATTGCGTATTTTTTTTACCTGCAAAACAAAATAAGGCATCCTTGGAGCTTGGAAGTAACTAATTATAAATATCTGGTCACTTGTAATTAGTTGCTTATCCCAGTAATGAATGTCTAATATGTAACTAATATATCTATCTATCTATCTATCTATCTATCTATCTATCTATCTATCTATCTATCTAAATAAATAAATAAATAAATAAATAAATAAATAAATGTAATATTCGTTTGTGGGATTAACATAACTCAAAAACCACTGGATGAATTGACACCAAATTTGGACACAATACATGTATCAGGCCAACAAGCAACCATCACTCATAAAAACACTGAAAAACACAGCAGAAGAGACTTAAAAAGCCAAAAAAAAAACCATTACAATGAATCCGCAAAACCACACACACACACACACATATATACATGCAAACACACATATATACAAATACACACAAAAAACACATATACAGAGACAGGGCCACAGCAAAGTGTGGCAGAGGACAGCTAGTTGTGAATAAAAATGACACTTTGCAGACAGATCCAAAATTGCTACAGATCTAAGATTGAAACTAATATGTAACTAATATGTCTCATATGTAACTAATACATTTTGAATAAAAGCGACACTTTGCAGACAGATCCAAGACTGATACAGACTGAAATTGCAATAACAACAACATTTTATTTAGAGTCCGCCCTTCTCTCTGGGGGGACTCAGAGCGGACTATGGTATATATAAACAGACACAGGCAAACATTCAATGCCTTATTACTATGACATACAACAAGACACAAACACACAGACAAAGGCAAAGGCTTCTCATTTCATTTCCAGCTCTGGAGGTGGTGCTCATTTTCCATTTCCAAGTTGAGGAGCCTGTGTCCATAGACACCTACTGGCCGTGTGTTTGACACCCGAAGCAGTACCAACTGATCTACTCACATTTGCATGTTTTTGAACTGCTAGGTTGGCAGGAGCTAGGGCTAACAGCGGGAGCTCACTTTGTCTCACGAATTCAAACTTCCAACCTTTATGTCAGCAGTTCAGCACACAAGGGTTTAACTCATTGTGCCACCACAGCTCCTTATATAGAAGCTTGTGTCATGGTATAGGAGACACATACCATAGGAAACTGTAAGAAACTGTGCTAAAACACACATATGATTAAAAAAAGAAACATGAGATAAGGCTCTAAATCATTTTTGAGGCAACTGCTACATATTTAGGAACCATATTCAAAGGTTGCCATGTGTACCAAGTAGCAAAAGAAATTTTGGATGGCTCTTTGGGGGAGTTTGTTACATATTTAGTACCTTAAAGCTGTGATGTCACTAAATGATGAAAGAGAAATATCAAATGGATCGTGTGATCTGTTTGAGCTGCTAAGGCAACAACAAGGAGGAGGAGGAGAAAGTTTATTTTATATCACAGTCTAGTGGCTTACTCTTAATTTAGTCTGAATTTATTTGCCTTTCATTTTTGAGCCTGAAGTTGTGATTCCTGCACTTCTCCTTCTTTGGAAAGCAACGTGTTATAGACTTTCCCATCATGAGTAGCTATGAAACCTTTCCAAGTCATAAATTAATCCGCTTTGTATATTTTACAAAGACTAAGCTTTCTTTATTTATTAGGTGATGGTCATTGCTCATGTTCTGCTTGCAAATACTACTTTTCCCTCTTATGAGAGACACAAATGTTCAAAATTGTGTACTACCACATTTCATTGATTCTAAGGACCTTGCAGAAAGGTTTTCTGCTTTAAACTGGATTATATGAGTCCGCACTGCCAGATAATCTGGAATACACAGAAAACCTGAAATCAGATCCTGGGATACAGTGCCCCTTCTACACTGTCATATAAAATCCAGATTATCTGCTTTTTATGCCTAAAATGCCATCAGTTGAAAGCTAAATGCAGAGTGATTCCAGCCGTAAAAGCCTTCAACAATACATTGAACATCCACACACATACACACACACACAATGCACTGTAACATATACCGTGAATGTGTGTTTGCTGCAAAATGCCATTTTGACTTCAAGTATTCATCTTTGTTATAAAATGGAGAACTTACCTGACATACTGGTAACTCTCTTTTGTACAAAGCCCAAGCTTTTGGCTTTCTGTTTTTAGAGGCAGTTGTCACTAAGGTTGCCAAGTGAAATGAGAAAAGGCTCTTTCTCTTCCATGTTGTGTACAACAGGAATTTCAGTTGGTGTTGCAGACTATACAAGCATCACCTGCTGGAAGTCCTTCCATACAACCATTAAAGAGGCAGAAGTCCTGCTTCTCATTTCACCCAGGCCCTTCCACACAGCCCTATATCCCAGAATATCAAGGCAAAAAATCCCACAATATCTGCTTTGAATGGGGTTATCTCAGTCCACACTCAGGAAATGTGGGATTTCCTGCCATGATATTCCAAGATATAGGGCTGTGTGGAAGGGTCCTCAGCTGCCACCTTTACCTGTCCTAAACAGGACAATGAAGATGCATTATGTGCTTAGTTAACCAACCCTTCTCTATCCTCCCTTCCTTTTGCAAACAATTTCAACTGGACCTTTTTACTCCCTCCCTTTCTGGAAGTATGAGAGTTGAATGAAAAGTAATGCCTCTACCTTTGTAACTCCTCAAGAGATGGCAGTACTGGTATGCGGCAGGTACTGGCTAGTTCAGTAGACTCTCCTCTACAGTTCCATTTTGATGGGAAGCCTTAGCATTGAACAGTTGTGTTGTTCAAGTACAAAGTATGGAACCCTGCGCAGACGGTCGGTCAATGCGACTTAAGCAACGTGCAGTCATTCAATTCTTCACAGCAAAAGACTCACCTCAATATCAACACATTCACCATAAACAGCTTGCATTCGCTGATGAATCTCCTTTAGGGTGATGCCTTCTGCTGTCAAGAATTCAATGACTGTATGTTGCTTAAGTTGCATTGAGCGACCGTCTGCATAGGGTTCCATACTTCACACTAACAACGCAACCGTTCAATGCTCAGGCTTCCTGCCAAAATGGAACTGTAGAGGAGAGTCTACTGAACAAGCCAGTACCTGCTGCATACCAGTACTGCCATCTGTTGAGGAGTTACAAAGGAGGAGACATTACTTTTAATTCAACTCTCGTGTGTCTGTGTGTGTGTGTGTACAAGCTGTCCCCTGCTACGCGTTGCTGTGTCCCAGTCTGGTAATCTGGAAAATAAAGTAATGAGAAAGCATTGGTTTCTAATATATATATTGTCTTTATGCTTGTAGGTAAAGAGAATTTCTTGCAATTTCTTTGTGAGTGTTGATGTTGAGATTGTCAGGTTTGCCTACTCTGAAACAGGCAATATCATTGTCCTTCTTTAGGGGTCCCTTTCAAATCTATGATACTATATCTCTCTGTGTGTAAATCATATATATCTATCTATATCTATGGCTGGATGGCTCTTTATTACATTTTCTTGCCTGGTGAAGGGAGTTGGACTGGATGGCCTTATGTATTTTCTGTTGGTCATGAGGGTTCTGTGTCGGAAGTTTGCCCCAATTCTGTCATTGGTGGGGTTCAGAATGCTCTTTGACTGTAAGTGAACTATAAATCCTGGTAACTACAACTCCCAAATGTCAAGGTCTATTTCTCCCAAACTCCATTTGTGTTCATATTTGGGCATATTGAGTATTCGTGCGAAGTTTGGTCCAGATCCATCAATGTTTAAGTCCACAGTGCTCTCTGGTTGTAGGTGAACTACAACTCCCAAACTCAAGGTCAATGCCCATCGAACCCTTCTAGTGTTTTTTATTTGTCATGGGAATCCTGTGTGCCACGTTTGGTTCAATTCCATCATTGGTGGAGTTCAGAGTGCTCTTTGATTGAAGGTGAACTATAAATCTCAGCAACTGCAACTCCCAAATGACAAAATCATTTTTAAGTGATGGTCACTCCTTGGGTTAGTAGGTGTCTTGTGGCCAAATTTGGTGACAATTCGTCCAGTGGTTTTTGAGTTATGTTAATCCCACAAATGAACATTACATTTTTATTTATATAGAGAGAGAGAGAGAACCCAAAAACCACTTACAAAGGGAGCCCCAGTTACCCAGAGCAGATATTGAAGGCTGGTGGAGGTCTATGGGGTTCCACCACCATGCAAATATCTGTGACTACTTTTGTATCTATATCTATATGCAACCACAACTGGATTGACAGAACTGCTTCTGCCAGTGGGAGTCTTCCACTGAACCTTGGTCTCCATACCCTTCAGATGATGTCACAGCACACCTGGACTTCATATTTATGGACCAGACTTGTTAAAGATGGACACGAACCAAATGAGTCTCATCCTCCTCCTGCTATTTCTGGTATTTTTATGAATTGTGCATAACTCAGGACAACCCAGATGTCTCAACAAAGAACAGGTGCCTTCTGTATTATTATCCATTGCTTTTAAAAATAAACCAATCTATGACAAGAGATATGTAGAAATACTGCACTAAACATAGGCTGGTTTCTGTTTAGTTTCCCTCTGCAATGAAAATGTATACTGAAAAGTCATGAAACAGAGGGCCCTCCTACATTATCATACAATCCAGATTATCAAAGTCTGGAAGGGCCCGTAGTGCTCCTCAAAGTAGCAATGGAAAGACACAATTCTGGCCCTTTCTTCACCACCATATAAAATCCAGATTATCTGCTTTGAACAGGATTACGGTATGTGAGCCTACATTGCCATATAATCCAGTTCAAAGCAGATAATCTGGATTTAATATGATGGTGAAGAAAGGGCCAGAATTGTGTCTTTCCATTGCTACTTTGAGGGACACTACGGGCCCTTCCAGACAGGCCCTATATCCCAGGATCGAATCCCAGGTTTTCTGTTTATTCCAGATTATTGGACAGTGGGGAGCCATATAATCCAGTTTAAAGCTGAAAACCTGGGATCAGATCCTGAGATAAAGGGCCTTTCTGGAAGAGTTCTTAGAATCAACGAAATGTGGTAGTACACAATTTTGAACATTTGTGTTTCTCATAAAAGAGAACATTAGTCTGGGCCCTTTCCACACAGCCCTATATCCCAGAATATCAGGGCAGAAAATCGCACAATATCTGCTTTGAACTGGGTTATCTGAGTCCACACTCAGATAATGTGGGATTTTCTGCCTTGATATTCTGGGATATAGGGCTATATGGAAGGGCCCCAAAAGAGCCCTACATTATTGTAGTAATGTAAATATTGGTTTATTCACTGTACCTCTCCTGCATACTTCACCAACTGATGCTGAAGCAACATTATTGTTGGGTTGTTGTAGGATTTTTTGGGCTATACGGCCATGTTCTAGAGGCATTCTCTCCTGACGTTTCGCTGCATCTATGGCAAGCATCCTCAGAGGTAGTGAGGTCTGTTGGAACTAGGAAAATAGATTTATCTATCTGTGGAATGACCAGGGTGGGGCAAAGAACTCTTGTCTGTTGGAGCTAGGTGCGAATGTTTCAAATGACCACCTTTATTAGTATTGTTGTTGTTGTTATTTATGTTAGAAACTGCAAGTCGCTTCTGGTGTGAGAGAATTGACCGCCTGCAAGGACATTACCCAGGGGACACCCGGATGTTTTTGACGTTTTCCCATCTTTGTGGGAGGCTTCTCTCATGTCCCCGCACAGGGAGCTGGAGCTGACAGAGGGAACTCATCCGCGCTACCTACGACGTGTCGGTCTTCAGTCCTGTCGGCACAAGGGTTTAACCCATTACACCACCGGGGCTCCTTAACATTATATTAATTTATTGGGTTTTTTCTATATCACTTTTCTCCCTAAATGGGAGCCAAAGTGTCTCCCCAAAATAAATCATTTATGAAACCTTAACTCAGGACCCTTCCAAACAGCCATATAACCCAGAATATTATAACCCAGATAATCCACAATATCTGCTTTGAACTAGATTATCTGAATCCACACTGCCATATATTCCAGTTCAATGTGGATTTTATACAACTGTGTGGAAGTGGCCTATGAAAATTTTAAAACAATTTTTAAAAACCCACATTAAACAATGAAAAGATAGACAGAAAATAAAACCAATCACTAAAAACTATGAGACCCCAATAAGAAGCTTTTTTGCTCACACGCTAAAATCCTGCTTAAATAAAAAGACCTTTTCCAGCTGGCAAAGTGAAAGAATAATTATACTAAAAAAAAATGTACGACAAAGTCATACGCCGCTGGTCTAGATAATACTGTAAGATGACATAGACAAATGCATGAAAATTAATGTCACGCAAGAGCTGTAGAAGGAAAGGGATGAGATGCACAGAATGAAGCAGAGAGGGGAGCTCCTCAAGGCACAGGAAGACTGGCGCACAAGAATATATTGCAATATCAATATTGCTTGATCCCTGGTCATGAGATAGAGAGGAGAGTGAAACACAAACCAAGATCATGTTTGTGCTTATTGGCATTTAAATTGGTATGCAACATTGGAATGGGAAAGGCGAGCATCTAGGATTCACTCTGAACAGATGAAGCACTATTTGATGCCTTGGGCAAATTGTCTGGCATCAAGAAAGGGCAACCCTGAGCCCTCCATATGGCAGAATCATAGAGTCGAAAGAGACCAGCCAACCTGTCTAGCCATGAAGGAATGTTGCAGCAGATAGGAGATAATATCAAGAGAGATCCTTTCCGGAGAAAGAAAAGTACGTTTATTTCCAGCTGGGACTCTGGTGAGGAGTTGTGTCCAAAAGCAAACCAGAGTGAGGATAAAGGTGTTGACTGTGCCCTTTATACCTCGTACAAATGCTGGCAAACAAAGAAACATGCTTCTACATACATTGACATCATTCACTGTGTCACTTTAGCATCATAGAAATATCAAATTCTATCTTCTTGGTAGTGGCCCCTTGGCTGTGGAACGCCCTACCCACAGACATCAGATTAGCTCCCTCATTAATGGCATTTCGGAAGAAAGTAAAAACCTGGTTATTTGAACAGGCGTTTGAATAGGCAGTGCAATGAATTACAATGAATTATAGGAAATCAGTACAACGGATGACGAGCTTGGAATATGACTTTAGTTATGAGACGCCAGTGTGTTGTTTATTGATGTTGTTGATGGTTATTGATGTTAATTGCTTATTGTATTATTGTGTTAACTGTCTTTTAAATGGCTGTACGATGTTTGTATTGAATTTTTTGCCGCTACTTGTTGTTAACCGCTCTGAGTCGCCTAATTGGCTGAGAAGAGCGGTATACAAATAAAGTAAATAAATAAATAAATATCTTACAACATGCGAAAGGCATGTCTCTGTATTTCTTTCTAAAGAGCAGCATACAGCTTACATTCATCAATCAAGGGGCCTACTTTGACCTCTCAGGAGGGAAGGGGGATAGGCTCCTTACTTAGAACAAAGATGCTGGGCTATGTTGTACCAGTCTCTCTGGGATGTTAAGATAACAGATCCCCCTTCTCCCCCTTTTAATACAGATCTCCTTCTGCATTCTCTCTGTCCTGCAACTTTCTAACACAGAGATAACCTGATTTTTCTTACATTTCAGTGCTGGTAAAGTACATACAATTTATGTATAAATAAATATCTATTTTTCCAATATCTCCTCATCAGGAACAATCAAAATACTCCTGACAGATGGCCATTGAGCTTCTGTCTAAGAAACTCCAGAGAAGGAGATATAATTATAGTCCGGTGGCATATTCCACTGTTGAACAGCTCTTACTGTCAGGCAGTTCTTCCTAATGTGGAATCTCGTTTCCTGTAATCCGCGTCCTCGTTTCTGGAGGAGGAGAAGTGGAATTCATTTCAGAGTAAACATGCATAGGATTATGTGGCACGTGTAACAATTACTTTCCTTTTTCGAGGACGGCTTGCCATTGGAGATGGATTCATTGGGACAGTTATTTTAGGAGATTTTCCGAGTGCCTGTCTGCTGCATCCATTAGCATTGTGTGGCTGTCTCAAAATGCTGGATTGTGTGCAAGCATCAAGAACGCCCAGACAGCACTTCCAATGTTATACTGTCATTTTTTTCCCTAAGAAGGGAACATTTTTTAAAGAGATGACTTTGGAAATAAACATGTATTCATCCCTCATCCCTCCCTGGGGACATACGCTTAAAATAAATTCCTTTAACTAGCATTGTTTCCAAGGGTGCTGGAAACATCTGTAAACTTAAAGGAAATTGATTTTGCATAAGCATTGGAAAAAGCTGTGATGCGTTTTGCTTTCTGGGGGGCATGCCTAGTGTTCAGTGAACCAAAGATCAGACAACAGGTCCTTTCACATTATGCACTATTTTCAGACTATGGAATTATAGCTTTACATTATGTAACAGAAATTGAAAATAATTCTCTTCCTGGTTTGAAAGTGTTATTTCCTGTTTCATTGTGCAGTACTTACCTTGCAAGTAGTTGTTTTTGTAGCTGCCACAAACCATGTTGAATTGGTTGAGATTCTATGGCCCCTTCTACACCGCCAAATAATTCAGGTTATCAAAGCTTTGAACTGGGTTATATGGCCGTATAGACTAAGGGCCCTTCCAGACAGGCCCTGTATCCCAGGATCTAATCCCTGGTTATTTGTTTATTCCAGATTATCTGGCAGTGCGGACTCATATAATCCAGTTTAAATCCAAAAACCTGGAATCAGATCATATATTGTCATCCCACTGGAGCATTGCAGCGCACCCAAATACCTGGGAGTCACTCTGGACCGTACTCTTACCTACAAGAAGCATTGCCTGAACATCAAGCAAAAAGTGGGTGATAGAAACAATATCATACAAAAGCTGACTGTCACAACCTGGGGATCACAACCAGATACAGTGAAGACATCTGCCCTTGCGCAGTGCTACTCTGCTGCTGAGTATGCATGCCCGGTGTGGAACACATCTCACCACACTAAAAAACAGTGGATGTGGCTCTTAATGAGACATGCCGCATTATCACGGGGTGTCTGCGCCCTACACCACTGGAGAAATTACACTGCTTAGCCGGTATTGCACCACCTGACATCCGCCGGGAAGTAGCAGCCAATAGTGAAAGGACCAAGGCAGAGACATCTCCAGCTCATCCCGTTTGGGTATCAGCCAGCACGTCAACGACTTAAATCTAGACATAGTTTTCTAAGATCTACAGAGACACTCGCTGGAACACCTCAGCAAGCGAGAGTCCAAAAGTGGCAGGCTCAAACCCAGAACCTCAATCAATGGCTGATACCAAATGAGAGACTCCCCCCTGGGCACACAGAAAACTGGGCGACTTGGAAGGCGCTGAACAGAATGCGCTCTGGCACCACGAGATGCAGAGCCAACCTTAAGAAATGGGGCTACAAAGTGGAATCCTCGGCATGCGAGTGTGGAGAAAAGCAAACCACTGTCCACCTGCTGCAATGCAACCTGAGCCCTGCCACATGCACAATGGAGGACCTTCTTGCAGCAACACCAGAAGCACTCCAAGTGGCCAGCTACTGGTCAAAGGACATTTAATCAACTACCAAACTCACAAATTTTGTATTATGTCTGTTTGTTTGCTTTGTTCTGTTAGAAATGTAATATAATTGAATGGCTGCCCTGACACGAAATAAAAAAAAAAGATCATATATGTCCACTTCTTGCCTCTCAAGTCTCAAGATTGAGTAAGCCGACTCTGGCATCTCCTCCCAAAAACCGCATTATGCCCAGTCCTTTCTCATGTGTGCACATGTACACACATATACATGCACGTGTATATTAAGCAGAGTATTGTGTTAACATTATTTGTGAACCTTTTTTCTCATCTCGCCTCTTAAACAACCTTACAGCTTCAAATTTTTAATTTCAAACCTTCACAGCCTTGCAAGTTGGTTATTCTGCATTTACTTTGGTCATTTATGAAACTCTACTATACTATTTGCTATTCCCCCATGTGACTACGTGTGTATATGATTGCTTCTTAAAATACAATTCTCTAAGGTCATGCTTGGGAACATTGGCGGTCTTGATGCTGAAACTGGTTTGTTTTTTTTTAAACCCTGGCAGCCATGCCTAAGACATGCATCATGAATCCTGAGATCAGCAATTTCTAACAATCCCTCCTTAGCTCTGATGCTGTACACAAGAATGGAGCTGTGAAGCGTTTGCATTGAGAAACTCTGATCGCTTTGGAGAGCAAGCAAATCAAACATTGTACTAACCTCAAAAATATCACAGAAGCGTACTGCTGGAAGGGGTCCAGAGAGTTCACTTGCCCAATATCCTGCTGTAAAACACTATTCCATGCACTAGCTCATACTTACTGAAGATCAGAGGCGTAGCTGGGTGGGGTGGAAGAGACAAAATTAGAGCATTGCCTGCTTGCAAATATGAACTCTCTCATGAAATTTTCCTTCAGGCACTGCAATAACTTAAAACATAATGTGAACATTTAGGTATCCAAAGAGTGAATGGGAAAGCAAAGTTATCAAGGAATGTGAACAAAGCGAATAGTTATAGATGGGAATGATTTTCAGTATCCCAGTTGCTGCAATGCTGGAAATTTGGGGACTGGGGAATTCTTTATTTAGGGGCAACATCCATATTTTGGTCCTCTCATTTGCTGTACCCCAGCCCTTTGGAAGAGTACTTTTCATGGGTTGTTGTAGGTTTTTTCGGGTTATATGGCCATGTTCTAGAGGCATTCTCTCCTGACGTTTCGCCTGCATCTATGGCAAGCATCCTCAGAGGTTGTGAGGTCTGTTGGAACTAGGAAAAAGTTTATGTATCTGTACATTCCATACCAATCTAGTGTGTTGAAAGAGGTTAGTTTGGGGAGGAAGAGGCTACATAATAACAAGACAGACCTACAGAACTTAACTATTCTACAAAGCTATGTAAATAACTTTTTCAAGCTTTAAGGCCAATTCACACGTCATGGTAAAATCAACCTTACCTTCACCTTGCTGATAGCCAAAATCCCAAAATTTCTAATATTAAAGGTTTCACACAGTCTGTTAAATTCATCTTATCATATTGTTGTTGTCATTAATTGCTTTCACGTGGATTTTACGAATAAGAGACCTCCAAGTCATCTTGTGACTTCCCTGATTGAATCCATCCAGCTGGAATCAGGTCTTCCTCTTTCCCACTGCCCTCCATGTTACTATCTTTCCTAATGAATCATTTTTTCTCATGATATGTCCAAGGTACAATAGTTTCAATTTAGTCGTTTTGGCTAAATGGGAGAATTCAGGCCCAACTTGCCTTTGTACTTTCTGCCCTGATGTTCCAGATCATTCTTATTTTCTGCTAGTAGTACGGGGTGATCTGCATGTTTAAAATTGTTGATGTTCCTTCCTTCACTCTTTATGTATCCTCTCGTCAAGACTAATCCTGATTTACGTATACTCCAGTTTCTCTTCAGATCGTATCATATATGTTAAACTGATTGTGTGATTAAATACATCCATGCCCAATTCCCTTGTCAATTAGAAACAATTCCATTTCTCTGTGCTCTGTCCTAACAGTGGTCTCTTGACTTGAATAAAGGTTTCCCCTTGACATTAAGTCTAGTTGTGTCCGGCTCTGGGGGTTGGTACTCATCTCTATTTCTAAGCCAAAGAACTGGCATTGACTGTAGACACCTCCAAGGTCGTGTGGCCGGCATGACTGCGTAGAACGCCATTACTTTTCCACTGGAGCGGTACCTATTGATCCACTCACATTTGCATGTTTTCGAACTGCTAGGTTGGTAGAAGCTGGGGCTAACATAGGGAGCTCACCCCACTCCCTGGATTCAAGCCAACATTTTGGTCAGGAAGTTGAGCAGCTCAGCGGTTTAACCCGCTGCACCACCAGGGGCTCCGTCAAGTTACACAAATGTTGTGGCAAATCCATTTCTTAATAAGCAACTCAGAGTGAATCCTGATTTGTGCTTTGCTACAAATTATAAAGCATAGGCTGATTTTTTTAAAAAAATTCTTGAGTGTGGTCCACTATTCAACGTGTACACAATATGATCCCAAGTGCCTTTCCTTTCCCAAACCCAGCTTCGATCGCTGGCATTTCTCAGTCCATATAACAGTCTTTGTTGTAAAATACTGAGCATCACTTATTGCAATGTTCCTGTGGTTACTGCAACCCCTAGTGTTGCCTTCCTTTGGGGACTGCAATGCATTCGAGTGTTTCCAATCTGTGGGCCATTTTTGTTTTTGTTTTCCATATTTATAACCAGATTATAGTTAGAACTGGAGTACATTGTCTCTGTAAACTGGCTGAAATGTCATCTGTTCCTGGTGATTTATTTCTCCAAAGAGCTTCCTCTTCACTTTCTAAACCAAGTTCATGTGATTCTTCCTCTAATGCACCTGTCAACATTTCATCTCTTATATATATATATATATATTTGTGCAATGATTCCATTGTCTTTTTATTTCTACTTGGTCATGTACTGTACTGCCCTATTAGTCATAGAGCATCCCCAACCATGGTTTAACTTTCCCTTTGATTTCTGAGATCTTGCTGAAGAGCTCTCTTGTTCTTCCTTTTTTGTTGTAACCTTCTATTTCTTTGCACTGATAGTAGTTTTCCTTGTCCCTGTAAATAAAAAGTTGCATTCCGGTTCTTACTCTATTTCAATTACCTTTTACATTTAATAGTAATAATAATAATAATAATAATAATAATAATAATAATAATAATAATAATTTTATTTATATACTGCTCTATCTCGCCGAAGGGACTCAGGACAGTTTCCAAGTATCAACACCAGCACATACAGAATCACAACATAGGCAAAAATAACAATACTAACAACGTAAGCATAACTACTTGAAGAGTTTCATGTCATCCATTGACTCTGAGGTCTTTTTGGCTGCAGAAAGTGTCTTTTTTGCATTCTTCCATGGAAATGTCCCTCACTTCAGTCCAGTGTGCTTCTGGTTCCGGGTCAATTGGGCTTAAAAGTGTACATCGATTTTTTTCACCTTTAAATTTTTAATCTTTAAATTCTATAGGGATGTTCTTCTGGTTGTACTTCAGCATGATACTTAGTTTAGTGTTATTTGAGCTTTACTCTAATTTTTGCTACCAGTAATTCCACAATTTTGTTTTTACAAAGAGAATGGAGCTTCTCCATCTTTTGCTTCCAACTATGTAGCCTATTTGATTTCTATATTGGTCATCAGGAGACGTTCATATATATATATAGTCACTTGTTGGGTTGCTTACTTTCTATATTAAATGTATTGCATACAAATACTACAACTATTTGCAATTTTAAAAGTCAAAAAAAGATTACGAGAGGAGGGGAGGAACAAAAAAGAGAGACAGACAGATTGAATGGAGACTTGATCAAATTGTAGAATATTTGACATGTAATGGGGTAAACGTATAGAAAGATTGCTTTGGGTTCATTTTGATCCACGCTCCATTCAGATAAAACAAAACATTGTATTATTAGTAGAAATGGCTTGACCTCTCTCCAAAATCTATAGAAGCAGCTGTGGGTTAAAAAAAATAGCAAGACAATATCCTTCTACTGGTAGGTAACTTGCGGTGAATATATTCCAAAGTAAACAAAACCAATGTATTGTCGAAGGCTTTCATGGCTGGAATCACTGGGTTGTTGTAGGTTTCTTCGGGCTGTATGGCCATGTTCTAGAGGCATTCTCTCCTAACGTTTCGCCTGCATCTATGGCAAGCATCCTCAGAGGTAGTGAGGATGCTTGCTCTGAGGACACTTGCCATAGATGCAGGCGAAAAGTCAGGAGAGAATGCCTCTAGAACATGGCCATATAGCCTGAAAAAACCTACAACAACCCAGTAAACAAAACCACTTTGACTAATATTATGTATGGATTCTGTCTGTATTGAACCACACTTGAATTAGTCCACTTCCCATCCAGTTCACATTCATGCCACTAAGTGCCTTTATGGAAACTCCTGGTTAACTTTGTCCATTTTATAATGACTAATTTACATTGGATCAAACCCTGAAAGAGGTATAAATAAGCATTCTGTGTATTTGTGGTAGTATCCTATCTGCTTTTGGAAGCAATCTCAAACACTCATCAATAGACTTCTCCAATTCTATTACAAAACAAATTACCTTAACCACAGCTCAAGACAAAGTAGTGGCAACTACAATTTCTGAAGACACTTTAAATATTTTTAATAATTCTTCTAGCATCCAGTTTAGTCTTTTTAATGAACAGTGTGCTGGCCTATGTCTTTTGTTGCCAAATCAGGGCTTACATTTAAGATCTGGCCTCACTGGGATCCATCCGCACTGGGAATCTCTGTGTGACATTTTAATTCTGAACATGTGATTTTTATTATATATACAAAAAGTTTTACAAAAGATTCCTTTGTCCACGTGCAGAACACCTTACCACAATTTTCCATGTGCTTCCCTTGCAGTTCTGATTTCTGAGAGTGTCTCTAATTTCTTTTTTGAAACCCAACCAAAATTATACTATTTCCTGAACCCTACATGTTGGTTTACAATAAGGCAAAAGGCAAACTGGAGTTTACTGTGGTGAGACCATTTCAGTTCAGGAACAGGGGAAGCATCTTAGGCTGAGAATGCCTAGAGATCGTTGCCCTATAACACCAAAATGGTGATGAACTGGTGTTAAGAAGACTCTTCTGCCAAAATATGACTTTATACTCTTTCTCAGCTTCTCTTGGATATGGTTATCCATGTTTCTTCCTTTGGTGATGTGACAAGCTCAAACTTGGTGTTCAAGACTTGACCTTTCACAGGGTGCAGGTGAAGTTTTCTCACAATCACACTCAGCAGGACTGTCGCAACCGCATAGGCAAACCTAGCGATCAAAAAAGAGACAGAAATTGAGAAGACAAGAGAGATTCTAGGACAACTGAGCAGAACTTGTTAACTGAAGGCAATAATTTGAAATGGTATGTGTTGTATTTATATTTTTTATCATCATTATTATTTTATTGTATTTTATATTTAACATTTTATTTGTTTAGTTGTTCTTTCATATTATCCATTTTTTCTGTTTCTGTTTTAATTCATATTTGGAGTAAGACTGAATAATAACTATCATAGTTGTTATTATCACTACTATTTTAAAGAATATTTAAAATGGTATTTTCTAACTACTAATAATAAAACAGGAGCAAATAACTCTTCAGATAATGAGGTAATGTGGCATTATTATTGTCAATATTAATATCATTATAATTGCTTATCATTTGAAGAGTGACATATAGGAAGTCCCCAAGTTACAGACAAGATAGGTTGTGTAGATTTGTTCTTGAATTTGTTTGTAAGTTGGAACAGGGACGTTTTTAAAGTGTAACTTCAGCAAAATGTAAATATTTTTTAGTTTTTGGATAACACAGGGAAAGGTTAACACTCCTGAGATATTTATTCTGCTGTCTGTGCCCCTGTTCAGAAGATTTCACTTCACTTTCTATCCTTGGGATAATTTGATTCTGAAAAATTTGGGTTGTTGTGGAAACAAGGATTGATGCTAAAGCTTTCCCCATGAGAACTCTTTCAGGAGTGAATTTCCATTCTGAGGGGAAGATGTCTCTCACTTCCTGTTGTCTCACCCCTGTTTTTAACTATGAGTCATTTGTAAGTCAGATGTCTGTAACCCAGGGATTGCCTGTATTCCTTTTTTGTTCCTAGGAGTATTATTTATTTATTTATTTATTTACTTACTTACTTACTTCATTTATATACCGCCTTTCTCAGCCCTTGGGTGACTCAAAGCGGTTAACAATAGCAAAATTCAATGCTCAACATCATAAAAAGAGTACTAGTATTTTTGTTACTACTACTAATAATAATAATAATCCCACTCTTTCCCTAATATTAAGACTCAATATAGTTGCCACAAGTGAAAATAGAACTAATCAAATCCATCAAAACAGAAGTTTAGCAAAACAGCAAAATATTAAAAATCCTAGATATTATTATTATTATGTTTATTTATACCCTGCTTTATCTCTCCCAAAGGAGACTTAAAGTGACTTACACTAAAAGTATGATATCAAAAACAAGTTTTAGAAAGTGCATGACTAACACAAATTTGTGAAAACGAACATTTCAGACCGAGGACAAAGCCTCTGTGGATGATGATGGAGGTAGAGTGGCCACCTCAACATGTCATATGGACAAGGGATAGGGAATCAGCCCAAACAGAAAGCTGCTCTTGTTCAATTTGGGGTGATTCCTTCCAGACTCATTAGTCAGGAGGGATCTTCTTGCAGAGCACAGACAACGGGGATTGGAATGGAGATGGGAACAAGAAGTCCAGTAACTTTCCCCCATCCACTTCACTTGGGGCCCAAGCGAGAATGAATACCAAAGATCACAGACTCCATCACATAGACAGAACTAGATGAATGCTACCAAAACTTCAGAAGGAATGGATCACTCCCACTTTTTTTTAAAGACAAAAAAAATTATGTGCTATTCCCTCACCTTAGTTCAGGGCATTCCTGGCTTCCTGAAAAACCCATAAGGGAGAAGTTTTTCATTGCAGATTCATCACTGAACCTGTCAGGATCAAACCTAAAATGGGATGATAGTAGTGAAAAGGCAGAAGACAGTGATTAGTGGACTTCCTACAAAAGCTGATCAGGAAAAAGTCATCTCAACACATTGAGAAACAGATCGGCACAAAATCCAGGCCCCTTCTCCACTGTTATACAAAATCCGGATTATCTGCTTTGAACTGGATTATATGGCAGTGTAGACATATAATCCAGTTCAAAGCAGATGAACTGGATTATGTGTTCATCTGTTTTGAACTGTGTGATTTCACAGAGTGTGATTTCACAGAGACCACAATGAAGAAGGGGCTACAATGGGTCCCTGTTGTTTGGATCAATCCTAACCCTCGATTCTGCACCATTTGGTTGGAGCGTTGCCATGTAATTTCTCCTGCTCCTGCTTCTTTCCCTGCTGCCTGCGCTGAGCCGCCTCCCGTTTTTTTCCCTCAACCCAGCTGGCATGTGAACAAATGTGCACACAGGAGGCAATGATTCATTAGAAAGAAAAGCTTGTTTCACCATCGGGTCAGCGAGGTTTTTAAAACAAGCAATTACACAGCCTGGCCCAAATTAATGCTAAGAATCCCATAATTAAAGGATTGACAAGGCAGGAAGGTGATGCCGGGTTGCTTACTTCCACAGAGGGGGGAAAAGTATTTACTGCAACACATAATACTGATTAGAGGTCACACCAGAACATGTGCACAATTGTCAAAAGCACGGTGTTTTACTGGATACCAGATCCTTATTAAAATCCAAGTCGTCAACTGTATGTTACAGTTCTCCACCTTCCTCTTCTTCATGGCCAATGAGAATTTGTTTTCCTGTAAATTCCAGCTGGCCTTTTTATAAGAGCAATGTGAAAAATATAACACTCTCCAAGGTTGTAACCAGAGGGCAGGGGACAGCTTTGTTGTCTTTTCTTGTAAAGGGCAATGTGCTATATAAATACACGATAATAATAAAACAATAAAGCACAATGCAGAGATGTTCCAAGACCACGGCTGGATTATCATCAAGTTAAATGGTGCAATTGCCCCAGGTCTCTCATTGACCTGGGTCCCTGCGGTGAGGAAAATGTTTTGTTTTCTTGTCCTCCTTCTATCGCCACCTTCTGAATCACCCGTTGTTTCTGCTGTCGAAAACCATTTCCTGTATCACTTTAGTAACTGAATATAAATGCAAAGGTTTGCGTCGTAGTTTCATTCAACTCGCAGGACCGAAAATGCACTCACAGAGTTTGGAGACATGGATGTGAATAAAAGATTTAAGGTGGGGTTTTTTTAAAGCAACACTGCATTCACCACTCTCTCTGCATAATGGATGGGAACCTAATATCCATTTGCTAGACCCACTGCCATGTAAGAGCATAGAACGCAAGAATTCATGAGAAATGGTCATCTGATCACTATTTTAAAAGCTCCAAAATAAAGAAAGTCCACCACTCTCTGAGGCAATCTATTGCACTGTCAAATAGCTCTTATAGTCAGAAAGGTTTTCCTTTTTTTTTTAAAAAATAATTTTTATTAGGTATATTATTTATTTATTTTATTTACGACATTTATATGCCACCTTTCTCATCCCGAGGGGAACTCAGAGTGGCTTACAAGATATATATACATACAATATATTATATTATTAGCTCAGTACAGTAGAATAGCTCTTAAAGTCAGAAAGGTTTTCCTTTTTTTAAAAAAAATCATTTTTATTAGGTATATTATTTATTTATTTTATTTACAACATTTATATGCCACCCTTCTCACCCCGAAGGGGACTCAGAGCGGCTTGCAAGATATATATACATACAATATATTATATTATTAGCACAGTACAATATCAGTATTATATATTACTATATTGTACTATAGCATTATAGACTGTTATGTGAGTAGATAATGCACAATTATTCCATGCACATATTGTATTTAATACAACTTTTCTCCTTCTTCTTCCTATTTCCCACTCTTGTTCATTTCTATATTATCTACTCATATATCTAAAATATCTTAATTCTGTTCACCTCCCCCCCGCCCACCCATACTCATACCACATTTTCCATTATAACTTTAACTTCATCCATGAACACAATTTTCTAATCTCTGTACAATAATTATATTGGCTTCACATTTTTATACATTCCATATAAATCAACCACTTCTCTTAGATTTTCTGCCACATTTCATCCTCTTGCTTATCTTCTCGAATTAAACTTGCTATAATATCCGATCGGACCTGATCCAACAAATAGTTATTTCAATTTTCCATATTTACCCATGCTATTGCCGCCTTTCCTGCTAAGATCATCACTTTAAATAAATCTTTTTTTTATATTGATCTTATTGTTTCCTAATATTCCCGTTAACATAAAATCCATATTTACTTGGAGTGCTATTTTAAATAATTTATCCATTTTCTTTGCTATTTTTCCCCAAAAGTCCTTTGCCTTTGGACATTCCCACCACATATGTGTGTACCACCCTTTATTTGTCATCTTTGATCATCCATTGGTCTGTTACTCCAGCCCACTCTTTCTCTGAATTCTGTAATTTTCTAATTATATTCTCCATCTTACTTTCCTACACATTCTCCATATTTTCCCTGTTTCAATTTATTGTATAAGCCTAATACCTTTACCCCATTTTTATTTCCCACTCTTTCCATTATTCTACTTATGGGGATAAGCAGACCATTCATATCATATGAATCTTGACTACTATAACGGCCTTTGTCCTTCATTTCCCCCACCAGTTGGGATCAAACCCCTTACCAGAAAGGTTTTCCTAATGTTTAGGTGGAATCCTTCTCTGTCTCTCTCTCTCTCGTAATTTGAATCCATGTCCTAGTCTCTGGAGAGCCTCAGAAATACTTCCTCTGTCTTTAATGGGACATCATTTCAGATATTTCAATCTCTTCCATATGCTGAGGCTCCCTAAGCTTCATGGTTTCCAAACCTTTGACCATTTTGGTTGCCCTCATCTGGACACATTCCAGCTTATCCATATCCTTCTTGAATTGCAGTTCCCAGGATTTGACAGTGTTATTCCAGGTGAGGTGTGACCAAAGCAATATAAAGTGGGACCATGACTTCCTTCAATTACACTCCTAATGATGCAGCCCAGGATCGCCTGGTGACTTGCTTAGAGACACATCCGCAGTTATAGTTCCACTGCTTCGAGTCTCTCTCACCTCTTCACTTCCCAAACTAAAGTAACAATATCTAGAGGAAGAAGAGTGACTTCAGAGAAGTTTTCCTTCAATTAAACTCAATGCCTCCACGAATTATAAAAGTAAGTCTTTCTATTCCAGCTTCAGCCCTGCCCTTGCTTTTCTCCTGAACGATGTTAGAAGTTGCCATCTGGAGGTTACGGAGAGCTACAACATTTCCTGCCACGCTGTGAAATTGAAGTTTTGAAGCCCAAATCCTTTCAAAACAAAACTAAAACACATTCAGGTCTGGAAATAATGGGAGAGACCCTGCGTGACCTCCAGAAGAAAAGGCCTTCGTTGACATTTTCTCCTCTGAACTGCAGATACAACATTTCATACTCACAGTTGATTTTTTTAAAAACTGCACATAGCATTTCCAACAAAAAGTCATGGCCATTTAGAAAAGCAAGTTAATTTCTTTGTTGAATGGAACACGACAAAGACAGTTTGCAAGATCACCTTACACTGATGTAACACTGACAAAACAGTCTAAATATGGAAGAAAATGTGCATGTTGTTCCTTTTGTTTGCCAGCTTCTCCCTAGGAAGCTGAACTATGTGTTCGCAAACAGTTTTTACCCCTGTCTGACTTCAGAATACTGGGCAGGGGTTAGAAATCACATTCAACTCCTATCAGTTTCTAAAATCTGTTTGATAAAAAGCAATGGAAGACTGGGTGAGTATAATGAAATCCCTGGATTTGCTATGGGGAGATGCAGCTCAGCAGTGGGGTTGACTGGAGAGAGTGGTCCAGATTTCTGCATAGTTGCCTATTCCTATGCTGATGCGCTTCTTTTGCTACTTGTGAGGTTGTGGGGCCGTGGTGGCAGAATGGGTTAAACTGCTGAGCTGCTGAACTTGCTGACCGGACGGTTGGTGGTTCAAATCCATGGGATGGGGTGAGCTCCCGCTGTTAGCCCCAGCTTCTGTCAACCTGGCAGTTTGAAAACATGCAGATGTGAGTAGATCAATAGGTATAGCCTCAGCAGGAAGGTAAACAGCGCCCCATGCAGTCTTGCTGGCCACATGACCTTGGGCACTGGTTCTCAACCTGGGGTCCCCAGATGTTTTTGGCATACAACTCCCAGAAATCCCAGCCAGTTGACCAGCTGTTAGGATTTCTGGGAGTTGAAGGCCAAAAACATCTGGGGACCCCAGGTTGAGAACCCCTGACCCAGGGGGTGTCTATGGACAACACAGGCTCTTTGGCTTAGAAATGGAGATGAGCACCACCCCACAGAGCCGGAAGGGGAAACCTTTGCCTTTCTCTGTGTTTCACTGTTTCCAGGCATTGAATGTTTGCCTTTGTGGTTGTGTACTGGAATCCGCCCTGAGTCCCCTCAGGGAGATAGGGCTGAATACAAATAAAGTATTATTTTACTGACACAAAAACACAGTATGTCACAGCAAACGAGATCTATATGCTGGATTTCATATCACAAAATCACAAGTCAGAACACTTCCCAAGCGTCTAGGAGTATGTGATGTATTTTCGAATGATGCGCACAGATCCAAGTAAGGTGGCCTTTTGCAGTTGACAGATTATGATTTTGTCGATGTTTATTGTTTCCAAATACTGGCTGAGATCTTTTGGCATGGCACCCAGTGACCACTGGGACCACATGTACTGGTTGATGCCAGAGTCTTTGCAGTTCGATTTTGAGGTCTTGAGTTTTTCCTGTTGTTTTTCCTCAGTGCGACTGTCACCTGGAATGGCGACATCAATAATCCAGACTTTTTTCTTCTCCACAATCGTGATGTCTGGTGTATTGTGTTCCAAAACTTTGTCAGTCTGGATTCGAAAGTCCCACAGTATTTTTGCATGCTCATTTTCCATGACTTTTGCAGGTTTATAATTCCACCAATTCTTTACTGCTGGCAGGTGGTACTTGTGACATAAGTTCCAGTGAATCATTTGGGCCACAGAGTTGTGCCTCTGTTTATAGTCCGTCTGTGCGATTTTCTTGCAACAGCTGAGGATATCGTTCATGGTTTCATCAGCTTCCTTGCACAGTCTGCATTTTGGGTCATCCGCTGATTTTTCGATCCTGGCCTTAATTGCATTGGTTCTGATGGCTTGCTCCTGGGCTGCAAGAATCAGGCCTTCTGTCTCCTTCTTCAGTGTTCCATTCGTGAGCCATCACCAGGTCTTCTCTTCATCAACTTTTCCTTCAATTTTGTCAAGGAACTGCCCATGCAATGCTTTGTTGTGCCAGCTGTCAGCTCTGGTTTGGAGTGCAGTTTTCTTGTACTGACTCTTTGTCTGCTGTACTTTGAGAAGTTTCCGATTACTGACTTCAATTAAAGCAGGTTCTTGGCTTTCCTTGACATATTCTGCCAGGGCATGTTTTTCTTCTTCGATGGCTTGTTTTACTTGTAAAAGTCCTCTGCCACCAGACTTTCTAAGCAGATAGAGCCGGTCAACATCACTGCGAGGATGCAGTGAATTATGAATGGTCATGAGTTTTATTATTATTATTATTATTATTATTATTATTATTATTATTATTATTATCATCATCATCATCATCATTCCAGCAGCATAAGCATACAATCTTCCATCTGTATCTAAAATGCAGCACCCCCAATGGGACACAACACAGCCAACCACCCATTCAGACCCAAGTGGCATATTAACATATTAGCAAAGATGGGGAGCAAAGGGATATAGAAAACCATTTTTGATGCCTTACTTGTAAGGCAAAGGCCAAGCTGAGCTGTCCTGCAACACCACGCCAAGAGCATAGAGTACAAGAGCCTGGAACAGAATGAAAAAAAAAATGCAATTTTTAGCCAACACCAATGCCACAACTACAAAATTAACTTTGGAAACGTTATTTTGAGCAGTGACAACTCCCAGGACCCTTTTGCACCACTCAATTATAGCAGTATGGGCCCACTTTAACTATCATGGCTCCATCTTGTGATGTGCAGTTTTGGGAAAGGATGCAGAACCCACACACAAAGAGCACTTTCGCTACCTCTGGCCAAACTATAAATCCTAAGATTCCATTTGTTGGAACAACAGCAGTTGGAATCATTGGGCTACAATTATACTATGAGAATCTACAATTCCTAGCAGCCATACTGGGTAGGGCTGTGTGGGAGTTGCAGCCCAAAGCAATGCATTTGCTGGACTCTGGAACTGCATACTGTAATACTTCCTCTGTACTGTTGTCAATAACATTATTCCTATAAATGCACATCCATATTTATACCTCTATTTATATCTCTACATGAAAACCTGTATGTTCTGCCTATGTATCTGCCTGTATCTGTATCACCAGGCATTTTGCAGACTTATTTGGAAGTGAGCCATTTTTCTTCCAATTGTTAAATCAGGAGGAATGTGTTTAAGAAAGACGAAGGCCCCTTTTATACCTCCCTATATCTCAGGATCTGATCCTAGGTTTTCTGCTTTAAACTGGATTATATGAGTCTGCACTGTCAGATAAACTGGGATAAACAGAAAACCTGGGATCAGATCCTGGGATATAGAGCCTGTCTGGAAGGGCCCTGAAAGATATAGCTTTTATACAGCAAAGATGGAGGCAATAATCAACTGCTGGTATTCTTCTTCTTCTTCCCATTCTTCCCATTCTTCTTCTTCTTCTTCTTCTTCTTCTTCTTCATAATAATAATAATAATAATAATAATAATAATAATAATACCCCGCTTTCTCTCTCCCAAAGACAACTCAAAGTGACTGTGATATAGAAAGGTCATATTAAAAGTAGAAAGGTAGAAATAATGTGATACTTGGAGGGGCCAACAAAGGAGTTACATTCAACAGGCAACTGTTTAATAGGTGTTTGTTTAATATGTGTGTTGTAGATAAAGGTGTGTTGGTTACTTCTGTAGATAATTTAAAAATTATGGTAGTTTTAATTTTATTTTGTGTTGCTGTATTTCATAGGGATGTTTTTCTTTGTTTGTATGTTTGGATAAAAATAATTTACAAATAACCATCAGGTATGCAAAAAAATGACCAAAAGAAGTTAACATGCAAAAGCCTCATTCACACATATATTGGCTTTTTAACCAAGACGCTATTGTTTGAAATTATTAACTAAAAAAAAGACGTTAATGCTCTAGTTTACATGTCTTTATGACTGCATGTTCACATGCCTGCAGGTGCTAAAAACATTATGTCCTCATATATAATTGTCTTCCCATACATCCCTGCAATAAAGCAACATCAAACCAAAGATTTGAGTACTGGCTCCCAATCCTACCTCTTTGGGAATAATATGTTGGTCAACTCTGCCCTCCAGCTCTTGAAGCCTTGCAGCAATCGGTGTCAGTTTTGCTGTCCGCACAGTCTCACAGAGAACTTGCCGGCAATATCTGCAGAGAAATACCATTTACAAGGCTTTCCTTTGAAATAAAAAAGGCAGCACACACTCCTATGGAGAGGAGAGGCAGAGCTCTTGGAGCCCATAACACAGCAGGAACCTAACAAAGGTCTCAACATTATTAAACCAAGCAAGTCACAGCGCAATCGGTAACAAGATTAATCCATTAGCACATGAGTGGATTTCTCTAGGCCACAAAGGTCCAGCAGAGATATAACTTTCTCAATGGCTAACCTTGCTTTGAAGACCAAGAGCCTGCTGTGAGCTCACATACACCTCACACAAGCCCCAGCAAATTTCACCCCCAGCAGTTTGTTCCAACACTTACTTCAAATCTGGGTGTGATCTTACCAGACTAAGTAGCTAAGTAACTAAATAGGGGTGTCTAGAAACATCCGATTTATATATGATTCCTAGTTACAAACATGGATGAGAGAACAGGAAGGGATAGGACATTTAGGCCTAATCTACTACTTATCTTAATAACCATGTATCTAAGTAACTAAGTCTCAATCAAAACTTTAGGACAGTTCAAAGACCCAATTTGCTCAGCATTAAAAGGTGCACAACTGCAAATAGATTAATAAACTGATAAGACTAATTGTCATATTGACTAGCAATCCTATTTAATAACACAGGTAAAATTCCTGTTAGCTAGAAGCAAGACATTGTGGTTCCAATTTATATGAAAAGGCCACCCAGGGAACTACAGACCAATTAGCCCGCTTTCAATAATGGGAAAACTCTATGGACACTATCTTGGAATCACATAACACAATCTCCGAGGCACAAACAGCTTTTAGAAAGCTCTTCAACTATGATCATTGCTTAATGCTCTCTCATCTTGCCAAGAGACATGTCTGACGGCTACAGAATAAGCTGTTTGTGGCCTTCATGAACTTAAAATCTGCATTTGACTCCATCTCTAGAAATAAACAATGGGGAAAATGGACAAGACCTTGAAGAATAAAAGACTTTAGGCCTTATTAAGGCCCTATATAGTGACAGTAAGCTACAGATCAGATGTGGTAACCTGGGACAACTTTCTGAAGAAATATCCGGGTCACAAGGAGTCAGACAAGGCTGCATCCTTTCCCCTACCTTGCTTAACATATTCATCAATGATCTGGAGGAAATCTTATCAGACCTCAATGGACATTTGCCCAAGCTCGGAACAAGGAGAATCTCCTTATTGCTCTATGCTGATGATGTCCCTATCATCTCACACTCCAGGGCTGGACTAAACTACTTATTAAGGAAATTCCTAAATTGTTGCTCACAGAATGATATAAAAACCAACTGTAGGAAGTTTAAAATTATGATATCTAAGTAGAGGTGTCTAGGCATCCAGATATCCACGTACAATGCCAAGTTATGAGGCCCAATACTTTATTTATGAGGGCAATTTTGGTTTAGCCCAATCATGCAAACATCACACTATATCTTGAGGTTGTTTGGAGGTTCTAGCAAGGGATCACAGCTATTGTATACCCAGGACCAAAGACTGGAGACCTCGGTACACTCCTTCTATACCTGGGAGATTGTCTTCTTCCACTGAGCACACAGCTTTGGGAGGGACGCACATGGAGCAGTGAGGGAAGAAGAAGACACCCACAAAGCCAGCAAGATTAGCAGTATCAATGGGGTGATAGATGACGCAGCCAGATAGCACTCTGAATTGGCTTCAATATGAGTACTGGGCCACCAGCAAAAGTGATTTAAAAATCCTCAGAAAATGGATTTTTTTAAAGAATCAAGAATCCACTGGCAATTTAAAAGCGGAAGTATTATAACATGAGTTTTTTTATTGTAGGCCAACTTGTTTGTCTCCTTTAGAATCAAAATGTGATTGAGAATTTGTTTTACATAGAGACACACCTTGAAAATCCCCAAGTCACCATGATCTATCAGCCCATTGGTGGATGGATTGTAGGCTTTTGTAATCCAACTTTCTGGAGAAATATCCATGTCCCAAGGACTGTAGGCTTTTGTAATCCAACTTTTGCTATCTCTGTGTGTATGTTCATGCATGAACTCTTCCTTTCCCTCCCCTTTCCTCTTTTTCACACACACACCTGAGTTGTTCAATTTTCTCATGTGTTACTGGGCCTTTCCCAAGAACTTGATCCATCTCCTTGTAAAGCTTTTCCTGGACCTCTGGTGAAGTAGTCAAGAAGTAGACAGCCCAGGTGCACACTGAAATTTTAAAAAATGTAGTTAGAGAAAACAAACTAATTAATACATTTGGTGAGCAACTTCTTTCTTGTAGCTCTCAGCTCTTGTACTCTAGCTTAATTAAAAATAATACCAAAGTAGCTGTACAGATCATACGACACAAAAAGAGGAAACAGCTGTTTGGTGGGTTTCGAGGAAATGAGAATCTACATTTGCAAAAGCCAGGAGAAGAATTTACAATTCTCAGCTTTCTTTTGAAGTAATGCTGCCACACTGCAATTATACAATGCTTTCTCCTACTAAGTGCTCAAGTGTGTTTCACATATGTTATTATCTCAGCCACATTGTAAAGTAGGCTGCTATTATCATTGCTGTGTTAGAGAGAAGGCTTGAAAGGCCAAGGCTTGTTTATAACTATCCAAAGCTAGGTCTAGATTTGAATGGGAGTGGTCTAACCGCAGTTTCTAAAGGAGAGAGATTCCCAACAAAAAATAGACAGACACAAACACACCATCCACCCATCCTTTCTTGGATCCTGTATTGGGAGAAAGGCAGCCTATTAAACAAACAAATAAGCAAACATTTTAAACACCTCCCACCCCACTCTTTTCACTACATCCCATTCACAGACCCAAACTCCCCCAAACCCAGTCCTTTGTTCATTCTCTTTTCCTCCCCCAGCTGTCCTTCTCCCTTCACAATTGGCCTGCAAAAACAAAATTCTCATTGGCACCAAAAGGATCTCTTCCACCTCTCTCCTCCCATATGTTTCTACCAAATGCAGAAACAGATGGGAGGAAATGTCTCAAATGCAACTCCCTAAAATTATGTCCTTTAACACACAGCAATTAGGTTTTGAATTGATGCAAACTGGGCTATTTCTGCTCCTAAAAATGGATAGGGGAGCCCTGGTGTTTTCTCATAATGTAAACAATGTTTTATCTAAAATCCTCCCTTACATTCTAGTCACTTTAGGATCATGAGTGTTGACTGAAACAATTGACCCATAAACAGAAGGCTCTATCATTCATGGAATAAGAGCTACAGTTATGGAAATGATTCTTCCCATAAGCACAACTTCCCTTCTCAAGTCTAACACCAACCTTTTTTTTTTGCTAAATTACCACGCCAAAAATCAAGTGGATTTTAGATTCGAATACTACGGCAATCTTAGTGCTGAGCCAAAGCCAAAGCTGTTTCAGGAGCTGCATCTGGAGCTCCTATTTGATGGATGTCATCGGTAATTTATTTGGATTCATCGCTGAGCCTGGAACCCCAGGTTTCAGCGGTGACCAGGGGAGCATTTGCACAGCTAAAGCTTGTGAGCCAGCTGCACCCGTACCTTGGGAAGTCTGACTTGGCCACGGTAGTCCACGCTCTGGTTACATCCCGATTAGACTACTGCAACGCTCTCTACGCGGGGTTGCCTTTGAAGACGGCTCGGAAGCTCCAACTAGTCCAACGTTCGGCAGCCATGATTCTAACAGGAGCGGAACACAGGGAGCATACAACCCCCCTGTTGCGCCAGCTCCACTGGCTACCAATTTGCTACCGGGCCCAATTCAAAGTGCTGGCGTTGGCCTATAAAGCCCTAAACGGTTCCGGCCCAAGTTACCTATCTGATCGCATCTATGAACCCACTAGGACTCTGAGATCATCCAGGGAGGCCCTGCTCTTGATCCCGCCTGCTACACAAGCACGGCTGGCGGGGACGAGAGATAGGGCCTTCTCGGTGGTGGCCCCTTGGCTGTGGAGCGCCCTTCCCACGGACATTAGAATGGCCCCGTCACTAATGGTATTCCGGAAAAAAGTGAAAACCTGGTTATTTGAACAGGCGTTTGAATAGCCAGTGCAATGAGTGAAATGAACATAGGAATGGAACAATGGATGACGAATCTGGATCGTGTTTTAGTTATGAGACGCCAGTGAATGATTACTGCTGTTAATTGTTTAATGTGTTTATGATGTTAATTGTTTTTATATATCGTGTTGTTGTAGCATTGAATTTTTGCTGTTCTGTTGTTAACCGCTGTGAGTCGCCTAAGGGCCGAGAACAGCGGTATACAAATAAAGTAAGAAAATAAATAAATAATAAATAATTTAATTGCCTTGTCTCAATGCTATGCAATTCTGGGATTTGTAGTTTGAGGAGCATTTTTTGACAGAGAAGACTCAAGGCCTTGTAAAATTACAGCCCCCATGATTTCATAGCATTGAACCAAGGCAATTAAAGTGGATTCATTCTACAGCATTGATGCACACCAAGGTTTTCCTTTCCATTGCTGGAAGCTTCAATGTCCAACACTTTTGTTTTTAAAGAAGAATTCTAAGCAGGCAGCAACTATAACGCACACCTTTTTGGGGGGCAAAATTAGAAAGAATGCACTATTTGGCACTGTGCATTATATAAGGCAGCAATGACTTTTTATGGTTTCAGGGTTTTGATTCATTAGATTCATTGACACGTTAGGGCCCTTCCACACAGCCATATAACCCAGAATATCAAGGCAGAAAATCCCACAATATCTGCTTTGAACTGGGTTATCTGAGTCCATGCTGCCATATATCCCAGTTCAAGGCAGAGTATGTGGGTCCAGGTGCTAGGATCGCAAAAATGCAAAATATCAATTATTACACTATATAACAAAATTTGAAAAAAAATATGTTCCTGATTTGAAAGTGTTATTTCCTGTTTAATTGCGTGGTACTTACTTTGAAAGTAGTTTTTCTACTCCACAAACTTGGTTTCTGTGGATGTTACAAACTAGGTTGAATTGGTTGAGATATTCATTGAAAAACTAGAGCAAAATGTGCTACAGGATGTCCCGCAAAACCAAAGTTTTTGCAGTTTAACAAACTTTTCCCATTTTTTATGATATAACCAATTAGGAAATGATACTTATAACCCAGGAACAAAAACTGTATTACATAGTGTTATAATGTAAACAAACAAGACCCAAGATCAACTAAACTATTACGAGATGAGTTTTCACATACACTGGTCTATGTCTGCCCATTACATCCTGTTTTATGTACTTACATTTTGCAGTGATTATGGAGCCTGCCAATGAGAATATCATTGTGTCCTCCAAAACCTAGGAAACAAAATTTAGTGCCAAGAGAAAGAATTGATAATTGCTTTACAATCCCACCAAAGATCTTGACTAAGAGAAAGCAGGAAGGAAATAGCAGGTGACAGATCACTGCTAAATCTGATTACAATATGTTGTTAGGATATTTAAGATATTCCTGATATCTAAAAGTGCAAAAGCAGGATTACAAGCTGAACATTTAGAAAACAAAACTAATTATCACATATCATTTATATAACTTTAATTGAAGAAAACATTCAAATAGACAAAGGTCTTCTATACCGTGGCTCATTAATAAATCAAAATCAGGATTATAATCATGAAATTGAAGTAATTTGCAAAGACAGTTAAGAATCAAAACAGCTTTCTCTGATTTCAATAATATGGGATGAAAGATATGGGTGCTATGAACATATTCTTCAAATGTGTAGGCGAATCCTGAATAAGATTGTATGTAAAGGCAGGTTGAGTATCCTTTATCTGGAAAACCGAACTTCTCTAAAATCCAAATTTGTCGAGATGTGTGGCTAAAATAGTGACATCTTTGTTTTCAGACTATTCAGTGCACACAAACTTTGTTTCATGCACAAAATTATAAAAATATTTCATAAAACTACTTTCAGGTTTTGTGTATAAGTGTATATGAAATATAAATGAAGGCCATGTTTAGACTTGGGTCCCATCTCCAAGGTATCTCAGTATGTATGTATACACAAACACAGGTATTCCAATATCTGAAATTCAAAACACCTCTGGAACCAAATACAGTGGAACTTTAACTTACGAGTGTCCCAAGCAGCAAACTTTTTGCATTACGAGGTGTTGCTTGTCCAATTTTTTAATTCAACATGCAAGTTATGAGCCCTTTCCAATGTGGTGGCCAGCCAGGAGACTGAGGTGGAGAGAGAATGGCAAGAGCAGTGGTTCTCAACCTGTGGATCCCCAGGTGTTTTGGCCTACAACTCCCAGAAATCCCAGCCAGTTTACCAGGTGTTAGGATTTCTGGGAGTTGAAGGCCAAAATATCTGGGGACCTAAAGATTGAGAACCACTGGGCTAGAGCATCAATCTCTCCATCCACCTGGTGAAGGACTCTGCTGTCACTTGGGCCCAGAGCAGGCCATGCAAGGCTGGCAAGGGAGTTTGAGGAGAGCCTCCTCAGCAACGACAAGAGCCAGAGATGGCCCCGCAGGCAAGACAAGCTTGCAGGGAGGGAGGGAGGGAGGGAGGAGTCTTCGTGCAGATAATTAGAGGCTTTCTTTCTCTCCATTTCCATCTCTGAAGGATGGATGACGGCAGAGAAGCCAAGAGGGAGGGAGGGCTGGCTGAAGCCCCTGAACGCCATGGGACATTGGCAAATGGGTGTCATTTGTTCTGTGACCGAGCTCTGGAACGGATTAATAGCAGTTCAATGCAGAAACTTGCTTTGATATATGAGCAATTTGAGTTACAAGCTTAGCCACAGAATGAATTAAACTCGTATGTCAAGGTATCACTATATTTCAGATAAGGGATACTCAATTTGTTTGAAATGGTACACAAGAAGAGGCAGATCCCTAAAGGACAAATGGTCTACGCCAGGGGTCCTCAAACTTTTTAAACAGAGGGCCAGGTCACAGTCCCTCAAACTGTTGGAGGGCCGGATTATAATTTGAAAAATAACATGAATGAATTCCTCTTCACACTGCACATACCTTATTTGTAGTGCAAAATCCATTTAAAAACAATACAATAATTAAAATGAAGAACAATTTAACAAATGTAAACTTATTAGTATTTCAATGGGAAGTGTGGGCCTGTGTTTGGCTGGTGAGATAGGATTGTTGTTATTGTTTTGTGCTTTCAAGTCGTTTCAGACTTAGGTTAATGCTGTCAGAGCTGCTGAAGGATTCAACCAGATTCTCTCACTTAAACCATTTCCACCAAAGAGAGCAACCTTCCACGTGACACCACAGTTTGGTAGTTTCTCAACTTTTATACAGGTTTCTTTCCCCCTTTAAAAAGCTAAAATGTCTCCCCAGGTACCCAGTTCTTCCCAGTCAATAACTGAAATTAAATTATGATAGTGTTTTCGGTTCTATCCTTTCTGTCTTTGGCTCCAGCCACTATTTGGAAAAAAGCCCTCACAATATCCCTGGAATGGAATGTGTTCTTTTTGGTCTTAAGGCGGTTTCCCCATCCTTTAGGAGAAAATATAGATCAGGGTCATAAGTCACAGATCCTCCTTTTGTTTTTCTATGTGTGTGGAGAGAAATTCCTTCTCGAGGCTAGAAACAGGGAAAATAAACACATTGCAAGGGAAAAGATTTGATCAAGCAAAACATGGTGCAGGTGATTCAGTTCATCTAATCCGCCAAGATGCAATTAGCAGCAAATCTAGTGGGAATGACATTAGCAGTTAATTACATAACAGATGCAGATACCTGCTTGTCACTTAGGTTCCCCTGCAGTAGTGAATCTATAAAGATGTACCCGTTCAAGTTCTTTCCCTGTCGCTCTTTTATCACTTTCTTCAAGACCAATTCCATGTCCATCAGGGCTTTAAAAAGAGGAAAGAATGGGTTATTATTCAACAAGAAGGTGCACTTCAGTACCCCACACAAGGCCTCTCTCACATGGGGATTGCTGATAGATGGAAAGGTACATTAAAACAGCAACACATAGACGTTTCACCATATCTCTATTCAAAGATTGGAAAATTGAAAACAAACAAACAAACAAAAATAACCCCACTACAGCTCCCAGTATCACTCAGCTATTACGGCTACTGGCTGCATGACTGGAGGAATCTGGACGCCTCAGTTCAAGGCCTAAATCAAATTATTAGTTCCAATTAAACTAAACCACTGAATTAACTGGAACTTTTGTACACCGATTCCTTTGGACCATTCTAGTCAAGACTAACAAGTGGATTTGGCCCTCTAAAGGAACTTTTCTAAACTCTGGATCCCTTTCAGCAAGAAAACACCACACAAATCCCCACTTGATCAAAGACACCCAGTGAATGACTTCGAGCAATTCACAGTCTCTCAGGGCCCTTCTACACAGCCCTATATCCTAGAATATCAAGGCAGAAAATCCCACAATATTTGCTTTGAACTGGGTTACACTCAGATAATGTGGGATTTCCTGCCTTGATATTCTGGGATATAGGGCTCTGTGGAAGGGCCCGCAGCCTCAGAAGGAGGCAATGGCAAACCTCCTTTGAGGAAATTTTGTCAAGAAAACTAGACATTAAGGTGGTGTCAACTTGAAACTCAATTTGGGAATGGGATGTTTATTGCATCCTGAAGATATTCCTATCCTGGCATTTCAAGGATCCTTTGAAAAGTCTCTCATATGCTTCCAACTTCTAGAAATCATCAACAGATCAATATAGCCAGTTTCAAGCTACCTTAAAATACCTAGAACAAGAACGGGGATCATATAGTCTTCCAGATGTTGCAATTGATTGCCACTACCAACTTTCTTTATTATAACATCTGGAGAACTGCATAATTCCCACTCTTGTTCTAACATAGACTAATGAACCCTTTTTAATCTCTGCCTAGAAATATGGAAATTTCTCTCACATGCCAACCGCTCCCCAGCTTTATGTGGGCCTCATGCTCTTTCTACCCTGCCATAGAATCCAGATGATCAAAGAAAATAACCCACATTATCTGCTTTGAATTAGATTATATGAGTCTACACTGCCACATAATCCAGTTCAAAGCAGATAATCTCAATTTTATATGGCAGTGCAGAAGAGGCCTAGGTTGCATCCAAGGTAATGAAAATCTTGACAAGAAAGGATTCACCAATACGAGACAGTGAGTGGGTGGGTGAAATGAAAGAGGTATATTTAATTACAGCACACCTCTGGCAAAGCAGATGCATAATCTGACAAAGTACTAGGTTGGAGAACGGCTGTAAGGCAGCTGGAAGTGTTTAAGCAAACACACTTTATCTTATCCAGTTTGCCGGAGGCACTACTACTGAACAGCACAGGGGTAGCACTCCGGGTCCCTTGAGCACTCTTAGCTCTAGTTAGAAAGTATTTGATTTCCCAATTATTCAGCTTGCATTTTAAAGCACTTCCTGTCAGGGCAAGAATAAGCATCTTTTTCTTTTTCATGAAAACAGGGTATGTAGACTAGAGGCAAAACTCAGGACAACCTGTGCTGAAAAATAAGATGATGCAATGTTTAGGACAACCATTTAGATTTCTCTCTGAACAGACCCTAAGAAGGGCATAGGTGGTTTCCCACTAAAATAAGAGATGTATTATATTCTGGATGAATTTATTGAAGCCCCCTTCTACACTGCCATATAATCCAGACAATTAAAGCAGATAATCTACATTATCTACTTTTGAACTGGATTATATGAGGCCCCTTCCACACAGCTGTATAAAATCCCACATTCTCTGCTTTGAATGGGGTTATATGGCAGTATGGACGCAGATAACCCAGTTCAAAGCAGATATTGGGGATTCTCTGCCTTGATATTCTGGATTATAGGGCTGTGTGGAAGGGCCCTGAGTCTACACTATCATATAATCCAGTTCAAAGTAGAAAATCTGGATTTTTATGGCAGTGTAGAAGGGGCCTCGCTGTGCACGGAAAAAGGAGTATAAACACAACTTACCATCTTCATATATCTTTTTTCTGGTCATACTTTTGTCAAGTGACCCATCCAAGAAACCCTTTCCAATTTCAGCCCAGATCTGCAAATAAAGGCAAACGAATCACACTGACCTTCCAATTCAATAATGTCTTGTTTTATATCAATCTTTCTAGAACTTTAAAAATTAGGAATGAGGCTCTATATAGGAAGGATACCAAATTGGAAAATGACCCTCATGAACTGCATTAATGGCATTCACGGATAAAATTTATTTCCTTTATTGGATTTCAATTATTGGGACCTCTGTTGTGTGACGTGGGATTCAGGACAACATCTCCCTCCCATAAGCATACCGCATCGTGGTTCTTTCGGAATCGGATCACTTCCTGATCATTCTCAAACCGGCTGCCCATGGCGGCCTGCGTCACGGCCTTCATTGCAAACCCAAGCATGTGCTGGCACAAGGGCACATGCTGGGATTCTGGGAAAGACAGCCATTTTGCTAGCAACTCCTCGGATAGCTGGAAAAATGGAGGGGAAACTGTGTTAATCTCAAGAATATTGTTCCTCCACTTTCCATGTATACGTTTTACATTTCTTTTTTTTTAATACAACGCAAAGTCTTTACCACCTTTCTATTATGCTCCACCCTTGAGAGCATTTATTCCAAATAAAAACAATTATAAAAAAATAATTTGCTCTAAAAGAACAAATAAAATGAAACCAGTTTGACAAAATGTATCACAGGCTAATTTGCAGTCCCCAAGAATCCTATGTCTTCCCACTTTGGGAAAGTGACCTTTCTTTGATCAAAAGCAACTAAGGCCCCTTCTGTACAACCATATAATATCCATATTGCTTTGACCCGGATTATATGGCAGTGTAGACTCATATAATCCAGTTCAAAGCAGATATGGATTATCATTTTTGATAATCTGGATTATATGGCAGTGTAGAAGGGGCCTAACAGAGCACCAGGTATCTTCTCTCTGCAACCTTTTTAGCCTATGTTTTTGTTTCAGAATAAGAACCAATCAGTCTTGAAAAAAGTCTGTATAAACTTTTAGAAAGTAGGAGTGAGGAAAAATGTCTTAGACAGTGACAAAATTATATTGGTTATTTGAGGGCAAAAAAATCCCTCTGGTTTTAGATAGACAAGCAAACTTATTATTATTATTATTTTACATGAACATAACAACACAGCACACATGGACATTAGGTCCTATTATTATTATTATTATTATTATTATTATGTTGTTGTTGTTGTTGTTGTTGTTATTAATATTATTATTAATATTCTGCTTTTTCTCACCACTCAGAGAGTAAAAGCGGCTTACATTAAAAGCATTTCCATACAATTTAAAAATATACAAACACTTTAAAATGTGTGGCTTCTTAATCCCTGGTGAATGGGAGAGTTGTCAGGTATAAATGGCTTCAAGTCGCAACCGATTCCAAATGATGAAGGATTAGACAAAATGCATCCACAATGTTATTCTTAAATTAAGGACATAGCATGCAGCTTCGACGTTAATTATATCTCAATATACTAACTACCTCCCTTTTACAGATACAGTAGCCATACTAGCTGCCTTTCCCAGAAAACACCTTCATATAAGTGCTGGGAAGGGGGCCAAAATCCTACTGAGGCATTTTGCCAAACTAACGATGAGTTATTCCAGTGATTGCACTTTTACAAGTTGGCGTATGGAGGAATGTAGTGCCAATTTATGGAAGTAGTGCAACAATTTAAAGTGGGTTGGCTCGGAGTTGAACAGGATCAGAAACTTTCCCATTTTCAAAAGAGTGCCTCTAGTTCGCCAGCTGAAGTTCACCCCTATCCTATACAGCAAAACAGAGTCTTCAGATAGAGACATTATTAACCTTTTGGATGACAGGGAAATTACTCTGCAGTGATTTGGTTACTCCATTTTCGTACAACTTCTTCCTCAAGCAGTTCTCGCCCACATCTCCACCTAGGCCAGACTGGTATCTTAACAAAGATTTCAGCATTGTTTCAAAGGGGTCGGCTGGAAAAAAAGAAAGACATCGTATCAAAAAGGAAATCTTTACATACAACACTGAACACTTCCTTAAGTGTAGATCTGTCAAGATATTTAGCAAGTTCTGGACACTGTGTGGGCGAGGAATCATGTATCATTCCTTAATTTACAAGCGTCTATCCTTCTAGGTTACCTGAAAACCATAAAATAATGGTTTCCATCAAGAGCTTAAACCACTTAAGACTTGTCCCTTTGCTCTGCAGAAGAAAGACAAAGGAATGGGACAAATTCTCAAATACGTTAGGATGAGAGGTAGGTCAAGCTGTGTCCAAGCTTATACAATCAGCTTCATGGTAAAGTGAGGATGCGAGATCAATATTCCGCAATCCTAGGCCAACACTACAACTATCATATTATGGCATGTTGAATGAGGGGTTCAGATTCTACCTGAACATTAGGAAGACCTTCCTGACTGTAACAGTGGAACTCTCTGCCTCAGAGTGTAGAGGAAGCTACTTCCTTGGAAGCTTTTAAACAGAGGCTGGATGGCCATCTGTCAAGGGTACTTTGATTATTCTTTTCTTGCATGGACTAGATGGCCCATGTGGTCTCTTCCGACTTTATGCTTCTACAAGCTGCCCCCCTCCTCAATATGACATCCTTTCCAATACCGAAACATGTATTTATTTATTTACTAGCCATCCCCTGCCACACGTTGCTGTGGCCCAGTCTGTGTATATGTGTTTTGTGTGTCAATGTAATGCTTTCTTTATTCATATAATCCTTAATAGGTGACCAGTACGTTGCTTTCCTTTTGATTGGGGTTTAACATTTGTGTTAAAAGGGTCCATATTAATTATATCCAAAAAATTCAAAATCCATTGTTTTTTGTTGGTATCTCTTTCGACCTCCAGAAACGGGTATAATTCATTCTGGCTGCATTCACCAGATAACTGAAGAGTTTTTCTTTGTTTTCCACCATGTCAGTCTCAATAATACCCAGTAGGAAGTATTCCAACTTAAATTGTAGGTTTATTTTTAACTAGCCGTCCCCTGTGGTCCAGTCTGTGTATGTGTTTTGTGTGTGTATGTATGTGTGTGTATATTTGTGTATATGTGTATATATGTGTGTTTGCGTATATATGTGTGGTTTTGCACATGCATTATAATGTATTTTTTGTTTTGGGGCTTTTTAAGTCTCTTCCGCTGTGTTTTTCAGTGTTTTTATGAGTGATGGTCACTTGTTGGCCTGACTGATGTCTTGTGTCCAAATTTGGTGTCAATTCATCCAGTGGTTTTTGAGTTATGTTAATCCCACGAATGCACATTACATTTTTATTTATATAATGATTCCATGATCCATCTCTCCTGTAAGACTGGACTGCCAGACAAGTTCCCACTATCTCAGCCACTCCGTGATATCCAGTCCATAACACACACCAACCAGATCACTAAAGTACTCTTTTTCAGAGTAGTTTTCACTAATGCTGGACCAATCAGAAGACTGAAAAACAGCCCTCAACCATTATGAGAACGGCAATAAGACCCATTTGTTATGCAGGTCACTTTGTTGGCTCTCAATATCCTCTGCTCAGCACTGTCAGATGATCCATACTCCGCACCATCTGCTGCTCAATTCAATTAGCCACAGTGCAGCTGGCTTATAAATCCTCCCGCTTCACTTCTGAAGAGAACACTGGTGCACAGCCCTTAATTCAAGGCCAATTTTTTCTCAGTTAAAGGCAGCATTTCCTTGGGGCAATCTGTGGTATAGTGGATCCTGACAATTCCCCTTGTCACAGACCAAAGGGCAGTCCAGAAATTGTCTGTTGATACATTAGTGGTTCTAAACCTTTTTTCATTGCCGCCAGTGGATTTTTTGCAAATGGGTCTTAATTGGTTATCCAAAACCAAGCTAATTTGGGGGAAAGACCCTTTGAATTATCACACAAATCACTTTGAACATCATGCTGTTACCAGGGAAATTGTAGGGACATTCTTTGGGATATCAAAATGCTTGTTTATAAAGCTATTGTCTTCCCAACCCTGTTATATGCCTGCAAAACGTGAACCATCTACAAACGTCACTCTCAACTTCTAGAATGATTCCATCAGCGCTGCTTCCAAAAAATCCTGCAAATCTCTTGAGAAGACAGGCAGACAAATGTCTGCATTCTGGAAGAAGCGAGGACCACCAGCATTGAAACAATGATCCTCCGCCATCTACTTAGTTGGACTGGCCAAGTTGTCCAAATGCCTGATCACTGTCTGCCAAAGCAACTACTGTACTCTCAAGTCGAGAATGAAAAATGGAATGTCAATGGACAGGAAAAGAGATTTAAACATGGGCTTAAAGCTAACCTTTAAAATGAGAACGGGGAAGCCCTGGCCCTCAAGTGTTCCAATTGGTGATCAGCTGTTACCAACAGTTCTGTGGAATTTGAAGAGGCACTAATGGAGGGCAAAATGGAGCAATGCGTCAAGAGGAAGGCGCGTCAAGCCAACCCTGACCAGGACCGCCTTCCATCTGGAAATCAATGTCCTCACTGTGGAAGAACATTTGGGTCAAGAATAGGGCTCCACAGTCACCTATGGACCCACCACCAAGACCTTTCACTTGGAAGGCAAGCATATTCGGCCACAAGAGACAGCCTATGATGATGACTACGGAAATAATTTCCCCCTCCACACAATTACTGTGAAGGTTGCAGCTAAGCTCAGAGGTAACAGAAAATCCTGCTCATTAAAATGTTCAGATGCACTGGCCCTGGGAACGCAGGTTCCACCACATCACAGGAACCAAATGCTAGCAGTCAGTGGGGTCTGAACCAGCAAAAGGGCAATTAGGTTCTCCACAAATGCCTTGTTATAGATCAATACCACATGTAAGTGACCTCCTTACACTACAATTTTAGTGGGGAACACTCCAGCCAAAATGCCAACTGTAACTGTCATAAACTTGTGTATCCAGAGCTGAGAAAACTGATTCCACTTGAGTTCCAAGATTCTTGTGAAATGAGCATTTCCAAAAAAATTCCCACATCTATTTGTGCGAAGGGTTCTGCCAGAAAGGCACATAATCTTTATTGTAACGTGTGTGTGTTCTCCTTAATTAACCTCCTCTAATATGTAAGGTCAAATACTGAGTACAAAGATAACAAATAATTCGAGCAGGCAGAACACTGTGTGTATCATGAGCCGAGTGCCTTCAAATGTCTACTCCTTCTTCCTTCTCTGTTATTACACTTTTCTACAGTAGGGTAAAAGATGACACGTGAACTGTAACTATTTTTCCCCGAATACCCTTGTCAGGGACATTAATTGGTCATGCAAGCTTGAAATGTGAGCCATCCCAGCCACATACTGGCATCAACGCTGTGCCGTCTCCAGGATAAAATAATGCACAAGCCCCAGGTGAGTTTGTAGCAGGGAGTTAATCCCACTGAACAGAGGAATTATTTCAGAGTAGGAATGCATGGGATTGCCTTGCTTCAACTACTACTGCATCTAACTCATGGACCTACAACAGCTCCCCGGGGTCTCAGACAGGGAATCATTACTAGCTTTAAATGGAGATGCTGGGAACTGAGCCTAGGACCAGAGCATATGCATTCGTACAGAGCAACAGTTTTATTCTGCCCACTACTACTCCTGCACAGGTTTAATATCTCTTATCTAAAAATGCTTTGGACCAGAAGTGCTTTGAACTTCAGATTTTGGAAACCTGTTTTTGCACATACATACATACATACATACTGAGAAACCCTGGAGATGGGCCTCAAGTCTAAACATAGAATACATTTATGTTTCATATACACCTTAAAAACAAGGCCTGAACGTAATTTTATGAAATACTAGCCGTCCCCTGCCACGCATTGCTGAAGCCCAGTGTATATATGTGTTTTGTGTGTGTATATATGTGTATATTTGTATATATGTGGTCTTGTGCATGCATTGTAATGTATTGTTTATTTTTTGGCTTTTTAAGTCTCTTCCGCAATGTTTTCAGTGTTTTTATGAGTGATGATCACTCGTTGGCCTGATAAGGTGTATTGTGTCCAAATTTGGTGTCAATTCGCCCAGTGGTTTTTAAGTTATGTTAATCCCACAAATGAACATTACATTTTTATTTATATAGATGTTTAATGATGTTGCACATGAAACGTTTGTGTGCACTGAACAATCTGAAAGCGAAGATGTCACTGTCTCAGCCATCCATGTGCACAAGTTTAAGACATTCATGTCATTTGTGACCTGAAATATCCACAATCAAGGGATCACATCTTCCCTGCAATTTTTCAAAGAGATGGTTTTGCTTCAGAAATTGTTTTTAGGACTGCAAATGAGACCAAGAAGAAAACTTGTAGGGTGTAAGGAAGCTTGCACAATTTTCAAAAGAATTGCCCGTAGAGGTATGTTTATTTCCTAGGCTTTTTTTTACTGCAGTGGGTGGACCCATTCAGCGCTTGCTAGCTCTAAGTGGTAAATGTCTGTGACTTTTCTTCAAAACAAAGAAAGAAAAATCTTTGGAGGCTAGAGAAGCATTTTTGTTTGCAGCGTGAGAGGATGGAAGAATTTTCGTATTTTATTCCCTCCACTTGTCATTCACAGACTACATGAAGCCTTAGAAGAATACTTAAAGGGGGCTATTGACGTCATCAGAGTCAACACAACATGTTGTTGGAACCAAATATTAACAAGGCTCTCATCCCACCGATGCAGAATACTTTTATAACATCTTATGGAAAGTCACAATGATATATTGTTTGTTGTGTACCTTCAGGCCATTTCGACCGATCATGAGTTTTTCTTGGAAAGATTTGTTCAAAGGCTTTATCTTTTGCCTTTCTCTGAGACTCAGCATCAATAGCATTAGGGATGTGGTGGTACAATGGGTTAAACCCTTGTGTGCTGAACTGTTGAACTGGAGGTCAGCAGTTCAAACCCACAGGATGGGGTGAGCTCATGCTCTCAGCCCTAGGTCCCGCCAACCTAGCAGTTCAAAAACTTGCAAATATGAGTAGTTCAATAGGTACCACCTCAAAGGGAAAAGCAAAAAAATGCTCCATGCAGTCATGCTGGCCACACGACCAGGAGGTGTCTACAGACAATGCAGGCTCCTTGGCTTGAAAATGAAGAAAGAGACCTCCCCCAGAGTTGGAGATGAGAACTACTTCCAGAGCCGGAAATGAAAGGAGAAGCCTTTGCCTTGTCTGTGTATTTATGTGTCATTGTATTTCATTGTAACAAGGCAGTGAATGTTTGTCTGTGTCTGTTTATATGCTGTAATCCGCTCTGAGTCCCCTCTGGGAGAAGGGTAGAATATAAATAAAGTGTTATTTATTTATTTATGACATTTATATGCCGCCCTTCTCACCCCGAATGGACTCAGAGTGGCTTACAAGATATATATACATACAATATATTATATTATTAGCATAGTACAATATCAGTATTAAATATATTTATTATTTAATTTATTATTATTATTATTATTATTATTATTATTATTATTATTAACACTGTAGAATTAATGCATTAACTTGACACTGCATTAACTGCCATGGTACAATGCTTTGGAATCATGGGAGTTATAGTTCTACATAAGCTTTGGCCTTCTTTGCCAAATAGTGCTGATGCCTCATCAAACTGCAAATCCCATGATTCTATAACACTGAGCCATGAGAGTTAAAGTGATGACAAACTGTTATTTTACAATGCAGATGTACCCTAAAATACTGTGATGTGCACAAGATGACCATGACTGAGCAAGGATTCAAATTGTAGCTTCCAGCGTCAACATCCAACGGTCAAACTTTTAAACCATGCTGGCCTACTTTTAGCTTCTTTGTGCATGCAGTTTGTAATAGGGTACACCTATTCAACCGGTCCTGTTTTCAGCTTGGTCTTGGGTTGTTCTTTTTACCGTCACATATTTATACAGCACTTTCAGCATACAACAAGAGACAGCCAGTCCTGACAAAACCATACAATTTATCAATCTTTTGAAAAACAAGGAGCATAGGAAGGAATCAGCAATACACATATAAAACCAGCTCAATGCAATTATAAAGAAAAGCTATTCAAAAATTAATATAAAAACGGATGTAATGCAGTACAAGAAAGCTAATCAATACACATAACCACAATATACAAGTATAAGGCTGGATTCCTAAACTTTTAAATGAAATTTTAAAAGCTTGGGAAAACAAGAAGGCTTTTAATTGAGGTTAAAAATCAATGAGAGGAGCAGTCAGCAAACACTGGTACTGTCAACAAAGCCTCTGCCAAATATATTCCTTCTCACAGATTTCCATAATCCCTTCTTTCTTCTCATCCTTTGTATAGGTGGAATCCTGGGAGCTTTATGAGGTCTTTAGCCTTCTCTGCCAAAGAGTGGTAGTGCCACTTTAACTGCCAGGGAGCCATGACAGTTAAAGTGGTGTCAAACTGCATTGATTCTACAGTGTAGATACACCCACAGAATACACAGAACGAAGCTCCAGAGCATGTAAAGAAAATGAAATGAGGGCTGAAAGATTGGGGGGGGGGGGGCAGTTATAACTACAAATCTGCCCTGAATCCTAAAAGTAATGGTCAACCAATGAAGGAACATCAACATCTCTGATGTAACATGATCTAAATGAGTAGCCAAAATGATAATCTCAAAAGCAGAATACTTGAGACCAGAAAACGGAAACACAGCCAAAGAATATAATAGAAGATGGCACATGACCAAAGCATGGACACATAAGTATGAGAAGAAGAAGCAGATTCAATTCTGGTGATATTACAATTAAAAAGAGAGAGGAGATTGTGCCTTTCTATTTTTTGCTCTTAGTTCAACCCCAATCCAACTGGAAAAAAACATTTTGAGGGCAGGATCTCTCTACACACACCCATGGACAGCCTAGTGCAGTTTAGCCTGGAGGGCAAGGGAAGATCATAGGAATACCAAAACAAAAATATCTCTGTGCCTCTTTATCCACCTTTCATAGAGTGAATAGTAGAACTGTTACGGCAAATTTTAGAGGGGCAAACTAGGTTCAATCTGCCACAGGCAGCAAGAACCAAGTCATCTCATGGTCTCTTGAAAAAATAAGAAAGCACCAACTGTGGGTGACGCAGATTCAAGATTCTGTCACAAGAAACTTCTCCCTGTAGATTTGTGATTCACAGTATAAAATATGCAGCAACTGAATTCTCATAGCTATAGAAATGACAGCATCAATCATACTGCTGAAGGTTCATTCACCTACTCAAAAGGGCAGCTAAAATGATCAAACAGAAAAAGCACCTCCCCAGGAAGAAATATTACAATATTTGGGGCTATTTATAACTGAATAAAAAGGAAACTAAGGGCAGACATGAGAGAATTAAATAAAAATATGCATAATGCTGAGAAAGGAATGTTTGGATCTGAGTCTTCATTCGGAGCACCATACCAAACCAGGTAGCAGTTATAAAAATGAGATAATAGTACTGATATAAAAAAGATTTACTGATGTTTTGAGGGTCTAAAAATTGAACCCCAGGGAGAAGATGGGAAATGACCAAGAGTCCAACTGTTCTCTCCATCATGTGTGCTCCTAAGGTAAAGGTAGTCCCCTGACATTAAGTCCAGTCATGTCTGACTCTAGGGTGTGGTGCTCATCTCCATTTCTAAGCCGAAGAGCCAGCGTTGTCCGTAGACACCTCCAAGGTCATGTGGCCAGCATGACTGCATGGAGCGCCGTTACCTTCCCGCCGGAGCGGTACCTATTGATCTACTCACATTTGCATGTTTTCGAACTGCTAGGTTGGCAGAAGCTAGGGCTGACAGCGGAAGCTCACGCCGCTCCCCGGAATCGAACCTGTGACCTTTCGATCAACAAGCTCAGCAGCTCAGTGCTTTAACCCACTGCACCACCAGGGGCTCCATACAGATTTCACATAGAGCTATTTCACATAGTGCTAAACAGAAAGGGGGACAGTATATAATCTTTAATAGTTTTCTAGAGTCTTGTAGACATCTCCCATTGTCACCATCTGACACTCAGAACCAGGTGGGACCCCAATAATCCTCCCGTGCTCCTCAAACTTTTTAAGCAAAGGACTGGTTCATGGTCCCTCAGACTGTTATCATTAACCATTTTATGTCTTACTGTAGGAACTGAATACAAATACATGGGACTGAAATGTTAAATCTCCCTTAAATAGGAGGACTGAAAATGCATGCATACAAAATGACATTTGCGTCCTAATCCATGTTTTACTATTTACTAGCTTAGGTACCTGGTAATTTGGTAAGGATACACACTAGAAAAAAAGTCATTGTTTGTTTTTCAATTTTCTTAAAGGACCCATTAGAAAATGAATAAGGATATTAGTGGCCTGCAAGTCCCATCAACCTCTGTCATTTTCCCCAAACCCCACCAGTATGTGAAGTAGTTGAATTTGGCTGTGTGCCAAATTTGGTCCAGATCAGCTGTATGGAAGGGGCCTTACATTCAAATATACATAATCTACCAATGGAAGGTCTCCTAAGACCGATTAAGGACCTTATCACATTGGGATATAATCAGTTTATATCAGTATGCATCTCATTTTTTGTAGGACTGGATGCATACTGTATTGAGGCAGGATGTATACTCTCCTCATCACACCTGATAATTACGTTTCTTATGATGTGAAAATACTGCTGGCTCCTTCCAATCCATTCAAAACACCCCCCACATCACTCTATGACCTTTTAAAAAGTATAGTTTCTGATGGGGATGCATACAGATTTTCCTATCACACACAAAAACAGCACTCAGTAAACACAATTAAAATTCTGTCTGCAAATAATAAGTTTCTGCAATGCTTTGCAGATGGATGAATACTGGCAGGATGGGGTAAATGGCATGTGATGGAACACATTCAAAATCATTCTCAAACAGTCTCAGAAACGCAGTATTTCCTAATGTGATAAGGTCCTAAAAACAACAGAGGCTTCTATGCTACAATAAATGTGTCAGTTTGTATGGTTCCACACAATGGTTTGGTTTGGCCAAGGAGAGAACTCACATGTTCTGTTGGGGTTGATGTGCTGCTTCAGGAGATCAATGGACCCGAGGCTGATCACAAGCCGTCGTCCGAACCAGAAAGAGACCACGGGGCCGTATTTCTCGTGGAGATGGACTTGGAAAGCGTGCAAGCTCCCACTAGTCATAATGTCTGGGAGGTTCCCATCTCTGCAACGGAAGTGAGAAAAGCAAATCTAAATACCTGTTAATAATCCAGATTATCTGCTTTGTACTGGATTATGAGTCTACACTGCCATATAATCCAGTTCAAAGCAGATGATCCAGATTGTATATGGCACTGTAGAGGGGGCCTTAATCTGTTTTTGAATGGCAAGGCAAAACATAGGTAAATCTTATTGATTTAATGGGCCCACTCTGGTGAGGATGACCATATACCGCAGGGATGGGGAACATGAGATCTTCCAAATGCTACCCTTAACAATGTTGATGTTTTCTTCCTTGATCTATGGAGTGCCCCTCTATACACAGAAAGGGAAAGGACAAGAACCATATCTTAACTAGATAAATAATCCCACAAGGCATATATAGCATATAGATTCTCTAGAAGACAAATACAAACTTACTTTTCATCTGTTGGAGTCATCCCTGGGATGCCCGAGGCCTGCCTGGAAGACTAGGGAAGAAAACAACAATCAGACGACAATCCATTGAAGGATGAATTGATTATAACATGTCATTACATTCCAAAAATGAAGTATTTAACCATTTATAGGACCAGACTTCCCACTAAATGCAATGTGGTTTAATGCAGAGCTGCACAAATTGATGGCCCCTCAACTGAGCCATTGGCTGCCTGTCCCTGGCCATTTACAGAGAAGGAAATAAACAATGGTTGCCAATGGGAACAAAGATGGTGCTGGTTCCTGGCACATTGGGGGTGGAGTGAGATAATTTTCAGTCTCACACATCAAGGGGCCTGAGGCCCCTTCTACACTGCCATATAATCCAGATTATCAAAGCAGATAATCCAGATTATTTGCTTTGAACTGGATTGTATGAGTCCACATTGCCATATAATCCAGTTCAAATCAGATAATCTGTATTTCATATGGCAGTGTAGATGGGGCCTGAGAAGCATTTTTGTTCATGACTACAGACTCTTCCACACTGCCATATAATCCAGGTTATCAAAGCAGATAATCTGCATTTTACCTCTCCGAACGTATTCTCCCCTACGAACCACCAAGATTACTAAGATCATCTGGAGAGGCCCTGCTCTCGGTCCCACCAGCCTCGCAAGCGCGGCTGGTGGGGACGAGGGACAGGGCCTTCTCGGTGGTGGCCCACGACTCTGGAACTCTCTCCCTCTGGAGGCCAGAACCGCCCCATCCATCCTAACATTTAGGAAACGGGTGAAGACGTGGCTGTGGAGTCAGGCCTTCGAGGAATGAGACAACACCATAGGACTCTGGATGGAAGTGGATATAGATCCATCTTATTAGGACGTCTGACCACTGTAGTTTTATATTTAGTGTTTTTAAAGTTGTTTTGTAATTTGTGATATATGATATTTTAATGAATGTATATGTTTTTATGGCTGTAAACCGGGCTGAGTCCCTTGACGAGGTTGAGAAGCTCGGTATACAAAACTGTGAAATAATAATAATAATAATAATAATAATAATAATAAATAATTATATGGCAGTGTAGCCAGAGAGTGTGATTTGCCCACTGTCACCCAGTGGGTTTCTATGGCCAAGTTGGGATTCAAACCCTGGTCCATAGTCATAATCCAAAATATTTTACCTTAAATAAAGACAAGTGTGCTTTTCAGTTATGTATTTAGGATGCAAAAGTATAAATTATTTGCAGTGCAATTCCTATACTGCACCTAGATCTATTTTGTATTTTTTTACTTGGGGACTGGCTGCTCTTCTATTGAGCAGCTCAGGAGTCTTGCCTTGGCACTTCACTAGATGGATAAAACTTCAGGGGCAAATTTAATGAGGAATTGGTGGCTCAAATTGAATATCCCTCAACCAAAATCCCAAAATACACCAAACTTGAAAACTTTCCATACGAGTGGCTGTCAATCTTTCTTTCCTGATGTTTCTGTGTTCAACAACTTTGCCTTCAGGCTATATGTACAAGGTGTATATGAAACATACAGGAATTTTGTGTTTGGACTTGGGCCCCATCTCCAAGGCTTCTATGTATGTATATATGTGTGTGTACATATGCAGGTATTCCAGTTAAAAAAATTCCAGACTTACATCCCAAGCATTTTAGAGAAGGGCCCTTCCAGACAGGCCCAGGATCTGATCCCAGGTTTTTTGATTATCCCAGATTATGTGGCAGTGGGGACTCATATAATGCAGTTTAAAGCAGAAAACCTGGGATTAGATCCTGGGATATAGGGCCTGTCTGGAAAGGCCCCAAGGCCCCTTCCACACAGCTGAATACAACCCCACGTGATCTTCTTTGAACTGGGCTATATGGCAGTGTGCACTCAGGTAACCCAGTTCAAAGCAGATATTGTGGGTTATTCTGCTTTGATATTCTGGGATATATGGCTGCGTGGAAAGGCCCTAAGTCTCAGCCTGTACGATTGCTAAAAGTGTATTGAGACCTTGTTTGCAATATCCAATTCTATATGACTCCTCAGGCCACATATACACTGCCATATAAAATCCAGATCTGAAGTGGATTATATGGCAGTGTAGATTCATCTGATCCAGTTTGAAGCAGGTAATCAGGATTATCTGCTTTGATAATCTGTTTTATATGTCAGTGTAGATCCAGAGCCCAGGAAGTATTTATTTTTATTTATTTATTTTATTCACTTATACCCCGCCCTTCTCACCCCTAAGGGGACTCAGGGCGGCTTACATAGAGGGCACAATTAGATGCCCAAAACACACAACAAAATCAAAAGATATAAAATTCAACAGTTAAATTAACAACAATACATGATAAAAGCATAAATCCTAAAAACAATCTCATGTCAGAGTCCATATACCAGAGTCCATATGTCCGTTCTGTCCAATTGTTATTGTCTGTCGCCGGTCCTTGAATTAATTATCAGAATGGCCAAAAGCTTGTTCCCATATCCAGGTCTTTAGTTTTCTTCTAAATGCCAAGAGGGAAGTTGTCATTCTAATATCCCCATACAAGTCTATAGAATATTTCTATAGACTTGTAGAGATCCACTGAATTCAATACGACTTATTGCTTTCTTGGAATTAAGCCCCACTGAGGCTGGATCTACACTGCCCTATAATAGAGGATCTGGTCCCAGATTATTTGCTTTGAACTGGATTGGATAGGTCTACACTGCCAGATAATCCAGATTGTCAAAGCAGCGAACCTGGAGTCAGAAACTGGGTCCGCTTCCACACAGCTGAAATAAATCCCACATTATCTCCTTTGAACTGGAATATATGGCAGTGTGGACTCAAATAACCTAGTTCAAAGCAGATATGGTGGGATTTTCTGCCTTGAGATTCTGGGATATAGGGCTATGTGGAAGGGCCTTGGGTTATATGGCTGTGGGGAAGGGCCCTATATTATAGAGCAGTGTAGATCCAGGGCTGACCTTCAAGGAGTGCATCTACACTGTGGAACTGACACCACTTACAAAGCTTTGAGCTCAGTGCAGTTTTGCAAAGTCTTAAGCCTTCTCTCCAAAAGAAAAAGCAAGACTTCTCTGGGCCTTTCTTTCCACCCAGGCCTATATCCCAGAATATCAAGGGAGAGAATCCCACATTCTCTGAGTGTGGACTCAGATAACCCAGGGCCCTTCCACACAGCCCTAGAACCCAGAATATCAAGGCAGAAAACCCCACAATATCTGCTTTGAACTGGGTTACCTGAGTCCACACTGCCATAGAATCCAAAGCAGATATGGTGGGATTTCCTGCTTTGATATTCTGGGTTATAGGGCTGTATGGAAGAGCCCAGAGAGAGAGAGAGAGAGAGAGAGAGAGAGAGAGAGAGAGAGATGTAGAGCCCTTCTCCACAGCCCTATAACCTAGAATATCAAGGCAGGAAATCCTACAATATTTGCTTTGAACTGGGTTACCCGAGTCCACACTGCCACATAATCCAGTTCAAAGCAAATAAGTGTGATTTCCTGCCTTGATATTCTGGGTTATATGGCTATATGGAAGGGCCCTGAGAGAGAGATATGTAGAGCCCTTCCCCACAGTCCTATATCCCAGAATATGAAGGAAGGAAATCCCACATCTGCTTTGAACTGGGTTACCTGAATCCGCACTGCCATATATATCCCAGACAGACATGGTGGGATTTCCTGCCTTGATATTCCTGCCTTGATATTCCTGCCTTGATATTCTGGGTTATATGGCTATGTGGAAGGGCCCTGGGTTACCTGAGTCCACACTGCCATATAATCCAGTTTAAAGCAGATATTGTGAGATTTCCTGCCTTGATAGTCCGGGATACAGGGCTGTGTGGAAGGGCCCGGGGCTACTTGAGTCCACACTGCCATATAACCCAGTTCAAAGCAGATATTGTGAGATTTCCTGCCTTGATATTCTGGGTTATAGGACTGTGGGGAAGGGTTCTACATCTCTCTCTCTCAGGTCCCTTCCTCACAGCCCTATACCCCTGAATATCAACACAGGAAATCCCACCATGTCTGCTTTGAACTGGGTCACCTGAGTCCACACTGCCACATAATCCAGTTCAAAGCACATACATTGGGATTTCCTGCCTTGATATTCTGGGATACAGGGCTGTGTGGAAGGGCCCTGGGTTACTTGAGTCCACGCTACCATATAACCCAGTTCAAAGCAGATATTGTGAGATTTCCTGCCTTGATATTCTGGGATATGGGGCTGTGTGGAAGGGCCCTGAAAGAGAGAGAGTGATGTAGAGCCCTTCCCCACAACCCTATAAACCAGAATATCAGAATATCAATCCCACAATATCTGCTTTGAACTGGGATATAGGGCTGTGGGGGATTCTTGAGAGCTGAGGCGTGGCGGTTCAAGCGGTATTCCTCCTTCCTCAGTGTGGATGCCCCACGCTGGCCTTTTCAGGAGGCCTGAGATGCCTCTCCAAGTGAGCCCCCCTTTTCCCCCAATCCTCCTCCTCTTCCTGGTTTACCGGGTAGAGATAAAGCACGGCTCCCACCAAGAGGAGCAGGAAGGTGGCGGCGAAGATGGCGAAGTCCAGCATGGCGGAAGAGGAGTAGGAGACAGGGAGAGAAAGGGGGAGAGGAAGGCCAAGGCGGCAGGCCGGAGCAAGGGAGGAAGGGGCTGTGCAGGCAGGAAGGCAGGCCCGCCTCCCTCCTCTTCAGGGGAAGGAGGGAGGGAGGAGCTGTCCACCTCCTGCTTTGGCTTCCCTTCCTCTCCTCCTCCTCCTTCCGAGCTGGCTTCCCGGCGCCTCCTCAGGAGCAGAGCCCCTCTCCCGATGGGGGACCCTGCAAGCCTCCGCCGCCGCCTCCTGCTGGTCTCCAACTCCACCCTCCACGGGGGAGGCTACCTCGACCACTGCCAGAGCCACATCCGCAGCTTCCTCGGCCAGTAAGGGCTCCCTTGGACCCAGCCCACAACTCAAGCCCCAGGGCAGCAGGCCTGGCACAACTCCCCACCCACCCCCACTCAGGGGTTTGGGCCTTCCACTCCCACAAATCCCACCCACTTTACCGCCTGTTAGGAGTTGTGGGAGTTTATTGATTTATCCTGTCAGAAGCTGATTGATAATACAGTTCTAATGCATTAGAAAACCACAAAGTTTACAAACTTGGTATTGTACTAATTTTCCTGTGACCACTTGGGCCCTTCCACACAGCCCTATATCCCAGAATATCAGGCTTTGAACTGGGTTATGTGAGTCCACACTGCCATATATTCCAGTTCAAAGCAAATAAGGTGGGATTTTAATCAGCTGCGTGGAAGCTCCCTCAGTCCACACTCAGATAATGTGGGGTTTCCTGCCTTGATAATCTAGAGCAGTGGTTCTCAATTTGTGGGTCCCCAGGTGTTTTGGCCTTCAACTCCCAGAAATCCTAACAGCTGGTAAACTGGCTGGGATTTCTGGGAGTTGTAGGCCAAAACACCTGGGGAGCCACAGGCTGGAAATTGTGAATAGTTGTGTGTGGGTTGCCATTATTGAGTAGGGATGTCTAAGATTGTCTGGGGAGGCCCTGCTCTCGGTCCCGCCTGCATCGCAGGCGCATCTGGTGGGGACGAGAGACAGTGCCTTCTCGGTGGTGGCCCCTCGGCTGTGGAATGCCCTACCTGCAGACATCAGACAGGTCCCCTCGCTGTTGGCGTTCCGGAGGAAGGTGAAGACCTGGCTCTTCGAACAAGCGTTTGGCTAATCAGTGCAATGGAATATAGGAACACGGTGCAATCGAACATAGCAATATGGAACAAGGATTACGAGAAAGGATTCTGATTTGTTGTTGAGGCGATATGATTATGATAATGATTGTCTTTTGATATTGATTGTTATATAGAATGTATAATGTGTTTTAACCTGCTTTTGATACTGTCTTGTGATTTTCTATTATGTAAACCGCTTTGAGTCGCCTAAGGGCTGAGAAAAGCGGTATAGAAGTAAAGTAAAGTAAATAAATAAATAATTTTGTAATCCGGGAGGGTATAGCTTTCCAAATAAGAAACATGCCGCCAACAAAGCTTCTCTCCAGTCTCCACATTTCTAGCATTCATTTAAAACCTTGCCATAGAGGGATGCTATCCGATTGCAGACTTTGGCTAATGTTGTGACATTGTTATCTTACCCAGGAATGTGAAGCGTGTTCTCTTCGTTCCTTATGCTCTGCACGACCGAAATGCCTATGCCAAGATGGCCAGGGAAAAGTTTGAAAGTTTAGGTAAGAAAGTTTGCCATTGATGGATCTGGAGCAGAAGGGCACATAGGCTAGTGAGTACCCAGCCATTGGCCTTCCTTTCACCCTCATCCTTAGGTTTGAAATTACTGTCCCTACATCCTGAAAAAAAATGTTACATCTTGCTCATTTAGTTACTGCAGAACTTGTGACCCAGAGCTCTCCAGTGCAATTGTACCCACCCGATAGTGTTGTCCTGCAAATTAAACTATTGTATTTTAATCTCGTTTCTAATGTCTGATTGGAAATACATACTAGAGATTTTGGGAGACTGAGCCTCAACACTATCATTTTGGAATGAAATGGCCCCAGAATTCAAGAAGCCTAATAGACATGTGTGGTAGATTGAATTCATTTTGGTAGCTCAAGGAATGGAGGTAAGCCGAAAGCCTTGTCTCCTTGCATTCAATCTAAGTGACCTGGATAGGATGGAAAGCCATGTTTTACTGTTCAGATATTTACTGTTCAGACATTTTCCCCCTTGAGAAAATACTCTTCTAGGAACCTGTAGGTCCTTCAGCATGACTTTGGTCGACTTCCCCTTGATACTGAGCATCAACAAAACATCCTTGCAGACAACCAATTCTCTCACACCAGAAGCGACTTGCAGTTTCTCAGGTCGCTCCCGACATGACAAAATTTAAAAAAATCAGCAAATCATGCCAGAGGACCTGCAAATGCCTAGAACCATGTTCTCTCTAGGATTCCCTAGCTCATCCAGTGCAACTCTGCTGGAAATCTAGAGATGATTGGAGGGAACATATGAATCAATCGTGCAAATGATCAAATCCATGAAAATTAAACCTGCAGATGTGAAGGGCTGTGTACTCCCAGTTAACATTCCTGAGTAGTTTCTCTTAATTGCCTTTTTCAAGCTAAATTGTTAACCCTGCGAAAGGGGCCCCTGCAGCTCTATTAGTCTCTTGGTCCAGGATTCATTGCAGCACTTCATTCTTCCCAGAGGATACTTATCCTGGTTTTCAAATGGTTTTCAAGTCCCTTGACAGTGCTCCACTTAACTTATTGATTGTTTTTCGGCCTCTCTTCTCTTTTCTGTAGGCTATAAGCTAGACAGTATCCATGAAGCAATTGATCCAGGAGAATCTGTAAGGAAAGCTGAAGCCATATTCATTGGTAAATATTAGCTCCTTGCTGATGACTTTGACCCAAGTTGCTCAATGGTCTTCCTGATAACACTATGTAACATGATTTTTGTTCCTGGGTTATAAATGTCATTTCTTAATTGGTTCTATCATAAAAACACAGAAAAGGTTTATTAAATCACAAAAACTTTGTTTTGGCGGGACATCCTGCAGCACATTTTGCTATAGTTTTTCAGTAAATTCTTCATTGAGTCTCAACCAATTTAACATAGTTTGGGGCAGCCACAAAAATGAAGTTTCTGGAATAGAACAACTACTTTCAAAGTAAGCACTGCATGATTAAACAGGAAATAACACTTTCAAACCAGGAACAGGTTTTTTTTTCAATTTTTGTTACACTGTAATGAGATGATAAGGTACAATAAAATATGGCGGTTGCTTAATAAAAGGAACTTTAGACCACAATTCTGCTTTTTCACTGATAAGGTTGGGACTGGAAGCATGTGGAAGAAAGTGCTGGTCCTGTGTGTTGGCTCAGAATAAAAGCATAACTCAGAAATGGCAAATGTTGTTGGACCACTGCTCCTATGGCCCCTCATTGACCTAGCTAGCTACGGATTATGAGAGTTACAGTCCAACAACATGTGGAGGGTCACACGTTTACTATTCATGGTGTAGCTGCTGCCTCATGGGTAGCCACTGAAAACTAGACCTAGTTGCAATCTTAAGCACACCAGACTGTAGGTATATAGACCCACAAAGCCCTCTTAGGTGTTGTCTACACTGATGAACAAAATTGTTCCTATCTCATATCCGTTGTTGGCATAACAGTGTTCTTGAGGATTAGAATCGAATTCAGTTCTTTTTTTCATCCCTGAGGACTGAAATCTGAGTTTGAAAGTTCAATTTTTTGCCCTGCCCCTTTCTGAAAAACCATGTGCCCAGAGTCCGAGTTAGCTTCAGTACCGAGCCAAAGGGTAGATGGCACAAGTAGATGGGAGGTCCCCTGTGCCTTCCCACCAGAAAATGCTACTTGTTTCTCTTTTGCAAGAGTGCTATAGCCATCATGTTTTTTCGGTGTGCATTTCTATGGATATGATTGTCCACTATTTTTTGAAAGTGTGTTCATCCAGGTCATTGCACATCGATACCTCTGTTGATCAGCATTTAAAAACCAGCTGCTTCACCAAAGCCCTATTAAGGCACATACATATATTGTGTACCTGTGTATATGCATACATAAGGAAGGGAAAATAAGTGGAGCAGGCTTGGCCGTGTGGTTAGAAATGTGAAATATAGCACACATGATCATTATAGGACCACTCTTTAACATCAAAGTGATCTTGCACAGGGGACACATGGGCCTGGTAATGCCATTCTCATTTCAATGCAATAGATGTATGTGGTGTTAATGTGGTCACTGCAGACTAGGAATATGCAAGTTGAATCAGATTTTTTTCTGCCTTTGTAGACAACATTTTACACCAGGCCCCTTTTACACTGCCATATAATTTAGATTATCAAATCAGATAATCCAGATTATCTTCTTTGATCTGGATTATATGAGTTTTCACTGCCATATAATCCAGTTTAAAGCAGATAATCTGGATTTTATATGGCAGTGTAGAAGAGGCTTTAGTCATCACCAACCTGACCATTTGGCACTCTATTAGCAATGGCTCTTCGGAGTCTTTATATGGTGTTGCCTTCAATCTTTTCCAAATAAAAGCCTTGCTACTGAATGACAGAGAAATAATGTAGTTCAGTGGAACTTACTTCTGAATACATATGGGACTGTGCTATTAGGCTCCAGCCTTGTATACGTGGGCATTATATTATCATCTAGTTCCATAAATAATAATAATAATTTATTTATTTATTTATTTATTTATATTCTGCCCTTCTCACCCTGAAGGGGACTCAGGGCGGATCACACAAACATTCAATGCCATTTTGTATAGACAATACACAAACAGACAGACAACAGAAGGAGGTGGTTTGCTTCGATTCAGTGTCCAGCTGTTTTTGATGCCATGGAAGGTTGGGCTTGAGTCCAGGGGGTGCTGTTGCTCTATCCTCTACAATGAAGAGCTGTCAGGACTTCCTCCTTCCTTTTGGTCGCCCAGCATTTTCTGATCTTCTCTCTTTATGGCGTCGTAAAACACCTCCCCTGCTTTTTAGCAGTACCTAATTTTTCTAATTTTCAAATTGCTTAGGTAAACATTGAGCTAGGGTGTCATTTGGCAGCTCACGCCAAACTCGGGGTTCGAACTTGCAACCTATTGGTTGATAGATCTTACAATTGCTGACTATTTATCAGCTGTGCTAAATCTCCATTATATTTCCATCTAGATATGCAAAGTATGCAATGCTAGCTCTCTTATCTAGATAGACTATCTGGAATAGCCCTGCCCTGAAAAAAAAGAGTATGGATGCCCCGCTCATTTTCTCCCAGACCAACTTTAGGTCTTGCGGGCTCAAAGCAAGATAAAAAAATAAAACAGAACAAAAAGAACTCTCTTCTCCTGCAGGTGGTGGCAATACCTTTCGTCTCTTGAAAACCCTCTATGACCATGGTCTGGTACAGCCAATCAGGAAAAGAGTTCTTGAGGTAGTATGATTTAGTGTGAAAACAAAATATGGAGGGATGAGTGCAACCTACCCCCAAAGTGTGGCTATTTTAATCTGTTGTATCAATAATTCATTAAGTTAATCATGCATTCCTTCATGATTGGACTAGATCAGTGGTTATCAACCTGTGGGTCGCCAAATGTTTTGACCTTCAACTCTCAGAAATCCTAACAGCTGGAGGCCAAAATACCTGGGGACCTACAAGTTGAGAACCACTGGACTAGATGGTCCTTGTGGCCTCTTCCAAATCTATGATTTAGAATCGGGGGGGGGGGGGGGAGACAACTGAAATTGTCATTTTCTAAATCAGGAATGGAGAACATTTAAGGTTGATGCTTCACCTTTACCAGGCAATTTGGGGCTGGTAGCATTTGGTAGCATTCAAATGAAAGATCATTGTTTTTCAGTCTTGCTTTAAATACATTTCTGCATTCTGAAATACATTTAGCCTTCCTTTAAAAATATTGTGATCTGAGCATCTAGATTAGTTGATATTGCTGTTTACCAATCAGGATGGCTTGCCCAGGTTTTCTAAGGCCCCATCTACACTGCCATATAAAATCCAGATTATGTGCTTCAAACTGGATTATATGGCAATGTAGACTCGGGCCCCTTCTACACAACCATATAAAATCCAGATTATCTGCTTTAAACTGGATTATATGGCAGTGTAGGCTCATATAGTCCAGTTCAAATCAGATAATCTGGATTATCAAATTTGATAATCTGGATTATTTGGCAGTGTAAATCCAGCCTATGGAGCTCTCTGTCTTACAGGATGGGGTCCCATACATAGGATCCAGTGCCGGAACCAATGTAGCAACAATCAGTATCAACACAACTAATGACATGCCAATCGTGTACCCACCTTCTTTGCTGGCCCTGGGACTGGTTCCTTTCAACATCAATCCACATTATTTGGATCCAGATGTTAACAGCACCCACATGGGGGTAAGCATCGTATACCTTTGTAACAGGCCGTTACTGACCAATGGCTCTCGCAGGCTGGGATAAAGGGGTGGAAATTCCCCAACATCTAAAGTATCAGTGATTCCCTACTCCCTCATTTAAGCAAACACAAACCATAATTTAGACTCTAATATGTGCATGATTTAGTGTGACATCTAAACAGAAGCACCACAGAGTCCCTTAACATTAGGATAGTGAAACAGAGACTCTGTGGGATATCCAGTTGGTAAATAGGATCACTCACAGTTTTTAGAGTTACTTGCAGCTATGATGAAGTCCACAGCATTTTTATTGATTAAAATCACTGTTATTACTACAAAGCAGTTCGTTAAAACAGTCTTCTGATAATCTCTATATTTCTTTCAACAAGGCCAGAAGCATTTTTGCGAAAGTGGAAGGAATCTTTAAAGGTTTATCTGTCCTCACTCATCTAGCGTGGTCCCAATTTAGATCCCCCTGAGAGGCCATTGTTACATCCTTTATAAAGGCAGATCTGTTTATCTAATTTGGATCAGAATTATAATAAATAACAGAAACTCAAGTACCAGTGATACATGGTTCCTGGAGTAGATGAGAACATTTGAAGTAGGCTTTATCCATAATCTACACTGGAATATTTGGTTGTGTTCTGTAACATGTTTGTAATACGTTGTTAAAGTCCTAGCTCCTGGTAACCCTTTCCCATTGTTGCAGGAAACCCGTGAAAAAAGGATTCAACAATACCATGAAGAACCAAACACCCCACCAGTATTAGTGAGTCAGATGTTTTCATTCCAGATACTAGACCCATTTCTGCTCCCAGATAACTTCTTGATACATATTCATTTGAAACGCACCACAAAGCTGTATGTTCCTTAATTGTTGCAGAATTAACATTGCTGACTGCATAATACTTAAATTATGGAAATGTGCTGAGTTGGCTTTTTCACCTACAGACAGAGCAAGTGTGAATGAAGGGATTATAAAACGATCAACCAACAGATGGCAGCAGGATTTATCAGGATGATGAACATGTGGCTGGCCAGATGTTAATAACTTTATTCTTATACCCCGCCACCATCTCCCTGAAGGGACTCGGGGCAGTTTACATATGGACAGAATGTCCAACAGACAAAAAAAGCAAAATAATGCATTAAAATAAAAACACCAAAAATAAAATCATAAAATACAACAATCCCGAAAAAACACAATTAAACATAAAAGAATAAAACAGCAGCATTGAAGCTCCATCAGACGATGTTCAACAAAAAAAATATGACCAGAATTACTAAAATGGGCGTGACCAGGCTATAAAAGGGTCGGGCATGGGATAGTGCAAAGCACCATACCATAGGGCCAGGGAATTGGATGAGGTGCAGACAACAGGGTACTATCTGGGCCATCACCGAGAAGGCCACCAGATCTTAGAACCCACACCTGTTCAAAGGGGAATATGCGATCACAAAGATAGGCGGGGCCCAAACTGTTTAGGGCTTTGTAGGTCATAACCTGTACCTTGAATTTATCAGCAGCCAGTGGAGCTGCTCTAATAGGGATGTTCTGCACTCCCAGTAATTGGCTCTAGTTAGAAGCCTGGCTACAGACCTTTGCACCAGTTGGTTTCCAGGCCGTCATCAAAGGCAGTCCCATATAGAGCGCTTTGCAATAATCCATTCTGGATGTAACCGAGGCATGGACCACTATAGCCAAGTCAGGCTTCCCGAGGTACAGTTGTAGCTGGTGCACAAGCTTTGACTGTGCAAAGGCCCTCCCAGCCACCACCGACATCTGAGCTTCAAGTGTCAGCACGGAGTCCAGGAGGACCCCCAGACTGCAGACCTGTGTCCTCAGGGGAAGTGTAACCCTGTCGAGCACAGGTTGCCAACCTATACCCTGGTCCGCCTTGCAGCTGACCAGGAGGACCTCTGGTCTGGATTAAGCTTCAGCTTGTTAGCCCTCATCCAGTCCATTATGGCTGCCAGGCACTGGTCCAGAATCCGGGGGGTTTCCTTGGAATTTGGTGGAAAGGAGTGATAGAGTTGAGTGTCACCTGCATACAGATGGCACCGAACTCTAAAACTCTGGATGACCTCACCCAGCGGTTTCATGTAGATGTTAAAAAGCATGGGGGAAATAATGGAAACTTGCGAGGACCCCACAGGTCAATGGCCAGGGGTCTGAGCAGGTGTGTCCCAACTTCACCAACTGGGTACAATTCTCCAGAAAGGAGCAGAGCCACTGCAAAGCAATCCCCCCAAGACCCATTCTGGAGAGCCACCACAGAAGGATACCATGTTGGTAGCCTACAGTTCCTATCATCCAAAGATGGAGCAGGTAGACATTTACAGGTCAGTAATCTTCGAAGAATGTCAGGTCGCTCATTTCTGATATATGCAATGCTTTTCTTAAATACGTATACAATGTGAAGCTGGTAAGCAAAAGACATGGCACTCTGTGATTACGGGTGTTTTAAGAACCCAGCAAGGCACATAGTGAATTGGGCCATTGAATGGCAGCAGCTTTCCATCTCAGAGAATGAGTCCTTCTTTTTCTCCATGCTTGAGATTGAGCATCACTTCTTTCCTATGCAAAGCATGGCTTGAGTACAGAGCTGAATGACCTGTCTCACACTAGTAAGTTGAAACCTGAAACTGACACAGTCAAGTTGGCAAGTCGAAGATTTGGTCCAACCTATGGTGATCTCTTCCCAATATGCCCACCGCTTATTAACTGTGGTCTGACAAGTTGCTCAAGAACTGTGTTCCAACTTAACTCTGGCTGAAAAGTGTGCCCTGTGTTTTGGGAGGAGTAACGTTCTTGTTGTTCTTTCCTTATTTTAACCATACACTTTGTTCCTCTCCCATGAAGGGTTTACGTGAAGGATGCCTTTTACTTGTGGAAGGAGACAAAGCCACCTTGCAAGGAAAGTCAGGGGCTCGGCTCTTTGTGAGGTAAAAGAAAGAAACCATTCCATCTCGCCATTTGGCATGTAATCCTTAAACAAGATAGTGATGACAAATGTTGTTAATACTGTGTTTTGTTGTTTGTTTGTTTTTAAGGGGGACCAACCCAACAGAACATGAGCCTGGAGCAGATTTCAGTTTTCTATTGAATGAAGGCCCTCAAAAGTTGTAATGTCTATTGAAAAGACCATAACAGAGCAATAATTCAAGCAGCAGCTATGCAACAGAGCAAGAACTGTGTGTGCACAAATCCAGTATCCAGCAGCTACTGGCATCCAGAGCCTAGTAAATGGTTCCAGAATTAATCGGTGCTTTCCCATAGCACATTCACTGGGAAAGATACTCAAGTCAGCTATGAAAAAAGACATAGTAATAAAAAAAATTGCCGCAAGAGCATACAGTGTGTTTCCTCTCACTACTTCATAGCTACTCCCTGGTGAAAGGGTTTCCAAATCTGAGTTTAGTGGAGGAAGAGATCAACCAGAGCAAGATCTGCCTGATACTCTACTTCCCACTTATCTGAAAAAACAATAAAATAAAACCTGCAAAAATAATAAAACATTACAATGGTCCAACTTCCAACACTCTCATTGGATTACTCCTGAACACCCATATTTGCCAGTGACACTAGAAAGTTCCCTCTCTGGAGTACTACTTGTTTCAGTGCTGCCAGTCAGAGAAAGGCTGCCCCATCTTCCCTCAGAGCTCAAGAACTGGATGCAGTTCCACATCTGACCAGGAACCAGGGAATCACAGCAGTCCTCCAGATGTTGCACATAGAGGTGGGTGATTTCCAAAAAAGCTTCCACAAGCTCTGAAAAAGTATGTATACAGGCATAACTCTCTTACCTGTCACCAACAGGATGTCAGTCTTTGAAAACTGCTTGGTTTGCTGCAACCCATAGAAGCTTCCTAGCCTCAGGATGAGTCTGGGTCCTTTCCCTCTGAAACTATTGTCTCTTTTCCCAACAATGTTTTGGCCTTCCTTAGTTCAAAACTAAGTCCCGGAGCCCCCAGTGGCGCAGTGGGTTAACCCGCTGAGCTGCTGAACTTGCTGATCGAGAGGTCGCAGGTTCGAATCTAGGGAGCGGCATGAGCTCCTGCTGTTAGCCCCAGCTTCTGCCAGCCTAGCAGTTCGAAAACACGCAAATGTGAGTAGATCAATAGGTACCAATCAGGCGGGAAGGTAATGGTGCTCCATGTAGTCATGCCAGCCACCTGACCTTGGAGGCATCTACAGACAACGCCAGCTCTTTGGCTTAGAAATGGAAATGGGCACCAACCCCCAAAGTGACTCGACTGGACTTAATGTTAGGGGAAAACCTTTACCTTTACCTAGTTCAAAACTATAATTGTTGTCCAAGCAAAACAAGACAAATGCTGGTGGGAGGGTGCAAAGGAAAGGACATGAGGATTGTAATGATGTGCTCACTTGTTGGAACAATGACTCAGAAAGTCAAAGCTTTGAAAGGGGAATGACAGTCTACAGAAGACACTGCCATAAGACAGAAATGGCCACTGGGCGATTTTGGGCAAGTCATATTCTTTCAGCCTCCAAGAAAGGCAGCGGCAAACCTCCTTTTGAACAAAACTTTTCAAGTAAACCCCATGATAGAAGACATACAACCAGCACCAACAGACAAAGACTTCTTTTAAGAATCTTCCTTCCTGCAGAAACAAGACCAACTAGATTTTTTATGCTTGGGATGGCTACTAGCCGTTGCAAGTTGGCCCAAATAAAACAGAAAAAGCCTTTTTGTGTCTGGGATAGAGCTGCTTCATCCTTTCTGTTCCCTTCATGCATGAACCTTACCTTCTTTCCACAAAGGTGGCTCCCCTCACTGTGTTCACACATTTGTTAATGGTGCCACATACATTTTACATTAAAAATCTCTTCTGTCCTGCCATTAGAAAAAACATTCTGAAGTTCAGTACTTTAGAAAGCCTTCATTAAAATTTTACAAAGGGCACCTCCCCCTAAACTGCTGCAAAATTCTCAGTTTAAGACCAGGATCAGGGCAGGATGAAGGGAAAGTTGACTTGTGGTACTTGCTTTTCATCTTGTTAGTTTGCCACTGATTTCAGATGATTACACAGGACAACTGAAGTCTGAGAAGGCTTTAGTTTTCAAGTGGGGAAGATCGGGTTAGGCCTCTGATCGTAAAGTTGGTACAGTGATGCCTTGAATTAAGAGTTTAATTTGTTATGTGACCAAAATTCAAATTGCTCTTATGTCAAAGTGAATTTTCCCATATGCCAAAGTGAAACTCAGGCCGAGCAACAGCTCTTGACTCAATAGCTCTTAATTTGGGACAGTCTTAAGTCGAGGTTCCACTGTATACCCCTTTTCTGATGTCAGAGTCCATGGCACAGGGGAAGTGATGGAAAGGGACAGTGCACACATCACTTCTGCTGCTACATGAAATCTCGCTCCTGAAATAGAGCTTGCCATGTTTTTTTTTGTGGCTTCTTTTGTCACCTTCTAAGTTACCGTCACTGAATGATTGTTATAGTTCTGTCTCCAGCCATGACCACACAACTCCATTCCACGAAACCATGGGTGTGCTCCATTTTCTCACTCGGTGCTGAAGGAGATCTCACACAAATGTTTTGAGGCCATCTTTGTGATCAAGAGAGACGTGTGAGCACCAACAAAGATCCACAGTGTCTGAACACCTCCTTCCAAAACCAAACATGTGTGCATGATTCCTTCATTATACATTGATTTCCTTCTCAGTGATTCTGGTTAAAATACTAGGGGAGAGATGCTTGCTGCTGGTGTGCTGACAGGCGCATCCATGGTTTCATTGAAAACTAGATACCATCTTAACTAAAAAGAATGAAAAAGAACACTCCCTCCTTTTTGTGTGGGAACTCTAGCCCTGCCTGAAGAAGAAAAAAATGTTTGTCTTACCTGTAATACTTTTCCCGTAGATAAGGGGAGGTAATTTGCAGTTTGGATGGAAATGTTATTGATCCAGCTCTATTTGGCAAAGAAAATAGGTGGGATTCCATCCAGTTCTCTCCTCTCTGAACCTTCTTGAATTTGCTTTGAACATCATCCCATGCTTTGGACTGAAAAGAGGAAACCTCTGCAAAATCCATCTATTCTCCCCCCCCCCCCCAAAAAAAACAAACATGTTTAGAGTTTTTTTGGAAAGCGGAAAACAACTGCCAGGTTCATTAATAAGCAAACCAAGTGTCCCATTTTGTATTTAATTAGCTTCAGACCCTTCCGTTATATACAAACCCAATTTGACAATCCATTTTATGTACAAAGTCAGCAAGCATTTTTTTAAAAAAGAGTTAAATTACAAATTGGTAAATCCTACAAAGTGCAAACTGGAAAACATTGTCCACCATGCTGTACAGAAACAAACCCAATGTTAGCCAATATACATACATACATACAAGCTTAAAATTATTAAACCTTACCAACAAAACTTTTAAAATAATACAAACAGGATATTATTTAACCTCCAAAGCACCCAAAGAAGAGGAAAGGTATTGCACACAAGACTAACAAATATTTTTGTGTTTACGTAAAAGCTAGTTGAAAACTAACTATATCAAAACACTTCTGTCTAAAATCTGAAGGCATTTTTTGGCATCAAAACCCATTTGTAATCAGTCACAATTGCACAATCAGAATAATCAGTATAAGATCATCATTTGCCTGTATATACATAAGGCTTAGTGTTCCATTTTTACAGTGTGTAGTGTATTATATAAATGCAGAGGCACATGTTAAGTGAGTTGTATATTTCTGTGTGGTTCAGAAAAAAATGGGTTCAAACAGCAGCACAATTTCCAAGGCGAGTGGCTAATTTAAAATGTGGTTTTTAACAAAACAGTATCATTCAGCAGCAGAACCTGGAAAAGTTACTTTCTTGGACTATCATCTCCAGAATCCCCTTGACATGCTCTTAATAGAAGTCATTTCCCCAGTCTTCATTAAACTGTTCAATAAATCTTCTAGCTTACATAGACGGATCCAAAATCACTTCTCACTACTTTAAAAGCTAATTTTAATGTCCTTCAGACGAGGAGTCCATCACTGCACACAAGCAGCTATGTGCATGGAGAAAACACAAAATAAACCCAAACCAATCTGATTCTGCAGCAAGACCCATGCTACTGGGGTAATAAGTATGTAATGAAGCAGTGACACAGGAATGCATAATGCCCACATAATATACACTATGCATATTATACATATACAAATCTGGTGCTTTGTGTTACTTGGACAAAAGCTAGGCACATTCATGTCAAGCCTGAATTGAAGCTGTGCAAAATGATGATGCAATTTAAACATCGGGATTGAAATGTTACAATCTGCAAGAAGCACATCAAATCAGAACCTTCCTTTGTTGGGCTTAGAGATCAAACTTTACAGCAGTGGTTCCCAACCTTTGGGCCTCCAGGTGTTTTGGACTTCAACTCCCAGAAATCCCAGTCAGCTTACCAGCTGTTAGGAATGGTGGGAGCTGAAGTCCAAGACACCTGGAGGCCCAAAGGTTGGGAACCACTGCTTTATGGAAATGAATGCAAATTATGCCAGTTTCCACTCTCAGGAATAAAAACATGCTATCCCCCATGAAGCATGGCTAGTGACTGAATTTTCTTTTTTGCAAAGTCCAGCTATTCTAGGATATATACTAGTGTTTCTTTCCCTGGCTAAAATAGTATTTGCTAGTATGATAGTTCAGTCTTTCACTATTGCATTATGCATTTTTGGACAACCAAAACATGCATGATTTCAATCAAAACTACACATGTTTTAATGGAAAGCATTCCTGAAATAACACTGATGGGCAACTCCTATAGCCTCTCTGCACTGACTATGCTGGCTAGGGCTTACCATTGATCTGACACCCGAAAAAGGAGTATATTGATGAGGTCTAAAATAGAATAAGCACTTCCTAAGGTAAGAAGAACGAGGAGAGAATGGGAAAGACAAAACACTACAAGAGACTTCCAATGCCCGGCAATTCTCTCTTATGAATCCCCACCCTGGATGGATCCCATTCAGATTCACATCCTGCTATGAAACCCAATGAAAGAAGAAACAATCTGGGAAATATATATGGAGAAGAAACAGAATGGGAAATACTCTGCCTGTCCTAGTTCTCCTTCTTTTCCAATGGGATTACAAGAGACATGCAAGGTTGTGATACCACTGGGTTTCAGAGAAACGTCCTTCTTTCCACCCCAGTGTTTGTGGGACCAAAGGGTGAATATGTATTCGTTTTACACACAGTCTTATGTGTTGTTGAAGGCTTTCATGGCCAAAATCACTGGGTTGTTTGTTGTGAGTTTTTCAGGAGAGAATGCTTCTGGAACATGGCCATATAGCCCACAAAACTCACAGCAACACAGTCTTATGTTCAGACACATAACCTCACATCTGACAGTCTAAAGACAGGTCAGTAGCTGTTCCTTGCAAGCTTTTTATCTTCGTCTTTGTTGTAATATGGTAAAAAGCAATCAAGAATTTCTGCACAAAAGGCATATTACACATCATGGACCAGAAGGATTTTCATTGGGAGTATACTTAGTCGTTACCTTTCATGCCCACAATTGAAATAGTGCCATTTTTAGTATTTATTATAATATTTATATTAATATAATATTTATATTACACTAAATGCAATTTTACTTCTACTGAGAGCAAAGATACTGAAATTGCAAACATTTTTACTGACAAGTACCACTCAATTAAAGCGATCTAGGTTGTGCTAATGTTGCAGTTTGCCATTGTATATTTTATCACTTTAATACTCCTTAAGTTGCTTTCAGTTTTCTAAGGAAGGTGTGAATAAATAAATATAACAAAAGGAATGATAGTTATTAGAAAAATGGTCCAGTGTTTGTACTCAGGATAGTTTTTATCTGTTCTGACTTTGGTTGCAAAGTTATTACTCAAGTCCTAGCATGTGGACACGAAAATAACATTAACAGGTTCCACCGTTTGCTTCTGCCAGTTTAAGATAGAATCATATTTTAAAAAATAGATTTCAAAAAAGAAACTGGAATCTAGCCAGGCAACAGAGCACTGAATCCCACTTGCATGGCTTGGCTGCAAATCAGTACCTTTTATGAATGTCAACTATCACACAGAGATATTTGTCTTTGCATAATACTAAAGAAACAGAAGAAAACATGCCTCAGCCTATTTCTTATTCCAGTCAAATTCCATACCTCCTGGCCTTAGTCTTATGGACTGCATTCAGTATTTTCTGCTACATGGCTGGAAATGGAATTATACTTATGGGAGGAGGAGCTCTTTGTAACTGCATTGTTGAATGGAAATATCTTTTTCAGAATAATAATTTAGAATATAGCCCAACATTTTTTTAATTTATTGACTCTACAACATGATAAGATTTATTAGCTACTTGAACCATGGAAGCGGGGAGGAAACTGGTGCAATTATAGGAACATCACGTTGGATCTCATTCAAGAAAGAGATGTACATGGAAACCCACTAGACTTGACTTTCTGGTCTAAAGCTAATGCAAATTGGCGTTTGCCAGGTTGAAATGTCACTCACATTAAAAACAATCTGAAACATACAGCTTTCACCCACACACTTACAGAACCATGAACATACGGTCCTCAAATTGCTCCTTTAGTGACGTCACCATAAAAACATCCAATCCAAACTTCTATCAATACTCCTTTAAGTTTTTTTTACATTCTAACAAACCACTTTCATAAACAGTTTTTGGGTTATCTTTGGTATTGCTCCTATACTATTTTCGTTTTAAACTTGTTTCCATGTCATTGTTAGTGTTGATATTATTATTTTCAAAGTTCTGTGTTGTGTGAAAATTCTGTTAATCCCTTAAAATCAGAGCTGACATCCCTAGTATGAAAAGCTTGTGTAAGTATCACAAATTAGCAGAACTATTCCATATGTCTCTGTATTTCATATCTTAATCATAATTTTTATATCCAAATCAGGTGTCTATTTTTTATTTTTTTTAAAGATAACAGCAATAAAGATAGCAAGATTTTTCTTATAGAAAAATCCTCTATTCCAGTGGTTTTCAACCTGTGGGTCCCCAGATGTTTTGGCCATCAACTCCCAGAAATCCTAACAGCTGGTAAACTGGCTGGGATTTCTGGCAGTTGTAGGCCAAAACACCTGGGGACCCCCAGGTTGAGAACCACTGGTTTAGTTTGTTCTAAAGTACATCCAATTGATTTCTGTGGGGCCCATACCCACTGGAGGTGAATTTAGGACTGCACCTTTGGACAAGCAGAATCCTCACTGCAACTAGTTTGAGTGTAATACAAGAACACCATTTTTGTTCTCACAAAAGACAAACATGGTTCACACAAATTGCCTTCATCATCCTGTTGTCCTTCAGATGTGCTCCCATTAAACCATAGGGCATGGTTAGATAATTGTAGTTCAACACAGCTGTAAGGTTTCCTGACACTATCTCCATGCTTTTATGTGTTTCTCCTACCAGTTCAGGGTCCTTTTCAGCCTTGAAGCAAATCAGGAAGAAGTGGTAAGGCCATTTTCATAAAATTGTCTTAAGCAGACATATGGCAACACCATAACAAATTACTGACCATCCACCCTGTCTTTAGATAATACTCTTCTCATAAGTAAAATACACACAGGAGTCCCAAACAACTAATTATAAGAGAAACAAAGATAAAATGTTCCAGTGCATATGCTACTGTTTCTGGGCAATATAGTTCCACTTGTGCAGAAAAAATATAGATGTCAGTTGTGAAATGTACAGTCTAAATAAATAACTATAACTACATGTAGTGCTTAGCTTCCTCTCATTAATTTTTCCTCTTTCTCAAATACTTCTAAATCAAACTAAATAAATGTCAGCACCCCATTCCTCTTTGCATTAGACTTCCTCATGACAAGCTAACTATCTGTCACACTTTTAGGTGCGCATTATAGGACTCTACATTAAGCGCACACACTCCAAAAAGTGAATACTGCTGTTCAAATAGTACACCATACAAAACAACTACTTGAGCGTTCACTGACATCTTTTCGCATACCTTTATCTCACATACAGGATCAGACTCAGGAGGAACTCTTTGTGGATATTTCTAATTACAGGTTGGTGTCTCATGGATCAGACATTTATCTGCATTCAATAATCCTTCCATATCTACAGTTTTCAGCTATAAATACATACTTCAATAACCTTGGAATATTCCGTTCCTTTTCCCTCTAATTCTGAATGTAATACTAAAAAAGATTTTCTTAATTTTGGAAGTGAATCAAGTTTAGTATTCAAGAGGGAAATATATCATACTAGCATGATATGAAGAGCACTGTCCTGCTCTCTACCTCTGCTATGTTGCCATTCATATTCATGCATGAGCAAGCCAGGATGTGACAGGAAAACAATGCAACAGAGACACTTCCGAAAGAACTATTCTGGCTGGAGACGAAAAATACAATATTTAAAGCAGGTTGTAGCAAACAACAAAAAGGCTCACCTAAAGAATATATCAAAAGACACACACCCTGACCAGGACAAACTTACCCCATTCCTTGGGTCTAAAAAATTGCATTTTTTCAGTTCAGATTTATCAAACTAAGAAGGACTCAGGGTGAAAGGAGGGAGGTTTTTAAAAAACAAAATGTGAAATAATTTAGAGGAATGGCTAAAATGCGGAAGATCACATGGCTGATATCTGGGGGTCAAACTGGAACTTTTTTTCTTGTTTTGTTCTATTTTTGGCACAGCAACAATATTCCTACCCCTAAAGACTTTTGATCATGAGGTTGCTTTAGATTGTGTTTATGAGGACTGGAAAAAGAAGTGGGGCTTAGCAGCAAGTTACCTAAATATCATGATCTAGCAAATTAGTCACTGGATCATGGCCTTCATAGTCTACAGGTGACACTGAATAGCAGCATTGTGGTGATTCAGATCAGCAAGCCCAGGTAAGCGTTTTTACAAGAGGGAATGCTAACCCAGAAATATTTGCCATATTCCAAGATATGAGTTCAAAGAGTTTAGGCATCTTGATTTTCACATTGCCAGATTTTAAAAATTTTATGTATGTTTTAGTAGGATTTTATATTTTATGATGTTTATTTTATTTCTCTGTATGGTTTTCCTTTTTGACAATCTAATGTTTTGCCTTATTTGTTGGAAACCGCCCTGAGCCCCCTTGGGGAGATAGGGCGGTATATTAATATTTATTATTATTATTATTATTATTATTATTATTATTATTATTATTACCTAGGATTGTGATTTTCATATGCAAATACCAACACCTGTTAACCTCTGACACCTGTACGTGCACACATACACACTCAATATATTTAGTGCTGAATTAGCTTATTGCTTCTGTTTCTATTGTAAGTAGAAGAAACAAGAGATGCCAATTTGCATATCTGCCAGTGGAAATTGTGCTGTTGCCCCAACGTAACTGAGAAAGTTCAGAGATATGATTGAAATTTGATCAGAAAGATTTAAATAATTGTGTGGTATCTCTCAAGAGAAGGCAGAAGCAGAAATCACATGGAATCTTGAGTGTTATATTCAGTTTCTCCTGATGAAATCTGGCTGATCCGTTTGCTTGAACCCCATAACTTTCGGGAGAGTTGGCCTGCCCGCATCTGTTCAGAATAATTCAGAGAAACAAAAAGGAAGGGGGGAGGGAGCGGATAAAAGGGATAAATTAAATAAAAACTTCAGACAAATCTGCAAAAGCGTAGGCAGCACAAGATACAGAGCGAACATACAAAAAAAAGGCCATTTATTTCGGCAATAGTGCTTGGAAAATTCTAAAGCAGACAGACAAGCAAAACAATGTGGATGTCTCTGTTGTATACTGGAACTGGTATGGGTCACATTGTCAAGTGTTTTTATAGAGACAGCACTTGGCATCTCGCTAAAATGTTCTACTTCTTGAAGAAAAAGGAATTTGGACTCATTTTGGTGCTTTTTTTGGAGGGGGGGAATCCAGTTTCGTAAAAAAGGCACCATATTAAGCAGGAATATCCACATAATGCTGCATTCATAAGTGAATGTACAAGGTTCTGAACACAATGGGACATTTCTAGACTTGCATAGGACAGCGCTTAGAGCTAAAACTAAGCACTTGACAATGTTTTGGGGTGGTGAAGGTTGGACAGCAAAATAAAATATGATTCTGCACAAGAGCAATGAGAAAATGGAAAGATAAAACTGTCATGGTCCCAATTCAAAATACATATTGAAATTGTTCTTGAGTGAAATAATTAGCATATCATACAATCTATTATGAAATAAAATAAAATTTCAAAATAAATAAGAAATGAAAGCCTTTGCCCACATCCATAATGGCCTGATTAGGCTGGTGACTTTAGAGGCACATGCCTTTCTATGATTTTAGAAGCACGCCAAATTTTTTTTGCAAATGTGCCATAATTCCTAAGCAATAGTGCAGTGCGTGGGTGCTTTTGCCTTTCTCAGAACTATGGCTCAGGCCCCATTTAGGTTTTGGATTAGAGGCAATCAGTGCAAAAATCTTCCAGAAATGTGCAAGTGCTTGCTTGATTCCCCAGCATGACATTTGAGAAACAAACGGCAAAAGCGGTTACTTGCCCCTCGGGAAAAAGTTTAAGAAAATTCTGTTTTTTCCTGGCATCTTCTGCAGGTGTTAGTGCTGAGGTTTGCTTGACTTAAGAATACACCCTGTGAGGCATCACTGTGAAATCAGAAGAAGTTTTCTCACAGAAGACGTTGGTTAATTCCATCAGTTCAGAACGCTTACGTTTGCCTTTTTCCTCAGTGGCACTGGAGGACTTTGGCGTAGTTGCTCTGAGAAATACCTTTGGTGAGACCCCTTTTGTGCAGCAGGGCTAAAGTGCAGGCCTACAGAACACTGTGCAATGGATACTTGCATCCATTTTTTTCTATTCATCATCCAAACCCATGGCAAAATGTGCCATTCAGTCAATGCTTAACTATAAACCGGAAAGCAATTAAGTGAAAACCTAAATAATATTCTAAAAACATCTCACAACAGTCTAAATTAGTGTTGTTTCCAAGGTCTAATGTCAGGAACTGCAAGTAGTGTTGATGCTTTAGGACAGTGGTTCTCAACCTGTGGATCCCCGGGTGTTTTGGCCTACAACTCCCAGAAATCCTAGCCAGTTTACCAGCTGTTAGGATTTCTGGGAGTTGAAGGCCAAAACATCTGGGGACCCATAGCTTGGGAACCACGGTTTTAGGACTTCATCACATGCAAGTGCAGCCCATAGAACCTAGGCTCTTTTCTTCTGAAACTATTCTCTCATCTCCCAGTAATGTTTGGCCTTCCCTAGTTCAAAACCATAATTATTGTCCAAGTAAGACAAGACAAATGCTGGTTGGAGGGTGCAAAAGAGAGGGCAGGAGCATTGTACTGATGTGCTAACTAGCAATGATGACTCAGAAAGTCATGGCTCTGAAAGGAGAATGACAGCCTACAGAAGACTCTGACATAAGGTAATGTCAAGAACTGCAAGTAGCATTGATGCTTTAGGACTTCATCACATGAAAGTCACCACCCCCACCCCGTTTCTACATACTTCTAAAACAGTTCATGGACAAAGTACCATGGAGCCTATCATTTGACCTCTTGATGTCATCCATAGTTTTTTTGTCAGTGAACTCAGTGTATCAGAAATGTGGAGAAACCAGGGGGAATTGAAGCTGGTGAGAAATCATCTTCTTAGCTCCTGATGTCCCTGGAATTGGGGGAAAGTGCTTAAAAGCATGTGGGATAGGATCTATTAGATTCACCCGTGTTGAACTGTATCAGTGACGCAGAGGAATGGGCATTCTTAAAAATGGAGCCCTGGGTTTCCTCTAGAGCAGTGGTTCTCAACCTGGGGTCCCCAGATGTTTTGGGCCTTCAACTCCCAGAAATACTAACAGCTGATAAACCGGCTGAGATTTCTGGGAGTTGTAGGCCAAAAACATCTGGGGACCCCAGGTTGAGAACCACTGCTCTAGAGTAATGGGACTGAGGAGCCCAGAAGAAGTGTCTGTCTTAAGAACAGTGCCTTAGGTCTCCCCTAAGTGGAGAGGTGGGAGGAGGTGATTCTGTGTGATGGGGGGGGGGGGGGGGGGGGGTAAGAAAATTCTCTTATTTAAAGACAGAATCCCACGCAAAGAAGACAATTCTACACGCAAGAAGATTATTTCCCTCACTTTTCCTTATTTTCCGCAACTCCGTCTGATGAAGTCCTCAGAATTACATTGCTCTAGGGCAGGCAGCAATTTACCTAGTTACTGAAACAAGCAAGGACCATAAAATATTGTTATCATACTCAGCCCAAGCCAGTACAATCTGTATATGAGTACTGGCACACATGGATTTTCCTAAATGTTTCCCATCGATTCTTTGTTTCTAGCAGAAAGGCTGTGTTGCAAAGAAATGACAGGAAATTATTTCTTCCCTTTAGGGAGCTCAGACTTGTCCTGCCAAAGAGGCGATCGCTTGCTCAGCTGGAAAGCGGAAATAAGCGAGTTTCCCACTGTTCGGTAGATCAAGTTCTTGAGGGTAGGTTTTACCTCTGCTGGCTTCCCAACGCCAACGATAATCAGCTTGCCGTCCTCGAGGCCCACCAGAATATGACTGAACTCTTTGGTAACAGAGAGGCAGCGAATGGGCAGTCGCATGGCTAGAGGGGAGATGCTAAGGCTCAGGCTGAAACAAAGAGATCAAACATCCTATGAAATTTACAACGGGTAGAAGAACTGCACAGAATCTGTATTTTACAGAGATAAGTCATATAGAGAACAGTGACACCAATCAAATGCATGGCATATAGGTTAAGGTCATTTTAAGATGCAAATCCAAGCTGTGAAAATTGAGGCAAGGCTTTGTTTTAATGTACATACAGTTCAGAAAAAAATCTATTGGCATTACTGTTGACTATTCTGTCTTCTCAAAGGGATGATACTAATAATACTGAGTAACAAAATTTTAAAATATTGTATATTCCTGGTTATTTCCTGTTTAATTGTGTGGGACTTTGAAACTAGTTGTTATACTCCAGAAACTTAAGTTTTTGTGGCTGAGAGTAGTACTACTATTTCCTAGGCCAGGGGTCCTCAAACTAATGCTCGAGGGCCAGATACAGCCCTCCAAGGTCACTTACCCGGCCCTTGCTCAGGGTCAACCTAAGTCTGAAACGACTTGAAAGCACACAACAACAACAACAACAACAACCTTATTCTCATCAGCCAAAAGCAGGCCCACACTTCCCATTGAAATATTAATAAGTTTATATTTGTTAAAATTGTTCTTTTTAATTATTGTATTGTTTTAAAGTGTTTTTTGCACTACAAATAAGATATGTGCAGTGTGCATAGGAATTCTTTTTTTTCCTTCAAATTATAATCCGGCCCTCCAACAGTTTGAGGAACTGAGACCTGGCCTCTGTTTTAAAAGTTTGAGGACCCCTGGTCTATGCACTTCATTTGTAATTTTCCTTAATGAAAAAATGCCATTTTTAACCTTTGTGCAGACCACAAAAACAAAGTTTTTGCAGTTTAATAAACCTTTTCCATGTTTTTATACTAGAATAAATTAGGAAATGATATTTATAACCAAGGAACAAAAACGTGTTACATAGTGATATTATTTACGTATCTTGTTTATATTTCTCATTTCCTCCCAAGACTGGGTTCTAGCACAGCTCACAACATGCCTGTTAAAAACAGATACAGCTAAAAACTCAGTCACAATACTAAAATAATAATTAAAACAAGCACCCAATATGATCGGGTTGGATCTGAAATTGGGCATCAACTATCATAGAAGATCTTTTTTTCAAGTCTCCCCAATAGTCCTGCTATCCCAAAAAGCTTCCTCAGAGTATCAGGGAAGGCAGCTCAGTTAGAGATTGCAATGGGAAGGAGGAATCGCCAAAATACAAAGAGAGACACCCCAAAGAATCAGAGCAACAACACAATAATAAGGATAGTTAAGATGTAACCACAATGCCCGTCAAAGCAATGTAGCTGGAAACTGTACCCACAAGCCTATCTAAAGCTTAGAAACAGACCATAAAAAGGAAGAAGAAATAGCAGAGACGCTCAATAAAATACGCACCAGAAATCTGATACCAGCAATATCTGTTTTTCAGACTCTAACAAGATGGCACACAATTCTTCATGCTAACCCACGCATAGGCAAACTTGGGTCCCCCAGGTGTTTTGGACTTCAACTCCCAGAAACCTCAGCCAGCTTACCGACTGTTAGGAATTGTTGGAGGTAAAGTCCAAAATACTTGGAGGTCTGAAGTTTGCTCATGCCTGGGCTTGATCATCTAAGGCAGTGGTTCTCAACTTGTGGGTCCCCCGGTGTTTAAGTCTACAACTCTACAACTCCCAGAAATCCCAGCCAGTTTACCAGGTGTTAGAATTTCTGGGAGTTGAAGGCCAAAACATCTGGGGACTCACAGGTTGAGAACCACTAATAAAGAAATCACAAAAAAGTTCAGATGGTTAAGAAGAACCCATAGATTTCAGGACTATTTAAGGGCTAATGTCATCTAATGCTTAGAGGGCTGGACTGAGACTTGGTAAATCCAGATTAAAATCCTCAATGAGCTGTTAACACTCTTTGTGTACACATCTGGGTACATCTACACTCTAGAATTAATGCAGTTTGACACCACTTTAATTGCCATGGTTCAATGCTGTGGAATCATAGGATTTTGTAGTTTGGGGTGCATCAGCACTCTTGGGCAGAGAAAGCTAAAGACCTTTTAAAACTACAGTACCCGTGATTCCATAGCATTGAGTCATAGCAATTAAAATGAGTTCAAATTGCAGTAATTCAACAGTGTAGATGCACCTTCAGTCAGTCTTTGTTGGCCTGACAAAGGATCACAAAGTTGCTGTTAAGATAACATGGGGAAAGGAGAGTCACAAAAATAATTGTGAGCTGAGTGGAGGAAAGGCAAGATATAAACATAACGAATAATAAATACTCATGTTTGTATTGTGAATTTTGCCTGGGAAGTTGTCTGCATGTTTCTGAGATACGAAACCATCTGACTAAGGTGTTTCCATGTCAACATTCCTTGGTATTTGAAGACTACCATAGACTCTATGTCTGCTGTTTTGTGGATAATCCCAGGCCTCGAGGCCAGCAAACAGTTAAGAAACACTATTTTCAGTCTTCTCCATTACCTGTAGAGGTCTCTTATGGATAGGAATCCTTGCACACTCCCCATTACAATATATTCTCCAGTCACACAGAGATCGGACACTTCTTCCTTCAGGCTCTCAGAGCCCAAATACTTTCCATTCACAGAATAGAGGTGGAGTGCATTTTTATCCTATTTGGGATGAAAGACAAAATAAGTCTACAGATATTAGGCAGCTAAGACATTTCATAGAATAGAGAGGTAACTTGTCCTCAAAAGGCTATGGCAATACGAAATCATATTTGTGGCCAATTTCCAACATAGTGGAAAAGAGAGAAAGAGAGAGAGAGAGAGAGAGAGAGAGAGAGAGAGAACTCTAGAGTGGAAGAGGTAGGGCTGAAATTTTGTGACCTCTTCCATCATATGTAGAAGATAGTGTGAATGGATGCATGTGCAAAGTATGTCTGAACTAGATTAATCTTTCACCTCTTTCTGGAAGCAGGCTACGCAAACATGATTTTTGTTCCTGGCTTATAAATGTCATTTCCTAATGGTTCTATCATAAAAACATGAGAAACGTTTATTAAACTGCAAAAACTTTGTTTTGGCAGGACATCCTGCAGCACATTTTTTTGCTATAGTTTTTCAATGAATATCATGAGTCTTATTCAATTAAACATAGTTTGTGAAAGTCACAAAAATGAAGTTTTTGGAGTAAAACAACTACTTTCAAAGTAAGTACTGCACAATTAAACAGGAATAACACTTTCAAACCAGGAACATTTTTTTTTCAAATATTGTTACAAAGTGTATGATAGACAACCTCTGTTGCAAGGTCTAAGAGAAACTAGGAAGTTTCCCTCTGACTTGCCAATTATTCTGCAAGACCAATCCAAAGTCACAATCCCTGCTCATTCTTTTTTAGCTCAGTCTTTCTGTAATATATTAGCAAACAGAGAGGACCTTTTAGAAAACAGTGCCAGAAGGAAAGACCCAGTTCTACTCAATGGAAAGAAAAATAATTCCAGTGACTAAACAGTTCCTCCCTCCTGCTGTTCAATAAGTAGGTCAATAAGAAGTTCATCACACATGATCACACAAAATGAAGGAACATCTGGGGCTTCCAGATGTTACTAAACAGCTTTCTCCATGATTCCTCACTGTTGAATGTGTTGTCTATGCTGCTGGTAATCACGGTCTATCAAAAATGCCTCATAATTCCCAGTGTGAGAAAGAGGGGAGAAGGGAGATATGAGATCAAACACATAACCCAGGTCTGCATAACTTGTGGTCCTTCGGGTGTTTCGATCTCTAGCTCCAGAAGCCCTGGCCAGCTTGTCCAATGGACAAGAATTCTGGGAGCTGAGGTCCAAAACACCTGGGAGGGCGACGGTTTGTGAAGTCTTGCTCTAGATCTCCACTATGCTGAGTTCTTATGTAGCTCACAGCTATGAACCAAGGAGACGGTAAAGACAAAAAGGCAGGATTTCTCCAGCCACTACATGGAAACATATGTAAAGAAATGAGATGACAAATGCCTTGTGAGATGCTACTGCCAACATTTTCTCTTTCCCTTCACTTGTTTCATTCACGAGTATTGATTTCTATGGAAACCATGATCAAAAAGACATATGAAGCTTGAATATTGACCACAATTTCCAAGCTAGAGATTAGGTTTCATTAAGGCAGGGGTCCTCAAACTAAGGCCCAGGGGCCGGATGCGGCCCTCCAAGGTCATTTACCTGGCCCTCGCTCAGGGTCAACCTAAGTCTGAAACGACTTGAAAGCACACAACAACAACAACCCTATCTCATCATCCAAAAGCAGGCCCATACTTCCCATTGAAATACTAATAAGTTTATATTTGTTAATATTGTTCTTCATTTTAATTACTGTATTGTTTTTAAGTGTTTTTTACACTACAAATAAGTTATGTGCAGTGTGCATAGGAATTCATTCATGTTATTTTTTCAAATTATAATCTGGCCCTCCAACAGTTTGAGGGACTGTACCTGGCCCTCTGTTTAAAAAGTTTGTGGACCTCTGTATTAAGGTATAACTGCCTTGATTCAAGGACAGTGAGACAGATTAGGAGACACCCTTCAGATACTCATAAAAACAGAACAAAGTGTTACTTAACAATTGGTCATTTTAAGGTTGTCAACAAATTCCATTTGTTGTCCAAAGTTGGAAGATTCACTACCTATCAGTTTATCCATCTTCTCTCACAATTTATATACATTTGGACATGAGTAGCCTTATTCCCATGAGCTTATTGTTGTTACCTGTCTTCATGTTGACTTTGACTTATGGCAGCCCTATCACCAACAGCTCTCCTTGGGTCTTGCAAACACAAGGTCATGGCTTCCTTGAGTCTATTAACTGGGTGACTTGGAAGGCGCTGAACAGATTGCACTCTGGTACCACAAGATGCAGAGCCAATCTTAAGAAATGGGGCTACAAAGTGGAGTCCACGATATGCAACTGCGGAGAAGAGCAAACCACAGACCACCTACTACAATGCAACCTGAGCCCTGCCACATGCACAATGGAGGACCTTCTTACAGTGACACCAGAGGCACTCCAAGGGGCCAGCTTCTGGTCAAATGACATTTAGTATAATGCCAAGTTTTTATTTTTGTTTAAGGTTTTTCTATAACTGTATTCTCAATTCGCTTCTGACACAATAAATAAATTTGCGACTATAAAACCTATGATTCAGAGACAGGCAAATGTGACACTTTTTCTGGATACTATCTTGGCTTGTCTTGTTTGTGAAAGCCACTCCTTAGTTACTCTGCAAAACTAAAATATTGTATTTTAATCTCATCAATTCCTAGTCTTCATTGGGAAGGACTAGAGATAAAAGGGGACACTATACATCAACAATACTGTAGAATTAATGCACTTGAACTGCCATGGGTCAATGCTATGGAATTCTGGGATAGTTTGGTGAAGGAACAGCCATCCTTTGGCGAAGAAGGTGAACGTCCTTGTGAAACTACAACATCCATTATTCCATTACATTAAGCCATGGTATGTAAACTGTCAAACTGCTTTAATGCTATAGTGTAGATGCATCCTAAGCAGGAGGTCTTAAGATGGATAAGGTTGGCAGCCTAGCCATTCATTTTTTTTACGGACCACAACCTAATCATATCACATTGTTCACCAACACACCCCAGTTTCTGCTATTGTAGACTGCAGGTGCACAGCTATGCATCCAATATTCTTTGGAAAGGAAGGTCTACATTTAAAAGGTTAGTAAGAAAGCCCTAATGCCACGTCACCCCCCCCCCCCGCACCCACCCCAAAAGTTACAATATATTATTTTAGTGCTTTGTGAGTTTAGTCTGACTTCATACCTTAAGGGATGTCTTTCCTTCTAGACTTGTGTGGACAACTGTGTGTCCCTCTGAGGATACAGCCAGATTCGGAACAGTGAGCAAGAGTGAACTCTCACAAGGCGGCCTCAAAGTCCTCATGTACTGCCCTTTCCGAATGGTGTGAACAATCACAGTTCCATCCTATTGAAAACAAAGGGAAGACAAGTTCTGACCCCAATTGTTCTGAATGGTTACTTCCAGCAAATTTACTGGACATCCATGAAATAATATTAAACAATCCAATTATAAAAGCTACTTAGATAAACCAACAAAAGACACACCGCAAGGTCTGCTATGATAGACCATGTTCTAACATGGAACAAGGCATCCTCAATTGCAATCTCCTAATTTTGAAATTCCTTTCTTCAAGAGGCCTCAGACAATGTTTTTGGGGGAAGCCCAGATCATTTCAAAGAAAATATTTATAATACTGTTATATACAAAGGATGACATGATGCTGTCCTTTAACAATACCCCTTCACCCACGCGTAAACACTGCTTTTCATTGTGTGAACATACTGTAGTTTTCAAAAATATTCTGCAAATTATATCCTCAAGATTCAGTTCCTCCTCCTTTAAAAAACAAAGAAGGCTGAAGTACAAATATATAAAAATCAATATTTTTTAAAAAGAGGTAAAAAAATCCTATGACTAAACTTGAACGGTATATCATTTTGTACTTATAACGTACAATCTGAATCATCAGAGGACACCATTTAGCCCCACACTCCCTCCAGCACCTACTTTAATCGTAAACACATACTTGGAAATTGTGTTCATTGTGTTCAGGGGGACCTACCTTCAGAAATGTTTGCATAGGATATACACATTTATAGTACTGTAGAGGAACTGATGGTGATAAATGGAAGGACAAAAATAAACCCAAGTGATCCTAGTCTACAAAAAAAGCAAAATGTATACCGCAGAAGCACATTGGAGCTAGAAGCCCAAAGGGAAAATGATAAATAAACTGACCTTGGCCCCTGAGACTACCATGTCCAGCTCTATACTGATACCGACACAAGAGACTTCACTGGTATGTCCGTACAGAATTTGCAGAGGTTTAGGGGACAAACCTATAGGCGCTCCTCCCTAATACAAAATATTAAAAATAAAAATAAATTAAATGTGTTTGCCTCTGGTTGAACACTCATATCATTCATTCATCGCTACCTTTCTTTACCTAATGACAACACGAAGCAATTTTACTTAAAGCAACAGTGCTAAAATTATAATAATACCATGCAATAACATTATTTTTTTAACAATATACTGCTGTCTTATTCATAAATCAAATACCAGTGTTGTCAACCAAAGCTTGCCCTCAGAGTAACAAGATCCAAATTCCAAAATGGCTTTGAATTACCATTGAAACAGAGGTTTCTCAGCAAAAATTGATCAGGGGCCTCATTGTTACCTCTAAATCTTCTCCTTCTAGTAAAGGTTGCCCACAACTGCCAGCTAAGCTATTAAGCTGAAAGGATAGGACTTTTTTCATGCCAGACGTGAGTTGAGAAACTGCAAGTTGCTTCTGGTGTGAGAGAATTGGCCATCTGCAAGGATGTTGCCAAGGGGACACCGGATGTTTTACCATCCTGTAGGAAGCTTCTCCCATGTCTTTGCATGGGAAGCTGGAGCTAACAGACAGCTGCTCTCCCCGCTCCCTGGATATGAACTGCCAACCTTTCGGTCAGCAGTCCTGCCACCACAAGGGTTTAACCCAGTGGTTCTCAACCTGGGGTCCCCAGATGTTTTTGGCCTTCAACTCCCAGAAATCCTAACAGCTGGTAAACTGGCTGGGATTTCTGGGAGTTGTAGGCCAAAAACATCTGGGGACCCCAGGTTGAGAACCACTGGTTTAACCCATTGCACCACTGGGGACTCTGGGAGGATAGGATTTCAAATGTAGAAGGGGATTATAGTTTAGAACAGTGGTTCCCAAACTTATTTGGCCTACCCCCTGGAAATCAATTTTTCTAAATCTTCTCTTTCTTTTATGCTTTCACCGCCCCCTTACAGTTATTCATCGCCCCCAAATGCACCTGTGACCATTACCGCCCTCCTTGGATTGCTGCAGTGCCCACCAGGGGGCGGTAATGCCTGCTTTAGGAATCACTGGTTCAGAAGGAACCAGTTACAAAAAACGAGTTACTTGTAACCAATTCCATTTTAGCCAGCTTGTAGCAGTAGATCCATTCTGTCACATCCATCTTAAATACACTGCTAATAGAAAGTGTGAAGAAGAGACTTGCATCCAAATATACAGCTGAATCCTCCAAGGAATTATGTCCAATCAATATACAAAGCAAATCTTTTGGCACTTTAAGAGAAGCTTTCAGGTGGTAACACCTAATTCACTGTGTATGTTATCATCATGGCTCTCTGGCACGTGTCCACTGAATAATGCAACTGTTCTGAGACACAATCTTTGTGTGGCTTATAATTCCCCACACTTCAGAAAAAGCATCAATTGTCAAGAAAGAAAAAAAGATAGCTTTTAAAATAAGCTCATCTGAAGCTTAGTCATTCCCCTGAAGCTTACCCCATCTAAAGATGTTGTTTTGTAGTGTTTTGGTCCTCTGAAGGTTGCTTGCAAAGGATCTGCAAAGGTTAACATACCTGCTGAACTATCTGCCATATCATACAAGTGGTGTCCCTTGAGCCCGAAATTAAATGGATCCCACAGATGTCCATAGCTAGGCACGTCACAATATCTGTATGAAGGTGGGAGGGGGAAAGCAATTAATACAGGGAGCCTTTTAACATCCCCCAGTTTTTCACTGTCTGATTTAGAGACAGATGGGATGTGCTTTACAAAACAGAGCCACGGTTTTCAATTGTGAAACAAAGCAGGAGGAGAATGCTGTCACCAAATTAAAAAAGTATTCACTCCAGCAGACACAAACTTTCACATACACAAAACCAATTTAAATTAGTACAAGTACTTATTAAAGAGAGCGGTGATGCTCTTGAACAATTGCTATTCATTTCCACAGAATGGGATATTCAAAGTGGACTGAGTAGTACATCAATATTCATGGCAATAGGGAATGTAGTTTTCATATGCAGACACGGTATGCCTCTGAATGGTAATTGCTGGGGAACAAATGGGGCGATGATGAACCACAGCGAACAAGGTTGAAGCACCATAATGTTTCGAACAATGACACCACCCCACTTTCATGTTGCTTCTGAACTGAGGCCCCCTCTACACTGCCATATAAAATCCAGATTATTTTATTTGAACTGGATTATACAGCAGTGTAGACTCATATAATCCAGTTCAAAGCAGATAATGTATTTGAAAAAAATATTTTTTTAAAGCCACAGCTTTTGCAAAAGTCTCAGTCTAACAAATTTATGCGAGCATAACATAAGGGAAGGACTATACATGCCACTTTCAGTCTTTGGGAGATTTAAGATGTAAACTGATATGGTGGGGATGGAGGAGGAGGTGGAATAATAAGAAGTACTACTGCTTTTTATTCCTACTCCTCTTTCTATTACTACTAACAGCAGTATGCCAACAACCATGATGGCATTAAATTGCCCTATCTAACATTTCACTGGTTAAGTCGCAGTTGTTTCAATTATCTTTTTCTCAGCAGGCCAAATCAGAAGAGTGGACACCATATCACATTATTACACATTGACCACAAAAGGGGCTTCCATTCTTTGTCAAGACAGAGAGAGAACAAAAGCACTTGCAACCCATTCATTGTTGATCTGTGCTCTGAATCATCCACTGGAATCAACACGGTCAACACCCTGGACCCCAAAATTACAAGCATGGCTCTAATTTTCTGCAACAAAAATATCTGTTCAGTGATTGACATCTTTGGCTCCTTTTTGCTTCGTATACTGCTCTTGCTCATTGAATAGAGCAACTCAGGACCCTTCCACACGGAATATAAAGGCAGAAAATCCCACATTATCTGAGTGTGGACTCTGATAATAATAATAAATAATAATAAACTTTATTTATACCCCGCCAGCATCTCCCCAAAGGGGACTAGGGGCAGTTTACATGAGGCCAAGCCCGATAATACAATTACAATAAAATAAATACAAAACAGCAAAAACAACAACGCAATAAAATAAGTGAAACATAAGAAAAAAAACAGAACTATGCAAAATACAGTAAAAAGCAAGCACAATGGGTGGGTTAGATGTACACATAAAATGACGAAACTCTGGATGAGATAACAATGAAATAAAATGTATTTGTAATGGAAGAACTTGTACGGGATGGGACAGTGGAGTCAGGCCTTAAGAAAGGTAAGGGGAGGGGCAATATAAGGACAACTTGTGGGAGAAGACAACAGGATAGAGATATGTGGTCACTCTCCAAAAGAATAACCCAGTTCAAAGCAGATATTGTGGGATTTTCTGCTTTGATATTCTGGGATATAGGGCTGTGTGGAAGGGCCCATACTGGCATGCCATTTTATGCATCATCATCACATTTGTATCCTGCTTTTCCCCTAAAACTAAGACTAAGTGGCCTACAAAGATTACAACAAATGCAGATAAAACCACACATAAAGAAGTAAGTGCAAACATTCATTTGATTCTTACTTATTTTTACCCATTAATTTACACAAATCTGTTTTTAAAAAGGCAAAACATAAAAAAAAAAATAGTGGAACATCCCTTGGAAGGAAGCAGCTGGCCCAACTCATTCATGTAAATATTGGCTTCCTTTATGTAAAATGACTTACCCATATGCCTAATATGTTGTGCCATCAACTTCCCCTTGGTGAGTGAGGTGACTCGGATGCTGTTGTCCCAATGCCCTCCACTGAAAAGCAACTTTGCATCGTGGGACACCACAAATAGCTTAGGTGTGATCTCAAGCCCTGGGGCAAAAGGACCGCTCACACTTCGCTGTGTCCTGCAAACAATGGCTTATGTTAACAGCTGCTAACATGTCGTGCTTGCTCTACTGAGAATCCTCAAATCAAGCAATAATACTGTACAGGGAAGTAGGATATGCTAAACTCATCTACGTAGATGTACAATAAAATCATGTAAAAGTACAAACAGTAATTAGCATTTATGTAGTCCTTTGATTCCTCCAGGCATTGTTTCATTGCAGGTCTGCCTAGGAAAGCCAATGGTAAAGCATGCTGGGAATTGCAATCCAGCAATGTGAGTTTTTCAGGCTGTATGGCCATGTTCCAGTAGCATTGCTTCCTGATGTTTTGCCTGCATCTGTGGTAAACATCCCCAGAGGTTTGTTCATAGGTCTGTTGGAAATGAGGCAATCTGTGGATTGTCCAGAGTGGGGAAAAGAACCCTTGTCTGTCTGAAGCTAAAGTAAATGTTGCAATTGGCAAACAGACAAGAGTTACTGGGTTGTTGTAGGTTTTTCGGGCTATATGGCCATGTTCTAGAAGCATTCTCTCCTGACGCTTTGCCTGCATCTATGGCAAGCATCCTCAGAGGTGACCTCATAACCTCTGAGGATACTTGTCGTAGATGCAGGCAAAACGTCAGGAGAGAATGCTTCTAGAATATGGATATATAGCCCGAAAAACCTACAACAACCCAGTGATTCCAGCCATGAAAGCCTTTGACATTAGACAAGAGTTATTTGCTTCAAACATGCAAAAGGCAACCTACTTGCCTCATTTCTAACAGATCTCTGAACAAACCTCTAAGGATGTCTGCCACAGATGCAGGTAAAACGTCAGGAAAGAATGCTACTGGTACATGGCCATACAGCTTGAAAAACTCACAGCAATCCAGTGATTCCGGTCATGAAAGCCTTCAACAACAAATCCAGCAACCTCTTGGGGCTGTCTAGATTTAAAACACAGGTGGGAAATATGTGCCCCTCAATATGATGTTGAAGTGCAATTCCCAATTTTTCACCGTTGACAATGTTAGCTGAGGCTGATGAGAGTTATCGTTTAACAACACTCGAAGGGCTGTACAATTCCTAGCCCACTCTAAATGTTCACAGCTTTTTTTAAACATTATCTTGACAACTCCCCACTAAAATAGGCCTACTGTACTATGGATATTAATTAACAGGATATTTGTACAGCCAGGGTAGGGAATGACTGTCTGTTGGGTGCAATCTGTAGAGGTGGCTATGAAAGGAAGGATGCCCTTGTTTAGAGTGCAATGGCTTCCAGGTGGTACAGTGGGTTAAACCGCTGAGCTGCTGAACTTACTGATTGAAAGGTTGACTGTTTGAATCTGGGGAGCAGAGTGAGCCCCAGCTGTTAACCCCAGCTTCAGCCAACCTAGCAGTTCAAAAACATGCAAATGTGAGATCAATAGGTACCACTTTGGAGAGAAGGTAACAGTGCTCCATGCAGTCATGATGGCCACATGAACTTGGAGGTGTCTACAGACAACGCCGGCTCTTCAGCTTAGAAATGGAGATGAGCACCAACCCACAGAGTCAGACATGACAAGACTTAATGTTAAGATGAAACGTTTACCTTTACCTTAAGAGTGCAAACTGTAAGCACTTGTATTCTCAATTCAGACCTGGATGAATTGAGGTCTAAATTGGGAGCATGAATGCTTTCAGTCTGCTGGCAGTTCTTATCTACTGCATTATACATGTTTTCAAAGATTGCAACAAACAAAGGAAATGTCAGGCTGATAAACAACAGTGCATTTCCCCATCACACATCCTTTTGTATCTGGCTTCAGAAAAGCTTGTTTCCTAAAATAGTTCCCATGATGCTTTTAAATAAGAGCTGGATGCCCATCTGTTGTGGGTGCTCTTCCTGCATGGCAGGGGGTTGGACTAGATAGCTCATCCGGTCTCTTTCCACTCTATTTATTTATTTATTTATTTATTTATTTACGACATTTATATGCCGCCCTTCTCACCCCGAAGGGGACTCAGAGAGGATTACAAGATGTATATACATACAATATATTATATTATTAGCATAGTACAAAGTCAGTATTAAATATTACTATATTGTACTATACCATTATACTGTAACATTATATTACATGTAATATAAATATATAATTATAATATGATTCTATGCTGAAACCTAAAAACCATACTTCCTTCTAGCTAGGGTATCAAACCAGGATCAGAGTATTATCATTTATTAGACTAAGATGATTATGGCGTGTCTCCCCTGACTTAGAGCCTATTTTCATTAAGAAAGTATTGCCCTCAACTGAAAACATATCCAACCACAGGTATTTATGAAGTGTGTGCAAACATAAATATATTTTCACTACATATGTGTTTTTCACATATTGCTTTTGATAAAGCAGGCTCTTAGTGTATCAATGCTATCTCACAGTAAGTCCCAGAAAATAAAAGATTTCACTCACTTGGGATTTGTCACAGTTTGATCTCTGAGGAAAGTGAAATAGTTGGAAATATTTCGATCATAAGGTAGCCATCCATGGGTTCCAATAACACAGTTGAGACTCACTATTACCTTCAGAAGGACACCGTCAAGGGAAAACAGAGAAACTATCAATAACATTTTAAATAAAATAAAATATAAAATCATTATTTCATGACAGTGAACAAGTATGAACACAATTCATCCACTTTCACTGCCTTTCTCCTTTTACTGTGTGTCTTTAGACCACAAATCTAAGAGAAGACCTGTAAATGTAAAATAATCAATAAGAAGAATTTTATCCATTTGAAGAACCGATCAATTGGACTTTCATCATTTGTTTCTGCAAAATTACAGTACTTCGAATTGTAGTGTTCCACTCTTCTGTAAGGTAACAGCTTAAAGCTGACTATAAATTTATTTTTTAAATTGTGAATTAGATTCTTTCAGGACAAACCTTTTTGCATTTCCAACTTACCAGGGTCTCTGGGCTCCCCTGTGACATGAATGAACGGTACTGATTCTTGGGAACGATGGCTTTAACAATAGGTATCCCATCACTGATTCCCTAAAAGAGAGGAGCAGGAAAACATTTCAAGCTGACAACTCAAAAGTATAGGACAAATGTACTGGCCATTCTCAGACGACTGTTGAAACGAAAACAGAGGAATCCTAGTTTTTGATTTGGTGAGAACTTCCCCTCTAACTTCAAAAATTAAAACCAAAAATAATTTCTAGCCGTGGACCAATGAGTTCAACTCATGCAGGTTCATATCAGTAAATGGCATGAATAAAAAGGAAAAACAGAGATAAAATGACATTGCGAGATAGTTTTTGGAATAGCTTTCAAAGAGGTAGTCATATTAGCCAGTTATAGCACAAAAAGGAGGAAGGGAGAGGTGGGTTAAGAAAGAAGAAAGTTACATACATCTTAAAGACTGATTTTTAAATATATATATAGAGAGAGAGAGACAGAGAGAGAGAGAGCTTGCATGGATACCAGTCTACTTTGTGAGATGCAAATGTGGTGATATTAAAATCTCAGGTTATTACACTTATATATAAAGCTCTCTGGCTGGGATGGACTATAACAGAATTCAGAAAGATGCAAGCCATGACCTTCATCCTAAATCGTGTGCGGTCTTTGAAATATTTCATATCTTTGCAGTGGTCAGTTAGTATCAGAAGCTATAAATAAGCAGATCAAAAGTCTGTTTTGATCATCTTAAATGGTTCAGAACTTTGTGGAAAATATGTTTTGTTTGGTTTTTTGCCAGAAAGGTTAAGTTTTGTGGATAAATATTTTTATGAAGAATGCTATGCATTTGGCACAAGATAAACTCAAAAACGGCGCTCCATGTAGTCATGCCGGCCACATGACCTTGGAGGTGTCTACGGACAACACTGGCTCTTCGGCTTAGAAATGGAGATGAGCACCACACCCCAGAGTCAGACATGACTGGACTTAATGTCAGGGGACTACCTTTACCTTTACCCTAAACTCAAAAATATTTCTCTGGGTGGCTGGAGTCCACACTTGGGAATTCCCTCACACACCTATTGAGGAAGAGTCCAAATTCTCTCTATGTATAAATGTTAACTCTTCTCTCTTCTACTTCACTTTCCGCTAATACAGGTTTCTCATTTCTCTTCCTTTCTCTTCTTACTGTCAATAGAACACTAGTTCTAACATGTTAAAACCATCAAAATATGCTCAAACTCTCATAATCTCCCACTTTGCTGCAAGAATGAAGTCACAATTTAAATCTCCACTATTCCAAGTTGATTTATAAGAAACTTTAACCATTTAAATAAGCCTTGTGCATTGACAAAAATATCGTTGTAATGAGTAAGATATATTCCAAATGGAACTGGGGAAGAAGCAATTGTGGAACAGATGGAGACTTCAGCCACCCTGGATGTCCAACCATCTAAGGTCAGATTGGATACCTCATGGTGTGGCCTTCCTGGTAGCTCATCACATGGGAGCCCACCATGGGAGCCAAGGAAGAGGTGGGGCTACATTCAAATACAGGTGGAAGCAAAGGTCTGCCCACATGGGGCAGATCCCTCTATTGACCAGCTGCCTATTTCGATTAGGCTTAAATCATAGTTGATATTGTCTGCTGTTACCTCAATGAAGAAGGACTTCAACTCAGGGAGATGGTGAAACAGATTAAGTGTAGAGCTTTCACTTCTGGTTTGCTTCTGTAGTACTTCCTCTGCAGAAAGTCTCACAGGATGAGGTTCCTGAGGAAAATCATAACAATTTAAGTTTAAATCCAAGCACGAGTCCCAACTAAAATAAACCTATTTATCAGAAACACACGCTCCCTCCACAGTTTAGTTTTTCATATATTCCCTCTCCAAGCTAGTATTCTGAATGGTGTCCAAAAGTAAACTGGAAACCAATGCAGCTAATACAATAATACAGTCAGTCACCGACTTCCAAACGACTCATAGTTAAGAATGGGGATGAGGCAACAGGAAGTGAGAGAAATCTCCCCCTCGGAAGGGGCATTCACTCCTGGAAGAGTTATTAGCATGGGGAAAAGGGGTCTTCCACTGAAGCTTTATCACCAACCCTTTACACAACAAGCCAAATTTTTCAAAATCCAATTATCAGAGGGACAGAAGCAAAGGAAACACCACAGGGGTAGTAACCCTTCCCTAGGCTATCCAAATCTTATCTATCTACCGTAAAAACCGGGGTAATAGATGACTTTTTAAACCTTTAAAATCCTTTGAAAACTTGGGGGTCGTCTTGTCTTCCGGACATATTAGATGACAAATGGCAGTGGAGACGAGGCAGCGGAGGAGAACATCCACCCGCAGCGGCCTGCCCTCCGACCTCCTTCCTCACGCTGCCTCTTTCCTCACTGGGCCCAGCTGGGCCCCAATGGAGCGTCTGGCACCTTTCCCTCCTCTGTCCTCGCCCCGCAGATGCCTTCCTCGGTGGTGGAGGTGCACACGGGATGGGAGAGGAGGGAAAGATGCACCCTGCGGAGGCCTGCGCTGTCTTCTGCAGCTGGTGCACACCTTTCCCTCCTCTCTCGTGTGCGCTTGCCGAGGAAGGCATCTGCGGGGCGAGGACGGAGGAGGGAGACCTGCGCTGGTGAGCGCGCTCACCCCTGCTGCTTCTGGAGAGGCTTCCAGCATGTCTACAGGCTCCTGCAGCAGCGCGGCGTGGGCCAGACGCTCTGTTGGGCCCCAGCTGGGCCCAGTGAGGAAAGAGGCAGCATGAGGAAGGAGGCCGGAGGGCCGCCTTCCTCACGCTGCCTCTCTCCTTCCTGGACCCAATTGAGGCCAATGGAGCATCTGGCCCACGCCGCGCTGCTGCAGGAGCCTGTAGCCTGTAGGCTGTGTCAATAGGAGAAGCCTGAGAAAAGGCAAAAGGGAACTGATATGACACGTTACCTTGGCAGGTTTYTATAATTGCTTTAAATGAGAATTATTTCATGCAACAGTTGATTTTAACTTATTRCCAGCATGATGTAAAGGACCCAGAGTATAAATGAAATTTAAGGGACTGTAATGTACAACGTAAGGTACAATGTCCCTCTCATGGGAACCTGCATGTCATAAGCATTTGAATTAAAATTACCATCTTGAATTCAAATCTGATTTTTAATTTTTTTTWATTTRGTGTGCATTGGAAGAGGRGTGGTCTTATACGGCGAGTATATCCCAAACTCTATATTTTAACTGAAAAAATTGGGGGTCGTCTTATACGCCCAGTCGTCTTATATGCCGGAATATACGGTATCTATCTATCTATCTATCTATCTATCTATCTATCTATCTATCTATCTATTTTTGGCTGGAGTGACACTTAAAATATGCATATGTTCCAACTTACATACAAATTCAACTTAAGAACAAACCTACAAAACCAATCTTGTTCATAACTTGAGGACTACCTATCGTGACATATGCTCTCTAAAACACATACATGATGACAGTCTGATCATTACATACTTCATCACTGGTAACATCTAAATCCTTGGCAAGGAGAGCCACACATAGCATACACTGTTGTTGTTTAACTGCCACCAAGATGACTTCAACTTTAGCAACTCTATGAATGTGAGATCTCCAAGTCGCAATATCATCAGATCTCAGTCTCAGGGCCATGGCTTCCTTCACTGAGTCCATTCATTCATAAAACAGTGTCATTCTATTCCTGTTGCCCTCTATCTTCCCAAGCATTATCATATTTTCTAGTGAATCATGCCTTCTTATCGAAATTTGAAAGCCTTAGCATAGTTTCTTTGGAGAGTTAAGCTTTCATTTGCTTTGCTGTTGCTAGCTACTGTCAAATCAACTTTGACTTGTGTCGATCCTATGAATGAGACACCTCTAAGTGACCCCATGATCAACAATCTGGCTCAGGTCTCGCGGACTCAGGGTCTGTGGCCTCTTTGATTGAGTCCATTTATCTGGAATGTGGTCTCCCTCTTTTCATACAGCCTTCTACCTTGTCAAAACTGTTGTCTTTTCTAGTGAGCCATGTTATGCCCCAAGTATACAGCCAAAGCGTTTACCTTTAGCAGCTGACAAGGTGTTTGTCCAAAATTGTTAATCATCCCTTCCAAAGCTTTCCTTTCTTTCTCATCCGTCAAGGCATCCAAATCTACAGCTCCTGGAGGTGGTAGGAAATGGGAAATAATAAACGAAGTGAAAAAAAGATTCAAGACAGCACTCTGTGGACAACTCTGCATGTATTCTCTATCAGATATCACACTGGCCCGAATCCCACTGTTTAATTTCAACTCAAGACAACCAATTGAATCAATTGCTCAGTGGTATGTTAATGCTTATCTACAGCCTGTTAACTCAAGTGATCTACTTTAGTTGACACTGCCAATATAATGCATCCTTTTATATTTTAATTGACTTAAAATCACATGTTAAGCTCTAGTTAAAACTTATAAGAGCCATTGAATCTAGAGATGACCCATTGTATCATTTATTCAGTGATGAGACAACACTTATTTAATTTCATTAACTTAATCATTCTAATCTAGTGGACACTATCAATAGGATACAAACCATTCATATTTTATTTTGCTTAATATTACATACAAAAAGAGGTAGGAACACAAAAGCTTCTATCGCCTTCCAGCAGACTTGTCAGAGAAGGCAAATTTTGTTTATTATAAATGCAGAAGAAACCATGTCAAATCTTTATGAGCTAAGAACTGTGCCATAAGTGTCATAATTTTGCGACAAGGAAGCTTACAGACAATCTCCACCACACTCTCCTAGAGAAGAGGCAGGTAACAAATAAATGTATTATTATTATTATTATTATTATTATTATTATTATCATTATCATTATTATTATCATCATCATTCACATATTAATACATGAGAAGAAAATATGGTACCTTCATAAGTACAGTAATAGAAAACATTAAATGCCTCTACTGCAGCTGGTCCTCTCTGTTTATATCCAAATATTAGATCTATCCATTCATGCAGATGAGCAGAGACGTATTCTGACTCCTAAGACAGACAGAAAGTAAATTCTTGAGAATAGGAAATCCTTCTTGTCAGCTTTGCTCTTGTTAAAAATAACAAAAGAGATACAAAACACCAACTGGAGAAATATTTACCATGCACAAGTTCAATTTTTCAAAAGGAGTGTTATTTACCCATTTACACAACAAGTATCATAAAGATCCTCAAATGCGGATGTATATACAAGTATACTGGCAAGTGCAAAAAAGGGAGTTAACATTGAAGTATTAGAAAACACTGTGAACCAGTAATCTGTCTAGGGGAAAAAACAAATGAAAAACCAGCTTACAAGAAAAATGCATCTTGTATTAAAGCTAGTATTCAGAGAGATAACATCCGATTCCGTGCAGGCTTCCAAACTAGGAGGTAATGCTCTCCATACCAATGTAGTAATATATTTGATCACATACTAGAGTTACATCTCACTTATCTTCCCAAAATAAAACTGAAGCTTGTAACACTATTAAATAAAAGAATCATGTTTTTTTTAAAAATGAACAAATAAAAATAGAAGCAACTTTTTACAAAAGTAAAAAACACAACATCAAAAATCCTTGTATCTCCAAAACATAATCATAACAAAATATTTTTTTATAAAAAACACAGGGAGATTTCAAATAGTGATTTAGAAAGAGAGAACTGCTTTAAAGGGTTTGGACGCAACACTAATCCAGGAAACCATCAATTATCTGGTTATTTTTTGCCTCATAGACCCCAAATCCCTTTCCCAATGGCACTCCTGGATTTTATAGACCAAAACATCTGTTGGAATAAAGGTATCAATCACTGAAACACAAATGGAAGCTTTTCTTTTTCTCGCAGTCACATCATAGGGAGGTGACAAACAACAAGGAAGCTCCTCAGAAATGGGAGGGACAGGAAGTACAGTTCCCCAAAACACCCAAACAAACAAATCAAGCCACATTAATCAAATAAAGATGTTTTTCTGGCCCTGGTTGGGAGAAAACAAGGTTTTATTTCTGCCGGAGTCCACACAATTCCTGAACCGGAATGGGGCAAGAGTACAATTTTTACAGCTGTTTTGTTTCCTTTGCATCTGCGGCTTAAGATGTAGTTGATGTTTAGATGAGACAACCCAGTTATCCGCAGATAAAACACTATTTTCTATATAAAAGTCAAAACATTAGTGCAACAAACAAACAAATAATAGATATCATTCCCTTGGCTTTGATCAGCTCTCACTTTAAATGGGAAAATGTTTATTGTATTATTTTTATTACAAATAAATAAATAAACACACAGCTTTATTTATTTATCACATTCTAATAAAGATGGAGAATTCTGGAAAGTAAAGTATAGGCAGTCCCCAAGTTACAAACATCCTGCTTACACACAACTCATAGTTAAGAACGGGGGTGAGACAACAGGAGGTGAGAAAAATCTGCCCTGAGGGACAGAAAGTGAGGCAAAATCTTCTGATCAGGGGCACAAGCAACAAAACAAACACTACAGGGGTGTTAACCCTTCCCTATGTAATGGCGCTCCATGCAGTCATGCCAGCCACGTGACCTTGGAGGTGTCTACGGACAATGTGGGCTCTTTAGCTTAGAAATGGAGATAAGCACCACTCCCCAGAGTCAGACACGATTAGACTTAATGTCAGGGGAACTTTACCTTCACTTTATCTATGTTAACCAAACCTTTTTATAGGCTGGAGTTACACTGAAAAAATGTACCTGTTCCAACTTACAAAAAAATTCAATTTAAGAACAAACCTACAGAACCTATCTTGTTCCTAATTTGAGGAGGACTGCCTATACTACCATAAATATGCAGTTCTTATCCTTGAGTCCCTTGTTTATGTGCTACATTGTACAGAAGAGAATGCAAATCTGCAAACAGGAGGGCAGGAAGCGTTCTCAAAACCTTTTCCAGTTAATTGTTTACATCAGGGCTGTCAAACCCATTTTCACTGAGGGACACATGAGCTTTATAGTTTCCTTAAAAGGGCCTTTTGGAGTTGTAAGACTGTATAAATTGATGCATGGTATATTGCCCTGACATTGAAAGCCTTGTGGTCCACATAAAATAATGTTGTGACTGGATTTGGCCTATGGGCCTTGCGCTTGACACATGTGGTTTACATCATTACTACTGCAAGGACTCAGCCCGGTTAAAACAGACACAGACATGTCTATGTGTGATTTCCTTTGAGAAGTATCTGGATAAAGTTTGCATCTTAAATCCGACTCCATCTTCAGTTGCACATATCCTTCATTTCCACTCAGAAAGTCACTTTATCCTTCTTGGCCAATGTGCTATCAGTATGTGTGTGTGCGCGCACACTGATAGCACATATAGTGTTCTCTGTTTCCTCCACCCAGGGAAACAGGGCAATAACTTACCAAAGCTTTCCTGTGTTTATAAATGAAGTCCTCTGGGGAATGTGCCCATTTTGGGAGAACAACATCATTCACGGGCTCTTTTGAGATCTGTAGTTGACCCAGATTGAAATCTGTAGAGTGCAGATAAAACAACATGGTTTCCACAATGGACCATACGAAACAAACAAACATTTATCAAACGTTCCTATTGCCAAAGCCAAATAAAAAAGGGGCACTCAATACATTATCAGAAAAAATCAATTCAGGATCTGATTTTCTATCACCTTTTATCTATGGGATCATGACTGTAGCCAAGCATCTTATGTAATATAATGCAGTGTCCATTAGGAAAACATGTTCATTAGGAAAACGTGTCCATTAGGAAAACATGTTCACCTCACTACCTCTGAGGATGCTTGCCATAGATGCAGGAGAAATGCCTCTAGAACATGGCCCTATAGCCCGAAAAAACCCACAAGAACCTAATGTTCATTATTGGCTTGATGCCACTCACTGTTTTGGTTCTCCAAAAACTCTGGGAAGTAGAAGAACTCTGGGATCAGCTCCTTCACATCATTCGGATTCTCCATGAGGGCCTGCCATGTAGAGGAAATGGAGTGGAACTGCCGATCTGCACAGTCAAATCTGTGGGTTAGGAAACACACAATTGAATTCCGAGAAAGCTTGGAATATGGTTTCAAATTCTTAAAACAAGTTGTCCTTCATTTATATCTAAAACACAACTGCGCTAAGATTGCACCCACAAGACACAGCCCTCTGTGCACATCTTCTGCATAATCATTTAAATCAGGAGTGGGCAAGTACAGTGTGGCCAGAGACCAATATCATGCCCCCAGGGATATCCTGGGGGAGTCACAGACTGCACAAAATGCCAGAAAACAATGGGGGCAAAGATTGGAATTGGCTGGAAGTCTGCTTTTTGCTTTAAGGGTTTTTTTTTTAAATGTTAAACAGTTTTGATGGGGAGGTTTGCAAACAGTGAACTACACTACTTTCCCCACAGAACAACTCTATCCACCTCATCATATGGGGCTAGAATTGGTGGCAGACAATGTCATGCCTGTACCTGTCTCTATGGGGGGAAGCCACGCACTCCAACTCCCTCCCCCATGTGGTCGGGCCTCCCAGCTGGTGATACAAGGCATAGGGCACCAGATTCTCTATGCCTCGTGGCAAAGCAGAGCACCACCATCTACTGCTGCCAGCTGTCTGATGAGGTCATATGAGGTAGATTCGTTATGGATGAAAGCTCCTGCATGGATGAGGGACATTTAAACCAAGGTTTTCTACATCTAAACTAGGGGTGAAACACTCAAAACTGGCAGTGTTGCTGCCAGGCTGGCCTTGTTGCTGCCTGTCCCTCTGATAATTGGATTTTGAAAAAATTTGGCTTGTTGTGGAAAAGGTTGGTGATAAAGCTTCAGTGGAGACCCCTTTTCCCCATGCTAATAACTCTTCCAGGACGCAGGGACCAGAGGAAAGCTACCCTTCTCTATAATTCCTGGAAGTTCTCACTGACAGTAGTAGATTGTAGACAGGCCTAAGAGGGCCTTGTCATTGCTCTCCTCAAGGCCAGCCTGGCAGCAACAGGACAAGGAGGGCCTCGCCATTGCCCTCCTCAAGGCTGGCCTGGCAGCAACAGGCCCAGGAAGGCCTTGCCATTACCTTCCTCAAGGCCGACCTGGCAGCAACATGCCCAGGAGGGCCTTGCCATTGCTCTCCTTAATGCCACCACAGCATCAACAGGCCCAGGAAGGCCTTGCCATCACTCTCCTCAAGGCTGGCCTGGAAACAACAGGCCCAGGAAGGCCTTGCCATCGCCCTCCTCAAGGCTGCAGCAGCTCCAGCCAATTTATTGTTGTTTGATGTTTGTTTGTTTTGGCAATGAATGTTTGTCACTTTGTTCTTTTGTCTGTAAACTGCCCTGAGTCCCTTTGAGGAGATAGGGCAGTATATAAATATTGTTGTTGCTGTTGTTGTTGTTGTTGTTGTTTTGTTGTATCTTTACTATCTCTCAGCAGAGATTTCACATGGCAAAGACTCCTCTTGGGAAGCAGACAGGGGACACATCTGCATCAACCCTTACATCAATTTCAAACCAGCATAGAAGAAAGTTGTGGGCAGCTTAGTAGACTGGAAATGCTGGTTAAATGGCTAGAGCAAAGCTTTCCAAACATTTCATGTTGGTAACACACCTTTTAGACATGCCTCATTTCCTGACACAATAATTCACTTTTACTAGCAACTCAGGCCCCTTCTACACTGCTCTATATCCCAGGATCAGATGCCAGATTATAAAGCACCACAAGATGCAGAGCCAACGTTCAGAAATGGGGCTACAAAGTGAAATCCTCGACATGCGAATGTGGAGAGGAGCAAACTACTGACCACCTGCTGCAATGCAGCCTGAGCCCTGCCACATGCACAATGGAGGACCTTCTTGCAGCAACACCAGAAGCACTCCAAGTGGCCAGATACTGGTCAAAGGACATTTAATCAACTACCAAACTCACACATTTTGTATTTTGTCTGTCTGTTTGCTTTGTTCTGTTAGAAATGTAATATAATTGACTGGTTGCCCTGACACGACAAATAAATAAAATAAATAAATGGCAGTGGAGACTCATATACATCAGTTCAAAGCAGACAATCTGGAATCAGATCCTGGGATAAAGACCAATGCACATCCAGCCTTAGAGGTTAAAACAACCCCTTATAAGAGATACGGACACATGCATGAATGATAATAATGAGATTTATGGGGACACAACGTATATAATGAAAACCTTCTATTTATATTATGATTTATTGCTTATTTCGCATAGACTCAGTCGTTTCCCCTTATACTAACGCCACAAGCTACATTAGTTTCAAACTGACAAATACCTGTATATTTGTATTTTATTTTAAGAGGACTAGACGTATGTTATATGTTGCGTTTGCACTGTCTGTTTTTGATAAGGCCAACTGGCTAATCAATAAAAAATGTTCTGTTCCTTATACTTACGCAACACACTTACAAGCTGCAGCCAACACACTAACAACAGTTTGGAAAGCTGTGGTCTAAAGTCTGTCTTTGAACCACTTCCAAGATTTGTAGTAGCCGGTTTGCCAGCTTGGAGATCTTTTTTCTCAACTTCTCTCACCAGAGTATGAATATGTGGATCAGTGAAGGACTTTGGGTTTCTGCACAACAATTCACACTCTGCTGAGTTGCTTCCACTGTGTGATGTTATTTATATTGGAGGACTGGTGTACACTAAGGGCTCCATTTTTATCTATTCTCGGAGTTTGCTTGTATCAGTTTAAAGCAAGCATGGGCAAACATCGGCCCTCCGAGCATTTTGGACTTCAACTCTCACAATTCCTAACAGCCTACCAGCTGTTAGGAATTGTGGGAGTTGAAGTCCAAAACACCTGGAGGGCAGAAGTTTGTCCATGCCTGGTTAAAATACTTTAAAGCATGCTGCAGCATGCTTTCACAGTATGTGTTGAATGCTACCACACTTTCAAGCTGACTTCAAGTTGCAGTAAATGGTCAGTGTACATGTCCCCACGATCAAGAGAGCCTCATGCAAACCAGATTCTGACCATCTGGATTGCTCTTGTGGTTCAAATATCCTGCTTTCATTACTTTGAACAGTAAAACCAGTCATTTTCAACTCTATGTTTGGTATGGGAGACAGGTTATACTGGAAGTTCAGCTTCCAATTGATAAGAGAAAGGTATTCTTGTTCTGTCAGAAGAAAGACTTTTGAGAGATTTATTGTTATGATCAAAGGTCCGTAAGACTTCCCATAACATCAACGAGAAAAGGGATTTCTTTGAAATATCTGTGGACCCATCATAACACATTCAGATAATCCGATTAGAGGAAAATAGAGGAAAAATAAAATATTCAAGGCAAACATGTTTTACAGAAAGATAACGATTCAACAGTAAAAGAGACAACAAGAATCAAAGCTTTTCCCATTTGTTCATTTCATACCTGCCACTCTGAAGCTGGATGTGCAATGTGGTAAAAGGTTCTACTCGAATGAGGTAATGCATCACTCCGGCCGCATTGGAGTAGTGAGTGCCGTAGTGGAACTTGTCAACGATTCCAAGAGGATCCTCAAAGTTTTCATACCTAAAATGATGAGGGAGGGAAAAAGTGTTCTCATTACTCTGGGACTGGCTGTAGATATCAAGAAGGATGAGAAAAACAGTGGGGTGTTCTGTGATTGTATGGCCGCAGTCTAGCAGCATTTTCTCCTGACGTTTTGCCTGCATCTGAGGATCCTCTAACACTGCCAGCCATGGACACAGGCAAAACACCAAAAGAAAATGATGCTAGAACAGCCATACAGATACACAAAACTCCAGTGAGGATATTCTGCAGCACATTTTGCTATAGTTTTTCATTGAATACTTCACACAATGCAACATAGTTTTCAGCATCCACAAAAACAAAGCTTCTGGAGTAGAACAACTATTTTTAAAATCAGTACCACACAATTAAACAGGAAATGCCACTTTCAAACCAGGAACAGAAAATGCATCTAATTTTGTTGTATAGTACTATCAGAACAGAACAGAAATGAAATGCACATAATAAGGCAATATTGACAAAATACTTTTGAGCAATTAATTATCTTGAAATAAAATACCTTTCCTGTACAGCTTTGACATTCTTTTCATTTGCCACACCAATAGGTTTGGACAAATCTCGAAATATGGCGGGATTATTCAAATCCAGTTCTTCTGATGTGTAATCCCTTAGGATCCATGGAAACTTGAAGAAGGAAGAAAAGAGGTCTTATTCTAATCTGGTATTTCTTTAATAATAAAAGGCTAACATTGTATCTGTATTTGTAATGTATCTGTAATGGACCAAAAAAACTTACTACAGGATATTGTGCAAGGTCATTGTAGGTTCGTCCCGCCATAGTATTTAATTGAATGAGGTAGTCAAAGTTGGAAATCTCTCTGTTCACCCATTTCTAAAGAACAAACAAATGCAATATCGTAGCTATTAACACACAGGACAGGAAATCACACATCTTACCAATATTTCAAATAACCAGAAGCTAGACAATTTATCCTGACATTAATTAAAAACAGAATTTCCAGGCCATTTCTGGTAACATCATCCTACCTGGGTGAGTCCTGATGCTTTAAATAATTCTTGGGGAGATCTGGTCCCACTTATATTAGGAGAGCAGAGAGACAGAACTCGGCTATACACTTTATTTCTTGCCTACAAAAAAAGAAGGTACATGGCATGACTCGTCCAATAAAATGCCAAGAAACTGTTCTGAAATGAATGGGCATTTCTCCCTAAATGCACACATAAACACATACATCGATTTAGCCAAACATTTTCTACTTCCACTTTCCGAAAAATATAAATTGCCTTTTCAAAGGCCACTTCAGAAACTACATAAACCTAATTAGCATGCAACACAACAGCTTAACCAAAATAAATGCATGTTCTTGATGTTCATTTACCTTTTGCTTAAAGCATTAGATATTCCTAAAAATATTTCAAACCATTAGAATTAAAAAAAATAGATCTTCACACCTTACACTACAATAAGGCACAGTCCATCTGTGACATCTTTCTAAAGAGCTGAATTTCTGGGTCTGCTATAAATGGAAAAGATGCCAGAGACTGGCATAAAAATGATTACAGTGATCTTTAAATATGATTTCAAAAGACTCAGAAAGTATTACTTGTCACAGCAATATGGGAACTCCTTTATTGTTTTTCAAATGCAACTTCTATATGCCATCATTATCTCCCAGCTCCTTTAGGAGATCACTGTAAGCCAACCATGGCATTTGTAACTTACAGTAGCATCTCGCTTATCCGACATAAACAAACATCAGATAAACAAAAATGACAGATAATACGGAGTCTCTTATTGTTACCCGTCCGACCCGGCGCTAGACACCTAGAATACTAACAACAGAGACTCAAAGAATTAAGGCAAGGCAAGACCTCGGGGCTAGAACAGCCCAGCAGGAAGTGCCCAAATGCAGAAGAGGAGTGTGGAAATCACAGAGCGAAGGAGGGAGGACACTTCCACTTCCGGTCCTGCCTCTTTCCCCCCCTTCCTCCCTCCTTCTCCTCCTCGTCTTGCCTTTTTCACTTATTGAGAATGGAGAGAGAGTTGGGGAGCACTCCTTTAATTGAAGGGGAAATACTGGAAGAAAAGAGGGTGTCAGATAAGAACGTCGGATAAGAAGGAATGTTGAATAAGCAAAGATCGGATAAATGAGACTCTACTGTATTACTTTCAAGCTCTAGCAGGGAAGTATTACATTTGGGTGCATATATGTTTTTACTCAAAAAGCATAATGAGAAATGTTTTTGAATTGTGCAGCTGACTTGAAACTCCACATTCTTTAACTATGAGGTTGTGTTGTTGTTATTGTTGTTGTTGTTGTTGTTATTATTATTATTATTATTATTATTATTATTTGAAACACAACAAGATGAGTCCAAAGCAGACAAGATCACTCTACTGGCTGTTGTATTGGATCATACGTTGGTCACTTCCTAAGTGTCTAGGACTGTGTGATGTATCAGCGAATAATGTGTGCAGATCCCTGAACAAGGTGACCTTCTGCATCTGGCAGATGGTAATCTTGTCAGCGCCGATTGTGTTTAAATGCAGGCCAAGGTCTTTCGGTACTGCACCCAGTGTGCTGATCACCACTGGGACCACTTTGACTGGTTTGTGCCGGAGTCTTTGCACTTTGATTTTATTATTATTATTATTATTATTATTATTATTATTATTATTAATGCCCTGTTTTTTCTCTCTGCCAGGAGATTCAAAGAGGCTTACATTAAAAGCATTTCAATACAATTTAAAATCTGCACATATACAAACATTAAAACAGAATTAATTATTATTGGTAATCATTAGAAGTAATCTTGCAATGAGAAAAGGTATCTGAAGAATTTCATTCTAAATGAGTATTCTGCAGGAAGGATCTTTAACAATACATACCTCCTTTTTGAAATTTAGGAAGTAGTTCGTCTGGTCAATAAAGAAGATCTCCAAGGCTGATCTCCTTAAGTTATAGCGACGCAAGTGAATCTCTCGAATTTGAGAAAGAGGCCACTTAAAATCAAAACCGATACCTGGAGACAGAAGATCTTCAGTTATTATTCTGAAATATGTTAATTGAGTATGCAAATACTGCTGTCATAAAAGACAAAGAAGCTTGGTATAAAGTGGTTCAGAAAAGATCAGATGCCTATAAAAAAGACAAATGCTATTGTAAATGAAAATCCTAAAACTTTTCTGGAAAAGTGTCTACAATTCTAAAACAAAGATTTTTGGTATACTCAGTACTTCATGATTCCCATTATTAAGCATTTTCTCTTCCCAATAACCAAGTGTAAAGTGGAGTTACTGCCCATACGTTTTTCCCCACGTAAAGCAGGATTGCAAGTGGATGTTGAAATAATATTTTAAATAATACATTTCACGTCCATTCAAAACTTGATATCAGACAGTATGGGGCTGAGTGATACCAAGAAAGTCTGTCCGAGGCATTACCTTCCTCTTTCTCAATGCTTCCATCATAAAAATAAATATGTTGCGTAGTGACCTCCAGTTTGCCAGGTATTACATTAATTATTGTAATAAGTTCACAGTCTTCAGACAGCACTAGTTTCTCTTTCTGACTTTGTTCTTCCTTCTCATCTCTGAAACAACAAAACCAAGTAACAGGCTCAAACAGTAACATGAGTTGCAGAACTTACAAGAAGGCAAAATACCCTTCAGCACATTTTATGTTAGCACTCTATCCTTATAAAGCTCTGGTTACTTATCCGCAGGGAAAAGATGGGAACTCAAGAGTGCTCCCAGACTAGACTTTCAATATGTGATCATTCTACATCATTGTCACAGGAGTTTCGAGACAACGTTGTCTGCAATTTACAACCTTACCAAGTTCCTCCACTGCTTCCTCCACTTTTTTTTCCTTATCATAGAATTGTGATTAAGAAGGAGAAGAAAGTTTCACAATGACTTTGAATTGATAGAACAATGAGCCATCCATCTGGAAGCTCATTCTGTCTGAGAAACAGATTTCATTCCCAGCCTTAATTACAGTTGAGGGCTCAAATATCCACCAATCTTGTGGTTAGCACTAATCAGGATATACATTCTTGACAGGATTCTCTAATGCATTTCAGAACCTCTTAAGTGGGAACCTGCGGTGGCCAAGAGCACCTTTGCACATTTAATATTGTAACATCAACTGCATCTTTTCCTAGAGATGCTGGATCTGGCCATAGCGATACATGCCTTAGTACATTCCATTTGGATTACTGCAATGTGCTCTACACGGGGCTGCCTTTGAGGAATAGTCGGAAAGATCAGCTGGTCCAAAGAGCTGCGGCCAGACTGGTAACCAAGACTGACTATAGGGAATGCACAACCCCCTACTGCAACAACTCAATTGGCAGCCAGTTTGTTTCTGGGCACAATTCAAAGTGCTGGTTGTGAACTTTAAAGCCCTAGACGGGTCAGGTCCAGGCTATTTGGCTGATAGTATCTCCTTGAATGAACCAGCTCAGGTCCTGAGGTCTTCTCTCGGTCTCATCTTCATCTCAAGCTCAGTTGGGGGGAAGGAGAGAGAGAGCCTTCCCTTTCAATGGCTGCCCCTTGACTCTGAATCTCCCTTCTTCCAGGGAAGCCTGAATGGCCCCCTCCCTGCTGTCCAGCAGCAGGCTAAGATCTTTCTTTCGAGGCAAGCTTTTAAAGATATTTTTAAGATACTAGCCAGGGGGTGTTATGTCATGTAGTTTAATGATTTTATTGATTTTTAATAAGTGCCATATTTAATTCTATTTTAAAGTTTATATGCTTTAGATTTTAATTTACACATTGCATGTGTTAAAATGGCGCTCCATGCAATCATGCCAGCCACATGACCTTGGAGGTGTCTATGGACAACGCTGGCTCTTCAGCTTAGAAATGGAGATGAGCACCATACCCCACAGTCGGACACGACTGGACTTAATGTCAGGGGGAAACCATTACCTTTACCTGCATGATTTCTACTATTAGCCACTTTGAGTCTCATTTGAGAGAGATAACAGAATATAAATACTAATAATCAAGGACTAAATGACAAGCCAATCCCATTTATGCAAATCTCACTAGACCAGTGGTTCTCAACCTGTGGGTCCCCAGATGTTTTGGCCTTCTATTCCCAGAAAGCCTAACAGCTGGTAAACTAGTTGGGATTTCTGGCAGTTGTAGGCCAAAACACCTGGGGACCCACAGGTTGAGAACCACTGCTTTGGGTCTATCTAGATCAGTTTCAATTTAGGTCAGTTCAACAAAGGCTGCCTTAGGCTTTCTTGAAAGCAGTAACTTATTTATTTATTGGATCTGTACCCTGCTTCTCTCCCAGGTTGGAATCGAAGGTGACTGCATGTGAAACCCTTACCAAAACTGGAAAAAAAATGGCAAGGGCGTTTTCTGATTTCTTGTTCCTTTTTTCAAACCAAAATACTGAGCATGTCTAACATCCTGAAAAAAGTATTAAATAGCCTTTTAGATCCTAGACCTTGCCTTCCCACCTCAGGCTACATACATGTTTGCAATGGATGCTGGATCTTCATCTGGCAGTTCAAGGATATCATCTTCCATATCATTGACTTTCACTTGCTTCACAGCCTCCAGGAGCAAAGTCTCACTCGATGGCGGCATTTGCTGCACCCCTTTTGGAAGAAAGTGAGGTTACCAGGTAAACAAAGCCAGTCATTTCATTTGTGAATGAAGTAACTGCTTGAGGACAAAATTGTTGCTTTCCAACACCCTGTTCCTATCAAATTTCTACTAGGAATTTTCAACCACAAGGTACAGTGATAGCTACCACCTTAGGTGGGACTTGACAAATTTATGGAAGACAGTGTTTTTTAATGGCATCATCAAAATCATCATAGGCTGAGTATGATTGTCTTCGAGAAGTAGAGTCTTGGTGATGGGTCTGTAAGTGACTGTAGAGACCTATTCTGGATCCGCATGGTCTTTCGAAGTAAGGACAGAGATTTCCAGATGGAAGGCGGTTCTGACAAGAGCTTGAAGTGCCTTCCTCTTGATGCATTTCTTCCTTTCACCCTCCATTTGTGCCTCTTCAAATTCCACAGCACTGTTGGTCACAGCTGACCTCCAATTAGAAGGCTTGAGGACCCAGGCTTCCCAGTTCTCGGTGTTTGTTCCACATTTTTTAAGGTTGGTTTTAAGCCCAACTTTAAATCTCTTTTTCTGTCCACCAACGTTATGTTTCCCTTTCTTGAGTTGGGAATATAGTAATTGCTTTGGGAGACGGTGATCGGGCATTAGGACAACGTGGCCAGACCAGCGGAGTTGGTCGCGAAGGATCATCGCTTCAATGCTGGTGGTCTTTGCTTCTACCAGCACACTGATGTTTGTCTGCCTGTCTTCCCAAGAGATTTGCAGGATTTTTCTGAGGCAATGCTGATGGAATCATTCTGGGAGTTGACTGTGACATCTGTAGACAGTCCACATTTTGTAGGGATATAACAGGGTTGGGAAGACAATAGCTTTGCTGATGAATGTCCTGACTCTCAAACACTCTCTGCTTCATTCAATGGCTATTGATCATGGATATTAGCTAAATTTCATGGTGATGATCCTGTATACTAATTACTGAGGAATATGAAGGGAAGATCCCATATGCTTATTTATTTATTTATTCATTTCATTTCATTTCATTTCTACCCCGTCCTTCTCACCACAAAGGGGACTCATTTATGTTATGACGGATATCCGGAAAGTAAGGTTACAAGGCTTCCTGATTCAAATTACCCACGGGCAGAATGCTAGAATACATAAACTTTCCAACTGACCCATCCTGATCTTCTACCTGCCGTGTTCTCAAGTGAATTACATTGTAATCCATTTTACATGAAAAAGGCTGATTTACTAAGAATATATATGTATGTATGTGTGTATCTGTGTGTATGTGTATATATACACACACATACACCTACACATACAAAACACCTACAAAACACGTTATACCAAAAAGAATAATAATACAACAATGTGAAATGAACAGAGTCACTGTAATATCTTACCGAGATTGTCTCTAAGGGCACTGGCATCCAGGTGAGAGTTGAAATTGTAATTCTGTACTAATTTTAGCCTCATTTGTGAAAAATTTTCCACATTTGAAAGTTTCCAGTGAGTAACATTTGGTTTCCTGATTAAAAGAATAAATCCAAAAAAAGGTTGAAATATGCCATACACATCACTAACTGCTATAGCAATTAATATTGAAAAGTCATGAAATAATAAAAGAAACATGGGTTTCAAAGTTCCCAGACCTGATTATTTCTCATTACGGTATTTCTTTGTTTTTAAAACACACTTTTTCCCATACAAGCATTTCTAAAAATGGGATACATCTTAGAATTGCAAGTGATTTTTGCATACATAAATAAAAAGGGGGGGGGGGTTATGTTGGTGGTACCAAAATTAGTGTGCATCTTACAATCGATGTCATCTTAAAATTGATGAAAAACAATATTTATCTGGACCTAAATCTAATTACTAATCCTAACTTTTAAAAAGTCTCATTAAATAAATGGGACTGTCATTGGTGTTACTAAGTTCCCATTGGCTTTCTGAGTCTATTGTAATGTGTATTAGGCCTTGTTTTATCTGCACATTCAAAGTCCCTCCCTCAGCAACAATTCAACTGCCTGAATAAAAAGGCCATTATCTATAATCAAGATCAAGGACTGCTATGATGGGGAGCTGCTTTTCCACGCAATCTTCCTACACAACTCCAGTACAATGGAAAAGATGAAAGGATTGGGGGGGGGGGGAGTTGGTTCTTTCCCATATAACTACAACCACTTAGGCTTGAGCAGAAAATGACCAACTGATGCAATAATGACATCCAATGAGTATCTGATGCAATAGTGACATCCAATAAGCAACTGTACAATGCTGACAATGCTCTCCCAGAATAATGATATCATCAGCCAATACTTGTGGTGGCCTTCCTGGGATCCTGGCAGATGATGTCAGCATTACATCTGATACTGTATCTGTCAACATTGGATTTGAATTGCACCTCTCCTTGATTCAGGTTAAGTTGAATATAAATGTAGCTAATTAATTTGGCAATTGTACAGGGAAGAAACGATGAGACACTATCTGACCAAGCAAGAGAGAAAAGAGCACCTCCTCCTACCTTTCGGCCCAGGGACCCTGTTCACAAGTGAGGTAGAGTTTGGTGGCCCTCCACTGCCTCAGGGTTGCCGTGTGCTGGTTATTCAGCTGTTTCAGCATGCTATTGTAACGCATATTTTCCTGCCGTGACCTTCTGTTAAATGGCTCCACAAAAAACTCCTGTAGCGAAATAAAAACCAAAAAAAACCCCACAAACATTTATTATAAATCTCTATAAAAAGACAACCAAAACTGTATCAGAGATACAGAATCAAGGTTATTCTCTGAATTTATTACACTATGTAAAGAAATTTGAAAATTTGTCTGTTTTAGACTGAAAATATTATACCTGCTTAATTGTGCAACCCTTACTTTGAAAGTAGTTTTTCTACTTTCATGTTTAGACCCAGGTTCCATTTCCAAGATATCTCATTACGTATGTAGATGCAAAGGTAAGTATTGAAAGGGGAAAAAATCCAAATATTCTGCTTTCAAACATTTCAGATAAGGGACATTCAACCTGTATCACCCTTCCAGATACTACCCCAAAAAGAATGCTTATACTTTGCATTGTCAGAACCAGTCTTTCATAAGCCTATATACGGGGTACCATCACCCTTGCATCAGAAAAACATTCTACAGCCAGAAAATAACCGTATCAGATGAATTCCTGAGCAATTCATTCTCTGCTTACAAACAACATGGCTTTACCTGGAATTTGAGCTTGCTTTCTCCTCGTTCCCGCTCCCGTTTATGGATGTTCACCATCAGTGCCTCGTAGCAATCTTTCCAATATACTGCCATATTTTCATGACCATCGCTGAAAGTGCTGAGTTCATACTGCTTCATATTTGGAATAATCTGGTGCACAAAGGGCAAAGGGATTTTAAAAAAACAAGCTTTTTTTCTTCTGCCAGAGAAAGGAAAGCACAAAGAGGCAATAAAAGAATTGTAACTTACATATTTAGCAATGTAAACCTGCCATTCATCAGTGCTGCAATAGTCCTGGAAGTCCTCAAAAAAGGAAGGGCTTCCATTAGTAGAAGGCAGGGATGGTAAGTGCAAGTTCATAAACAGAAGGTCGTATATTTTAGAAACTAATGTCCGAACGAGAGGGATCAAGAAGGAATATGTTTCTGTCTTTTCTCTGATAGATCTGCTCAGGATACCTTCCAACTTGCCCAGGAGGTAGCAGGACTCTGCTTGGTTGTCAAAGGCTTTGGTCTGAAGAAGGGTGTTGAGCTTGGCTGCAGCCATAGCACAAACCTGGAGAGCAAGGAAAATAAAGAGAAACCCATTCACTCATATCCTTAACAAACTATACAAAATCACACAAAGCTATTTCAGGGTGGACAACTACGTCCTTCCAGATGTTGTTGGGTTGCAGCTCTCATCAGCTCTACCTAGCACAGGCAATGGAGTAGAAATATGGGTGGTGTAGTCCAAAACATCTGAAGGGATACAGTTGCCCACTTTGGCACACAGTCAAGGTAGTTTTCCAGTCTTCTATCTCAACACTAACAAAAACTAAATCTGTTTGTCTTATTGGATCACATGCCAACTATAATACACCAAGACCGCCAGCATTAAAGGAGAGGATAGCATTTGATAACTCACCTTCTACAGATCACGACACATCTTCTATTAGACCAGTGGTTCTCAAGATGTGGGTCTCCAGATGTTTTGGCCTTCAACTCCCAGAAATCCTAACAGCTGATAAAGTGGATGGGATTTCTGGGAGTTGCAGGCCAAAATACCTGGGGATTTTGGGTTAGGGTTAGGGTTAGGGTACCGCTGTTGAGAACCGCTGTATTTGACACTTTCCTTCATAGTTTTGTATTAGAAAACTTGTGACAAGCCAAAGAAATAACCCCAGAATAAATCATATGAGTTTCTCAGAGCCCTGGTTTATCTTGACATGTGAAGTGAGCTAAAAAAAACAAGCGGCATCCATTTGCTACTTTAAATAAATCATAATTTCTACTTGAATCTATATATATGAATCTATGGTTTATCCAAACCATTGTTTCACATATATAGATTGAAGTAGAAATTATTATTTCTTTAAAGTAGCAAATGGGTGCCCCTTATTTTTTAGCCTACTTCACATGTCAAAATAACCTATATTCTAGAAATCAAGAGTGTACAAGTAACTGAGGTTTGGTCCAAACTATAAAATGAAATCTATAATTGTGCATAAAGAAGAGAAAAAGGAGTGCAGGAAAGATCATGTCTGATGCTCGTCAAAACATATTCTTATCACGAGGAAGCTCAGACTTTTCCACTTCTATAACTAATGTTTCATTACTGGACCACACAAGATCTGGATGGTGCTATTTTCTGTTCCTTTCCATGGCTTCAAATTATATCACATTACTGACAAAACAACAAACCTGTAAATTATCCTGTCCAATGAATCCAAGAAGCAGTTGAATCTGTACTTGAGAGAGCTTCACATACTCCGGACCAGATGGGTACCATACTGACAAAGTATCCATGAGAGTCACCAGTTCTTCCAAAAGCTACGTGAAACAACATTCAGAAATCAAGATAATATAAAAATACTATGCAAGATGGTAATCCCATAAGTAGTCCTTGAGAAAACAAGACAAGACATGTACAACTTAACATCACAGAAACATCAAAATTAGAATAGCTGAGAAACAAACCAACAGGGACATTTTTATTGAACAATGTTATTATGAAGTGCCAACATCCATATTTATAATTGGCAACTATTCTGGAAGGTAAAGTACTTTCAGAAAAAGATTAAATTTCATCCTTTCTCTGTGTGAAAATTTCCAGAGATGGACAGTGAAAAGATACCCTGAATTATATTACTAAAGAAGTTTATTTGCTCAGATCAATTTTTGCAGATGGAACTGGCTTTGATTAAGTTGTGGTGCTTCCTTTTTTGCACTGAACAAAAATTCATATCAGTTAAAATTTGACTTATACTCCAACTCGCACAACATAATGTGCTTTATTTATTTTTGTAATGTGATCTACAGTATATTCTGCCTTTTGCCTCAAAATGAGACTCAGAAAGGGTTTCCAAGCAACTTCTTCTGCTGAAATGAACAGACAGCTATTAAGAGGAAGTGTCCTTGGATCTCAAAAGGTACATTCAAGGTCAATGCCCACCAAACCCTTCCAGTATTTTCTGTTGGTCATGGGAGTTCTGTGTGCCAAGTTTGGTTCAATTCAATCGTTGATGAAGTTCAGAATGCTCTTTGATTGTAGATGAACTATAAATCCCAGCAACTACAACTCCCAAATGACAAAATCATAATTTTTGAGTGACAGTCACTCCTTGTGTTGTGAGACGTTTTGTTGCCAAATTTGGTGTGATTTTCTTCATTGGTTCTTTTGTTTTTAAGGTAATCATTATGCACAGAGCATATATATATATATATATATATATATATATATATATATATATATATATATATGAACGTATTATACATGGAATCTAATTGTTGCCGGTCTGTACGCCACCCTGAGTTGCCTTCGGGCTGAAATGGGCGAGAAAGAAATGACTTAAATAAATAAAATAAATAAAATATGTCTTTGTAAACAGCCATTACTCTGCCAAACTGAGAGCTGGAAAGCACTTGACATCACTGTGTTATGAATTAGCTCCTTGATTTGTCAATTTCTGAAATTAAACTGCCAGCTCTTTGCTTTAAAATGTTTTAAATATTCATTCAAAATTTCCTGATGGATATTCATGAAGTCAGTCCTAAAAATATAACAAATAAACTCACTCTCAGAGCACTCAAAACAAGAGAAAATGGATACAAATAATACATTTCCAGATGAAGCTTCATATGGAAATTAAATCTAAACCCATAACTGTAACACTTCACAGAAAGCTATAGAAAGACTTATCTAAACAAATAAGTTTCATACAAAATTGATGTTCATATTTTTCTCATCAGTTGCCTCTGCCAGATCATGTACTTCTACTTTAAGTTAGAGGGTGACAAGGGAGATCCCATTTCTCAAAGCACTTTCTCTAAGGCTTTGTCCATACCTTTTCTGTCCAGAGACTTGAATTCACAAGACCTTCTGCCTGCAGGAAATCTTGCACAACAAGAAGAAGCCGAAAGGCATTTTCCGCATACACAGGAAGGGACTTGGCATCTCTGCTGTCCGTAACTGCCCATTCAAGCATCTTCTCCAACAGACTAAGTAATAAAAGGAAAACATGGCTACAAAATCAACAACTACCATAAATTCTAATTTAGACCAGATCAGCCACAACAGCATGGTGGTTTGGGCACTGGACTAATACTCTGGGAATCAGGGTTTAAATCCCCGTTCAGCTAACCCATTAATTGATATTTTAATACAGAAATATTAGCTAACTAGTCTTAAAAGGTGGCATATACACAATGTATATAAGTAAACCTGATCATCAACTTACCTGAGTTTTATTTCATCAGATGGTTTCAACAGCTCATTAGATATCCCCAGTTTGGTTAGAGCTGAGAAAACTTGTCCTCTCTCAATCCAAGCAGCATCGTCTGACCTTTCTATGCCTTTCCAAATCACGCAGAGCAGAGCGTCTGTGAGCAACTGTAGAAGGTCGTCTTCACATGCCTCCAAGAAAGTCAGGCATTTAGAAAGTTTAGAATATTTTCAAAAACATACTTATCTCATTTTGCTTTACAACATCTTGTATGTACATCCCACCTATCAGATCAAAAACAGCAATGTGGGTAGATGAATAGGAACTGCATTAAGCGGGAAGGTATTTTAGGCACCGCATTTCGGAGGAACGTTTATGAACAAAGAAAGCTCTTCAGGAAGGAGATGGAGCGTCAGCACTCCCTTGTGGCCAGAACCAAGCACCATCTCCAAAACATTTTTTTTCATGTAAGGAGCGACTTGAGAAACTGCAATTCGCTTCTGGTGTGAGAGAATTGGCAGTCTGCAAGGACGTTGCCCAGAGGACACCTGGATGTTTTAATGTATGCCTTTTCAAATCATGCAGAGCATCTGTGAGCAATTGTACAAGCTTGTCTTCGCATGACTCTAAAAGATGCTGCTTGATGTGAAAAAACCTAAATATACCTTTATCTGTCTATCTGTAAAATAAGCATTGAAAGTTTGCCATATATGTGTTCTGTGATCCACCCTGAGTCCCCTTCAGAGTGAGAAGGGTGGAATATAAGTACTGTAAACAAATAAATACGTGCTTAAATACATGTAAAAACTCCTACTCTCTTGTCACTGAAAACTCTCTTAATATTTTTGTAATTAAATTATTTATCTCAAAATGTATAGGCATTTTTTTGCAAACAGACTTCTAAGATGCTATTATTATTATTTGAATCACAACAAGATGAGTCCACAGCAGACACTCTGCTGGATGTTGAATTGGATCACATGTCGGACACTTCCCAAATGTCTAGGACTGTGGGATGTATTGGCGAATAATGCGTGCAGATCCCAGTAAGGTGGCCTTCTGCAGATGGCAGATGGTAATCTTGTCAGCGCCTATTGTGTTTAAGTGCAGGCCAAGGTCTTTAGGCACTGCAGCTAGTGTGCCTATCACCACTGGGACCACCTTTACTCGTTTGTGCCAGAGTCTTTGCAGTTCGATTTTTAAATCTTCATATTGCGTCATTATTATTATTATTATTATTATTATTATTATTATTATTATTATTACTACTATTTCCCGCTTTTCATCTCCACAAGGAAACTCAAAGCACCTTACATTAAAAACAATTTAAAATCTACAAATATATAAACATTTAAACAGAATTAAATATCATGGTTAATAAAACATTCAGTTAAAATCAAGAAACACACATTCAAACTACAAGGAACATGAATTCGGTTAAGATTTGAGTGACACAAACGTCTAAAGTGTAAAAGAGCAAACAGTTTAAAACTAAGATCTGAGGGGAGTTACAGCAGTTTAACTGTAGGCACTTTCTTAGGTCAGTTACTGAGATTGTTTGGTTGCTTTTCCTCTATCTGGGAAAAGACAGAGGATCGCCCTACATTTTTGTATCAACATCAATCATAGTATTTTAATTCGCTCAATATGGGATGGGTTTTTGGAGGCAATGATTTACTAGTTCCTTTAAAGCCCCAAATAACTTTTGATCCAAATATCTGCAGGAGTCACGAAAGAGAGTCAGCCCTGGTCAGTACTTTGATTAGATACTGCCAATGAATACCAGGTGCTCTAGGCTGCATTTCAGGGGAAGGCACTGGTTATGTTCCCTGTGAATGCTCCCTGCCTGAGAACCTAATGAAATTCATGGGGCCACCATACGTCTACAATGTGAAGGTGCACACACACACACAAAGATTTCTCCTTATACCATCAGAGGAGTATCTCAGGTGCATTGTGTGTCAAAAAGGGGAAGAGCCCTCTAGGTTGTGGCATGCCAATTATAGAATACCCTAAATGTGAAGGTGAAATTGATGCCAACATCGCAAGTGCCAAAGCACTTCATAAGTTATAGAATACCCTAAATGTGAAGGTGAAATTGATGCCAACATCGCAAGTGCCAAAGCACTTCATAAGTTGATGCTGTTTTTTTTCTATTACGTTTACCACTTGGCTTTTTTCAAGAACACATCCAAGTTTTGTATTGTTTTAATTACTTACACTTGTTTTAACTTTATTTATACACCCCCAAGTATCTTTAAGGCTATTTATTTACTTATTGTTGTTGTTCTATATTAATCCATCAAAGGAGCAACATGAACCTGCTCCTTCCCCTTTAAAATGATTGGATTACTGAACAAATTGCAAAACTACTCTGTTCTATATGGGTTGCAGAATGAAGATGCCTGACACCAACACATTTTTAAAGTAATATAAAACAAAATAAGAGGAAACACAAAATGCAAAAGTGAGGCCTCCTTCCAAAGCAGTAGGACAGCCCCTTCTTTACCTCATGAATTTCAAATAATGAAAGATCGGCGGTGAATGCCACCTCCTCTGCAGCACCTGGTTCTTTGTCAAGCTGCCCAGAAAATGTCTTAGTGTGATCGCTGGGTGAAGGGGTGCTAGGCAAACTATCTGCCATCTGGCTCCCATTATCACCCATTTCATAGGAGTCAACACTTGACAAGTCCAAACTTAGGTGTGAAGGATTCTTTTGCCATAACTCCTCTTGGTCCTCAGGTCTAAATGACATCTCTGCCAGGGCGTTGTCTTCGAGCACTGACACAGATTTGCCCTCTTCTAGGCTCCACTGGTCACACGAACCATTCACAGATGCAAAACTGGTCCCATCTTCCCCATCTGCCTTAGAATGGCAGCGTTTCGGATGGTCTTTGACAGAAGTTCGCCTTCCATCCTCTTTAGCAAAATCTCCATTTCTGACGTCAGCATTCTCTTTCAGGAAGAGCCTCGTCAATGTCTCCTGCCAGCCAAGCTGTTGAGAAATCTGTTGCGCTGCATCCTGCTGGGAATGTAGAATTTGCAAAAGCTGTAGGGAAAAAATAAGAAGATAAGCTGAAGAGCCAGATTTAATGAACCATGCAAAGCCTGTAGTTATTCTTCAGGTTCTGCTTCTTGAAGGGATTTGCTCTGTAAGAACAATCACGTTTCCTCCCTATAGATCAGGAAACCATTCTGTCTGGGAAAGGGCCATGAAAGACATGTATGTTATGGGACAAGTATTAGACTAGAATGTGACTTATGATGGAACGATTGACCTGAATCCTGACAGTAATAAGATTAGACCCACTGAAATCAATGAGATATAAATTAACCATGAACAGATCTTTTACTTCACTATATTTATTTCAGTGCATCTGTATGAGGATCATGAGGATCTCTGGATGATGTTGGTCCAGAACAATCAGCTTTCCTCACCATTAGTTATACTGGTTAAGAATGCTAGAACATGCAATTCAGCAATAGCTGGAGAGCTGTATAATTATTACTCTTCAGCTATATGTTTAAGTACGATTAGGTTGAGTTCCAATCCAATGAGTCTGTTTTTTTGGTTGTAAAATTAATCTTACTAAGATATAATGCATGTTATAATTACACTATGTAACAAAATCTGGGGGGGGGGGGAGCTGTTCCTGGTTTGAAAGGGTTATTTCCTATTTAATTGTGCAGTACGTACTTTGAAAGTAGTTTTTACTCCAGAAACTTCATTTTTGTGGCTGCCACAAACTAGGTTGAATTGGTTGAAATATTCATGGAAAAACTATAGTAAAAGATGCTGCAAAATGTCCCACAAAAACAAAGCTTTTGTAGTTTAATAAACCTTTTCCATGTTTTTATGATAGAACCAATTAGGAAATGACATTTATAACCCAGGATCAAAAATTACGTTATTTAAAATCCAAATACAAAAACAATTAATGTTTATAAGAAAACCCTCACAAACACAATAGATCAAATTTTAGAATGCATAGTTATGGAAGAGGAGCAAACAATCTGCAGTCTTCCAGGTGCTATTGGACTGCAACTCCTAATGCTATCCAGGATAGTTAATGATGGAGGAGAAGCTGGGAGCTGTAATTCAGTCACACGTGAAAGCCTGCAATTTGCCCACCCTGTTTGCCCATACAAAGACAGTGTTCCACAGAGCTGGTTGGTACAGCTGCTTGATGTCATTTTCAGTATGTAAACCCATCAACAAAAGCATTACAAAGAAGTAAGTAGTGTAAGTATATAATAATTAATAATAATAATAATAATAATAATAATAATAATAATAATAATAATAATTTATACCCCGCCACCATCTCCCCAATGGGGACTCGGAGCGGCTTACATGGGGCCAGACAACATATTACATCAAAATAAAACCAAAACATAAACAACAAGCTACATCATCAAAATTACATTAAAAACTTATGAATACAATAACAAAATAACATTACAATATTTCCTGCGATAAACCCAATGTCCATTGTCAGATTTCAAAATAACATAGTGTCAGTCTTTCACACTCCCAGAGGTCAGAGGCACAAGAACCCAGTGAAAAAGGAAAAATGTAAATGCTGAAAAGTGAGGGGCATGTTTGTAGCAAGTACAAAGAATGGCTGCTGGCCCCACAGAGCTGCCCTATCCTTAGGAAGTGAAGGATCACACCCAACTCCATGCTCAGTTCCCAAATGAGGGGCTGCCCTGAGAATATTCTCATGGCAGCTTTGTTCTCAAGAGGTAAGGAGGGACTGTTGTGGGATTGTTCACAGCTAGCCGCAAAAACAAAAAAATCCCATTTAGTTCCTTATGAAGGAGTGATGCATTTCCTTCCAGAAACAGTGGAAGTAGATACATCACCAGATTCTGTTCAGTCTTTTGATTAGTGATGCAAGACCTCATTTCAAAACAATAAGGCATAATGGATTGACCTCCAAATACAAGACTCACATTAAGCATGACACTGCCAACAACAGCTGCCCTTCCCTTTCGCCATATAATTTATACACAACAGGGCACAGTGCCATGAATAAATCAATTTAATGTTATGTTCTTTAAATTTGACTGAAACAGAATACATAGGGTTCATATTCCATAGCTTCTCCATGTTTTATCTTCAACTGTAATATTAAGATCTTCTTCCCAAACTCATGTAATTCTTGAAGGGAAGCCATACTGGATTTCAATCAAAATGTGGAGGCAACCTGTTCTTGGGATCTTTCATGAAAAGTTCTTCAAAAAGAAAACAAAAGGAGTGCTTGCATGTGTTATAAGTAAAGGATCAGTTCTGAAGTATGTTGCCTGAACAGAAGGACCCACATGGTGACAGATTAACCCCAAATTAGGAGTTGTCAATATGTAGAATCCGTTAGGGTTCACATTTTTACATGACACCAACTATCCAAATTACAGAATAACAGAGGGTTAAATAAAATCATCACCAGGAATTGAATGGAAGTTGGTTTACATTGCTAAACCTTCCACACCAAGAAAATATCATTGGCAAATTGATTGTGAAATTGTCACAGGATGCTGAGTCAGGAGAAAGAGGTTTTGGAATTCCCATTTTTACAAATAAATCTCTTATTAAGAAAGAACATTGGAAATTCTGCAAAAAAACAAAAACACTCTGCCCTTAAAAATCAAGCAAATTTGTTTGCACCTTTTGTTTTGACCAATAAACAATAACCTGGTCCTTCATCGTTCTACTAACCTTTCGACAGATGGCTACTCTGATGTTTATATCTGCTCTGTGAGCCAAATATATGACTGCAATGAAGTCCCTGTAATTCACAACTGGATCTGCAGAGTAAGAATTAAGACACACACAGTGAGAGGAAGATAAGGTTACATTTTACATCCACTCCTAAACACACCTGCTTATTTGCTGTTTCAAATTTGCCATGAAAGCACAAAAATCAACTGAAATAACCAGTGCATTTCCAGTGAAAAAAGAGACTTAAGCATGTTTGGGTCCCCTCCATAGTTATAGATGTTCAAATACCACCCAGTTAGGCATGCTGCATAACTATTTAATAAATGTACCAGCACTCAGAATTTGATTGAGAAGGTTCTTGATGAAAGATACAGTAACCGGAGCGTCATTCAGGAGCAGTCCCAGCCCAGAATAACCAACTTCTCTGAGTTTCATACGTTGTTTGCTTCGTTCATAGACTTTTGTGCACTTCAGCATCTGGTCCACAATCTGCCAAGAAAGGATACATGAAGCCAACTACCCACAGTGAGATCCAAATGCTCTAGCAGCTGTCAGGCATATAAAAACATTCTTTACTTGACAATAGAATGAAAGCAGATTCTTCATATGCTAATAAAACCTTTAGGTGATCACAGTGAATTCTGGACTAAAGTCTATATACAAAGATGGTTTTGCTTTCCCTCTAATCACTGAAGTTTTTGATGTTAGGATACTACGGGGACATAATGAGTGTCAGGAGCCCCCAGCGGCGCACTGGGTTAAAGTGCTGAGCTGCTGAACTTGCTGACCGAAAGGTCGCAGGTTCGAATCTGGGGAGTGGCATGAGCTCCCACTGTCAGCCCCAGCTCCTGCCAACGTAGCAGTTCGAAACCATGTGCATGTGAATAGATCAATAGGTACCGCTCTGGTGGGAAGGTAACGGCACTCCATGCACTCATGCTGGCCACATGACCTAGGAGGTGTCTGCGGACAACATTGGCTCTTCGGCTTGGAAATGGAGATGAGCACCAACCCCCAGAGTTGGACATGACTGGACTTAATATCGGGGGGAAATTAACTAATTAGTGTTATTGGAATCTGGGATATTAATATGCTCATCATTTTTGTATCTGAGGTCTATGAAGAAGGAGGGTTTGTCAATTATAAGCATCCGCAAGTGCATGCAGTGCTTTTCTGTAAGGTTTGCTCACAAAAATAGCACAGAACACATACATCTCTCTCTAGGAGCTGTATTCACGTGGAATGAAGAAGTTGCAAACATGAGAGTACTACAGAAATGTGGCTCAACCACGGGTGGATAAAATGTCCAGAAGCTGAAAAGCAATCCCCATCATTCTTCATCATTGAGCTATGTTAGTTAAAACTATGGGAAAGCCAAATTCCCACTACCTAGAGAAGCATCCATTCCACACCCCAGGGATAAATCTTCTCCCTGACCTTACTAACCCCAGACACTAAAATCAAACCTGCTTCTTTCTGCATAGCCCCATTCGGGTATGTATTTCTTAGTCATATTTCTGTGGAAGGAGAAACAGCAGAACTGGAGCATGTCCAGTCTATCTACAGTGGGTTCAACAGAAACAACTGTTTCTTGACACACTATACATATTATAAAACTAGTCAACACCCATCTACTTTCTGGATCACAGTAAACATAACAGTATTTTCAAATAACCTCCTCCACTATTTATATGGCTATCTACTCACTTTGGCGGTGGGCAATTTTGTTTTGCTCCTGGCTTCATCTCCCAAGGGACAAACTGAACATGTCACCTTATCACCATACCCACAAGTTTTGCATTTCTATTGCTATTCACACATCCAACCAGCTTATTCAGGGCTATAAAGGCCTGTTCCTGCGTGCCTCAATCCATGCATCAAATGAAATAGATCAAAGTCTGTGAAATCTTATGCCACAAATTTCTTTCTCTCTGTTAGTTTCAAAGGTACTACAAGATTTATTTACATGCTAGCACATCAATGCCTTTGATATTATGATTATGATTATGATTATTTTATTTCTCACCTGCCTCTCCTTGTGGCTCGAGGCGGGTCACAGGACAAAACACACAAACATTCTATAAACACACATATTAAAATATTGTTCTATAAAAGACATATATTAAAACATATTTCTATAAAATACATATTAAATACACAGGACAGAGATTAAAACTGTTACTGATTTGTATCCTATACAAAATTTTATAACAAGGGTAACACAACCTTTTGCCGAAGAGCAGATGTTTGTATGCAAATTCATCTTCATCTTGCTAGAATTATAATTTTTGAGGAGGAAATAAAAAGATACCTTGAAGACAAGCTCCTTTAGTCTATCAGAGTACCTCTGATTCAGCAACAGAGCATAGAGGATGTCTGCATTTCCTGGCTCAAAAAGTAACAAGAAAAGCTGGTCACGGGTTGGGCTGGTGTGAAGCAGGCTGAAGAGCACCTCCAGGATCCCAAAGAGCTTGGAGAGAGCAAAGAGGGAGAAAAGCACACATTCAGTCAGGCTCCATAAGCAGACTCTAGGCAATTTTCATGGTTATTATTCACCATAAAGAAGTGCTGATTCTCTTTCTCCAGAGATGCAGCAGTTGTCTGAAGCATGAGGTACCGGAAAATGGGAGCGAATTCTGGTTGAGTGAAAGAAGGCCAATATGACTCTGACTATAGGCTACATCCTGCTTCCATATACATTGAAAGATGGGGACCGTGGAGAGATGTGTCAGGCAAGCAGGTGTAAGATAGATTCGGACGTTCACTGTTCAAGCTGTGTCCATACCACAGACTTACAGCCCTTTAATACTACTTTCACTGCCAAAGCTTCATGCTTTGGAATCTAGGATGTGTAGTTGCAGTTGTTGATAACCTAATAATCCTTTGCCAGAAATCAAAGTCCACAGACCAATACTAGTTTCTGAGCCACTAACTACTGGTCTCTGGAAGGTTACTGGGAAAGAAAGATATAGTTGTATTCAATGGACATACATTTAATGCCAGGCCCTGGCACACTGAGAACAAAAACAAAAAAACCAAAAAAAAAAACCCTAGCTGATCCCTCATAGCCTAAGGAATACTACACTAAGGAAAGTCTGACATCAATTTGCTTAAGCTGTTTTTGAAAAACCTACTTCACATCCTGATTAAGAAATCTGGCAGTACAGTAAAATCAATATAAACAGAATAAGAGTTTATCCGAAAATGGAATGGCCTCAGACTACGATTTTTGGATGGTATGATTTTAATATTGAATGTAATTTTTAAACGATTACTATGTATTAATTTTAATCCAAATGATTTTAAGTGTAATGTTTTGTATGTGTTTAAGGCACTGAATAATTGCCATATGTAAGCCACCTTGAATCCCCCTTCGGGCAGAGAAAGGTGGGATAAAAATAGGGTAAATGAAATAAATAACAGGACCAAAAATGGTATACTTTTTGGCTGAATTGCACAGGCCTGATATTAACTGCTTTAGAAGGAAAAAACAATGGAGGAGTTACATTTGAAAAGGCTCATCTATCCAGAAAGAAATATATGAAATAGCAGTACTGCAAAAAACTATTAATTTATTTACATATTTCACATTATGTACTGTGTGGTTTTTGTCACATCACTGTGAAGATATATGGAGAAAAATGTATAACTGAATATAGACACACTATCTACCTGTTCTTCATCATTGATGGCTGCTATATATCCCATGATGCTCTGGACTTCTTCATGTGCCCCTCCTTTGCTCAGGAAATATTTTATTAATCCATAAAGAGATGTTCTTATGGTTCTAAGATCATCTGGAGCCAAGTCACTCTCTTTGTAGCTATTCCTAACAAAAACAAAAAAGATAAATGTTTGTACATTAGGAATATGAAAGTCATAACTGGAACTAATTTACTCACTTTTTTCCACAAACACTTCCCACTATGCACATTATTTACTTTGACTAAGCACCCTCTTTTGTCTGTAACTGGTATTGAAAACACAGTTTTAGCACTTTTTAAAGATGTTGTACAAATAATGTGGTAATCCTTGTTATAACTGACTTTTAAAAATGTTTCACACGTTTTAATTAACATAGAAAGGCAGCACCACTGGAATAAAAATGAGGACAAAGGAAATTTTAAAATGTGCTAATCGTATATTTAAACATTGCAATCCCAATTTATTTTGAGCTAAAGCTCTCTTTTAAGACAATTGCTTTAAAATTATTGCCCACCTTTAAGAAATAATGAACACTTATTAACCACCCTCAAATCCTGAATGGATGACATTTCAGATCTATATAGCCAGAATATTATCCTAGAAAAGACCCAGGAATGGGAGCTAACAAGTACATTGTAGTTTCCCATTAATTATACTGTCATGCTCACAGAAGGAACTACTGAAGCATTGCTTTCAATAGTTTTGGTTATGTCTGTATTTCGGAAAGCTAAACTCAAGAGCACTATCTAGCAAATTAAAAAAGAACTTGAGACTACATACCCGTAATAAATCCTCAGAGTATCCAGTAAAAACTGTACGCCATATTTTTTTCGGAAAACCCTCCTGCTGTCTCTGATAATTGTAGAGATATATTGGATGTGGCCTAAAAGTGGGAACATTTGTCATTAGAACAGACCAAGCAAGCCTTTCAAATACTGTGGACCACTTTTCAGATGTTTGACCACTCTACATAGACAAATCTCTAGGTAACCTAACTATGCAAACAGGTTGCATTCATTATTGTTATTTATAATAATTATATCCCATGTTATATCTGAGGAAGTCAGAGCAGAGTTGAAATATGTAGGAATAACACTTCCGACAAATTGGATGTCAAATCAAATATATTTTTGCATATGAATTGTGCATTTGTGTGCATGCATAAGTTCCTTTGCCTTTTGTGTCTTCTACTGCTGGGTATTACTATACGAGAAAGTATCTGATGCCATGGGTTCAGGCTTTCTGTCCAAATCATAGTGAAGTACAAGACCTGTGATGTTTAAACTGAGAAGCCAAGGTTTTTGATCAGCTAAAAAACCAGAGTCGGAAATCACGGTTCAACGGTGGAATTGGAAGCCATTGCTTTAACTAACCATTGGGAGCCAATGGCTTCCAATTCCACCGTTGAACCGTGATTTCCGACTCTGGTTTTTTAGCTGATCAAAAACCTTGGCTTCTCAATTTAAACATCACAGGTCTTGCACTTCACTATAATTTGGACAGAATGCCTGAACCCATGACAGAGACACTTTCTCATATTGTAATACCCAGCAGTAGAAGACACAAAAGGCAAAGGAACTTATGCAAAAATATATTTGATTTGAGATCCAATTTGACGGCCTAAATCCAAATATTAGTTCCAACTACAGCAGACTATTAGTTGTGCCTCTGCTTCTAGGGATAACACCAATGCCAGGAGCCAAGATTAGAAGTGGAAGAATGCCTCCTTTCATTCTGTTGTCCAACCCAGTCCCAGAGGCTGTCAGCTATTAAACCTTTCATGAGAGCTTGTTTCCCTCTCCAAGTCAGCAATGACCAATCTCACCAATTCGGAATGGGAAGTCTCCACGGTTCCAGATGCTGAAGTCGAAAAGTAAGTACTGATACATCTGTTGCAAAAGATGTGTGTTCTTGGCTGCAGAGACCTGTTCTATCAGTAACTGGACAGCCATCAATATGTTTACATCCACAAAGCTGGGAGATACCTGGGGTGCGGAAGGAGGCACAAGCGAATGATTACACTATGTAACAAAATTTGAAACATTTTCTGTTCCTGGTTTGAAAATGGTATTTCCTGTTTAATTGTGCAGTACTTCCTTTGAAAGTAGTAATTCTACTCCAGAAACTGACAGATTGAGCATCACACCTGCTGCCTATATTATTGACACTGGCTAATTTACCAGAGCCCCCGGTGCACAGTGGGTTAAACCACTGAGCTGATAAACTTGTTGACCAAAAGGTTGCAGGTTAGAACCCAAGGAACGGCATGAGCTTCCGCTGTCAGCCCCAGCTTCTGCCAACCTAGCAGTTCAAAAACATGCAAATGTGAGTAGATTAATAGGTACCGCTCTGGCGAGAAGATATCACCACTCCATACAGTCATGCTGGCCACATGACCTTGGAGGTGTCTATGGACAACACCGGCTCTTCGGCTTAGAAATGGAGATGAGCACCACACCCTAGAGTCAGACATGACTGGACTTAATGTCAGGGGAAAACCTTTACCTTTACCTAATTTACCAGAAAGGTAAATCATATTCTCTGCAATTTGGCAGAGGATTAGCATCTGCTTTGCCATTCCTCCCAGTCGTAACCGAACAAGTCCCAAATAACTCAATAGTCAGGACAAACTCTATGATCAGTCCTCCCTGCGTGGATTTCTACACAACAAGAACTGACAAATGCTTGAGTGTTTGCCCAACTCCAGTCAATGTAGGGAAAGGGAGGCAAGCAAAAAACATTGTTCTGCAGAGTGGCTACCAATTAAGGCTAATGGATGGCAGAGAAGTACAATATAAAAGCAATGAGCCATACTGGAGCCATTAAATTGTGGAACAGGTCATAAGAAACATATTTCTGATTATTTTCGTACTATTTTTGGATCTTTTATAGAGATATACAAACTTTGTGTATTGTTTAAAAATTGAAGAAATGATGATAATGAAACATAGTAAACTTTTGCTTTATACAAAACTGCTTGACTAACAAATTCAATTTAATTTTTAGATTTATCATGTAACAACAACAATTAGATAAAGGTTTGACAATTAACAATGAAGATAAACTTGTAATGGGGAAGAGTTGGGAAGGAGACTGGAAGACTACAGGATAATACTCAAGGAAGACATGACTATTGGACTTAATGTTTGGTGACAATATTACTCCTCTCTTTGATATAGGGGAAACATTAAGTCAGGGGTCCCCAAACTTTTTGAACAGAGGGCAGGGTCACAGTCCCGCAAACTGTTGGGGGGCCGGATTATAATTTGAAAAAAACATTAATGAATTCCTATGCACTCTGCACATATATTATTTGCAGTGGAACCCCCCCCCCCCAAAAAAAAAATATCAGAAAACAAAGACCCACACTTCTATATAAATAAAAATGTAATGTTTGTTTGTGGGATTAACAGAACTCAAAAACCACTGGACGAATTGACACCAATTTTAGAGACAAGACACCTAACAACCCAATGTATGTCCTTCACTCAAAAAAATGATTTTGTCATTTGGGAGTTGTAGTTGCTGGGATTTATAGTTCACCTACAATCAAAGAGTATTCTGAACCCCACCAACAATGGAATTGAACCAAACTTGGCACACATTTCTCCCATGACCAACTGAAAATAGTGGAAGGGTTTGGTGGGCATTGACCTTGGGTTTGGGAGTTGTAGTTCATCTACATTCAGAGATCATTGTGGACACAAACAATGAGGGATCGGGATCAAACTTGGCACAAATACTCAATATGCCCAAATGTGAACACTGGTGGAGTTTGGGGGAAAATAGAATCTTGATATTTGGGAGTTGTAGTTGCTGGGATTTATAGTTCACCTACAATCAAAGAGCATTCTGAACCCCATCAACGATGGAATTGAACCAAACTTGGCACACAGTTCTCCCATGACCAACAGAAAATACTGGAAGGGTCTGGTGGGCAGTGTCCTTTGGTTTTGGAGTTGTAGTTCACCTGCCTCCATCAATCACTATGGACTCAATGATAGATCTGGACCAAACTTGGCACTGATATTCCATATGCCCAAATGTGAATACTTGTGGAGTATGGGGGAAATAGAATCTTGACGTTTGAGAGTTGTAGTTGCTGGGATTTATAGTTCACCTACAATCAAAGAGCATTCTGAACCCCATCAACGGTGGAATTGAACCAAACTTGGCACACAGTTCTCCCATGACCAACGGAAAATACTGGAAGGGTTTGGTGGGCAGTGTCCTTTGGTTTTGGAATTGTAGTTTACCTGCCCCCTTGGAGACCAGAGCAGCCGGAGCAGAGGGTTCCAGCGATGGTCGGAGCGGCGCCGGGTGGGCGTGGCCAGAGAATGCCAGCATTCCCTGGTCACGCCCACCCGGCGCCGCTGGCCACGCCCACCCGGCGCCGCTCCGGCCTTCGCAGGAACCCTCTGCTCCGACTGCTCTGGTCTCCAAGGAGGCAGATAAACTACGAAAGGCTTTGGAGTTGTAGTTTACCTGCCTCCTTGGAGACCAGAGCGGCCGGAGCAGAGGGTTCCCGCGATGGGCGGAGCGGCGCCGGGTGGGCGTGGCCAGGCCCGGCGGGCCAGAGAAATGCCCTTGGCGGGCCGCATACGGCCCATGGGCCGTAGTTTGGGGACCCCTGCATTAAGTCTTTGGTATTGTAGGTACTACATATGAGTGATATGAAGAAATAGATGTATTAATAATAACTTAGTACACCTACAATTGTCCCTTTCCCTGTCTTCAACTTCCTTCCTTTTTGTGACATACTTGATAATTGTAATAATTTAACTCACTAACCCCCTCCTCCTTCTCCCACTTTTTATGATATTTCTTTAAGTTTTTCCTCTTTCCTGTTTTCCCTTTTCCCCCTTTTTGTGTTGTAAAAATTGCAAATAACTCAAAAACCACTGGACAAATTGACACCAAATTTGGACACAATACACATATCAGGCCAACGAGTGACAATCACTCATAAAAACACTGAAAAACACAGCAGAAGGGACTTAAAAAACCAAAAAATACATTACAACACATGCACAAAACCACATATATATATATGCAAACACACATATAAACACATATACACAAATATATACAAACACCTATACATATATACACAGACTGGGCCACAGCAACGTGTGGCAGGGGATGGCTAGTGTTCAATAAAAAAAAACATTATACAGATAAGAAGACTGGAAGTTTTTCTGAACTTCAGGCAGGCAGGGAAAGGACATATTTGTGAAGAAGGCGCACCACCGATAAATGTACAAAGACACACATAAACAACTTCAGATAGAGTTTAACTGTGCTATTTAGACCCTGAGAGTTACATGTGTGCAGTATGCTAACATTCTTCTGTAACTTGCTCGTACCTTCTTCAAAAGGGCTCCTAAAGTTGCAACTCCGTGTGTATGAACGAGATTATCCTGGTTGATTGGGTGCCTCTGAATAAAGTGCTTTATCATCAAGATGAAAGTTGCAACTATGTTCTTCTCTAAGCGGGCCTCTAGAAGATAGAAAATGGACTTCAGCTTAAAATAGCATTGCAAATATAGTCTTATTGTGGCCATTGTTCCTATTATTGCTATCACCATCAGAATTATTTATGCCTTGGTTTTCCTTCCAAGGCCAACAGAAGAATGGCAGAAGGACATAAAATATGGCTCTTGCTTTTTTTTGGCTGTTGCATGTGCTGCCCAGTCCCCAGTCCCATAAAAAAAGGCTACATGAAATTTTCATTGTGCAGTTCCTCACCTACCTGAAGCTCTGGTGGATGTTAACATCACCCAGTCTCCTTCTACAGGCGTCAGCAGCTCAGGAGGCACAAATTCTACCTCTGGCCTCTCAATTAAATGGCCATCCAGGAGGCTGATCTGCTCTAGCAGCGGGAACAGCACATTTAGGCCGCCTATACAATTGATCATATCCTTAAAATAGGACCGAGGTGGAAAGATTGGGAAGAGAAAGAAGCAGTAGTAAGTCTTTTGAAACCTATTGCAAGAGGAAAAATCTTTTTTTAAACCAACACAGCAATAAACCTCCAAAAATACATCAACAGAATAAAATGCTCACTCAAAGGCAAGGAATTCTTGGTATGCTCTGCAAAAGCTAGGCAAAAACTTGCCAGCTAGGGTCACATAAGGCTTCTGGCAGAGCAAGATGGGCAATGTGTGTTGGACTACAAAGTCACTAGACTTACTGAGCGTAGCTAATAGGGAGAAATAGCTGGAAATGTACTTCAACATCACCTAAAGGACCACCCAATCCCCTCCTGAGGTAAAGCATAACTCCTCCTTTTCTGAAACAAGTACCAATTCTTCCTTTCTTGTAGAAGACAAGGGTTCTCGTTTATTTATTTTGGGAGGCAGTAAGTGGGGACACCACTGAGACACAGCTATTAACCTTTCGATTTGTTAACCTTAGTTCGCCTGTTGATAGACTCTATAAGCTAGCTTGCATTGCCCCCCCCCCCCCCGCCCGCCCGATGTGAGGTGGGAATTTGCTACAAACTGGGAGAGAAATAAGGCTGAACACTGTGAAAGCCATCCACTGCATGGCTAGCAGCCTCTTCCCAGTAGACTCAAATCAAGGAAAAGCTTCATTAGAACCATGACTCCTCTTAATGTTCCCCTTGCAAAGAGTATCCCTCTGGGCAGCTAAACCAAGAAATCCCAAATTGATGGCCCTCACAAGGATCTTCCTCCAGGAGCAAACCAAGAATGGGCAACTTGGAAGCCACTGGAGTTGGCAGATCGAAAAACAACCTGGCAAAATGGCACTGCCTAGAAGAATCCTCCACCTTGTACGACTGTGGAGCAGAACAAACAACTCTGCATCTATATGCTTGTCCACAACGCCCTGCCTCATGCACAGAGGAAGAACTATTTAAAGCCACAGACAATGGGGTCATTGTTGCCTGTTTTTGGTCAAAAATTATTTACTAGCTTGTGCTCCTTTATACTTATTTATGCAATGTTTTTGACACAAAATAAATGAAAACCATGGTTTGGAGAAGGAGACCACTTGTATCTCTACCTCCGTATGTTCCTGACTGCAGCACTTTAGATTCCCATATAAAGAAGCTTGCTTCTTGCAAGGAAAATTAATCAAGACACTCAGCCTACATTGCATTTTAAAGTTATTAAATGGATTACAGCACATGATATAGAGATGGGGCTTTTATGTTGTTTCATACACAGTATAGAGAAGAACCAAATTGGGATCAATCGCATATGGTGGAGTGAATTCATCCAACTGACTCTTCAAGTAACAGATGGGCAATCATTACTGTCCCTGAGAACAGGGGTTGTCTTGTCCTTATTTATTTGCAGATCACTCTTAGGCCCATTCTACAATGCCATATAATATAGATTATCAAAGCAGATAATCCACATTATCTGCTTTGAATTGGATTTTATTTATTTATTTATTTATTTATTTATTTGCTATACTTGTATACCGCCGTTTCTCAGCCTAGCCGGCGACTCAACGCGGTTTACAACAACTTATAACAAACAACAGTATACAGTTTAAAAGCATAAAAACACGATCACAATACATATATCAATAAACAATCCAATTCATCTCTTGACTAAAATCGCGATCCAGTTTCGTCGTCCAAATTGCCAGTCCTTCAATCATTACACTTATTGCACTGAGTTAACCGAACGCCTGCTCGAACATCCAGGTTTTTAGTCTTTTCCGGAATACCATCAATGAGGGGGCTGATCTTACCTCCATGGGGAGGGCGTTCCATAGCCGCGGGGCCACCACAGAAAAGGCCCTGTCTCTCGTCCCCGCCAGCCGCACCTGTGAAGCAGGCGGGATAGAGAGCAGCCCCCCCCAGAAGATCTTAGGGTCCTGGTGGGCTGATAGGCTGAGATACGTTCGGATAGGTAAGTTGGGCCAGAACCGTTTAGGGCTTTAAAGGCCAGCGCCAGCACTTTGAATTGAGCCCGGTAGCAGATCGGCAGCCAGTGGAGCTGGTGCAGCAGAGGAGTTGTATGCTCTCTGCGCTCCGCTCCAGTTAGCATCATGGCTGCCGAGCGTTGGACTAATTGGAGCTTCCGGGCCGTCTTCAAAGGCAACCCCACGTAGAGAGCGTTGCAGTAGTCTAAACGGGATGTAACCATATGATTATATGAGTCTTGCGTACAGTGGCCCTTATTTCTCATGCCAGTAAGGTAATGCTCAAGATCCTGCAAGGAAGACTCCAGCAATACATGGAGCGAGAGTTGCCAGATGTTCAAGCTGGGTTTAGAAAAGGCAGAGGAACGAGAGACCAGATTGCCAATATCCGCTGGATAATGGAGAAAGGCAGAGAATTTCAGAAAAACATCTATTTCTGCTTCATTGACTACTCTAAAGCCTTTGACTGTGTGGATCACAGTCATAATAAATTGTGGCAAGTTCTTGGTGGGATGGGCATCCCAAGCCACCTTGTCTCTCTCCTGAGGAATCTGTACAAGGACCAAGTAGGAACAGTCAGAACTGACCACGGAACAACAGACGGGTTCAAAGGCGTACGGCAAGGCTGCATACTCTCATCCAACCTTTTTAACGTGTATGCAGAACACATCATGTGAGGATGTGCGGGGCTTGATGAATGCAAAGCTGGGGTGAAAATTGCTGGAAGAAACATTAACAACCTCAGATATGCAGATGACACCACTCTGATGGCCGAAAGCGAGGAGGAGCTGAGGAGCCTTCTAATCAAGGTGAAAGAAGAAAGCGCAAAAGCTGGGTTGCAGCTAAACATAAAAAAACAAGATTATGGCAACAAGAATGATTGACAACTGGAAAATAGAGGGAGAAAACGTGGAGGCCGTGACAGACTTTGTATTTCTAGGTGCAAAGATTACTGCAGATGCAGACTGTGGCCAGGAAATCAGAAGACGCTTACTTCTTGGGAGGAGAGCAATGTCCAATCTCGATAAAATAGTAAAGAGTAGAGACATCACTCTGGCAACAAAGATCCGCATAATCAAAGCCATGGTATTCCCTGTAGTAACCTATGGATGTGAGAGCTGGACCTTAGGGAAGGCTGAGCGAAGGAAGATAGATGCTTTTGAACTGTGGTGTTGGAGGAAAGTTCTGAGAGTGCCTTGGACTGCGAGAAGATCCACCCAGTCCATCCTCCAGGAAATAAAGCCCGACTGCTCATTGGAGGGAAGGATACTAGAGACAAAGTTGAAGTACTTTGGCCACATCATGAGGAAGACAGGAAAGCTTAGAGAAGACAATTATGCTGGGGAAAATGGAAGGAAAAAGGAAGAGGGGCCGACCAAGGACAAGATGGATGGATGGCATCCTTGAAGTGACTGGATTGACCTTGAAGGAGCTGGGGGTGGTGACGGCCGACAGGGAGCTCTGGCGTGGGCTGGTCCATGAGGTCACGAAGAGTCGGAGACGACTGAACGAATGAACAACAAAAAAACTGTGATATAATCCATTTCAAAGCAGATAATCTGGATTTTATATAACAATGTAGAAGAGGCCTCTGAACCTTTCCTGCTGTGATAAATTCAAAAATGATCACATACTACTATAGTTCTCCACTGAGGAACTCCTCCTCCAGTTTAGCAATACAGTGGGAAACTGTAGTACAGGCATGAAATGCAGGTTGCAAACCTAGCACACATTTGTAGATGGAGAGTTTATTTGTAGTTTATATCAGTCTTGTACTATTTCCACCAGCACTGTAACCTTTTGCAAAAGAAGAAAAAAGCACCAGTGGAGATTTACTATTCACTACTCCCTGAACAAGTTGGTAGACTGCACATCCATTTCTCAGAGACGTAAACCATCCAGATCTATAGTAAATCCCACAGCATTTGCAACAAGCTACTGAAGAATCCTACCTTAATGTCCCAGTTCACAACTTTGTTCCCTGTTAGCCTTCCATGCAGAAGATTTGGTGAAAGGTCAAGACATATTGGACTTCTGCAAGCCTGCCCATAAGAGAGAGAAATAAAAGGAGATTCTCATAGTACTCCATATACCCAGCAAAAGTTTCCTCTTCTGCTTTCTACGGGGCTCCTAGACGTAGAGCCCTTCCAGACAGGCCCTATATCCCAGGTTTTCTGTTTATTCCAGATTACCTGGCAGTGTTGACTCATATAAAGCAGTTTAAAGCAGAAAACCTGAGATCAGATCCTAGGATATGCGGCCTGTCTGGAAGGGCCCCTCGTCTAAGAGTGCAGTCTCTATCGCCAACAGTCTACATTTCTACTTCATCTTCTCACTAATACTGATAATATTTAAACACTTTTAGAGGGACAGAAAACAAGGAAAAGTTGGGGGACTGAGCAGATGTAAAATCAATGTAAATTGAGGTATGCCTATATGTGATTGATCTTCCACTTTCAACAGAGAGTACTTGTTTAGTTACTAGCTGGAGCTCCAAGTACTGGAATAGTACTTAGACAGAATCCATCTAATAAAGCATTCAATATCAATAGTGCTGGCCACCTAGATTGCTCTGGATGGGCACAAAACATGACCAAGTTGTCCTCCTCTGTAAGGCCTAGAAAAAGAAAGCTATACTGAACCTTTGAACCAAGTTTCAAATTAACTACTATAACCCTAGTGATGGAAAGATTCTGTCTAAATTTGTTTAAATTCCCCTAAAGCCATCAATGGCAACAAGTTGGCAGAAAAATAAATGGATTGCTACCTTGGGAGTATAGTGAAGAAGTATTTTACTAGGCAAGTCAGACACTTCAGATTCTTGAGACTTCCATGGTGTTAAGCAATTTGGACCTTAAAAACAAAGAAAAGAAGACAGTAAATTCATATGGGTGATAATGGTTTTAATGACATGTCATCCTGTTGTAAATACTAAAAATGTCTCTCTCAATCCATCAATAAGTCATGTATACAACAGAAGCAGGCCAATACACATAGTCAGCACAAGGTCTCAAAGCACGGCTGTGATGCACATCTAGCTCCAATGACCACCAGCTAAGCATCTCCTAATCCAAAGGAGCTAACTAGTTATGGGGTGTAACAACCTGCTTCAGACTAAAGCGAGAAAATGCAAAAGTCCGGATCTAGTGAAAAGCACTGTCAAAAGAGAACCACACACCCTCCCATGAAAGTCTACCAATCCCTTCAAAATGTATATACATTATATTATATTATATCTCATGGTTTATGTACATTCCAGTTTCTCTTGTGCTTAAGACTTATACTGGCAGATATCAATGATGCTTAAGACCAACCAGATTTTCCCATTCCTCAGGAGTACAAGCTAGTTGGGCATTTGAAGAACCTGAGGTGTAAAAAAGTTAGTTTTGCAAGCTCTGTTCTGATCCATGGAAGGAAGATGAAAACTAAGTAAGCCAGAGCACACCCAGCCAATCACACCTCATGGCGTGCTGGGGGGACGGGACAGAGGATACAGCCAATCATAAATAGAGACAGAGTCCGTTAAAATCAATACAGGGTAAATAGGAAGAAGGGAATGGATGAAATCGGGATAGAGTTTTTGCTTAATGAAAGCAGATATTTTGAGTAGAATTTAATGAGAGTACTAATTTTTTTGAAACTGAGGTGTTATTTAGCAAGGAAAACAGGAGATGGTGAAGTATGGCAGACACTTTGCAGCCAAGTACCAAATCTAAACAAGGATCTTAAGGGCAAAAGGGTGACGTGGGACTATCTCAGAGAGGAGGTCTGTCACAAGAACCTATATTTTTTCTACATTTCTTATTAGAACATTTAATCAACTATCAAGCTTGCAAACTTTGTGTTTTGTTTGTTTGTTTGTTAAAAATGCAATGCAACTGTTTGGTCTGCCCCTGACACGAAAAATAAATAAATCAGAATATAACATTTCACATTCTCATTACAGAAAAATAAAGAAAAAGACAAAGAACATCCATATATATATTTCTGGTGTGACTTACATTCTTAGCCTTTCCATTTCTATACTTGTTTATCTGTTTTCCCCTGACCCTCCCTCTCCCTCTCATCCACCTCCCTCTAAGAAAAGTTTTACCTCTTTTTAAAAATATTATTTTATTTGTTCAATCATGAACATAGTCTGATTCAGTTCCTTGTATTTTCTTTTCCCCTTTCCCACAAGGACCTACAAGCATACTGTTAAGGGTTACAAAACCTTTAGGATAGGAACAAGTTTCAGAGACATGGAACATGAGAAAGTGGACCAGAAAATCAATTTCAGAGACTTGAAGATATGATAGCAACTGGAAACTAAAATAACTTCTGAAGATGAGAAAAAGAGAAGAGGCTTGAAGTAGTACTTTTTAAAAGTGCATTTTGAAATGCTCACCTGCCAAATACAATGCTTTCACATGTGAAGGCTGTAATATTTCATGGAATATGATGACTGATCCCAGCTGGCCTTCCAGAGAGGTAGGGCACCCCCACTCGCTGTCTTGAGTCCCTGCTGAGATCAGCTTAGTGACTAACTCTGGCTTCGACATCAGCCCGCCCCAGCTGCCTGGACTGAGGATCCCGCCCAGCGAGGTCCGATGGGGCATAATAGGGGATGAAAAAGGTGGGTCCGGGATTTGTGAAGGTGGGGGAGTGGTTGTCCTTTGGCCGGCAGAACCGATGCAACAAGATGTGAAAGCCTGTAGAATTTCCACCACGTGAGGAGAGAAAAACATGAGGAAATCAAATGCAGTAATACACATTGCAGATTCCTTTAACTGGTAAATGCTATACATGGTAAATGTTGACAGAGAGATACTGGCATCCAAATGAAACCTGACTTTTTGAGAGATAGGCTACACTTACTCAACAGTACAGAAAATATTCTCTGCATACTGCTTCATGTATCTCAGAACTCAACTGCACAAAAAAAAACAAATTCAGGGGCTCACAGGCATAAACTGAGCTTTGACCACATAGTATTGACACTTAACAAGAACATTAGCTACTGATTGCACACACCACTTTTTGAAGCAAGAAGAGAGAAAAGCAACAAGTTATTTGTGGAATCAAAAGACACTGTCAGAATTGTATCTGTACTGCATTTATCAAGCTACTCAAGTAACGTAAGGGTCATCAACATGGGTATAATAAATCCAATGCTATCACTCTGTTTTTGCAAGCAAGTGACCTGCTGGACAATTACTCTTAATGTCTCTGCCATGTGAATCTCACATTGTTTTTATCCCCTTCCCGTTTGCCTCTTATTGGTTATTTACCCTTTTTAAAATACAATCTGGATTATAAATGTTCACAATCTGTTTTGAAGATATTATTATTATTATTATTATTATTATTATTATTATTATTATCATTCACTTTATTTATACCCCGCATTTCTAGCCATGGCGGCTTCAGTGTGAAGGCAGTCTAAAATATATTAAATACACGATGTACACATAACTATTTTATTCAAATAAAATAGACTGTGTGAATTTAGAGGCAAAGCACATAAAGATGACCAGCACTGCCAACATTAAACAAAAATCATACATAGGACATTTATTCCAAGGTGGCATGTGGATGATATAACACGACTTCTTTACATGTGTTGTTGTTGTGTGCTTTCAAGTCATTCCCAACTCCTGGGAACCCTAAGACACAGGGTTTCCTGGGTCTGGGAGTGTGAATTGCCCAGGACCACTAAGTGGCGTTTTGTGAGATATTTTTAATTATTCTTTTCACATTTTTGTAATGTACTTTTAAGAACATTTTTCCAAGGTGGGTGGGTATTCAATCATTGTTGACAAGGGTTTATATCAAAAATCTCAGAGAACAGGGTCCAGTTCTCCTTGGATTCCCCAGACAGTCCTATTCCATAAATAGGATTTTCCCATTCTGGAAGGAAAGGCAGGCCAGATAGAAAGAAAAAATGAAGTAGATCAAGGAAAAACAGCAAAGACACAGGGAAGGAGGACAAGTCAGCCAGAAAACACTAAGGCCCCTTCCACACAACTGAATAAAATCCCACATTATCTGCTTTGAAGTGGAATATATGGCAGTGTGGACTCAGATAACTCAGAATTCAAAGCAGATGTTGTTGGATTTTTCTACCTTGTAATTCTGGGTTATATGGCTGTGTGGAAGCCCCCTTAGTCCTTAATTCTGCACTGGGTTCTGCCTATTGCTTTCAGGCTGTCCCAAAGAAGCAAAATAATCTTCCAAAATATGTTGGGCTTTTAAAGAATTGCTCCTGTTTGGGATTCCATTTCCCCCTTGGTTTACAGCTACAGAAAGTATCATTTGCCTTGACTTCTCATAAACATTCCCAGTTGCTGCAAGCCTATTTTCACCTGCTGTTGAAGAAAGTACAATATGTGGAGTGAGAGAACAGATCGTACTGCTCCTCAATATTTTATATAAACATATTTATTTTTCAATTTCTAGGTCAATATATTTCACCGGCCAAGAAGAGCAGCTATTTGTCCACATCTGGTTCCTGCTGGCAAGTTTCAAAAGCAGCTGCTTTGGTTGAAAGCTACATTCCTGTCATATTATGTCACAGTAGCTATTGAGAAATATAAATAGATTTGGACACTCAGTTTGCAATGCAAGTTACTCTTTTTTTTAAAAAAGCAAAGAGTTATCATGGACTTGACACAGGAAAAAGCACTGGGAAAAGATAAATGCACATTGACATGAGACAAAACAGTATTAGGATCCATCACTGAAGTCAAGATTTCTGTCCAAAGCATTTAAAAACAAACAGAAACTGGAACAATTAGACAGAGATATCCAAATATGTTACTTCTCCTAGCTTGGGGTACAACAAGAACAAAAGCAGAGACTTACTTCATTCATAGCAGGAAATCTGAGTGGTGCTGAAAGCTTTTGCTGCCCGTTTACATAAATGTAGACAAGGCTTTGACCAAAGGGTCTTTTCCCAGGCATATGAACAATGGTTATGTTATGCTGTTGAGACAATTAATAACAATGTTCAGTCAGTTTAGAATGGTTACAAACTATAAAATCACAGGATCAAAAAACTAGGGCCCAGCACCGGCCAGACAAGACCACGTCCATTTTTTAATGTGCTGTATGCATGCCAAAGGGAAACAGCCTCCCTTACCCAAAGAGAGTCACAGAAGCAATGGTCGGACAGCATCACAGTCGCATATTCCTTCTTGGTGCACACAGCCACCACAAGAACTCCAGAACATGTAATGAATGCCTCAAAGCCCATTCCGCTTCCTGTGAAAAAACTAAAACAAAAAAAAAGAAGGGGTGGAGGAATTTTCAGGGTTGAGAGTCACACTCAATGTTTTCACACACCTCCCTCTTAACTCACTACAGAAACAATGCAGGCTTCTTTCTAGTCCTCACAGTTTTCAAATGTTAACCTGGTGTCAATCCACACTGCAAATTCATTAGGCTACCACAATGCAGCAGACGTATATGAGGATTTAGGAAATTGTGCTTCAAAGTATACAGAGAGGATGCAACTGCTTTTCAATAGGTGGCACTCTTCACTAACATTTTTTAATATTGCATTCCCAACACTACACGAGAAGATGCTAGGCTATTCACTGAAATATTAATATGGATCACTCATCTCTTCCAGTGAGTAGCTAAGGTGATGCAATGGGTTAAACCCTTGTGCTAACTTAACTGGTGACATGAAGGTCAGCGGTTCGAATCCGCGAGACGGGGTGAGCTCCCATCTGTCAGCTCTAGCTTCCCGTGCGGGAACATGAGAGAAGCCTCCAAACAGAATGGTAATACATCCAGGCGTCTCCTGGGCAATGTCCTTGTCTGTCAGCCCCAGCTTCCCATGCGGGCACGTGACAGGATGGTAAAACATCTGAGCAACGTCCCTGCAGATGGCCAATTCTCTCACAACAGCAGCGACTTACAGTTTCTCAAATCGCTTCTGACATGATAAAAAAAATCTTTTCCAGCCATTTAGAATAACAATAGTGCCATCTATACTCTCAATTTATCTTAACAACAGGAGAAAAAATCTTAGCAGAGAAAAACCAGTTGTATTCTTGAAGGCTTTCACAGCCAGACTCACTGGGGTGTTGTATAGTTTCTGGGCTGTATGGCCGTGTTCTAGCAGTATTTTCTCCTGACATTTCACCTGCATCTGTGGCTGGCATCTTCAGAGATCCCCGGAAACCACACAACATCCCGAAAACCAGTTGAACCATTTTAGTATTAAACAGGAAATTGCCTTTGTGCTTAAAGCTTCAAATATATACTAACTTTTAAAAAATCAGTGTTATAGGTTCACCCAGTTTATAAGGATATAATAAAATTACACCGTTTCATGGCTCACAGTAAAATTCAGAAATGGTAAGTTGCAGATGTTAGGTTATTCCTAATTTATATGGAGCTGTTTATACAGTATGAATAGAAATAATTATTTACAGGTTGCAACCATATCTATATGGAACAAAGGCTTCCTAATCCAGAAAGTCCAAAAAGTGATTCCATTCCCTGTCTTTCCAAGCTTCAGTTTCTACTAATTGCCTCTGATTGTGCTTTTCCTGCATGCCAGGGGTTGGGCTAGATGGCCCACGTGGTCTCATCCAACTTTATTACGTCTATGATTCGAAGCAAGAACCTGTAACAAAATGTTCTACTATGAAGAGCTCTTGCTTAGGGTCCTATTCATTCTTTCCTTCAGTTCATTCCCAACTGACTACTTTCTTGCCAAAAATATTCATTCCATATGTATCATACACAGTTAGTCCTCATTTAATGTTTTCTGGTCCCGCTCATACTTAGATTTCATTTTCTCAAGATCTTCTGGAAAATGTATGGTTCCCCTACATAACTTGATATCAGCTTCTTTGTTTGTAGGTGGCGTGGATTCTGAGTACAGACCAACTGCACTTGAAGAAGCAAATTCACTGTTGCATATATATTACTAAATTAGAATACTGAAGTTAAAGATCAAGAGTCTTCAAACCTTTTAAGCTGGGGGCTGGTTCATGGTCCCTTAGACTGTTAGGGGTGGACTATAGTTTGAAAAAAGCATGAAATAATTCCTATGCACACTGCACATATCTTATTTGTAGTTCAAAAACCCACAATATTTAAAATGAAGAACAATTTTCACCAACATAAACATACGAGTATTTCAATGGGAAGTGTGGGCCTGCTTTTGTCTGATGAGATAGTCAAGTTAATTAGGGTTGTTATTATTGTGTGCCTTCCAGTCATTTCAGATTTAGGACAACCCTAAATCTAAAGTTTTAGGGTAGGAGCTGGATAAATGACCTTGGGAGAGCCATATCCACCCCGTGGGCCTTAATTTCAGGGCGCCTGCTCTAGATAGTAAAGAACCTCTGAGGATGCTTGCCATAGATGCAGGCGAAACGTCAGGAGAAAATGCCTCTAGAACATGGCCATATAGCCCGGAAAACCTACAACAACCCAGTGATTCCGGCCATGAAAGCCTTCGACAATTACAGTTCTTATACTCCCAGTTTATAGACCATGCTGGCAGGAACCAATGAAAGCCCAAATCAAACATCTGGAGGACAACAGTTTCCACATTCCTGGGCTCCGCCAATAGTTCCTCCCACAGTGCAAGATGTCACCTACTCAAAACAAGTTTATACTATGTTTAGCTTCTAACTTCTAATCCAAAAATTGGAAGATCTCTTGGCAAAGGGATTCTTTGTTTGCATTCCATGCCTTAAATAAAGGTCCAGATTCCTCCAACACATACTATGGGCCCTGTCTCTCTGTTGAAAAAATCTTAGCTGAATAAAAGCAGAGAGTCTTGGAAGAGCAAAACATACCCTATGCAAGTTGCCATCAAAATAGTAAGCTAAACAGGGATAAGACTGGCCAAAACCTTGTTCTGGGGCCCCTTCTACACTGTCAAATAAAATCCACATAATCTGCTTTGAACTGGATTATGTGGCAGTGTAGACTCCTATAATCCAGTTCAAAGCATATAATGTGGATTATCTGCTTTGATAAAATGGGTTATATGGCAGTGTAGAAGGGGCCTGGGAGCTCCCAAGAGTGTTGAGCTTTCTGGAAATAAGACTGGAATAATATGCCAGTTAATACTTCAAATGTAATGCACAGTGCATCAATATTATAACAACACCTTTGATCTCTTCAAATATAAAAGGAATGGTTCAAACTACAAACTCATTAATACACTCCAACACACACACTTTATCTGCCCAAATATACCTTTGATTGTTGTCTTCACATGCATATCAACACCATCCCCAATGGCTTTATGGAGATGCGGGAAAAGGAGACCTCGAATTCGGCCTAATTCGGACCGCTTATCTATATTAACAATCCCCAACCGGTCTCCTAAGGTAAATTGGTGTAACCAGGTGAGCGGGCCCTCTGGTTTGAAGGTGATGTTGTTGAACGCCAGATCTGTCAACGGAAAAACGACCTGGATCCAGGATCTGATCCTGGAGGAGCGGGCAGATCTGGCGTGCATCACGGAGACCTGGCTGGATGAAGCGGGGGGCGTAAACCTCTCCCAGCTTTGTCCTCCAGGCTTCTCCGTGCAACATCAACCAAGAGCCGGAGGACGGGGAGGCGGGGTCGCAGTGGTCTATAGAGATTCCATCCATCTGACCAGGACCCCCATCCCGCAGTCAACAAATTTTGAATGCGTCCACCTGAGGGTGGGTGACCGGGACAGATTAGGGATTCTGTTAGTGTACCGTCCACCTCGCTGCACTACAGTCTCCCTGCCGGAGCTAGCGGGGGTGGTCTCGAGCCTGGCGTTGGAGTCCCAACGGCTTCTTGTGCTGGGGGACTTCAACATCCATGCCGAGGCGACCCTCACAGGAGCGGCTCAGGACTTCATGTCTGCCATGGCAACCATGGGGCTGTCCCAACAAATAACTGGCCCCACCCACTGTGCTGGACACACATTGGACTTGGTATTCTGTCAGGGATGGGAGCAGGGTGGCGGTGTGGAGGAGTTGTCTATCTCTCCGTTGCCATGGACCGACCACTTCCTGATCAGATTTAGGCTCACTGCACCCCCTAACCTCCGCAAAGGTGGAGGACCCATTAAGATGGTCCGCCCCAGGAGGCTTATGGATCCGAACGGATTCCTGACGGCTCTTGGGGATTTTCCCGCCACCTCGGTAGGTGACCATGTCGAGGCCTTGGTCGCTCTCTGGAATGGGGAGATGACCAGGGCAATTGACAGGATCGCTCCGGAACGTCCCCTCTCAAGTAACCGAGCTAAACCAGCTCCTTGGTTCACTGAGGAGCTGGCAGCGATGAAGCGAAGGAAGAGGGTACTAGAGAGCGTGTGGCGCTCGGACCCAAGCGAGCCAAATCGAGCACGGTTTGTGTCCTTTCTAAGGGCATATGCCGCGGCAATAAAAGCCGCAAAGAAAACTTTCTTTGCGGCCACTATTGCGTCTGCAAAAAACCGTCCGGCGGAGTTGTTTCGGATTGTCAGAGGTCTTTTAACTCCCCCTACCTCAGGTGGGGCCCTGACAATTCGGTCACGCGCTGTGAAGCATTTGCTCGGTTCTTTGCAGACAAAGTCGCTTTGATCCGTTCTGGCCTGGACACCATGTTAAATGCAGTCTGAGGATGTAACACGAGCACCTGCTTGTCCTATTTTGATGGATTCATTTCAATTGGTGAAACCCGAGGATGTGGACAAGATACTTGGAGGAATGAGGGCTACCACGTCCATCCTAGACCCCTGCCCATCCTGGCTTCTGAAGGAGGCCAGAGGGGGATTGACTGAGTGGGTAACGGTGGTGGTTAATGCCTCCCTTCGGGAAGGCAAGATTCCAGCGAGCCTAAAACAGGCTATTATAAAACCGCTGTTGAAGAAACCATCATTGGACCCCACTAAATTTGACAACTTTCGGCCTGTTTCCAATCTCTCCTTCTTGGGCAAAGTCATGGAAAGCGTGGTGGCCTCACAACTCCAGGTATTCTTGAGAGACACGGATTATCTGGATTCGGCACAGTCTGGTTTCAGACCGGGACATGGTACCGAGACGGTCTTGGTCGCCTTAGTGGATGATCTCCGCGGAGCTAGACAGGGGGAGTGTGTCCCTGTTGGTGCTCCTGGATCTCTCAGCGGCCTTCGATACCGTCGACCACGGTATTCTTCTGGGACGCCTTGCAGGGATGGGCCTTGGGGGCACCGCTTTGTGGTGGCTCCAGTCATTTCTGGAGGGCCGTACCCAGAAGGTGTTATTGGGGGACTCCTGTTCAACACCGCAGCCTTTGACCTGTGGTGTTCCTCAGGGTTCCATACTGTCCCCCATGCTGTTTAACATCTACATGAAGCCGCTGGGTGAGATCATCCGAGTTTCGGGGTGCGGTGTCATCTGTACGCAGATGATGTCCAACTCTGTCACTCCTTTCCACCTGCTACTAAGGAGGCTGGTCCTGAACCGGTGCCTGGCCGCTGTAATGGTCTGGATGAGGGCGAACAAACTGAAATTAAATCCAGACAAGACAGAGGTACTCCTGGTCAGTCGCAAGGCCGAACAGGGTATAGGGTTACAGCCTGTGCTGGACGGGGTCGCACTCCCCTTGAAGGCGCAGGTTCGCAGCTTGGGTGTGACCCTGGATTCGTCGCTGAGCCTGGACCCCCAGGTCTCAGCGGTGACCAGGGGAGCATTTGCACAGCTTCGGCTCGTGCGCCAGCTGCGCCCGTATCTTGGGAAGTCTGACTTGGCCACGGTGGTACACGCTTTGGTCACATCCCGCCTCGACTACTGCAACGCTCTCTACGTGGGGCTGCCCTTGAAGACGGCCCGGAAGCTTCAGCTAGTCCAGCGCGCGGCAGCCATGTTGTTAACCGGAGCGGGACGTAGGGAGCATACAACGCCCCTGCTGTCCCAGCTCCACTGGCTGCCGATCAGCTACCGGGCCCAATTTAAGGTGCTGGTGTTAACCTACAAAGCCCTAAACGGTTCCGGCCCAAAATACCTTGAGTACCGCATCTCGGCCTACGAGCCCACGAGGACCTTGAGATCATCCGGGGAGGCCCTTCTCTCGGTCCCGCCTGCCTCACAGGCACGCCTGGCGGGGACTAGAGAGCGGGCCTTCTCGGTGGTGGCCCCCCGGCTGTGGAACTCCCTCCCTGCTGAAATTAGACAGGCGCCTTCCCTCATGGCCTTCCGCAAGGGCCTGAAAACCTGGCTCTTTGAAAAGGCCTTCAACTAAGTACTATATTTTTGGAATGACCACCGGAATGGACTATGGCTACGAGACTGATTATGACCCAAACATGACGAGCGGATTTTTAGTTTAATTAGTTGTGGTAGTAAGATGTGTGTTATGGTCCTGATTTATTGTAACTGTTGTCTTTATGTTCTATGTTCTGTACACCGCCACGAGTCGCCTTCGGGCTGAGAGTGGCGGTTAACAAGTGCAAATAATAAATAAATAAATAAATAAATAAATCAAAAATACACTATGAAAACAATTGTCTGAAGCAGCACAAGTGGCACTCTATATTCACACAAGACAAGATGCATAGTATTTAAAGTCAGCCATGTTATTTTGGTGCATGAGATAGAAAACTGATCCCCACTCTGACAGCAGAGTAGTGAGTAAAGGTAATTCCAGATTATCTGCTTTGAATTGGATTATGTGAGTCTCCACTGGCATATAACCTGGGATATGCAGATAATCTGGGATCGGATCCTGGGATATAGGGCACTGTACAAGGGGCCTCAGTCACATTTCCACACCATCCAGAATCTGCTACTGATTTTTGGGAACAACCTCCATCTGCCTGATGATAGACTGAAGCTTACATGAATTCTACAATTCTCAAACTCACATGCTGTTTCCTTCACCGACATCACACACTAAGACCACCTTGGCCATTTAAATGCCTTTTCCTTTAATCTACTGAGCTATGAAGGCACAAACAGGGGGTTAGCAAAACCTTTCACCCCCAAAAAAGCACATAAAACCAAGTTCACTACCAAATAATATCAACCAAGAGCTTTTCTTCCATCTTGCCATGATGGTGGCCATACCTGTAGAGTTGTTTCCTCTTGCCGCCCTTGCAACTGGCATTGAGAGTCACTTGGTCTTGGTCCAGGCACAGCCAAGCACTGAAAGCAAATGCAGAACCCGGCCATTTGTGAATGGTTGGCAACGAAATGCCCGCCATGCTATGCGATAAGTCAAAATACTGCAAAGCACTGTCCAGGCCCTGTTTTCGAGCCATCGCAAGGATCGCCCTCATCACAGGGACAACGTAAGGATGTGCCTGCTTTGGGTCCTGAGTCCTGAGTAGCCTAATAAGCTGGTGCAGGTCTTCAGAACTCATGGACTGACTCCCCAAAGAGCCCAAGAGGCCGATCAGGTTCTCTGCACAGACCCCATGCAGCAGAGAGTGTCTATTCAGCGTTTCGATGATACGAGAGACCATGTTTGTATTGACACAGATGGCACGACTCTGCCGATTAATGCAGCAAATCCGCTTCAACAAGTTTGAGATGAAGACTTGAAGATCATGTGACTCGAGCTCCGGAAGCCACTGGATCAGCAGCAACAAGGGCTGGACGTTGCTTATGCCCAACATGCCAACAGATGTGTGGTCGCCCTCAATTGCCTATATTAGAAAGCAAATCAAATAAGTTACCAGGAGGTCAGATAGCAAGATATTGAGTCTAAGAATTGCCCTTTCAAAATGAGAACAAGATGTTCTCTGACACATAAAAGTCTGGGAGATTTTCCTTTGAGGAGGAAACTTTTATGGTGGATTCACAGAGTCCAATTTATCATCATGAGCAATAGTATACAAAAGTCACAATAAATCAATCATTCTTTAAAGCAGAGCTTTCCAAACATTTCATGTTGGTGACAGACATTTTAGTCTTGAAGCACTTCGCGATACAGTAATTCAATTTAACTAGGAAATTAGAGGTTAAACCAACTTCTGTGCAGACATATACTGTTCATAAATGTTAATAACACAATGTACGGGGGACACAACATATCTCATGAAATCCTTTCATATATATATTTAAAAATATATGTAAGATAGTAACATACATTTCCAATATTTTTGTAATTTACAAATAACAATATGTTATTAATACTAATATTAAAAATGTTAATGATACCAATCAGCACTTTTGCTGTGTAAAAATGCAAGCAAGTTGGTACTGCTTATTTTATATAAAACTCAAGAGGTTTCTTGTTACGTTCATGCAACATACCTACACACTGTAGTGGACACACATGTTGCAACACACAGTTTGGCACCCCTTGGGTTTGAAGTGGGCTGGGTCCCCCGTTACGATCTGGTCATCGACCGTAATAATAAAGTTTATTTACTTACTTTACTAGTTTGGAAAGCTCTGCTGTAAAGTCTTCAAAGATTTATGCTACAACACAGTAAAGATAGCTTTGGAATTTTTTCATGATTACTGTTTGCAGTTGGCAGAATTTATATATATGGTACAAATAGACTAAAATAATCATGAATTCATATTTATTTCACAATGAGACAGACCTAAATTCAACTAAAGTAGACTTATTAAATCAATGGAAACTTAATCCATTTCTGCTGTTCCAGTGGATTTATTCTAGTCGAAAACAACAACTGGATTTGGATCATCATAGATTTATTGTAATGTATAATATAAAAATCTACACAAAGATATATTCTCATGCATGTGCATGCATACATGCAAATCAAGACACACACACACAATGTGTATATTCATTGACATAAGCCTTTGTGAACTAAAGCACCTTGTTTGGGCATATGCATCAGTACAAAGAAAAAGAGGCAGGAGCAAGGTCTGTGGCATTTCTATGCAAAGGAAAAAGGTACTTAAGAGAGGAACAGCAACTTTGATATATTTTGACTTTCCATAGCAATGTCACAGTCCAATTTCCTTTTCTGTATATATTTTTAATGTATACCTTTATTTGCATGCATTTATAGTTCTCAACCTGTGGGTCCCCAAATGTTTTGGCCTTCAATTCCCAGAAATCATATCAGCTAGTAAACTGGCTGAGATTTCTAGGAGTTGAAGGCCAACATATCTGGGGACCCACAAGTTGAGAACCACTGCCTTATGCCATCATAAACCTCACAAGCTCCTGTGATTGTACAAAGAATTTCTGTTGGTTTGGTGACAAGCAACTAACGTAATGACCCTGGTAAACAACCACAAAAATAACTAAGCCTCTCACCATGTTCATAAGTTCTTCAAGTAGCTCCCGTGAAGGCTGACCCATAGATTTAAGGACTTCAAATATATGAGCGTAACCAATCCGCTCCTTAAACACTTCCTGGGGAAAGGGGGTAAAATTAAGATGGGCTGTAAACAGCGTTGTTTGTGAATCTACAAGTATCTTTAAATCACAATTTCAGTGCCAAACAAGTTCCAAGGTTACATATAAACTCTTCATTTAACAGTGCATATTTTATTTTAGAAAGAAGCAACTGCCATTGGTGACTTTACATACTTTTTCTACAAGAACATCAAAATGGCCACAATTTTAGGTAGCTAAGATTCCCTCCCTCACCTTTGGAAAAACCAAGAGGAAATGTCTCAGCATTCCCAAAAACGAGTCCACAAATGAAATAAAATGTCCAGGTTTCATTTACCTGCATGTAATAAATTTTGTCCTTCCTAGGAATTTTCAAAGTCCCCTTAAATTCTGTGGTATGCTTCTGCCAAAATTTACCAAAGAGTCTCATTGGAGGACCTACAAATTCCTAAAGAAGATACCTCTCTATGAATGTTCTAGTCCTTCGGGGCACATTTTTGGTAAGTTCTGCCAGAAATCTTTCATTTCAATATGGTTTCCATTTCCCATTCCTCCTACAGATATAGGGGTAATACTGTATTTATTTTGTTATCTGCCTAACGTATACTCTGCAAACTGGCACCTAAAATTGGATCTACACGTAAAGCAAAATAAAGTGGGAGGGCTCAATGTGCTACTTCGGACTACAGATGATAGATACATCTTCTGAGTGCTCTCCTATATATAAAAAGAACTAAAAACCTTTCATCGAGATAAGTTCAGATCTAGTCCTTTGTCCTGCTAGCTTTCGAACTGCAGTAATTTTTTGTTGTAGGCAGGAAAATTCAAAGATACGATTCCCATACCTCAAAAACAGTGCCATCTATTCTAGTTTCTCTGCAACTTACAAGGTCATACTGATAAATGTAAACAAGGCAGGTTTGCGTACAATAGCATCCACGTATTGGCAGGAAGGAACAAATCACGTGCTTTGACATTTTAAATATACAGTGGAACCTCAACTTACGAGCATCTCAAGTTTTGAGTTTTTTGATTAACGACCCATTGCTCATATGATTTTTTTAGTTCGACATGTGAGCCAGATCAGAGTTATGAGTCCCTTCCAAGATGGCAGCCGTGTCAGGAGACTGGAGAGAGAACAGCCAGAGTGTTGACCGCACCAGCCTCACGCCATTGTTTGGGTTGTGGGGAGGACAAGAGAGAGCCGCTCAGGAAGGAAGGGAGGGAGGGAGGGAGGACTGTCTGAAGCCCCAAACCCCTTGGGGCTTTGGCAAATGGGTTTGATTTGATCTGTGACCGAGATCTGGAACTGATTAATAGCATTTCAGTGCATTTCAATGGGGAAATTTGCTTTGACATATGAACAACTTTGAGTTACGAGCTTGGTCACAGAACAGATTAAACTCATATGTCAAGGTATCACTGTATTGTGAACCTCCATGGATAACTGAAACAGTGGATAATACTGAGCCCTGTATTTTAGCCCAGAAGCATACCACAGAATTGAACTGGAGGTCCTAAAGAAGCCCACAAACTTTTCAGCAAGAGAGGATATTTGCAAAGGTTTTCAGGACTTTAGGAGAGGAAATTGTTTTGGAGCATATGTAAGTGAACCCATGGATCTCAAGTATGATGAGAGGAGGGGTGTACTGTATAGTATCTCACACCCTCACAGTGACAGTAATCAGCATTACTACAAAAAGAATCACCAATATAAATTATATTGGGTGTGTTCACATTTCATAATAAGTCGTACATTGTTGTTTAAACTGGGTGTACATAGCAAATGACCAAAAAAAAAAAAAACCCTTAAACAAACCATAGCTTGCCTTTCCTGTTTCTGATTTCTTACATTGTTTGGTCACCCGCCCATTTTGTCAGTTTCTATTTCCAGGCAAGCAGCTGGAGAAGCAGGACACAGTTATAAGCTTGGAAACTGTGATAAGTCTATGTAAGCCAAGAAGTAGCTATGGATTCAAAATGCAATTTTCAGCTGGTTAACAAACCATGGCTTGTTAGCAGAGGCTGGTTTGCACACCACAACGAACCAGGTTTCAACAAACCACACTACGGCTTACACCAACAGGACATTACCATCCAAAGTGGTGTAAGAAGACTGGAATTATAATTGCGACACAGAAGCCCCGCTTACCTTTGCAGCTGGCGATTTGTGCATCACTGCTGTGAGGGCTCGAATGGCCGATACAGCCAAGCAGTCCAGCTGTCCCTGAAACACCTGAAAGCCGCAAAATACACAACATATTGTACATAAACATAATTAGTGAACACTTTGAAGAAGGCATTCCACCCTGTTGTCGCTCGCCAGGAGGAAAACAAGAGCTCATCCACATGCTTTTCAATCATCACCCCACAAAAGGCATGGATTTGATGACACCACAGCCTACAAAGGGAGAGGACATCAGAGAAGGGTAGCCACATATTTCAAGGAGGAAGAGGAGGAGCATCCACACATACTCATTAAGACAGTTCGACTGACAAAGTTTCCTCATGCTGCAAATGGACAATCTCAAGAGGGAGGGATGTCTACCAGCTTCGTAACAATCAGTCCTCTGTGGATGATGTGCAGAACCAGTGGTTTAGAAGCAAAGCATTCTCCAGCACATGAAATCGTCTTCAGAAGAAGAGACCTAAGATCATTCACTGAGGCCCCTTCCACACTGCCATATAAAATCCAGATTATCTGCTATGAACTGGATTATATGGCACAGTAGACTCATATAATCCAGTTAAAAACAGACAATGTGGATTATCTGCTTTGATAATCTGGATTATATGGCAGTGTAGAAGGGGCCTGAGTCTGCAGCCTATTGTTTCTACAATGTATTAATCTCCAATCCTTCCTTCATAAGCAGTGCCAATAGTATCTCAACTCAAAAGAGTCACAAGTCTTTCTTAAAAGTTATTTCATTTTAGTAAGACAATTTGTCTACTACTCTTTTTTTAAGGCTAGATACGGTATATTTTGCCACTGAAATAGGAAGGTCTATTGGTTAACCTGCATAGAATTGTGTGAAAATAAAGTGATACTGTGCACAATAATGAAATGGGAGGTCTTTAAAAGATGTTAGGTGAATTGATTCTTATGCAATGATCACCATGCTGAGTTATAAACAGATTAATTTAGGCAGAACCAGAATTTCATCAGTGCATTATTTTCACATGTTTAGTCATTTGGCACAAGAACCTATTTGTTGTTAAAATCTCTACATAATAGTTAAAGAAGTGTTAAAGTAAGAACTGGAAGGTCTGCAGTTTTTCATGACGACAAAAGGAAACATTAAAAGCAAAACCCACGGTCTCTTCTTCCCACCTCCCAGATTCAGTCTGTCCATTAGGAACATTGCTTTTGGCAACAGAATCAAAACATCCAATCCAACCACACAGATTCCACAAAGCCCAGAGTCCAAAACACCAGAGTGCCGAGACAAATCTTAAAAAGAAGTGAGGGAGAAGGAAGAAGGGGGGAAACTAAAATAAAATTAAATCACAACTTGATGATTTTGAAACTGGACTTCTATTCCTGGACTTCACCTTTGTTCGTTTACAGTAAAAGTAATATTTGGAGCTTCTTTAAACTTGAGTTGTAGTTTTCAGTTAATTAAAATGAGCAGATATTCTGCGTAAAGGCTGATCTGTGAACAAATCAGAATTGCCTGGGTATTTGAAGTGAACCCATCTGAGGTGAAGTTCAGGAAACAGTTCGTTCCACTGATTGGTCACTGTGCCTCAGATTCAACTATAAGCAAAATGCAGTCTTGCTGGTGATACCTGTTCCTGATTCATTTCTGTCAGTAATTTGTTGGCAAGGTCTTTCTCAATCTTGTCTGCCACCTTATTGTTAGCATTTAAAAACAGCTGTTAAAACGGAAGATAAGAATAATGGTAACTGGTGTGTTAGGTAGTTCATCCACAGCTGGTGCGATGAAGGCTGTTGCAAAGCATTGCAAACATCACAAAAGCCTTGCCACTGATAAGTTAACACAACGACAGACACAAGTGAATGTGCTCTTTTCCAAAAGGAAGAGCGAGGAGTATATTTCCTTCCCAAATATGGATTCAGCAGAGTGAAATATGAAGAGAGGAAACTGGCACAAGTGGCTATGGATGCAGAAAAATGCCAGGCAGATCTAGCATTAATATTTTTACTTTTACTAATTAATAGAGTCAGAGTGAAATATGTGCTTCTCTTTTTTTAAAAAAACCCACCAAAACACTTTTCTATAAACATTTTGAATTCAGTGGGATAGTCCATATACAACACCTTGAGCTTTTTACCAAGGGGGTGCCATTTTCCCACAAATTCTCAGTGTCTTCATTCTGATCCCTTTAAAATATTATTAAGAGTTAAGAACACTTGTCTGACCAAGGTTCATACTAAGCAGGTTTTTTGTTACCCCAAATTTGAAAATCCTTCAAATTTTACATCTAAATTTCACATCCTATTTAGTTGAGAAAATCTGCTTTCAAAACCTGTCAGTGGAGAGGATGAGAAAATGGAAAACGATACTATGCTCCTAATCATGTAACTATGTCAGAGAGATAGGAAATATTGTATATTTGCCAGCAAAGTTTGAAGAGATACAAAGACTATATATCACATGCAAAGACCTGCTGCCATACATGTTGTAATCAAGGTCAATGTTACAACAGTCCTTCCACATTTCCACAAAAGTGGAAAACCCATCATGGATTATATGGCAGTGTACAAGGGGTCTAAGGCTGCTGAATTGTGTGCCTTCAAGCCTGAGACCATTAAAAGTAAGAGGATTATGGGCATGAAAGGCTAGGTTCTCCAGGCAAGAGATACCCCCCCCCTCCAAATTAATACTTACACACGTAAAAACAATATAGAAATATTTACAAAGAAAAATAATGTTTATGTAAATAAATTTAACGTATACACAAGTGGTTTTATTTATTTATTTACAGTTCTTATATTCCGCCCTTCTCACCCCGCAGGGGACTCAGGGCGGATTACAGTCAACACATATATGGCAAACATTCAATGCCAGTTTGACAAACAACGTTTAACACACAAATACACCAAGGCTATTTAACTTTTTTCTGGCCGCCAGGGGAGCTGCTGCTTTTCATCGTCCATCAGCGACACCGATGAAGCTCTTCCGCATTCCACATTCCCCGGAGTCTTTTTTCTTTATGGCCTCATAAATTAGTTAAATTTAGCCTCCCACACAAGGTGGTGCCTTATTTTCCTACTTGACAGATGCAACTGTCTTTCGGGTTGCAAAGGTCGACAACGGGCTACACAATGGCTGGACACCCACTCCAGCCCGGGCTGGTTCCCTACCTGTGGTCTGTGGACCTCCAGTGGTTCGCAAGAACTAAATTATGGTCCATGACCTCAGTTTCTACACCATTGCAATGAGAGAGACTCGTCTCGTGAAACTCTCTTATAGTGCTGAAGCTTATTAAATATGATTTTCTGTGGGTGAGCAGATGGTGACTACTAGATGGCTTATGTTCTGTATCAGAAACTAGACCTGACGTGGTCTATCCAATGCAATTTTCTGAATCAGCACCCCAAATAACCAAACTGAATATAAAGTTGATCAAAAATTGATTTGTAACCCTTTTGGTATTAATGTTGGAGAGTGGTCCCTGGTCAAAGTGGTCCCTGGTCAAAAAAAGTTTGGAAACCACTGGTATACACAAATCAAAATGAAAAATGAAGTTGGCGTGGCTAAACACACACATACAGTGTCATCAGTGTTACAAGGAATAATGCTTTCCTTATTGTATAATAATGTCATTATGAAGACAAAAGCAATTATGAAGACAATTATCAAAAGAAAGAAAAAATAAAGGAAAGAGAAAGGAAATTAAATATTATTTTCCTTTCTGTTACTAGAATTACAATTACAATTCCCTGGAAGCACCACTGAATTAAGTAGGGTTCTCCCAGCAAAGTGAATTTAGTATAAGATCTGAAGTCTCATGCTGCTGTCAGTTCTTGAATAATGTCAACTTGTCAATTTGATGAGATTGTTAGGATATCTGTAGGGTATAGGTAAGTTAGCAAGTAAAAAAAATCTCAAAAATAAATTTGGCATTATACAATAATAAGCACGGTCACCAAAACCCAACTAGCTGTGGATGTCAAGCATATATGAACACCTAGGATCCCTAAAGAATGATACTGTTAGCTTTCCAGATTGCAATCAAAAGCAATATGTGAGGTTCCAACAGGACGAGAAAAAAGCATCAGATAATGGCTGATGGCTAATTATAAGGAGTAGAAAGAGTATGAGTGTGCATCTGTGGATGCCCAATAATGGGCAGGTGTTGACTATTAGAAAGAGAACAAGTAGCGGAATCATCATTAAAGAGATATGGATATGTGCAATTCATTTGCAGAATGTTGATCCAGAGATAATTTTCTTGTTCACATTAGAAGGAAAATCTATTTTAGGGTATTCTAACAATGATTTGGGGAAAATTAATTGTTTTGCCTTGTATGAAATACTGGTAGGTATGTTGCTATAGTATCTTGGGTCAAATATAAGGACATTTTGGTATCACGTCAAGCCTTCACTTTGTACTCAGTTTCTTGAGTCCAGTAGGTTTTGCATTCCCAATGTTCCTTCTTCGAACAGGTTAATGTTTTTACTACAGAAGTAATAAGTAAGGTCTGCAATTTCTATTTTAATTGTAGTGCTTGATATCTGGTATTTCCAAATCTGGGAAACTGTAGTTGACACTGTAACTGTCTCTGCAGAAGTCACGCAAGGAGCTTTACCAGCTGTTTTGGAGAAGCTGAAGATGGAGCAATTGAACTTCCTTCATGTACACCATGTGCTCTACATCTGTACTTCTCTGAAAATCTTACTTGTACTTGGTTCCAGTATTTAAACATACAGTTCATACCTTTCTATATCCTCCCTATTAAGATAACAAAACTACTTGAGTTTCAGTCTGGCATGATTTGCCTTGCAAATTGAGCAGATTTATTACTTGAACCAAGGATAATTCGAGCATTCAATACTCTCAATATTCTGAAGAGTGAAACCTATGGAAAGAGACGGTCCTCTCCCTCTGCTCCAAGGATAGAAAGACTGAGCTACTTCCATATTACTCACAATGGCCCTATTAGGAATCTGGCAATAGGAGCTAGACATTAGTAGATACAACTTCCTAGCATTGCATCTTTTACTTGTTGTGTGACGTAATTAGAATAACATATACAAGACTGGTATTTGGGCATGATAACTAGAAAAAAAACACCAATAATTGCTCAGTATTTCAATGATGGACAGAAGTGGAATCATGACAATGGCCCAAATTAAAAACTCAACCCTGAATAAACAGTAACTAAACCTTTGAAAATGTCATGAAACAAAATTGAATGTTTTCTGTGTATACTCTCATTGACACCACATGTCAACTGGGAACACAGCCACATTCAGATTTATTCAGGTGTAAGTGTCACCAATTTTAATAGGATGTACAGTTTCATGTATCTGGTCAGGAAACCTGGAGTTTATTCAGTAGAATCTGATTGTCTGATTGTGAATAGCAACTTAAGGTCATGTTCAAAGGTCCTCAGGCTTCCTGTAATTTTTTTAAATTTTTTTTTTGCAAATTTGGAGCCATCTTAAGGAAGACATACTGTTTCCACCTCATTTTTCTCCTCTTCAGCATGAGCCCCCTTTCTTTTCCAAGCTAAGTTTTAAAGTAACATATGTAGCACTGTTTAAAAGTTAATGTTCACCAGGTTCCTCTCAAAGTGTCTGAAAGACCACATCTAGTGTACAAGAGAAGTTTGGTTAGTACAGTTAACCACCTTTTGTAATTATGCTGGAAACTAATAGACACTATGCACCTTTACTTAGAAATCCTAGAGTTTCAAAGAAGTTACTTCTATAATGCATAAACATAGGTAAGTATACTAGTTTATGTTGAAAAAGGGAATGGGGAGATATCTTTCAGATACCGTGGGAAGGCATATTCCTTAGTATAACTCCTGACTGACAAATTACAAGAGAAAGGTATGCTGAGGAGCATTCAACTATTTCAGGAACAAAGGGACTGCTGTCCAGTTTGTATATAGCACTACTTAATAGTTAATGTTCACCATTAATACAGAGCTCTGCATAACTAGAATGAAAATATGTGGGTTGCTTCTTTTGTGAGTACAATGTATTCTTCTATTATTCATGCCCTGTCCAACCGCCAATAAAACAACTGAATATGAGCTGCACATCTAAGCAACAAAACAAAAATGACTCCCCTCCAATGTTCTGGAAGCACTCATGGTATTAATAGCATTAAGGAAGCACAAGCTGTTTCTCAGGGGCAAAATATTCCTTACATCAATTCACTCTGTACATGGTTATGGTGAAGATTTTATCGAATGCATAGTCAAGACATTAGAACAACTAAGTGCTTATAAAAGCTGGAACAATGAGGTTTAGACATCCATACACAGCAGTAAAGAACTAGGACACACTATTCAGTTTACCTTGCAATTCTGCATCAGTCGAATAAGATGCTCAAAACAGTTGCTGTTAAGGAAGATCGCTTGCAGTACAGGCCTATCTGTGCAGTCTAACATGGCAGTGATGGTATCTACAAGCAGAAGCGGTGGGTTTTTTTTAATCAAAGAGAAAGTAATAACATATTTTAGAACTTCAAAACAATTATATTAATAGACCTTTCAGAGAACAGATGATAACAAGAATTCACTGTGAAGCTTAAGGAAGAACATGTAGAACGTGCTGAATTAAGTACGACACACAGGAACAAGGGACGCTTTTGTGAAGACTGAAAGTAAGAGGAGTCCCATTGTGTTTAATTGAAAGGTCATTGTAGTGTCGTATTGCCTTAATGGACATCCAGATGCCTATGAGAAGGCCACAATTAGTGAATAAAAGCAACAGCTATCTCCTTATATTACCACTTAGCAACCAACGCTCAGTTAATAACAGTTGTTATTAACTGTCATCAAGTCAATTTCAACTTATGGCTATCCTATGAATGAGGGACCTCCAAGTCACCTTATCAACAACAGCTCTTACAGGCTCAGGGCATGGCTTCCTCAACTGAGTCCACTCATCAGTCATGCAGTTTTCATCTTTCCTACTGCTTTCTCCCCTAACAAGAATTATTGCCTTTTCTAGTGAGTCACGTCATTTCATGATATGCAGTCTTAGTTTAGTCATCTTAGCTTTTAGGAAGAATCCAGGCTTTATTTGCTCAGGGACCCATTTATTTATCTCTTTAGCAATCAACAGTATCTGCAGAACTTACAAAGGCCTGATGTAGTAACCATGAATAATAATCTGCTTTATCCACTTCTAAAAGAACCAGGTAGACATTGCAAGAGCTATATTTTAAAAATGTCATCTTTGTAACTTATATATTGTTGCCACATTCTAAAATATCAATACTGAAGGGCAATATAGACATTTTTAAACAAATCATCGCCACCATCATCATCACTCCTACACACCGATCATAAGATACATCAACTGAAGTTCATGAGATTCACATGTTGGCTCCATCCAAATGCAAAAATATGTTAGAATTATGCAGACCCATGAAAAAGCTACATTGTGGTGAGCAATTTCACTTTTCCCACAAACACAACATGCAAAGCCATCAAAATGAGTTTATGACATGTATGGCCCTAACCTAAGCTCCTGACCCGTAACTCACAAACAAGATAGTACTCTTAAGCCAAATACAAATCCCAATGTTGAGATAACAAAGGAAATTAAGGATTGGAAGCTTTTACCTCTCATAATTTTTGACTTAAGCCACTCATCAGCTCTACCCAGCATGGCCAACTGTAAAAGATAATAGTAGTTGTACTCCAACTAAAGACTCTCCAACATTCATGCTAAGCAAATCATTTCCCCCAATCCTTTACCACTGGCCGTGGTGAATGACTCTGATGAGGAGCACAGGTCAACATACCGAGAGGACCAATGACCCTCCAACAGGAAAATGTGGTCCCAGGCATCATTCTCCATCTATATCTTGCCGTCTTGCAAAGGATCCTTTTACTTACTCAGCATTTGAATCTGTAGTGCAATGAACCTGCTTTCCCACTGCCGAGACCTCCGGGAGTTAGGCAAAGCTGAATGGTCAGAGTTGAGCAATTTGAAGTAGTTCTCTAGTATGGTACTAGTTTCCACTTGCCGCTGGTCTGAGCTGCTGGTCAGAAGGATGTGAACCACTTCTGTCAGGCACATCAGTGTCAGTTCTGCCTTCCGGCTCACTTCGTCTGGGTCTCTATTATCCCACATGTCGCAGTCTGCTAATACGCGCATCAAGACTTCCATGGTGGCAGGGGATATGGCTTGAAGAGCATTTCTCTAAAGCAGCAAAAAGCTCTAAGTATCAGAACTATTTATTATAAATTAAAAATCTCTTAGCATCAGTAACTATTTATTATATACAAAGTCAACAGCACATAACTTTTAAAAAGCTATAATTTTATTGATAGAGAATGGATAAATTAATACTTGGGCGTGGAAACAAAGACATGAAGGGCCAGAAAAATTCTATTAGAAACATCCCTCATTTTTTCTAAATAGTTTTTCAACTTTTCCCACAGCAAAACTAGATACTTAGAGGAACACAGGAAAAAAATATATAATGAAATATTTTCTTTTTTTCATAATTAGTGATTTAAAAAAAAGATAAGGGTTTACTCATTCCAAATGTCAGGGTCAGTGTAATTTGTGTACTGTGCAAATTTGCAAACAGTAATTTCTGTACATTCATCAGACATATACAGCACTGGTGACTGTTTATGGAAGAAGGTTACTGAAGCGTTGCTGAACATCTTGCATTGAATGAGTCTACCACAACTTGGATTACCATTCTATTTAATTCTAGCCTGCATAGCCAATAATTTATAAATTAGATTAAACACATTTGAAAGGTGTTGGGTGCTGGGTTTGGAAAGCCTTCATTTACAACACAGTCTGAGAAATGTCCAACCGCCGCTTCTCCCGGATCACATATTTTAATCCCCATGGCAGTTTTAGCCCCTGTATTTATAGCCTGCTTTTAGCTGCTACAAATCTGTATTTTATTGCACTGGTATGCAATATTCAATATTTGTGTTAGTATGGATCTGTTAAACTGTGCTGCTGTTTTTTAAAAATATATGTGGTTTTTTGGCTGCCACAAACTAGGTTGAATTGGTTGGCACTCAATGATATATTCATTGAAAAGTTATAGCAAAATGTGCTACAGAATCTCACGCAAAAACAAAGTTTTTGCAATTTAATAAACTTTTCCCATATTTGATTTTAGAACCAATTAGGAAATGACATTTCCTAACCCAGAAAAAAAATTGTGTCATGTAGTGTCATAAGCCAAAACATCTGTGATTGAAGATACCACTCCCCATGTCCTATGGACAAAAATATGATGTTAATATCTTCTCAGCATTCTCCTCACCTGCCCACCAGCCACGATAGCTCCAAAAAGATGTAGCAGACAACATTTTAGGCTTTCCTTGAGATGTTCACTTTCTTGAAAACACTCTGAAAAAAAAAGAAAACGAATTGTTTCTACACCAGTCTTGAGCCTAAAAACATGTATAGACAAGTGTCCAAATAAACTCTTTAATAGTCATAATAAAGGTTAACCCTGGACTGCTATATAAACAATGTAAGTTATCATAACAGGTGTTATTTATTTAGTTATATAAAATGTTTAAAGAAAGCTATCACAAGGTCAGGCTCAGCTATAAGAGAGATTCACCAATAGATCAGACTTCTGAAGGAAAAAAGGGATAATTTCTTGATCAAAAAATACAAGCAATAAGAGCATAACATTATACATGACTAATTTTATAGCTATTTACTTGGTTCTGCAACCATTGAGGAAGGCCAGAGAATACAAACACACCACGTCAATTCTAAATTCCTATCTACATTTCTGGTTTATTAAATGTTTATCTTTTTGATTTCTTGGGATCATGTGTGTGTGTGTGTGTGTTTCTGTTAGTGGAAGCTTGTGGATACAGAGGGCCAATTATATATATATTTTTACATAGCTCTCAGCGCTCTTTAGGTTTTACCCAGTTTGAGTCCCCAGATGTTATCGAACAACAATTCCCATCATTTTGATTATCCGCCATGTGAACTGGAAATAATGAGAATTACAACCCACCATCACTTGTTGCTATGAGTTAGGGGGACTGTTAAAGGACATTTTCAAATCTGATATCATATCCGGAAGCTTTGTGTCTAAAATCAGACACCACTCTCATGATTAAACAGAACAAACTGCAACCTGGCAGATGTTACTGTATCCCACCAGCTCTAATCTAGTCATAAATGTCTAATGATGAAGAATACAGGAATTGTAGTCCAGCATCTGGAGGGCTGGATTTGGCCTGTTTGACACATGTGATCTAGAACAATGGCTCAGAGATTTGATAAATAACACTTTACCTTCAAATCCTACTGTATAGGAATACTATCATGAGACCACTTGGAAAAATAATTTTAAAAGTGTTTACTCAGCTGAGAAATATGTGCCCCTCTTTTATTTTCTTTTTTTCTTTTTGAAAATACTGGCCCAAAATACTAAACCAGGAGTAGGAAAGCCATGGGCTATAGGCCACATGTGAATCCCAGAGCCACTTCTGTCCCTTCTAAAAGTAATGGTAGCAATTCTACATCCCTCCCCATGACCATAAGCTCTGTTGATAAACTCTACCAGCTAGCTAGCATTGCCCCTCTGTGAGAGAAATAAGGTTGAACACTGTGAAAGCCATCCACTTCATGGTTATCAGCCTCCTCCCAATAGACTCAAATCAAGGAAAAGCCTCATGAGAACCACCACTCCTCTTAACGTTCCCCCAGCAACAGCAAGAGTATCCCTCTGGGCAGCTAAACCAGGAAATTCCAAATGGATGACCCCCATGAGGGTCTTCCTCCAGGGGCAAACCAAATATGGGCAACTTGGAAGTCTCTGAACAGACTCAGACGTGGAGTGGGCAGATCAAAAGACAACCTGGTAAAATTGCATTATCTAGAATAATCTGTCAGAATTATTAAAAATTAACTAGGTATTTTTAATTAGAAAAATGTGAGTCAAGCACTGAAAGAGTTAAATTGATGAAATGACTCAGCAAAAGCTGAAGTACTATATAAGCAGGTTTCTCTGTAGTTTATTAGCCCTCAGTCTGAGGTAGTTCTCAGTGGGAGAAAGGCCTCAGTGGGAGAAAGGCTTCAGTTTGAGTAGGCCTGGTGCGTGAAGCTTTAGTGAGAGAAGCCTCAGGTTGAATGCCATTGTGTGTGAAGCTCCACTGTGAAGCTGCTGTGTATAAAAAGCTACTGTGTGAAGCTCCTGTGTAACTTTGGTGTGAGAAGAGGCTCTGTGAGAGCGAAGTTATTTATCTGCACGAGAGAGAAGCCCAGCGTGGAAGCAAAGAAGTATAAAGAACTTTATTTGTGTTTTAGAAACCTGTTCTTGTAAATAGTGCGACCATATTATTTTGCTACAAAGAAAAGCTTCCTATGGATGAGATAACATTGATCTGTGTGTTTTTGTTCTTTTTATCACTTTGGGCTACTGGTGCTGGGTAACACTTCTGCTGCTAAATTACTCTGCTGTGCATTTATGAGGAGGGTCTTTTGTTAATAAGCCCACTCACCCAACAGAATCCTCCACCTTGTGCGACTGTGGAGCAGAACAAACAACTCCATATTTGTATACTTGCCCACTATGCCCTGCCTCATGTACAGAGGAATAATTGTTGAAAGCTATAGACAATGTGGTTGCTGTTGCCCGGTTTTGGTCAAAAATGATTTAGCTGCTTGTGCTCCTTCTATATATTTTTTAGCAGTTTTATACTTATTTATGCAATGCTTTTGACATGGAATATATATGAACATAAGCCACAAGAGAACTTTTTTTCCAACAAGAAAGTTGACTGAACACAATGATAGAGTCTACCCACAATGCTAAACTTTGGTAAATCTAAAATAGAAATAGAAATTTTTGATGTGTTAAAGGGGGTGGATCTCACATGTCCAAGACTTCCTGCCGTTTCCCTTGTAGTGGTTTAAAACAGGACATCTGAAAAAATGGTCCCCAGAGCTTGTACTTGTTAACATGAAAAACATTTAAGTTTAACTCAGCAAAAGGTGACTAAATGTTCCATGCGATCAAGGCTATTTTTGGGATGGCTCAACTCCTTTTGGCGAAAATTGGGTCAGGCCTGACACATTCCTCCAAAAAACCACTCCACTGTATTTTTGCTCTCTTGCCATACCTGGCATAACAAGTGGCCTAAGGAATTTTTCATAGGTATAAACATTAACCTGGAAGCTGTTGCCATAGCAATACCCTATACATATAAACCAGCTGCAATCAAAACTGAAAGGATTATTTTGTTTGGAATTAGGAACATGAGAAACTCCCAATAAGCCAGCAATGTTAAAATGCCACCACTTTATCTTACAAAAAAAAGCTCAATTCTAATAACAAGGGGACTATTGAAACAAAATCTGTATTTAAGAACTTAAAACTTTTATGTAACTTTACTTAAAAGCAAATAGCTTTTACATAAGAGTAAATAGGAGGTTCCACATTAGAGCTCAATGAACCATCAGCGGTACACACTTAACATCTCCAAATCCTTAATCCTGAAGATTTTTCTTTCAAAAGTGTGAATAAAAAAAACATTTTTCTTCTTATGAACATTGGAACTGATTATATTCAGTTTAAGTCAGATACTGTGTGCCTGCATATTCTTTTATACAGTACTATTTTATACAGAGACACAAACATCAACAATATGTATTCGAAGGACAATTTTTTCATTTTATCAAGGCATTGATATATTTAAATATATTTTCAACACTTGGGAAGCAAAAAACTCGTTCCTTAAAAGTGAATCTTATCCTATAAACACCTATATAATAATATAAACATTGATCCTCATGAACACTAACATGTGATACTCACGGTAAAAGAAAGGGACAAACTCCACTGTGAGCAAAGCTGGTTTGTATTTTTGCCTGCTTTTTTCAACAGTTGTCATAATTCGCCTACATAATTTTTTTTAAAGAAAAAATAAATTTATTTAGATTTATACACGGTATTAGGGAATACGTACAGTTATTTACGACATAGCAATTCTTTATTCAAAGTAAATCAAATAGTATTCCACACAGTGGTATTTTCAATGCTTCCAAGATACTGTTTGGCGTGACTTTATTTCTACATCTTCTACTTTTAGGTAGGAATGGAAAAAATTAGATTACCTGGCTTTACCATTTAAGTTTTATAAATCCCAGAAGCAGTTTATCATGACCTGCATAAAAAAAGGTGCTTTGTACATTAGAAAATTAGTAGTTAGGTAGCTTTGTAGATAATGACCACAGTCAAATAATTACAAACAGCAATGAATTGGAAAATATCCCAATGGTCTAAATAATGTTGCCTGATTTAGCACATTTGGTTTAAATGTGATACTCAAACACATTCAAGACTTTATGTCAAAATATTTTCTGGAAAAATGCAATTTTATAAAGGGAACAGCATATATATTACTTTCCATATATTTAATTTAAAATTACTATAACTGAAAGAGAACATTTCTCAGGACACATGCTAAAGAGAATTGTATCTGATATATCATACATCAATAGGTCAACTTGCTGACGTGTAGCTGTAATAGCTTTCATTTCATTTGTTTTCTACACTTTTTAAATTTCACATTCAGAAAAATCAGATTTCATCCACTCTATGTCATTGAGAGGACAGTGCTTGAAAGACAGGCACTGCTGGGCCCTCACTCATTGAATAAACAACAACTGGATCTTTGGTGTAAAGCAGTGGTTCCCACCCTGTGGTCCATAGACCACCAGTGATCTGCAAGAACTAAAATATGGCAGCCTCATTATTCCTACACCGTTGCAACGAGAGCGACTGGTCTCCCAGAAGCCTCTTATAGTGCCGAGGCAATGGGGATCTCAGGAGGAGAGAGGCCGACTACCCACAAAATGCCTGACAGCAAGCCTCCTGATTGCTGCTTCTCCTCCTCCTCCCTCCCACTGAGCGGAGCTGTTCCATGTGGTGCCTGGAAGCGAGGGGCACCTTGGTGTCTTTGCTTTTAGGCCTGTTCCTTGGGTTATGTGGGGTGCTGATTCATAAAATTGCATTGGATAGATCACATTGGCTCTAGATTATTAAATATGGTTTTCTGTGGCCCAGCAGATGGCCACTACCAGATGGCATATATTCTGTACCAGAAACTAGAGATATCCAATGTAATTTTCTGAATCAGCACTCCAAATAACCAAACCAAATCTAAAGTTGACCAAAAACTGTTTCGTAACCCTTTTAGTACTAATGTTGGAGTGTGGTCCCTGGTCAAAAAAGGTTGGGAACTACTAATGTAAAGAAAACAATTTTTCACGTTGAATATGATCATTTTTTTCCCAGCACTGCCTGAAACTGCATTGCATTGAAAAACTAAATTCAAAGAAAATAAAACATTCACACTAGCTTCACACATACCCTGCAATTTTTTGCCTCCAATTTCGATACGGGTCATACAGACTTTCACAAAAAGCCAGGGCGTGCCTCACAAACTCTTCTATGGGCGTTTGATCTGCCACTTCTTTCTCCTTGGTTTTACTTTTTAACTGAATAGAGACAGAGAAACAGGGGACGTTATCATCCATCAAAATGCTTCCAAATACATAGATTTTGCATGCATGCAGTCCCAGGAAGAAAAAGATTATTAACCCTTAGATGAGGAGCCTCTGGGGACACAATTAGAAGAACAGAAGCATCTCCTCCCTGCTCTAAACCAGCAACAGTCAAACACCTGATCAGGGCCTAGATTTTAGCAAAGATTAAGGTTCATTGAAAATCCTACGTACAGTAAGTTCTTTTCATAACTGTGAAAGAAATACACCAAAGACTATACCACCTATGTACCCATCTTACAATTTGCCTTTCAGCAGCAAGCTGATGTGAAATGGACTGAGTCCAAAAAGCAGTTTTGAGAGTCGGTGTGAAATTTCCTACTAGAGAAAGTGCCTCTGGGTCAAATACTGTATATTTTTTTCCTGTGTATTTTTCCAGGTTTCATCCACCAAACCACTTTTAAAGCCAAGAATGACTAAGAGGACATTAAAAAGCAGATTGTGAATTCCCCTCTGCAAATAAGAAAGCAGCATCGCACTAGAGATAAAACTGGCAGAAGTTAGCCGGCAGAGTGGAAAAACTGCTGCTATGTGTATGTTTTCAAGTCATCCAGCACCAAAGGGTTTGCGGAGGGGGGACGGGACACTATCATACTTAATGCTTTGAAATAATTTTTCAAGTAAAATTTCCCTCATGAATGTGGGCACCAGGCTAGCAGCAGCAGCACATGGTCTAGCAACAGCAATGCACTATCAAGCCTAAAGCTTTCGGCACGGTCTGGTGCTGTAATCCAAAAAAAGTAATTTAAGGATGGCATTTTCTCTAAGTCTTAAGTCTCACTGGCAATATGGGAACAAATCTTATTGACTTACAGTTGTGCATGTAACTAATATTTACTCAAAAAACTTGAAACACGCAAAGCATGCAATATACAAATGCTTACAAGTACCACTACTGTTGGCAAAATTAGTAGAAATATCTTCGATTTCAACATTTATAAAACTGGACATTCAACGTAAATTTAGGACAAAACTGTTTCTAACAATAATATATTTGGAGTGTGCAAAATACAACATTTATTACTGGTACAGGTTGAGCATCTTTTTCTCCAGAATTCCAAAATATTCAAAAATCCAAACTGCATGGAATAGTGACACCTTTGCTTGCTTATATATTTATTTATTGCTTTTATATACCTCTTTTCTCACCCCTGGAGGGAGTCAAAGCGGTAAATATAACCAATGGCAAAATTCAATGCCTCACATGTATAAAACATCACATATCAAATTGACAACATATAACAATAGATTAAAACCATTACAACTATAACAACTATCACAGCTCCAACATAAAACTTTTTGACCTTGCATCGATCCCAGAGTATCTTTAGCTACTTCCATATTTCCATATTTCTGTCATTCATCGAATGCCTGCTTGAACAACCAAGTCTTAAGTTGTTTCCTAAATGTTAAGAGGGTGGTGATCACTCTAAACTCCACAGCTGAGGGGCCATCCCCACTAATTGCACCTGTGAAGGCGGCAGGACCATGAGCAGGACCTCTCCAGCAGATCTTAGTGTTCTAGCTGGCTCATAAAGGGAGATGCGTTTGGACAGGTAAGCTGGAGCAGAACCATTTAGGGAGTTATAGGCCAAAGCCAGCGCTTTGAATTCTGCTCGGTAGCGGACTGGCAGCCAGTGGAGCTGATATAATGTATTGATGGTTCAATGTACACAAACTTTATTTCATGCATAAAATTATAATTAAAATAATGCATATAAGATTGCCTTCAGGCTCTGTTTATATGAAATATACATTTTTTTTTGTTTAGACTCGGGTCCCATCTCTGAGATAGCTCATTATGTACTCATATGCAAATATGGGTAATCCAAAATACTAAAAAATTCTGAAATCCAAAACATTTCTTGTCCCAAGTATTTTGGACAAGTTTCATCCAACCTTTATTACTTTTTTAACATAGTTTACAGCAATAACTCCAGCTCACCCCTTGTTTGGGTATCAGCCAACACGTCAACGACTTAAATCAAGAAATAGTTTTCTAAGATCTACAGAGACACTCGCTGGAACACCTCAGCAAGCAAGAGTCCAAAAGTGGCAGGCTCAGACCCAGAACCTCAACCAATGGCTGATACCAAATGAGAGATTCCTCCCTGGATACACAGAAGACTGGGCTCTGGCACCACGAGATGCAGAGCCAACCTTCAGAAATGGGGCTACAAAGTGGAATCCACGACATGTGAGTGTGGAGAAGAGCAAACCACTGACCACCTGCTGCAATGCAACCTGAGCCCTGCTACATGCACAATGGAGGACCTTCTTGCGGCAACACCACAGGAACTCCAAGTGGCCAGATACTGGTCAAAGGACATTTAATGAACTACCAAGCTTGCAAACTTTGTGGGTTTTTTCTGTTTGTTTGTTTTGTTCTGATAGAAATGTAATACAATGGTCTGGTTGCCCCTGACACGATAGATAGATAGATAGATAGATAGATAGATAGATAGATAGATAGATAGCAATAAATTAGGCCCAAACATTAAGATTAGCAGGCAGAATTATTAGCATCCTTCTGGGATAGTTAATCTTTCATAGCCTTAATGTTTGTGTGCGTGCCTTCAAGTCACCTGTCAACTATGGCGACACAGTGTATGTTTTCTTAGGCAAGGAAAATCCTGAAGTGGTTTTATCTGCTCCTAAATAAATGTCCAAATGCTTATAGGTCACTGTGGAACCGTTACAGTGCATTGGTGTGAGTAAAAATATTCAAAACAGCTTTTATTAATTCTTTCTGCCCAGAGAACCTTTTTTCAACCAAGCATTGAAATTTGAACTCTAGCAATGCAGTAGGAGTGTACAATCCAATTTAATGGCAGGGAGGTGTGGGGTGGACAACAAAATGAGTGACAGGTGATAGAGCAAGATCAAGAGTTAATTTGGAAGAGGCATTAGTTACTATGAAAAGGGAAGTTAAGCAAGTTACCTGCTGAATATAGAGGGTAGTCATCGTAATGACATGATTAATATAGGAGCAAGTCCCAATCTCTTCCACGTTAGCTAAGTTTCTGAAACAAAAATAAACACATGAAAGGTAAGTTCTGGAAAAACTAACTGAACTTAACATGATTTAACATTCTGCAAAAAAGACTGAAAGGGATCTATATCAAGATTTCTATAAGCATTTTGTGCTATGTGTGAAAACACAGAGTGACCTCACATTAAGAGCCTGCATGCCTTCATATTTGAAATATTACCCAAGGCACGAAATCCTACAATGTCTTAGAATCCTTATTTAATCAATAACAACATTGTTCACAAGCCAAAAGTATATAGAAATAGAGCATTAATCATTCAAACTTTGCAAGGGTCACCTATACATTGTGGTATGTTTGGAACTGAATTAAATTAGAACCAAAAATATGGAAAGATAATGTGTTTCACACCAGATGGCCTGCCCATATATCACTCCAAATTCTTCTGAACTGATGTCACACCATGATTATGAGAATGGAAATCATGCAATGTGGGAAGATGGTGCTGTGAAAGAAGCAACTTCATGAAGGGTTAAGCAAAAGAACTAGGAGTTGGCTGGACTGAAGGAGGAATTACTGGTGCCTCTCCCCACAAAACACTTCTATGTTTTCTCTGAAAGGGCAATCAGTTTAAATAAAATACCGGCAAAGAATTATGAAGAATTTGACAAGGAGGAGTGACAAGGCCTGTTGTGGTTCTTCCAGTCCTTCCGACAATTTCTGGACACAGTTCAGCAGCTGCAGCCTCAAGACCTGAAGAATGTTATCAGGAAGCAGCGATATTCCAGGAGGGACATCATCCACCCTAAATATCAAGAAAGCAAGAACAACACTCATGGATCGTTTGCATGTACTGGCAACGCTATTGTTTTTATGAAGAACACAAAAGAATTCTGACAGTTGAGCGCCAACGGGCCAATAAATTAAAATCATAGCAATAACTTAAGTATGGCTGGTTTTTTCCTTCCACTTTAATCCTATAATCAGACATCTAAAATATATATATTAGATTTTTAAAGCTGCATATCTTCCTAATGGCATCATCTATAACAACTGGCACATGAAGTGATGAGATCATAAACAGGTACAGGCTTGAACATTGAATACGAAACAGATGATCCACATATACATTATAACAAGGTTTCAATGGCCACAATGCCTATAAAATAAAGCACACTTTCATCCCATTACTTTCAACAGTAAGGACATCGCTGTATACTCAGTTTTATTGTGGGTTTAGAAGCACTTAATTTAAGATGGATTATGCCAAATATATTTTACAATTTCTATGCTTTACAGGGAATCAAAGAAAAGAGCATTAAAGCAATGTACTGCTGGGGGTGGGGGGGAGGGTGGGGGGCTGAGTATGGCCTGAACTGAACAGGGCACGTACCAACAATGTAGCCTAAACTGGCCCAGTTTAGCAGCAAATCAAAAGCCTACTCAAGTGGAATAGGCCAAATGGATCATGGAATTCAGGTATTCATACAAGCGCCATTTCCCAAATGTCCCCATGTACCTAGCAGCATCATGCTGGTAGGTACATGGGGACATTTGGGGAAGGGTGCTAACAGAACTACAGACTTTCTTAAGTTCAGCTAACACAACTACAGACTTCCTACAGTCAGTAACCTTGACATCATGGGGTTCCTAGGAACTCTGTAACTATACTCAGCTGCATACAGTTGCAAAGCCCTCTCCAGACATTCATTATCAAAGCATAAATATCTCTTATGCTTTCCGCTACTGCTCAGTTCTGGCATAAGGACAAGGAGTTGCTAGAAGAGCCAGTGGAGGAGTTGGAGGCCAGCAGCCTTCCCAGCCTGGCTTAGTTATTGCAGAAGAGGAGCCTCCAGCAGTAAGTTCTACCACATTTTGTCCAAGACTATACTCTTCATCAAGGAAACAGAGTGTTGCACTCCAGGACAAGAAACACCTCTTTACTTAACTACCATATTCTACCAAGTTAAATCAGCAAAGCAGTTTATTGAAGATTATATAAAATCCACTTCAGCAAAAACAGTAAAAACTTCAAAGTCTATAAGTGTAAAATAGTCCACGAAGTTCAAGGTACAAAAGTAATTCAAAATCCCAAAGCAGCAGCACATACAGCACAGGAATGCAAGAAAACCAGGAAATACAAGACAGCATAAAATCCAATGCAAAAATCCAGGAACAATCCTTCAAACTTGGAAGCATGAAACAGGAGCAAAGACATGAAACTAGAATTCCCTCAGAAAGCTTGACTAGGACTTGGCACAAGCAGTTGTCTCAATTACCAATGTTGAGCAAACTGGCCAGGATACAATCCTGGCCTCTCTAATAAAGACATGAAGCCATGCCTCCTCCATGAGTTTCTGCTATAGGCTTCTTCTGTAAGAGGCGCTGTGACCCTTTGAGGTTCTGCTGAGCAGCCCAAAGTTTGCAAAAACTAAGTATCCTATCTACCAGCTCATTATCTAGCAACTCATTATTTTCTGCACTTGGGATTTCAGCCTCTGAACTCTTTTCTCTAGAGAACAGCTCCTCTGCACCATGTGGAATGTGACCTTCACTGACTGTTGGAAACACAAAGTGCTCATTTTCAGGATCTCATGATGGCTTGCAGGCCCAGAATCCCCATGACCTACCTCCACATTAACATGAATACCAGGCAAAAATCATGGGCTGAACTACAACATAGATAGGCAGCAAACAAGATTAGACTAAGAAAGATCTTCCCCATTTTCCTCCCCAAATGCCTATTGCTCTGTCTTTCTCACTCTCTACTCCCTCCACCCATCTCATGATGATGTAGAGTGATGTTCTCAGTTGAATGCTTTTTGTGTTAAGCCCCCAAGATCTTGTGCTCTCTAGTACTTCTCTCTAAGTCTTTCTGTGAGTTGTATGCAGAATGTAGTTTTTGAGACTTTCCCTTTGTTTGATATTTAGGTGGAAATGGAGAATAAACCCAATCTCTAATTAGATTTAGTTAGATAGTCTAGACCCCAACTTTTCTATCTAGAAAATGTAGTTCTTTATACCTTTAATAAAATGTTTAGAACCCTGCTGCTCATTGTTGTTGAGTGTTGTTGCTAACAGATTGGTGTAAATGGATGGCATTCGGAAAAGTTTTACTCTTGCCAAAGTTTTTGTGACCCCAACATTGAGCTACAGGGACCCCATTTGGGTATGAGACCCATGGTTTAAGAAGCAGTGGTCTATTTCATCCAAGTACCTACACATGCTATTCTCACTCTGTCCTCTGATCTCCCATCCCTGTATCTCAGATTTTTCAGTGATCTAATCTGAATAGCAAAACAACCAAATGAGTGACATTTCTCTAACTTACATATATGTTCATATCTCTTATAAGCAGTTGGTTAAACCTCCATTTTACTGATAAAGCCAATTAATGTGTCACAAAATGATGTATGACTAAAAGGTGTGTCACAAACATAAAATGTTTGTACTCTCTGCCTTACTGCAAAATGTTTCTCTATTTTTGCTAACTACAAAATATAATTTCATTAATTTAAACAAGCACTTAGAATCATACAGCTCTTCAAATGTTACTGAAAAGGTCTCCGTACATCTAGAGTGCATCTACACCATTGAATTACTGCAGTTTCATACTACTTTAACTACCATGGCGGAATAATACAGCATCATGGGAATTGTAGTTTTACAAGGTCTTCAGCCTTCTCTCCCGATTAGTGCTGGTGCCTCACTCAAAAGATAAATACCATGATTCCACAGCATTGAGCCATAGCAATTAAAGTGGTATTAAACTGCATTAATTTGACAGTGTAGATATATTCTACACTGTCGAAGCCTAGAAAAAAGCATGGGATGCTTGGAGTTGTAGTCCAACAGCATGTGGTGAATGACATGTCTTCACCTCCATTTAACAACAACGGCGGTAACAACAACCCTGAGCCTTTGAATTTTTGCTGCATTTCTGCAATTGCCTTGGATCTAAAAAAAAAAACAGAGAGAAGGGCAAGAAAACTACTGTATTTCTTCAATTCTAAGATGAATTTTTTTCCTATATAAACATCTCTAAAAAGAGGATGTATCTTAGGATAGCAGATGTATCTTATGGACTCATATTTTTGTCAGTGGTGGTGGAACTGAAATTAGGATGTGTCTTACAACTGAGGAAATATAGTACCAGTACAACCTAATATTCCTATTATTTTGCTCAGTATTTAATTCCCTAAACAGAACTGGTTCTAAACTGCAAGGTCAGAAATCAAATGAGAAACATCATTTCCAAGATTAATTACAGGAGATCAACATTTGCCTACTTCAAAAATGTCCCCAAAAATATAGTTAAACAAAAAACCTGACATGTATTGCTATATTTATGCGATAAAATGTATTATGCATCTGGATCAAACACCCTATTGTTCGAGACACCTTGTCACAGGGACTTCCTTGTCTGTACATTCAGCACCATCCCTAGGAAAGAGACTGAGAGACTTGAATTTCTTTCGCAATATGAAAAAAGATCTCCCTTCCAGGGAGGTAAACACGCTTTCACCAGCTGGCAAGGTTTCACCCTTTCAACTGTAAGTAGAACAAGATGCCACAAATGCTCCGGGAGTGGATTAATCTTTTTTGTGTTCTGCAAGCACAGCTGTCAGGAAGCCTATTTTGCTGTCGAGTGCTTGGCCTCTCCTCTCAACAGAAGCAGCAAGAGCCACACCAAGAATTGGCATGATAACATCTAGGAGGCCAGGACACTCAGTACATAACTCAATCAAGATATTGTTAACCAGAAAAGGGGCAACCAATATACCCATAGGATAACAACATCTTCCATATGAAGAAGAATTACAATGTTTGAGACTACATACTTGCTTAGTATTAGAGAAAGGTGAATCAGGGGTAAAGGTATGTCTAACTATGCATGAGTGGAAGAAATACAGAAAAGCTTTTCTATCTGCCTCTCGTAAAACTAAGAACTCAGGATCTATTGAGGCTGAATGTTGGAGGACTCAATACAAAAGGAAAATACAGGCAGTACCTGAGTTACAAACATCCAACTTACAAATAACTCATAGTTAAGAAGAGTGGTGGAGGCTCCTTCTTTGGAAGCTTTTAAGCAGAGGCTGGATGACCATCTGTCAGGGGTGAATTGAATGCAATATTCCTGCTTCTTGGCAGGGGGTTGGACTGGATGGCCCATGAGGTCTCTTCCAACAATTTGATTCTATGATTCTATGATTCTAAGAACGGGACTGAGACAAGAGGAAGTGAGGGAAATCCACCCCTCGGAAGGGAAGTTTACTCCTGAGAGAGTTATCAAGGGGGATAGGGGTCTCCACTGTAGCTTTCTCTACAATCCTTGTTTCCACAACAAGCCAAATGTTTCAAAATCCAATTATCACAGGGGCAGAAAGTGAGGTGAAAGTCACACACTCAAATTCAGAAATATCATTGATATGGTCACCATAAGTCGGAAACAACAATCAGAGGCAATACACCACCATGGACCAGTTGCTTGAGGGTACACCAGCAGCTTGGAAGGCTTCTCACAAAGTGTCCAGTACATGGACACTTTGCAAACAGTACTGTGGACTAGGAAGGCTCTTGGGTTTCATACATTTGATTCATTACATTCTTAAACATACGTTCCCACTGTTATTTCAATAGAATTTAGCATCTTATAGCACTGGAGTGCTAACCTATTTCAAGAATTAACTGGGAAAGAAAAGTCTGCTAAACATAAATGCAATTAGCAACAACTCAGCTAGACGGCTAATAAGTATTTCATGGAAAGTGTTCTTTAACAAAGGAAAATTCCACGTTTCAAAGCATTACTGTTATTATAGTAGAGTAAAGGTTTCCCCTGACATTAAGTCTAGTTGTGTCTGACTCTGGGGGGTAGTGCTCATCTCCATTTCTAAGCCGAAGAGCCAGCGTTGTCTGTAGATACCTCCAAGGTAATGTGTCCGGTATGACTGCATGGAGCGGCGTTATCTTCCCGCTGAAGTGGTAGCTATTGATCTATTCACATTTGCGTGTTTTCGAACTGTTAGCTGGAACTAATAGTAGGAGCTCACATCGCTCCCCGGATTCGAACTGGCGACTTATCGGTCAGCAAGTTCAGCAGCTCAGTGGTTTAAACCACCACGCCACCGGGGCTCCATTATTGTTATTATGTGTATGTGTATATTTATACCTCGCCTTTTCTCTCCACAAGAAGAAACCAATTCTATAAAAGCAGACATTTAAAGCAATTGCCATTCTCCCTATACAAATCCAATTTTATATTCATTACTTGGTCAGCATTACAAAAAGATATCACAAGTATACTGCGGCATATTCTGAAAGATGCTCTCTTTCATATCAATCCAAATCATTACAGATATCAAAAATCAGTATTCTTCTAATCTAATATAGACATAATAAATGGATGATACTCTGGGGATGCCAGTCATCCAAGTAGCAGTCTTCCATTCCCCTAGATATTTTCTCTTGTACATCTGTTTACAATACAAGTCCAACCACATATGCTGTTTTTTTAGGTCACTACTTAATCCTGTCATTAATCTCAGAGCAAAACACTAGATTTTAAACTGAGCACTCTAAAAACACCACACAATGATGAGAAAAGTATTGTTCATACAGAGTTTCAGTTTGTGGATTACTCCTCCTCCTTTTTAATCTTTTGTCATGTTGTTATCCAAAATATTATTAGTTAAGAAATGAACACAGTAATACTCTTATCTAAAAGGTAATGCAGTAAAATGCAAATTACTCTGACAAATTCCACGGTTATTATTTCTTCTCCCAAAAATATGCCCAGAATTAATCACACAGTGTGCCTGCAAATCTACATAATACATGAGACCAAATGTGACCCACGAGTCACGGATTGTAGTTGGCGAAGTACTTTGCAAAGTCTCCTGTAATTAGAGCTGAAGGAAAAAATATACTGGTATATTTTTGTCTACAGTGTTTAAACTATCCAAAGGTAGGGTACATATAGCCATCTGTATGAGAAGTAAGTTAAGGCTTCAACTCTAAAAACTGTTATTTAAATATCTAATTTGGAAATTTTAGATTTCTGGGCTCAATGATTTTATACACACAACAATTTAGATGGCAACTTGTATTGAGGAGGAAAAAGAAATCTGCAGTAATTTGAATGTATTAAATGAATTAATCCAGTTTATAGTCTGCAAGATAACCATGTATTTTTCACCTTCCCATCATCATGAAGAAACCAGGTGGTAGATTTTTCCTCCTTCTTGTTCACTTCTGAATTATAAATAAATGCATAGAATTCAAAATATGTATCTTTGGAAACCGAGAACCAAACTGTATTAGTCAGTGGAGGAAAGCTGTATTAAAGGACATGCATTAAGCAAAATGTCTAGAAAACTACATATACAGATTGAGCATTCCTTATCTGGAATTCTGAATTTATAAATACTCCCAAATCCAAAATTTTTCATATAGGTAGCTGAGATAATGTCATATTTACTTTCTGATGGTTCAATATACACACATTTTGCTTTATGAACAGTATTTTTAAATGCTGAATAAAACTATCTTTTCATATACAACTTGAAGATGTATATGAAACATAAATTAATGTCATATTCAGACTTGGGTCCCATTTCCAAGATACCTCATTATATATATACATGCAAATACAGGAAATCCGAAAATGGGGGAGAGGAGGGGTTATCCAAAATAAAACACACTTTTGGATAAGGTATGATCACTCTGTAATTGGAAATGTGTAAAAAATATTAATTTCCATAAGAGAAAGAAAAATGGTGCCTCACTATCTGACATAAAACAGGGAGGAAATTGCACGAAAGGTTGGAGAAATGCAACAAAATCCAGACTTATTATCTTCCTTAGTATGTACTCAGCAGAGAGGGTGTTCATCTCCAAAGTCCTGCCCTGAATGTTCAACCACTTTTATTAAGCAGTCAACCCCTATGGACACACCGTGTTGACTCTTGAGGAAACACAACCAGGATTCTGCTTTTGAAGTACATTCAAAATTATTTCCTGGTTCAGTGCAAACAAGAATGTTTGCTCAGCTTCATAACGTAGCAGTTCAAAGCCAATTTTTAAAGAATGTAAATCAGGACAATCAAGAAATACTAGTGAGACACCCCCCACCCCACCCCCCCCACCCCGTAGACACCTAATTCATATGGAGGGTTTATGTTGGATTATTCTTACTTTAAGCAATAATTAACCTGCTATGGTTTAGAATTAATTGGAAGTTGTGTTTTCATAAATACAAATGTAGAAGTAGGACCCTGAAAATACTGTATCTGTCTTTTAATAAGAGGTCTATGCAGTGGACCTCTTATCAAATAATACTTTGGGTACATGAAAGACTGTTAAAATAATAGAATTTTGCATCTTCCTTTTTCAAAGATGGTGAATCCATCCCAAGTGTTGCTGAACCTTTTGGGGGATACGGTTCAATCATTTCCAACTTAGGAAAACTCTAATGCAGTGGTTCTCAACCTTGCTAATGCCACGACCCCTTAAAATAGTTCCTCATGTTGTGGAGACCCCCAACCAAACAATTATGTTTGTTGCTTCTTCATAACTGTAATTTTGCTCCTGTTATGAATTGTAATGTAAATAGCTGTTATTCAGGATGTATTTTCATTCAGTGGACCAAATTTGGCACAAATACCCAATACACCAAAATCTGAATACTGGTGGGGTTGGGGGGAGTTTGTCACTTGGGAGTTGTAGTTGATGGAATTTATAATTAACTTACAATCAAAGAGCATTGCGAACTCACCAGTGATGGAATTGAACCAAATTTGGCACACAGAACTCCCATGACCAGCAGAAAATACTAGAAGGGTTAGGTGGTTTTTGCCTTGAGTTTTGGAGTTGTAGTTTACCTACCTCCAAAGAACACTGTAAACTCAAACAATGATGAATCTTGATGTCGAACTTGGTATGAATACTTAATATGCCCAATCATGAACACTTTTGGGAGTTTGGGGAAAATAGACCTTGACATTTGGGGGTTGTAGTTGCTGGGATTTATAGTTCACCTATAATCAAAGACAATTCTGAACCCCACCAATGATAGAATTGGGGCAAACTTCCCACACAAAACCTGCATGATCAAAAGAAAATACTGTGTTTTCTAATGGTCTTTGGTGATCCCCCTGACATCCCCTGGTGACCCCCCCAGGGGTCCCGACCCCCAGGTTGAGAAACGCTGCTCTAATGCAAGCTGATTGCAGAATTTGTTCAGAAGTTTGCCATTGCCTTGCTTTTGAGTCCAAGAGTGTGATTTGTTCAAGGTCAACCAGTGAGTTTCCAGGGCCAAGCAAGAATTCAAATCCTGGTCTCCAGAGTTGTAATCCAACACTCAAACCACACTGGCATCTTATATATCTTCTTTAAAGTAAATCTAAAATCTAGAGCAGACCCATCATTCCCACCTATCCTTATTCCCAAGAGAGTCAGCTGCTAACACTGGGTCCAAATAGCATAATCATTCCCCATTAATCCATGCACTGACCCCAGGAACTATAACAACCAACATCATCCAGATTCTGCTTTCCCACCTGTTTAAAATTTACACAAAGAAATATTTCAAATTGTTTTGGCAAGTGTTGTCAGATGGCTTTTACCCTACTAGATTCTAGATAAAGCCATTTTTTCTACTTTGAAAAAAAAGATGAATTAAGTAACTGCATTTTTGTGCAATCTATGGTGACAGAGATGGTATTATTGACTAGGAATGACAATAGAACAAAATCAGAGAGCAACATACATATAACAATGACCCTATTATGTGCTTCAGCAATATTTGATTCTCAATTTTTTAACTTGAACTTAATGATTTCTGGGATATGTTCTGGCCTACTGCAAATTCCAATGTTATTGAAGGAGACAAAAATGTTGACTGGAGAATTTGTGAATGCAGCTTCAATACCTAAATACAAAAAGTCAGGTAACACACAATCACAAGTAGTGGAATCTTTGTTTTGTCCTTTCAGAGACAAAAAAATGTAAAAAGTGTGTGTTTTAGTACTAATATTTCCAAAAGCCTGTTTTGGCATGAAACAAGTACAAAACAAACCTATCCGAACGTATCTCTGCCTATCAGCCCGCCAGGACCCTAAGATCTTCTGGGGAGGCCCTGCTCTCTATCCCGCCTGCTTTACAGGTGCAGCTGGCGGGGACGAGAGACAGGGCCTTTTCTGTGGTGCCCCCCCGGCTGTGGAACGCCCTTCCTATGGAGGTAAGATCAGCCCCCTCGCTAATGGTGTTCCGAAGAAGATTAAAAACTTGGATGTTTGAACGGGCATTCGGTTAAACAGTGCAATGAATGTGATGATTACAGGAATGGAAATTTGGACGACGGATTGGAGCACGACTCTAGTTATGAGATGCATTGTATTGTCTATTGTTGTGTCAATATTGTATATTATGCTTTTATGGTTTTAAATTGTATATCGTTGATTGATTCTTATCCTTGTTGTAAACCGCATTGAGTTGCCTGTTGGGATGAGAAACTGGTATACAAGTAAAATAAATAAATAAATAAATAAAACAAAATATCTGAGAATCTTTGTTTTTATTTATATGTAGAAAGACCTAACATAATTAGTATTTCGATATAGTTTCCTATCCCAGTTGTAAAACTGTTCCTGCTGAGGAAATTCTTCCCTAATGAAGGGCTATCCATTGTATGCTTCACTCACAAGCAACCGCAGGATATTATTTTGATATTGCAATAATCCCTGCAAGGAAATTAGCACATTGGCACACTGTCTGTTGGCTATTTTACCCAACACCACACTGCAGAAGTAACAGCCAGCGTATGTTGAACAGTGCCAAGATATGTTAATTATTTGATTAGCGGACTTTCTGCCAATTCTAAACGAATAGAAAAAATATATATCTCCAATCACATTTTGTTCAGTATGGAAATATAGCTTGGATAATATTGCCACTAGGCTACAATTGTAATATATACTCATGTACAAGTGGACCTTGTGTATACATTGAGGGTAGGTTTGGGGGCAAAATTATGGCTTTTAATATGAGCCAGGAATAAAGAAGGTCATTTCGCAGAGAGAGGAAAGCAGCTCATGGATTCAAAAAAGCCAGAAGCAGAGCCTTTGGGGAGAAACCAGAGGGTGGTCAGTGTTTCTTTGAGGTTCTCCTGGGTGGACTAAGCTCTTTCCTCTCATCACTCTTTTCAAAAAAAGGGGCATTTCCTTTTTTTGTTAATAATTAAGGTAAAGTATGTGCTTTGACCTGTGAATAAGCCGACCAAAGGATTTGGGGTTGATTTTTCAACTAAAATTTCTAGACTTATATGTGAATATATAGAATAATATGCGTTTCTTATGACATACCAATCCCTGTTCAGATAATATGTTGTCTTAGCATTGTAGCCCTAGACTTTTATGTCCTATTTTCTTGGTTTACTTGGCATAGATGGTCACACTGTACCTGTGATCTTAATCAGCTGGTCACTAACCATTTGTTCTACCTCTACCAGGAATGCACCATCCCACCAGATGAGGGTTGAAGATAGGAAGCTATATACAATATTAGTCCTGCCTTTGTTCACTGAAATAATTAGATCTAGTTAGTCCCAACTAATGCAATTCCACTTATTTCCAAAACTTTATGTACTTTATGTACTAAATCTAATACTAGATTTAGAACATGTTCAGTGATGTGCAGAATCACTAGCTTTATATTCCACATTTTTGTGCAAAATACAAACCACAATGTAGTAATGTTCTATATAAATAATATACATTTACAGACATATATAGATACACATATATTGAACATATGTATTAAGTCAGTTAGATTATTACACTATGTAACAAAAATTTTAAAAATGTCTGGTCCTGATTTGAAATTGTTGTTCCTGTTTAATTGTGCGGTACTTTAAAAGCAATTGTTATACTCCAGAAACTTCATTTTTGTGGCTGCTGCAAACTATGTTTAATTGGTTGAGACTATAACGTATTCATTGAAAAACTAAAGCAAAATGTGCTGCAGGATGTTTCGGAAAAACAAAGTTTTTACAGTTTGATAAACTTTTCCCATATTTTTATGATAGAACCAATTAGGAAATGACATTTATAACCCAGGAACAAACATTGTGTCACATAGTGCTATTATTATGGAGCAACCAAAAAGAAGATTTATTTCTACATACCGAGTGGGTAGTTTCTCAAAATCCACATCCAGGAACTGTTCATAGCTAGAAACAAAACTGTCTAGCCATAGCTTCAAATAGTCTGGGTCTTTCTGTGAAGGAAAATAGATGTATTAAGTTGAACGTCGTCCAAAAACATTTAAAAGTACATTTTCACTCCCCACAAAGAATTATATCATAATTATGTATTTCTTTGAACTGAGCCTAAATTAGTTTTTGCTTAATGTCTATTTCCTGATATTTGCTGCGAATCAGTCTATTTCTGACATTCATAAACATTTTCCCAGAGATATGGTTTCCTAAAACTTTTTTTCTAAAGTAAAAAAATCAGTTATCTTCTAATAATTAGTTGATTTACAACCTGACATATTATTGTCTTCCTGAAACCAATGGCCTTCTGATATTATATCCCTGCATCATCTTCAATGAGCAGAGACATAGTTAAAAAGAAAATAAGCAAACAAATAAAGCAACAAAATGACATTTATCTCTTGGCAGATTAGCTGCTTTGAGTCTCATTTGTGGAGAGAGAAAGCGGGGTATAAACAAACATAATGATGATGATGATGATGAAGAATGAGACATGAGAATGAACAGAAATATTTTCCTCTCTGATACAGAATACATGCACACACAAACAGAAACACTTGAGTTCCCTATTGAAAATCAATCTCAATCATCTAGGGCAGTGAAAAAATTTTATGCAAGACATAGATGGGCTGAAGAAATGGGGCCATTTTCTATATCACCATGCCAAACAAGACCAAAAAAAATGCAACCTCTCTTGTGGTTTCATTTTTGGCCAACTTGGGCAGTGGAGGTTAGGAGATACATGGAGGCAAAACATTTAGAGGGTTGGAGACAATCATAATCATCATCATTATTTATAGCCCGCCTCCATCTCCCCAAAGGGGACTCAGGGCGGCTAACATGAGGCCAAGCCCAAAATAATACAACATAATTAGACACAAAATAACAGGAAAATACATCATAACAAAATATATAAAATAACAGATAAAATAAACAATATAAAATGACATGATAAAATCAAACACAGAAGGCAGGCCAGATGTAGTGATGTATTGATATTGATGTTTAATGATTTGTGGTGCTATTGCTTTTAAATGCTTAATGATTTTGTATTGTGTATACCTAAATTGTTGTAAACCGCTCTGAGTCGCCTAAGGGCTGAGAAGTAAATAAAGTAAATAAATAAATAAATAAATATGAGATAGAATGTTAAAAGCTTAAAACCCTGGGTGATTTAAGGATAAAAAATGCATTTCTGAGAGAGGAACCCAAAAGGGAGGAGCAGTGGAATTTGGCCTTTATAGGGAACAGTGGGAGGTACTTTATCAAGGGGACAACTGTAGGTGGAAATAGGCAAATGGGCTGAGTGGTCACTCTCTGAAGGCACATCAGAAGAGCCAAGTTTTTAAAGCCTTCTTAAAGGCTGCTAGGGTAGAGGCTTGCCTGATCTCTCCAGGTAACAAGTTCCAAAGGTGGGAGGCCACAGTGGAAAAGGCCCTCTCCCTCATACCCACAAGTTGGGCATGTGATAGTGGACGGGGCGAGAGGAAGGCTTCTCCAGAAGATCGAAGAGATCATGTAGGTTTGTGATAGGAAATGCGGTCACAAAGGTAGGTAGGTCCCAAACCGTTTAGGGCTTTATATGTGATGACCTGCACCTTGAATTGGGACCAGAAGATGAATGGCAGCCAGTGGAGCTCCTTAAACAGGGGGTTGACCGCTCCCTGTAATTTGCCCCGGTTAGAAATCTGGCTGCCAAGCGCTGGACTAATTGAAGTTTTGGGGCCGTCTTCAAGGAAAGCCCCAAGTAGAGTGCATTGCAATAGTCCAATCTAGAGGAAACTAAGGCATAGACCACTGTGGTGAAGTCAGACTTCGCGAGGTATGGTCGCAGCTGGCGCATTCTTGATATTATTGCTTGCCTTCATATTGTTTCTGACATATGGTGGCTCTAAGTCAAGCCTATCATAGGATGAAGCAGATATACAGGTTGAGCATCCCTTAAATGAAATTCCCAAATCCAAAATACTCCAAAATCTGAAATTCTCTGCATGGGATGGCTGAGATAGTAACACATTTGCTTTCTGGTGGTTCAATGTAAACAAACCAAATATCTTGCACAAAATCATTTTAAAAAATTGTATAAAATTACCTTCTGGATATATATATAAAGTTCATATAAAACATAAATGAATTCTTTTTTGAGACTTGAGTCCCACTTCCAAAATCTCTCAATAGCCAAAAAAATCTGAAACCCAAAACATTTTGGATAAAGGATATTCAACATGTATACAAATGCGCATATATATATATATATATATATATATATATATATACACACACACACACACACACACATACATACATACATACATACACATACACATATACACACATCTCTCTGAACAGCCAAGCTTAAGTGGTCAAGGTGACTGGATAACGATTTTGGTAATGAGACACAGAGGATCTATGTTTTTATTGGTTTTATTACTTGTGGAATTTTATTTATGTTGAATGTTTTAGCTGTTTTTATACTATTGTGGGAATCGAATTGTGCTGTTTTGTAAACCACCCTGAGTCACCCTCGGGCTGAGAATGGCGGTATAGAAATATAGTAAGTAAGTAAATAAATAAATGATAAGGCAAACCCTGCAAAAGGGACAGCTATACTTCATAAGTAGATATCTTTCACTTTGCTTCTATGGTCACAATCAAACAGAATATTAATTCGAAGTTAAATTTGAACGTAGAGCAACTAAAACAATCACAGATCACACCATATAGTATGTTTTAAAGATCTTGTAAGTAATTTGCGAAATGGAAAAAGAACAACAAACTATATAGGAGAGCAAGCAAAACCACAATCCTCTTGACAATACTGACCCCATATCTACTGAAAATATGTTCCATATTTTATGTGGATATGTCAAAGCACAGAAAATCCTACTGAAATGGAGGACTTCTGGCTTAAGAATGGCATAGTCACACTGGAGGACGAGAAAATGCCTAAAAAGGAATATTTCTGTCAGATGTGGATAAGTGAAACCATGGATACTGGTCCTGTGGATGCAGGGGTTGTACTGTATTAATATCATAGTTTTACTGGAAACACTGACTAATGGCGCAGATAGCCATTGAAGTCCAAGAACTTCTCAGAGGATGTTCACCAGAAAATAAGACAATCCCTTAGTAAAAATAATTCATCTGAGTCTTCGCTTCCTGAAGAAAAAGGCAAGGCTGCTGCCAAGAGTTGAATCGTGCTTCAGTGGCAGTGATGGGTCAATGACATCCATCACACTTGAGGGAGAAGGACATGGATTAATTTTATGGCAAGTACAGCTCCTCCACATGATCTTCCTCATTCTGTCTAATTCTTTCTATATGACATTGCCAGGTTTTGAGATCATTGAGGAGGGAGGCTTTGCCCCAGTCCTGAAAGCTCCATATAAGTGTTTGATATGGACACGAGAGAGGGCTTTCTTCGTGGGTTTTTCCAGAGTTAGAGTGCCCTCCCACAAGTTGGCCCCTCGCTGTTCTCCTTCTGCCAGCCCCAGTTTTCATTTATGTATTAAATGCCATTAAATTGTTTTCAATTTAGAGCTGTTTATAATATAATAGCTTAGGGTTTTCAAAATAATAATCATTTGTTTCAGATACACTCTATATTAATCAGTGCTGTAAGCTGCCATGAGTCTAGTAGCAGGAAAAAAAATACAAGATAAAAACAAAATTAAATAACAAATAATACTAACCTAGCCCTTGGAGACTCACCCCCACACAGAGGGAGATTAAAAAGTCACTATGTATTCTGCCAAGAGCAACACAAAATGGATAGTCCTTTCCTAACATGAGAAAATTGCTTGGGCGTGGGAAATTGTGTTTTAAATTGACTTTTAAAAGGAACCTTGGCTGTGCAACCTTGTATCTGGAAGCAATATGTTTATCCTTGCTTTCTTCACCTTTTCTTTTTTTAAAGAACATTTTCCAAAGAGCAATACTTCCAAGGATGGGTTTTTTACAGGGAGGAAAGAAGGAGTCATAGAACTGGAAGAGACTGCATGGGCCATCCACTCCCCCTGCCATGCAGGTAAACACAATCAAAGCACCATAGACAGACAGCCATCCAGCATCTGTTTAAAAACCTTGAGAGAAGGGAGGAAGGGGGGACGGGAAAGAATTAGATGGCCATATATTGAACTCAGAGAAGAGTCCAGTTAGTGATAGCCATCATTACATTACAACATCTCAAACTGTTTAAAAAAGTTGTGAAAATACCAAAAAAGGACTCATTACAGGCAGTCCCCGATGTACAAACATAGTAATAATAATAATTATTATTATTATTATTATTATTATTTATTTATACCCCATCATCATCTCCCATTGAGACTTGAGCGACTTACAAAATAGCACACAAAGATGCCATACATAAAATGCATAATATATAAAAAAATATGAAAACAATAATAACATTATATAAACCAGGTATATACATTAGATAAACCAACCTCTATTAAAATAGAATCAGTAATCAATATAGCAGTCCAGCTGAATGCACAGAATGTAGATATAAAGTGCTAAGTGATTGGCAATCAGTTCTGGTTACTGTCTAAACATTATCAAATGCCTGCTGGAAATAAAGAAGTTTTTAACTTTTTCCTAAAGAGCTGTAGTGTAGGGGCTTGTCTAAGTTCACTAGGGAGGGCGTTCCAGAGCCGGGGGGGGGGGGACACCTCCAAGAAGGACCTCTCCTTCGTCCTCACCAACCGCACTAAAGACAGAGGCGGGACCGAGAGAAGGGCCTCCCCGACAGATCTTAGAGCCCATGCTGGTTCATAGTGGAGATGCAGTCATGAAGATAGGCTGGACACAAACCAAACATCCAACTTACAAATGATTCCTAAGTTAAGAATAGGGGTGAGACAACAGGAACTGAGAGAAATCTACTCCTCGGAAGGGTAATTCACTCCTGGAAGAGTTATCATGGGGAAAAGGTGTCTCTACTGAAGCTTTCTCCTTGTTTCCACAACAAGCCAAATTTTTCAAAATACAATTATCACAAGGACAGAAAGTCAGGTGAAATCTTCTGACTAGGGGTACAGACAGCAAAAGCAAACACCACAGGGTTGTTAACCATTCCCTATGCTTTCCAAAGCTTGCACAAATGCACACACATATGGCTGGAGTCACACATTAAAAATATACCTGCTCCTACTTCCATACAAATTCAACTTAAGAACAAACCTACAGCACCAATCTTGTTTGTAACTTGGGGACTGCCTGTATTTGGTATTTCTGCACATGGTAAGAAGACGCACATAAATGATGATAAGATAAAAGCATGTGACATTTCTTGCTACCATATATACGGTCAGATACTGCACTTGTAGCTGCAATGAACTCCAGTGCAACCCACAATGTGCCACTAAGCCCTCTGAACATCTATTGTTTCCTAGAATTCTTAGATGTTTTAAAAATGTAGTTAAAGAAATAAATATATGATGCACTTTGAGATCCTAAATCTTGAATTACATACAGCTTGGTGATCCGCAGCAGCAAAAGGTAAAGGAAAGGTTAAGTATTGCTGTTTTAAGAAAGGCCCTGGGCATATGTCTACTCTCTATCCACATTTTCAGCTAATGTTACTTACCATCATGGGTTGGTCCTAAGAAGATTAGAGGGGAAGGTCACTGTTGCACACATTTTTGAAATTGCAAGAGAAATACTCCCTCCCCACATACTCACGACAAACAAAGACTTTACTGAAGTGCTGTCACGGTGGATACTTTCTTTTATACTTCTCGATAACATGCTTATACATCACTGGGGGAAAGAGCAAGAGAGCTTTGCACTGTCTCAAAAGGATGAGCTCCAGTGTCATCCATGGTAACATTTTCCAAAGGTCAAACACATGAAAATATAGTCACTGCTCATAAATCACAGCAGATGTACTACTATGTAATGGTTTTATTTAAAAGCCACCAATACTCACTGTTTTAACCTTTTAAATCCTTTTAAATTCTGCAAGATGTTTTGAGTAGAGAATGGGATATAAATAGCGAAATAAATGGGACAGGACACAATTCAGCTTGCATTGGCTATATTTATTCAGAACTCTGTTGAACTAGTGAAATGGGTAGGAAAGTGAAACCAAGTGAACACTGGGGAATTATCAATCTCCTTGTTCCTTGCCCTGCCTTTTTATGTCTTTATTTGCAATTCAGTTTTTGACTTGCAGAGCTGAAAGCATGTATCCAGAGGTGTCTATCCAAAGGTGTCACTAAGGCAAGAAATACAAGACTGACATTAAAAGCCCGCATCATATCCTGCGATATTTACAAAAATAATAATAATGAAAGAGCACATTTGACAAGAGAAAGAGTCTACTAAAGTCACCCACTCCTTACTCCTGGCTCAACCAATTTATTACATGTGAACATTGCCCACTGTTTGACAAGAGATTGGACATCAACATCAGAACTCAAATGTCTCCGTAGCTCCTATTAGGACAAACTTTCAAGACAGTAGTTATGTTCATTTCCCGCAGCATAAAAAAGGATAAAAGAAAGGACAGACTGGTTTTTATTTTTGCCTAAGCTTTCATGGATACAAATCCACTTCATCTGAAAATTCATAAAAAAATAAAAATGATATTAAAAGTGCTGCTATATTCCTTTTCTTTTCTTTCTCCTCCCTGGCTTCCTCTTTTTTATTTTTTAATAATGTTGCCACTCCATTCAAAGGCAAATTCATGTCCTTATCTTTTTCTTCTCACAAAGATAACACTATGTAACACGATATTTATTCCTGGGTTATAAATGTCATTTCCATGGACAAGCAGGGATTCGAACCCTGGGCTATGTAGGGATGCAATCCGGGATTCTACCACTATATCACACTGGCTCACAGTGCCTCTTAAATTGGCATGGCATGGCTTCGTCCTTTTTCTTTTTGGGGGTACAAATTTTTGTTGTTGTATATGAAGGAAAAACATACAATCTACAAAATTCAACAATCAAGATACACATATTATTTCCCCAGTCCCACCACCTTTCCATTCTCACCCGGGAACCACCACCCATGACTTCCGACACCACGCCGTATGGAACTAGTATCTAACAAAACTCTATCCTTATCATTACATTAATAAATTCCTCATGCAGCTATTTCAAAATCTATTTTGTCTTCTTTTTTAAATAGCCAAAGGCAAGTCCCCATTTTCTAACAAGTTCTTCATTGTTTCTTCTCCTTAAGCCATTGGAGAGCTTGACCATTTGGATATACTCAACTATTTTTTTCTCCATTTCTTAATGGTTAGTTGTTTTTCCCCCCTCCAAGACTTTGCTATTGTAATTCCCGCAGCCACAAAACTATATTGGCAAATTTCTACATCATCTTTACTAATTACATTGGGCCAGGGTTTAGCACAGTGGGTTAAACTGCCAGTTGTAGAAAATCTGGCAGCTTGAAAGATTGACAGTTCAAGCCCAGATTGGGGTAAGCTCCCAATTGTCAGTCCAGCTTCTGCTCACCTAGCAGTTTTTAAGTAGATAAATAGGGAGGAGAGATAATAAAAGGCGACCATGTGGACATGCCAGCGATTAGATCAGGAAAGCGTCTAAAGACAACAAAGCTCCTCGGCATGGAAGATGGAGCGACAGCACACACCCTGTGGCCAGAGTTCAACACAGCCTCCAGATGCCAGAGATGGAAAGAGATGGGAAGCCCTCACCTCCGTTTATGTACTGTCTGTCTTTGTTAATTGTATAACAGCACTGAATGTTTGCTGTATATGTGCACTGTGATCTGCCCTGAGCCTCCTCGGGGAGATAGGGTGGAATACAAATAAAACATTTAATTCTCTCTTGAAACAAGTCCAATAGACATCTTTCTGGGGTTTTCTTGATCTTTTCAGAAATCATTTTATTAGCTTATTTTGTCACCTTTTCCCCATTTTTTTACCTCCTTACACATCCACTAAACATGGAAGAAGGTGCCTTTTTGCAATTTGCATCTCCAGCAACCCCCCTATTGGGTTTTATCTATTTTGGCCATTAATTTGGGTGTTATGTAACTTCTATAGAACATTTCACACATGTTTTGTCTACCAGACCCCACTAGGGAAAATTTAATCTTTTATTCCATAGGTATTCCCAATTATCCAAATCTATATTTTTCTCTGGGTCTCTAGCCCAGGAAATAATTACTGTTTTTGTTTGATTATCTTCTAGGTTATACACTAGAATATATTTGTAGAACCTGGAGATCAATCCTTTATTTTCTTTCTCCAAAATATTCCCCAACTTCGATATCATTTTGGGAACCCAATTTTTAAATATTTCCTAAATATATCCTGTAGGTGATAATATCTAAGCTAAACCAGTCATTTATCTTTAGCTCTTCTATCCCTTTTATTTCCATTGTCCTTTTTCTTCCATTAGATATTTCCTATACGTCCTCCATTCCTCATTATATGTTGGTTTTAGAACTGCTTCCAGAGAATGCGGCTATAAAGGAGTCTTTGGCTCCAACCCTTCATTATATCTTTTCCATAATGCTAGAAGGCTTGTTTTTTATGGGGTAGCTATTAAAGCCTTTGTTAGCCTTATCTTTCCCATACCATAAGTAGACATGCTGGCCGAATGACATGGCTGCATCCTGTGGGATCCTGAGATTTATAGTTGACTCATGGGCATCAGAAGGAATTGTAATTGCCCTTTCTGCAACTAAGAAAACCAGGATTCTATACTATGTCTCTATAGTAATTAAAGGAAAGGCTTAGCATTATAAATGTGTGGTGTGTAAAATCTCTGGGCTTTAATCTGAACTTCAAATTATCTATCCAAAGTACTGATCTTTACTCCCTCAACAATGGCAAAAATATCCTTGCCAATCCAGTATAATTTGAACTAGAACCATGCTGCCTATAAACTGGAGGGTGGGAATATGGTTCTTAATTTGTATGGTCCTGAATATTGTGAATAAGATGCTCACAACAACCAGCTATCAAAGTGTGCAGTGTGGACACAATATCTTTCAATTGGGCTTGAGTTATATCCTGGCTGGAACCTTGAATATTTCCAAACAGATTTCCCTGAGCTTCCGTTAAACTTCATGATACAATCAGGAGAGCAAAGTTCAGCGCAGTTTACAGATACATCAGGAAGTAGAGGCTGCGATAAACAAAAGCTGGATCAACCGGTGCCTATTTTCAGTGTTGCATTCCACACTCTCAGGGAAAATATGTCTTTCAATGTACAGCTTCACAACCGGGTCAAACTTGCATCCTGGTGCAAATAGTCATCATGTTGGTCACAAAACACTTTGTCTCGTTTAGCTTTAACAGAGTACCTATAGATCTTATCAATGCATCTCCAAAGACGAACCACTGTATACTTGCTCAACACGTTATATATGGCAAGCACACCGTTTACCACCTCTACTGTGATATTCTAAATATTATCATGTAACTTATAATGGTTCACTATCTGTTGGGAGACTTTTTTGTTTGTTTCAGGAGTGACTTGAGAAACTGAAAAATTGGCCATCTGCAAGGAGTTGAAGACTTACTTGGCTGGTCCCTCATCCCTAGTAATTTTAATGAAATATTTTATTTTTATCAGTTAATTTCAATATTTCTCTTTTTAAAACAAGTCTTTGAGGTTCAATATGCATATTATTGTTATTATTGTTACTGTTACTGTTGTTGTTGTTGTTGTTATTTCTTTTCCACCTCTCCTCATGGTTCAAGGTTACATAATAATAATAATAATAATAATAATAATAATAATAATAATAATACTTTATTTATACCCCGCCACCATCTCCCCAAGGGGACTTGGGGTGGCTTACATGAGGCCAAGCCCAACAACACATCAGTAAAACCAAAACAGTATGCAAATAAAACAGTACAATTAATATAACTCACATATAAATAATAACACAGAGAATTTAAAACCTAATATTTAAAACACATAAACATTAAAAATACCACAAATACACATATTAAAATGTATTTCTTTAAAAGATGCATATTAAAACGCATTTCTATAAAATACATATTAAAATACACAAAACAGAAATTAAACAACGGAAATGAGTCTAAAATTCATGTCTAAAAACTGGCTAGGTAGACCTTCCAGAAGAGATAGGTCTTTAGATGGTTTCTGACATTTTAACATTACTTATTTATTATTTATTTATTTTATTTTATTTATTTACTGCATTTGTTGACCGCCGTTCTCAGCCCTAGGGCGACTCACGGCGGTGTACAACATATAAAAAGACAATTTACAATAAAAGCAATATCATAAACAACAATAACAACATCACTATTAATAATACCATTACTCTAAATCATTCGCGACGTCTCATCATAGAATCACAATCCAATCTCGTTATCCATATTCCGTTCCACTCATCATTGCCAATTTGTTGTAGCACTTAGTCAAACGCCTTCTCAAACAACCACGTCTTTAGTCTCTTGCGGAATGTCATAAGGGAGGGCGCCTGTCTGATGTCTACAGGGAGGGTGTTCCACAGCCGGGGGGCCACCACCGAGAAGGCCCTCTCTCTCGTCCCCGCCAGGCGTGCCTGTGAGGCAGGCGGGATCGAGAGAAGGGCCTCCCCAGACGATCTCAAGGTCCTCGTGGGCTCATAGGCCAAGATGCGGTCTGAAAGGTATTTTGGGCCGGAACCGTTTAGGGCTTTGTAGGCCAACACCGCACCTTGAATTGGGCCCGGTAGCAGATCGGCAGCCAGTGGAGCTGGTACAACAAGGGCGTTGTGCTCCCTGTGTCCTGCTCCTGTTAGTAACATGGCTGCCGCACGCTGGACTAGCTGGAGCTTCCGGGCCGTCTTCAAGGGCAGCCCCACGTAGAGAGCGTTGCAGTAGTCAAGGCGGGATGTGACCAGAGAGTGTACTACCGTGGCCAAGTCAGACTTCCCGAGGTACGGGCGCAGCTGGCGCACGAGCCTGAGCTGTGCAAATGCTCCCCTGGTCACCGCTGAAACCTGGGGATCCAGGCTCAACGATGAATCCAGGATCACACCCAAGCTGCGAACCTGCGCCTTCAAGGGGAGTGCGACCCCATCCAGCACAGGCTGTAACCCTATACTTAACTACTCATTTCTGATAAATGGTGATTGAGAATGTGAAACAACTATATTTGAAAACTGTTATGCTTCAAGCCATACAAACACTCTATTTGTAATGGTTCCTTTACACAAAAGTTGCCAAGAAATTCTTATTGTTTGCCTTCAAAGTGCTTTTGATTTTTGGTGATCTTAAGGCAAATCTGTCACAGATTTTTCTTCACAACATTTGTTCAGAGTGGGCTTGCTTTTGCCTTTCTCTGAGGCTAAGTCCCCTTCCACACAGTCTTAGATCCCAGGAGCGTAGAAGGGGCCGAAGAGAATATGATTTGCCCAAGGTCAGCCATTGGGATTTCATGGCTAAGTAAGAGATTCAAACCCTATTCTCAGAGTACTAGGCAATCATTCAAGCCAAACGCATGTCAAACACAAGGCTCATGGACCAAATCCAGCCTGTCATATCATTTTATGTGGTCCGTAAAACTTTCAATGGCAGGACAACAAAGTTACTTTTATAAAGTCTTACAATTTAAAATGGCCCTTTGAAGGCAACCCAAAAGACCAATGTGGCCCTCGGTGAAAATGAGTTAGACATCCCTACAATATAATTCAGTTGCTCTTCAGCTAAGAAATTACTACAATTCCATCTTGAAGCTCACAGAATAGCTCCAAACAGCCTTTCTCACACACATACTCCTTTTTAGTTTGCTCTCCGCCTAGTTAATTTTACCAGGCTGTAAAAAGAGGGGAAATTATACATACTACCCTGAGTACCCTAGAGGCAGGACAGGAGAAAAATGTAAGACATTCTTAAATGCAAGGAGGAAAAGCATGTTAGGAATCAGCCTCAGGAACCAGATGTATCTATTGAGACTTCCTTAATATTTCTATACATTATGACCCCTACATATGTCATTTATTCACATCCAACAAAATAAGCCCTATCTGGGTATTTTCTAGGGCCTCCAGCATGACTCTTTCTTGGACCAGAGGTCCTTCATTTCAATAGGAGTCATTTGTGGCTTTGTGGCTTCATGCATAATCCAGGAATATATCCCGCCCCCTGTTCCAGGGACACAGGCGTTGTACATTACACCCTTTCTGTTTAAAACTATAAAGGTGTGGCAGAGCAAATCCAAAAAAATCAATAGCATCAGTAAAAGCAGCAATAAACCATCTTAAAATTGCAGGACAAAAGGAACAAGCAGAAAACGAATCATAACAAGACTTGGGTTTTTTTTTTATTTCAAGTTTACAATCCCAAAGCAATAAAGATATGATTAAAATAAAGTGTCTGTAGACTCTGGGCAACACCCATGGAGCTTCCACGCATGCATGTACTTTCTTGGACACGGTGTACGAGCATCCATATCTTAAACTCAGGACGAGGTCTCAGAGGTGAGTGGTGGGGTGGGAAGGAGGTAATCTGGATGATAAAAAGTTAGCTGCCTCCCAGCATAAGGAAAAGGAGGGTTGTACCTCATCTGTGAGGGCACTCTCATTTCTTCCCTACTCCAAACTGAAATTATTGGGTAGACCTGAAACATCAGCTTTACTGTATCTTCCAGATGAGACATGGAGCTCAAATGAGCCCTGAATCTGAGCAGGAAGGTAAACAGACAACAGACAATAATTTTCACCAAAGGATCCACTAAGTGCCAGCACTGCTTTCAAGATCCCCTTGAAGGGGCTCTGGAGCACTATCTACATTAAAGAGATAATAAAACAAGCACTTTCTGCGGTAGCATAGTAGGTTAAGCTATTAGCTGCAGAAAAACTTGCTGACCGGTAGGTTGGCAGTTTAAAGTAGCGGGTTGGGATGAGCTCCTGCTGTTAGCCCCAGCTTCTGCCGATTTAGCAGTTCGAAAAATGCAATATGAGTAAATCAATAGGTACCATCTTAGCAGGAAGGTAAAAGGCACCCATACAGCCATGCCATCAAACACATCTAGGAGGGTCTACAGACAACAGGCTCTTTGGAATGGAAAATGGAACAAGAGCACCTCCTCATGGCCACAGCTGAGCATCGCCTCCAGATGCCAGAGATAGAAAAGGGAAATATTTCCTTTTGTTTGTGTATTGTATGTCATTGGCGTTCACTGTATAAGGGGCATTGAATGTTTTCCTCATATATATTCTGTAATCCGCTCCAATCCCCTTGGGGAGATAGAGGAAAGTATAAATAAAGTGTATTATTATTATTATTATTATTATTATTATTTCCCAGTCTTCCATATTTTTATGCATCAAAGGTTTTTAAAGGATTCTAAAATTATTTTTTAAATTGTTTTAACAGACTATATATTCTGATCACTCTCTAAATTCTGAACCATTCATATCGATGGCATGTTGGTCATGCCAGAAACCCCACTCATTTAAATAAGCATTGAGTGCAATAAAGATCCTGGATCTAATCCATGAATTCTAACAATATACTGTATTTTACCATTTTCCTCACTATACATACTCTTTCTATTACAAAATATGAATTACTTGTGTCATAGAATACAGAGGTGAAGTAATCTAGCAATTCTAGAACTAGCAGCGGTTCTAAGAAAGTTTATTAACCACCCCCAAAACAACAATGTTCTATTGAAAATTGTTTTCATCAGCTACAAGAATCATAAACTAATTAAAAGACAACCAGTAAATGACTTTCAAGAATTGTGCATAAAAAGCACAATTCTTGAAAGTTGTATCCTATGCAATTCCCATGTTCTTCCAGATATGCAGGAGATAATCTAAAGGAGAATGCCTTGTCTCCGGCTAATACCAAAGCATGCCTGCTGTCCATTTCTTAGGAAGTCCTACTTAGCATCTATCATTTCATTTTAGGCATCTAAACAAAACAACCAGTTTAACTCAAAAAAATTTGCACTGTTTATTCTTCAATAGAATAATTTAAAAATGTAAAACCTTACAATCTACTTTTATTAACTTGCTTTGTATTTTCTATTTATTAACATATATACAGGCACTCCTCGGATTACGAACAAGATAGGTCCTAAAGGTTTGTTCTTAAGTTGAATTTGTATGTAAATTGGACCAGATATATTTTTAAGTGTAGCACCAGAGAGAGAGAGAGAGATCGATAGATAGGCAGGTAGACAGACACACATATATGTATATATAAACACACACACACACGTTTGGAATAGCATAGGGAAGAGTTAACACCCCTGTGGTGCTTGTTTTGCTGTCTGTGTCCCCGTCCAGAAGATTCCCCTCACTTTCTGTTCCTGTGATAATTGGATTTTGAAAATTACAGGTTGTCTTGGAAACAAGGATTGGTGACAAAGCTTAGTGGAGATACCTTTTCCCCATGAAATTTCCACCCACTTCCTGTTGTCTCACTCTGTTGTTAACTATGAGTTATGTGCAAGTTGGATATCTGTAACTCAGGGACTGCCTGCAATTTCATTAGAGTAGTGATACTTTTTAAAGTAACAGGTTTTGAAACCTAGCATGGAGCTTAAATGCCAGAGGAATGTCCCACAAAGGTTATAAAAGAATAAAAATTAACATTGAAATTCTTAAGTTAGGCAGAATTCTCGAGTGAGTTTTCCAGTACTCTCTCTGGTGCTATATACCAAATAGTGCCCCAGCTCAGTGTCAATTGTTTATCAACTTTTGCTACAAGGATAAAGAAAAGCAACCAAAATGATCAAAGGAATGGCTGATGGAGCTGTGTATGTTTACCATGGAGCAATGGGCTCAAATTGCAGGAAAAGAAATTCCACCTAAACATTAGGAAAAACTTCCTGTGCTAACTGTCTTAGGGTGAAATATGCTGCTTCCACAGAATGTGGTGAAGCACGGAGGTTTTTAAGCAGAGGCGGGATGGCTATCTGCGGGGGTGCTCTGATTGTGCTTTTCTTGCATGGTAGAATGGGATTGGGCTGAATGACGCTTGTAGGCTCTTTCAACTCGTAAGATTCAAGGATTCTATGAATTCAACTTGATCCTTAGTTTCTCATACTCGTTCCTTTCCAGATTACTTCTAAATGGAGAATTGCTAACCAGAGCAGGGTCAAACCATTCTGCTGCCTGGGTTTAAGAAACAAAATAGCACCATTTCACTCTCCCCTCCAGTTCCAAATATGGAGAAACCAAATAATCTGGCAATCAAATTTTTCTTCAATAGTAGTCACTGAGCAGCATCTTGTGCTAGGCCTAAAGGATGTGTATGACCATGCTGATGGTCATAGTAAAACCCAACACAGCAAGAACAGCACATGAAGGCTTTCTTACTAGATCCATGCAGTTTCTCAACCAGTGATGGGCAGCCTGTGCAGAGACTAGCTTCTTATGCACTCGTAACAATGAACTCCTTTGATAATATACTTGATCAAAGAGGTATTTGGCCACTAGTTTTGTGAATTCATTCATTTTTCTTCTGGGCATTTGATTTCACAGACTCTTTGCTTCATTATATATCACAAAGAGTGCTGTAACCAACACTTTGATGCTCATTTAATACTAAAGTGAGCTGGCCCAGTCATTAAGTAGACTGACATGGCTGCTTCAGGAAGCCTTGTTCTCAACTCATGAAAGGACAGCAAATTGGGTAATCTGTTCCTTCAAAGAGGAAATACAGTGAAAATGGCTACATATTCATTCAAGAACCAACGTGCACTACAATTTTTCTAGCCATTGATAATATTGACCTTAAAAATAAAAGCAAGGAAATACAAAAGTACTGGGACATTGTTATACTTCAGCTGTCTTAGAACATACAAATTAATGTTAAGGCTTGCAAGATAGCCATTAATGCAGCTGACTCCCAGCGAGCTGCGCTGGGACTGTGACGCAGCTCGCTGGGAGTCAGCTGCATTAAGATCACTACTGACCAAAAGGTCATGAGTTCGAAGCCAGCCCGGGTCAGAGTGAGCTTCCGACCAATTTTTGTAGCTTCCTGTTGACTTTTGCAGCCCGAAAGACAATTGCATCTGTCAAGTAGGAAATTTAGGTACCGCTTATGCGGGGAGGCTAATTTAACTAATTTATGAGGTCATAAAAATCTCCAGCAAACATGCAAAGAATGAGGAAGTACTTCATCAGTGTCACAAATAGACGTTGAAGCGACAGCTCCCCTGGTGGCCAGAATACCCTCATGAAAAACTGGAATGTTAAATAGCCTCTATGTGTCTGTCTATATATGTCATGTGTCTATGGCATTGAATGTTTGCCATGTATATGTACATTGTAATCCGCCCTGAGTCCCCTGCGGGGTGAGAAGGGCGGAATATAAATAGTGTAAATAAATAAATAAATCATGCATAACAGCATGAATGTAAAAATCCCAGTCAGAGTAGCCCCCCCCCCTCAAAAAAATTTTTTGGCTACACAGCATACAACTGAAGAAGGAATACAGAAACTGTCCCTTTTGTCCTTTAGAGGACAAACCCTTCAACCTACACCATATCTCGAAAGGAGAAATTCAGGGTGTTCGTGAATCACATGCCAACCTGTAGAACCAATCCATGGATGCATAACTTACTTAGTATTGGCAGATATTCTGAGGAAGGACTAACCATTTTGATGTTGCTGTGTGCCTCCAAATTGTTTCCAGTGTATGGTGACCCTAAAATGAATATATCACAAGGTTTTCCTGTTCAGAGGGGGGTTTATCTTTGCCTTCTTCCACTGAGGCTAAAAGAGTGTGACTTGACCCAAGGCTTCTATGTCTAATTTGAACCATGGTCTTTAGAATCACAGCCCAATGCTCAAGCCACTACACAATGCTGATTCTTTAGAACGGAAATACCACTAAAAACTTTGTTATTTAAGGCCAAATAACAAACAATTTTGAAGTATGATGACCTAAATCTAATTATTTCCAACTAGGGTAAACATGTCATATTAATGAACTAACATAAATGTTGACTTAATAAATTTCCACTGATTTAATGTGTCTTTTCTTTAATGGGCTGAGCCCAAAAACTTGTTGAGTTTTCCTTTGATCCCATTAAACAACAAACCAGGTTTTGTGCACATTGATTTTCACAGCATAACACTAACGCAAGGTACATGTACCTAAAGCCAGATAATTATTTTCACACTTGGAGCAGCTATAAAAATACCATAAATACAATGTGAGTGACTAAGAATTAATTGTGTTTACATGATATCCAAAATCCATTGCCTGAAGTGGTCATATCATTCTAATAGTAGTGTCACTTATGACAAAATACATCTGATGCTATAAGATAAAAGACCATGAAGCTCCCCAAGATAGACATCCCATGAACTCCTAAATGCCAGTTCAGTTTCCGAAAACATCCAACTTTTTTCTCTCTCTGGCAAAGCTAGACAAAAATGGGTCATCCTATCTCCTTAGGACGCAGAAGGATCAGTGTGTGTGTTGCTCACTGCTGGGAGATCCTGAAAACCTGTTTTAGTCAACATCCAAGAGATATGATAACACGATGATCATTCTGATCCACAGGAACAGAACAGAACAGTTCAGAAAGGCATTTATTAGGCCTGATACTTTAAAATTCCTAATAAAGATAATGTTCCACCTATGGAATTTGTCTTGTCAGTAGTAGGGTTGTTTCAAAATATTTTAACCATGACTCTTTTCACAGAGAAATGACTTCACAATGAAAATCTCCCAAAGTAGGATCTTTTTTCTTGTGACTAAACTGCTTCCCTACTAAACATTTCATTTAGCAAAGTTACAGGGCTGCAAATGAATGGGCAGATTAGTATATAAATATGGCTATATGGCAGACTGGCCTTATAATAGCAAAGTAAACTGGGGGTGGAAAGGAAAGGATAATATGTTCCACTTTCCGCAGGTCTTGAGTCTTCTGATCTGTGAGAATGTGTTACACAGTAACCACAACTCCTGTTTGTTGTTACGAGACAGAGAGCTAGAGAAGTGGCTGCATTATTCAATCTATGAGAAAACTACAGACTTCTGGAAGATTTGTCCCCTTCTTTTCTGGAGGAAACAGGTACTTTTTCACAAGGCTTGCTCCTATGCAAGCAAGATATTTACACAGAGATCCAGTTAAACCATGAGATCACCGTCTCCTCATCTAAACCTCTACATGCAGAACGCAAGTGCCTGCCCCAAGAAACGACATTTGCTCAAAAGGTGCAATGCTTGGCAGCTGGCCACTGGTGCTTGGGGCTCTTGGAGCATGTTTGTTTTGTTGCTCAGGGTGTGAGCATATCCATTCCAGCCAGCGGCCCATAAAATCCTGAGTAAGTCCCATCACCAGCTCACATTAAAGATTTGCATAAGTAAGGTCCACCCATGCGCCCACAGCACAATCAACAGAGGGGACAAATCAAGAGAAAACCCCTAAGACACACTCTCCCACCAACCTGCCTTTCTCCTAGTGAATGTAGAGGAGGTAGGTAGAAAGGATAGAGAAGGAAATTGCAATGCAACACCTCAGGAGCCAACTAGTATAGCATACCTGCATTTCTCCCCCTTTCAGTTTGGAATTTGAAGTGCCAGAGCACGAAGGAAGTAACTCTGTGTGGTCATACACCAACAGCCATATGAAATAAAGGAAGTCCCAAATTACAAACATCCGATTCATAGTTAAGAACAGGAGTGAGAAAACAGAAAGTGAGAGAAGTCTACCCCTCAGATGGGAAATTCACTCCTGGAAGCATTATCATGGAGAAAAGAGGTCTCCACTGAAACTTTCTCACCAATCCTTGTTTCCACAACAAGCCAAAACTTTCAAAATCAAATTATTACAGGGACAGAAAGTGAAATGAAATCATCTGATACAGCAAAACATACACCACATTAATATTAACCCTTCCCTATACTATCCAAAGTGTATATAATAATAATAATAATAATAATAATAATAATAATAATAATAATAATAATCTTTATTTGTATCCCATCTCATCTCCTCGTCAGTAACTCGGGACGGCTCACAACAAAAATGGCAGCTATTGAATGACAGACATTATATATATATACATATAAATATGTTTCAACTTTGTTGATTGGGGTCGGCCTCATGTAAGCCACCCTGAGTCCCTTCAGGGAGATGAAGGTGGGGTATAAAAATAAAGTGGTTGCTATTATTATTATTATTATTATTATTATTATTATTATTATTATATCTGGAGTTAGACTTTTAAAATGTATATGTTCCGACTCACATACAAATTCAGCTTAAGAACAAGCCTACAGAACCTATCTTGCTCATAACTGTATTGGTTACTTAAAATGATGAAACTGTGGACATCTACACACTGGGTTCCCAGCAATTGGAATTAGTGCACTGCCAGGACAACAAGCTGTAGGACATTTCACCAGAGCATGGAAAAGGTTTTTTAATGCATTTGCATTTAATTTAAAAAATATTATTATGTGATATGTTATTTTTCTGTAATTATTCATTATTATTCACAAAAACATGCTTTGAAAATAATAGGAGTCAAAAGCAGGAGGTTAAATAACTTCCCTAAATCAACCATTTTTACTAATAACAACATACCTAAATCTAATCTGCGTTTATATCTCCAAAGTCAAACTACACATCAGAAGATGATTTTCTACAACATTTAAGAAAGCAGGGCAACTTCTTCTTCCCTGTAAGACATTTACTTGACATAGGAAACATGTTTTGTGGGGAATTTTAACCCAAGATGGCATCAGAAGTGAAGCTAACTTTTAATAATAATAATTATAATTATTATTATTATTATTATTATTATTATTTATTTCTTTATTTCTTAGCCGCCTCTCATCACGCCTCGAGGCGGGTCACAACACAGATAATTGTATATACAATGGAACAGTAAAATGGTATCCCTCATCTAAAATGGTAAAAGTCAGGTTTACTTTCTGGATTTGAAAGGCGGGCAGGGTGATAAAAATTTTCAGACCATGGATGACTGAAGCCAAATCTATGGATATAGAGGGCTGACCATATTATATAATACTCCAGCCTTGTCAATCCACTTTAGCACACCATGAAAATACAAACATGTAAAATAACAATAGTCAAATATGAATTATCCACAGCAGTCACCCTTAACTTTTAACTATTATTAATTACATTTTAAAACCATTACACACAAAGAAAAAAGACATTTTTTCACAGAGACACCATTTCTGCTCACTTTCTGTCCAACAAGATGAATACTGAAAAGTCATGTCTGCAGTCCAATCCAAGTCACTCAATTCATAAATCGGACAACTGATAAACAAACAGATAAACAAACAACACTAAGATATATGGAATTGGTGATAACAAGCTGTACAAAGGCAGTATTTTGCCCTTCATGTATAAACACCATCCATAAATCCCTTATAGATTCAAGTTTTAACAGCAGTAGATTTTGCCTGATAGGCTTTTAAATTCAAAAACTCATGCATTCTCCCCAGCAGATGCTGGCCCAATTAAATTCATCTTAACCTACTTTATTACCTGCACATCATGCACAACTACAGCATTCCTTAAAGTGCCCCCCCCCCCCAAATATAAATTATGCTCTATCTGATAATATACTAATGAACTGAATTTCTTAGCATATTCTCACTGGAGGAATGCTCATTCATTTCATGTAAAGACTGCAATTCAAGATAAGCCCCAGTTAAAAGAGTGAGACTTCCTTCCAAATAATATTTTTTCTTCATTTGTAACTGCTATAAGAAGTAAGACTACATACTAGGTTGGGCCCCTGAATGTTGTAGGGAAAATCAATGTGATTTAGTGGTTTGATCAATGGACTACAATGCTGGAGTCCAGGATACAAACACCTGCTCAGTCATGGAAACCCACTGGGAGACTTGGACAAGTCAGACTCTTTCAGCCCCCTATGAATAAATTCTTCCAAGAAAACTCAGTGAAAGGGTTGCTAGAAGTTGGGAACAACATGACACACAACAACAATGATCGGCAACAATCAGCACTACCATCCAATTAGTAGTATTCAAACAATTTATGGGGACCCAGGTTTGGGAATCTGGAGTTGTAAACACAGCTCAGATGCTCATTCAATGGCTGTTGTACTGGGCTGATTAGCAATGGCAGCAGAGACAGGTTTCAGTGTAAAACAATTTCAGTTAACTATATATTCATATGGTTATCTTGGTTCTTGGGTTCTTTGTATACATAGTGGTGACTCTGGGGGAATTTGCACACTACATCGTGAGGTACTATGGTTCCACTTTAATTGCCAAGACAACATTCTAAGGAATTGTGGAAGTTGGCATCCCAAACACCTGGAGGTCCGAAGTTTGTCCACGCCTGCACTACGGCAATGATTCCCAAACTTGGAAGTTGCAGGAATTTTGGACTTCAACTCAAAGAAGTCTCGGCCAGCATGACCAACAGGAATTCTGTGAGATATAGCCCAAAACATAGGGACAAAAATGATGTTGCTGTGATAGTTAAAGTGGAACACTGTGCTATAACTGCATTTAACAATCTCCCATTTCTTTTGTGCTACTCTATACTTTCAGTTGTGTTTCCGCTCCCCCCCCCCCCCCCCCCCCCCGGCTGTACAATATGGAAGAAAACATAACCTCAGCAGACCTAAGTGAGAATGAGTAGGCTCCAGTTAAAGAGCCTAGAGACTTCTGCCCAGTTCCTTCTGCCACCATTGTCAATTTCACCAACTGTTTGCAGTGATGCAACACACTGTTGGCCTCCTTCTTCACAAGCAGTTTTGTGACAAGCAGGTGGGGAAACAAGCCAACTGAAGCTAACTTAGTGAATGATATGCAACTGGTCACCTCTACTGGAGAACACAGTATAAGCTAAGAGTATGTGCCCAAATGTTGTTTCTGTCCTCCATGTCCCCCATGTTCTGGGCTTGTATGTTTTCTTTAGGTGAACTGGAAGATCACCAAATCCAAGGTCAGAGAGCGGCAACATAAATTTTGCCTCAAGAGTCAAAATATCTTTAACAGTGAGGCAAAGGGAGAGAATGCTAACTAATTTCAGGACATTTCTATGCCTCGTGGTTGTGCCACAGCGGGTGGCACAACCACTGCCACCCGCTATGGGTTTTAAATATCAACAGTTGATAACACTAAGTAACAGAATTTGAAAAATCTTCTGTTCCTGGTTTGAAAGTGTCATTCCTGTTTAATTGTGAGGTCCTGACTTAAAAAGTAGTTGTTATACTCCAGAAACTTTGTTTTTGTGGTTGCCACAGGCTATGTTGAATTGGTTGAGACTCTATAGGAGATATTCACTGAAAAACTATATTATTTATTAGTGTGTTTGTTTGTTTACCACGCTTGTATCCTGCCCTTCTCACTCCAAAGCGGACTCAGGACAGCCTTACAAAGGCAACAATTCGATGCCACATATACATATCGATACATAAACAAAACCATTAAAATCCAAAACAATTTAAATTTTTTTTAAATTGTTTAAATTAATTTAAAAACAGGCACATAAAATCACTCTCAACAAAAGATTCCCCCCAGGCACTTCCAAGCCATTGAATGCTAATCAAGGTGATCAGCTGAAACATTCAAAGCTAGCCCCAGCAGACAAAAGTCCTTTGTCTCACCCTGGTCATTCCACAGATATATAAACACATTTTTCCTACTTCCAACAGACCTCACTACCTCTGAGGATTCTTGCCACAGATGCAGGCGAAACGTCAGGAGAAAAATTGCCTCCAGAACATGGCCATATAGCCCAGAAAAACCTACAACAACCCAATTTAAAAATCAAACAATAAAACATCAATTAAAATCACACAATCCAAGTCATACTCAAGGGCCAATCCAAGATGTCATTATGTTTTTTGTAATCAGTATTGTCCATCATTTACTCTACCTACTAAGACTGTTGGGAGTTTTATGGACTACAATGTCCAGAATCCCCAGTCTGCAGGACCAGTAGCTATTCTGGGATTCAGGTACTATACTCCAAAAAACCCAAACTTCCAAGCTCTGTGTACATGAATTTACCCAATTTTCTCATCAAATGAGTGGGCTCAAGGTCACAATTCTCTGCAATGTTTTCAGATGGTTCCCACCTAGAAGATTATGTGGTTACAATTACTAGGAAGAAAAAGTTAGAAGTTAATTGTCAAATAAGTTAATAATTGTAATGAAAATATCCAGCTGAGCATCAATGCTCTTTTACATTATAATATCTGTTCCATGTGGAGAACGGGAAAACTTGATTAGCATAGCAATAATGAGCTTCTTAGCAAAACAATAGGACATTTGTATTTCAAAAGCTTGCAGGCTTAAGAAAAATTCTGCATCACCAACTCTCTGAAGAACATTTTTGCATATGTTTTACTTCCCCAAAAAAATGTAATGCTAAGTATCTGGGACAGTAAAACTGCTGAAATAACAGCAACATTAGTATTATTAAAATCAAGATGAGAAAAAAAAACCCCAAGAGGTACATTGAAGCCTAAAAGGAGATATAAACAGTTCTTTCATTTGTAATTTACCAGCTTTTCTATTTCTGTATCATCTTCAGCAACACCCATTAAGTTACCTTATGACTAAGAGATATGTATTTCAGAGTTTATATATGGATAAATCTAGGTTTACATACACAGGACACCAAAGCCAACCCTGTTTAGCAAGCACACCAACATTATGGGTAAAAAATAGTACTTTGGAAAATATCATGGATAGACACAATGTAAAAAGCAAACCCTAATTACCTGTGTTTTATGAAAGACTCTAGAAAACAGCTGTGTAAAGAACATAAACTAAATAGGTCCATGATAACACTGGCGAACATGCATTTTGGTGTCTCAAATGTTAGCGCTGTGTCTGGGTTTATTTGACCTGCTGACTTCATAAATGGCACCAGTTTCCCCCATCAGGTTTTGAAATATAGGACATTTGCCATCTACCAGTTGCCATCTGCCCACCCTTAGAAAGCCATGATAATCACATCTATGGGCCCTTCCACACAGCCCTATATCCTAGAATATCAAGGCAGAAAGTCCAACAATAACTTCTTTTAACCGAGGGCCCTTCCACACAGCCCTATATCCCAGAATATCAAGGCAGGAAATCCCACATTATCAGAGTGTGGACTCAGATAACCCAGCTCAAAGCAGATATTCTGGGATATAGGGCTGTTTGAAAGGGCCCTGGGTTATCTACATCCCACCTAGTAATCTAAGACCATCCAGGGAGGCCCTGCTCTCACTCCCGTCAACAGCACAGATGCTCCTGGTGGGGACAAGAGAAAGGGCCTTCTTGGCTGTGGCCCCCCGCCTATGGAACACACTCCCAAACGAGGTAAGATCTGCTCCCTCCCTCCTGGCTTTTAGAAAAAAATTAAAATCATGGTTTTGGGACCAGGCCTTTGGGCAGTAGAAGTAAATGTATGCAGCATTTTGGAAGGACAATGACTGGAACGGCAATTCAACGGACGAGACTGTTTTATTGTTTTAATTATTGTTTTATTGCTCATGAATGTATTTTTAAATTTAATTTATGTCTAATTATGGTATATAATTGTAATTGTTTGTACTGGCATTGAATTTTTGCCATTACTTATGTGTACACTGCTTTGAGTCCCCCTCGGGGTGAGAAAAGCGGTATACAAATACTGCAAATAAATAAATAAATAAATAAATAAATAAATAAATATCTGAGTCCACACTGCCATATATTCCAGTTCAGAGCAGATAATGTGGGATTTTATTCAGCTGTGTGGAAGGGGCCTAAGAATCTAAAGCAGATTTGTAGAGCAGATGCAATTTTCTGAATCAGCACCTGAAATAACTCCAGGAACAGGCACCAAGAACCTTTTTATTGGGCTGTGTAAGTTTTAAAAAGCAAAAGTCTTATCTGGCAACTTTTCCATGAAAAAGGATTAACTAACATAAAACCAACAAATATTTGTAGTTACCTTATTGCAATACAGCATCCAAAGTTCATACAACCTCTCTCTGGAAGCCATCCTTCACTCCTTCCTTCTTGGTCGTGAAGTACCATACATTCAAGATCCTACCATGTTCACTTTCAGAGCATCAAAATATTGGCTTTGGTTTCTGGATTCAATCCAGAGGAAAGTGAATGAGTTCCTCTAATACTAGTGCATAAATCAAAGGGTTCAAGGTAATTGCTTCACTCTCCTTTCCATCAATGAGGCTTCAGATTTAATCTTCAAAAGTACAAATGAGCCCCTTGGAGGCTGCTGGAGATATGAGGATGCAGGAAAGCCAGAATTATTGCAAAAGCCCAGGATTTGTTGTTTGATGGATGAAATCTCAATAAAGCGGCATTTGACTCCAAGTGTCCATCATCCTCTCAATGTCAAACAGAACAGTAAGCAGCAGCAAATAGTGGTGGCGGGAAATGTTCTTTTTCAGTGTTTCATAAGATCAGCCAATATGCACAGATCACCTGTAGAAAGAACAACTGACAATGTTTTTAAAGCACATGAAGGTATGGACTCTAGTTCTGCTGTTTAAAATCTTACTGAATTTCAACCTAGCAGATAGAGTGTCTATTAATTGGTTCTATTTTTCTAACCACCTGCAAAACAGGTAGCATAAAAGTAATCATTCATTACAAGCTTTTTCCAAAATCCGCCAATTTCAGACAAACTGATACGGTACCTATTGATCTACTCACATTTGCATGTTTTCAAACGGCTATCTTGGCAGAAGCTGGGGCTAATAGCGGGAGATCACTCCACTCCCCAGATTCGAACTGTCAACCTTTCAATCAGCACATTCAGCAGCTCAGTGCTTTCATCCACTGCACTATCAGGGAGCTTGTTTAGACCAAGTTAATGGCCTTTGAGGCTTCCTCCAAGTGAATAGTACTAAACGACAAAATTGGGGGGGGGGGGGGGACTGTTCCTGGTTTGAAATTATCATGACCTGTTTAATTGTGCAGCCCTTACTTTGAAAGTAGTTGTTCTACTACAGAAGCTTTGTTTTTGTGGATGTCACAAACAATGTTTAATTATATTGTCGAAGGCTTTCATGGCTGGAATCACTGAGTTGCTGTGAGTTTTCTGGGCTGTATGGTCATGTTCCAGAAGTATTCTCTCCTGATGCTTTGCCTGTATCTATGGTAGGGATCCTCAGAGGTTGTGAGGTCTGCTGGAAAGCCTCACTTGCCTAGCTTCCAACAGATTTCACACCCTCTGGGGTTGCCTGCCACAGATGCAGGCGAAACATCAGGAGAGAATACTTGGACAGGGCTGTGGCACAGCTAGTTAGCAGCCAACTGCATTAAATCACTACTGACCGAGAGGTCATGTGTTCGAAGCCAGCCCGGGTCGGAGTGAGCTCCCGACCATTAATCATCTAGCTTGCTGTTGACCTATGCAACCTGAAAGACAGTTGCATCTGTCAAGTAGGAAATTTACGTACAGCTTTATGCAGGGAAGCTAATTTAACTAATTTATGATGCCATAAAACCTTCCAGCAGCGTGCAGAAGAATGAGGAAGTACTCCATCAAAGGACTCTGTGTCACAAGTGGACGGTGAAGCGGCAGAATTGAGCATGTCTGTCTATATATGTTGTATTTCTAAATGTCATTGAATGTTTGCCATGTATATGTGCATTGTAATCCGCCCTGAGTCCCCTGCGGGGTGAGAAGGGCGGAATATAAATACTGTAAATAAATTAATAAATACAACAACCCAATGTTGAGTTCTCTGAGAATGGATGAGATACTCATTGCAAAAATATAGCAAAATGTGTTGCAGAGTGTCCCGCCAAAACAAAGTTTTGTGCAGTGTAAGACACTTTCTCCATGTCGACTGTGGAACGCCCTACCTAGAGATATTAGATCAGCTCCCTCCCTCCTGACTTTTCAAAAGAAGGTGAAAACCTGGCTTTTTGAACAGGCCTTCCCAAATACGCATAGCTAAACGGAATTATGGAACGACTCAACAACGCAGTGGAATAATGATTTGACATGGAGACGCTCATGACAATGTTTTATATTTTTTTATACTGTACATATTGTTTTTAATAGAATTTCTTGATAGTTTTTACTGTTTACTTGTTATGGCATCGAATTGTTGCCAATTTGTGAACTGCTCCGAGTCGCCTCTGGGCTGAGAGGGGCAGGTATATAAATATAGTAAATAAATAATAAATAAATAAAATAATTATGCTGGAACCAATTAGGAAATGGCATTCATAACCCAGGAACAAAAAATCATATTACATGCCGGGGTTTTAGAGATGCTTAGGTAGGGCCAGGGTGCCCCTGGTGGCACAGTGGGTTAAATGCTAAGCCGCTGAACTTGTTGACCAAAAGGTTGGCGGTTCGAATCCAGGGAGCGGAGTGAGCTCCTGCTGTCAGCCCCAGATTCTGCCAACCTAGCAGTTCGAAAACATGCAAATGTGAGTAGCATCATAGAATCATAGAGTTGGATGAGACCTCATGGGCCATCCAGTCCAACCCCCTGCCAAGAAGCAGGAAAATTGCATTCAAAGCAGCCCCAACAGATGGCTATCCAGCCTCGGTTTAAAAGCTTCCAAAGAAGGAGCCTCCACCACACTCTATACATAAAGACAGTGAAAAATATATAGAATCATAGAGTTGGAAGAGAGCACATGGGCCTTCTAGACCAACCCCCTGCCATGCAGGAAAAGCACAATCAAAGCACCCCTGACAGATGGCTACCCAGCCTCTGTTTAAAAGCCTCAGTTGAAGGAGCATCTACCACACTCCGGGGCAGAGAGTTCCACTGCTGAACGGCTCTCACAGTCAGGAAGTTCTTCCTCATGTTCAGATGGAATCTCCTCTCTTGTAGTTTGAAGCCATTGTTCCATGTCCTAGTCTCCAGGGAAGCAGTAAACAAGCTTGCTCCCTATGACTTCCCTGCACATACATTGCCATCATCATGTCTCCTCTCAGCCTTCTCTTCTTCAGGCTAAACATGCCCAGCTCTTTAAGCCGCTCCTCATAGGGCTTGTTCTCCAGATCCTTAATCATTTTAGTCACCCTCCTCTGACTGGACACTTTCCAGCTTGTCAATATCTGTCTTTAATTGTGGTGTCCAGAATTGGACACAATATTCCAGGTGTGGTCTGACCAAGGCAGAATAGAGCATGGGTAGCATGACTTCCCTGGATCTAGACCCTAAAATCCTATTTATGCAGGCCAACATCCCATTGGCTTTTTTTTGCCACCGCATCACATTGTGGCTCATGTTTAACTTGTTGTCCACAAGGACCCCAAGAGTAGATCAATAGGTACCGGACTACAGAACCGTAGCCCAGAAATGGACGGAAAAAAGACCTTCCTTCAATCGAAGAGTGGACGACAAAGATGATTGAATATATGAACATGGACACTTTAACGCAATTACTTAAAGATCATAACAGGGAGAATCAAATCAAGTGGCAACCAATAAGAATTTACCTGCTGGAGAAAATGAAACTTAATATTTGAAAAATTGGGGGGGGGGGGACGGAACAAAAAGAGATACCAGAGACAACGAAACAGTGAAATCTCACAAAAATTTCAGTTAAGAAAGACCACCTCTCTGTGGAATAGATTGGAAGCATCCCAATCCCCACCCCGTTACCTACCCTATCCCACTCCCTACTTACCCTATCCCATCCTACCCTATACCCAACCCACACTGTCAACCTCACCTCCTATCTTATTTCCTACTTTCCTTCAGATTGGTTTTGTTCCCCCTCTTTTATTGTTACTTTAGGAGCCCCCGGTGGCACAGTGGGTTAAACCCCTGTGCCGGCAGGACTGAAGACCGACAGGTCGCAGGTTTGAATCCGGGGAGAGGCAGATGAGCCTCCTCTATTAGCTCCAGCTCCTCATGCGGGGACATGAGAGAAGCCTCCCACAAGGATGACAAAAACATCAAATCATCCGGGTGTCCTTGCAGACGGCCAATTCTCTCACACCAGAAGCGACTTTCAGTTTCTCAGGTTGCTCCTGACACAACCAAAAAAAAAAATTGTTACTTTGAAAAGGATGCAAATAAAAATGATTAAGAGGAATAGGTACCACTCCAGCGCGAAGGTAGCAACGCTCCATGCCGTCATGCCAGCCACATGACCTTGGAGGTGTCTATGGACAACGCCAGCTCTTCGGCTTAGAAATGGAGATGAGCACCAACCCCCAGAATCGGACTTAATGTCAGGGGAATACCTTGACTTTACTTTAGGTGGGGGCAAATAAAGGCTTGGAACCATTACTGGAGTCCCTTGCCTTTCCTTGACCCTGACAATTAAGTTTTCCTTCCTTTTTCCCCTCAGCATTGCCTCCCCTGGCTTCCATCCCCACTGGCTGCCATTTGCCTCCTCCCCCAGAGCCTGGCTGTATCCTGAGGGCTGAGATTAAATAGCCCAGCTTCCTTGATGTTGTGGTCCCCTCCCAGCCTCCTCCTCCTCTATTCCTCCTTCGCTTCCTTCCAGGCCGAAGCCTTGCAGCCCCTTCCCAGGCACTCACTCACTCCCTGACTGACTGACTGACTGACTTACCTGGGAAGAGTCTCCTATGGGCGCGCGGTTGTGCGCGCGCGGGCAGCTCCCACGGCCCAGCGCCGCAGACAGACCGAGCAGCTGAGGCGGCGATTGGCAAATAGGAAGCCACATCGCCCGCTTCGAGCCCCGCCCACATTCCAGCGCTGCCTCTCTCTCTCTCGCCCCGCCCACTCTCCCTGCCTCTTCCCCAGTCGCGCAGAGATGACGCCAAGTCCTGGCACAAATCTGGCAGACATAGATTCCCAACTCTAAGGGGTTTTTTTGGACTTCAACTCCCAGAAGCCTCAGCTGCTATGGCCAATGATCAGGGATCCTGGGAGCTGAAGTCCGGAACTCCTAGAAGAGCCGGCGCCGAATTAGAATGGAGCTACTCTGCCATACAATCTAGTTCAGGCATGGGCAAAGTTGGGCCCTCCAGGTGTTTTGGACTTCAACTCCCACAATTCTAGGAATTGTGGGAGTTGAAGTCCAAAACACCTGGAGGGCCCAACTTTGCCCATGCCCGAACTAGTTGGAGGATGCAACTAAAATGATCAAGGGTCTGGAGAACAAACCCTATGAGGAGCGGCTTAAAGAGCTGGGCATGTTTAGCCTGCAGAAGAGAAGGCTGAGAGGAGACATGATAGCCATATGTGAGAGCCAACAATATCATGTAGCGGCAAAAAAAAGCCAATGGGATTTTGGCCTGCATCAATAGGAGTCTAGTGCAGGGGTTCTCAGACTTTTAAAGCAGAGGGCCAGGTCACAGTCCCTCAAATGTTGTAGGGCCAGATTATAATTTGAAAAAACATGAATGAATTCCTATGCACACTGCACATATCTTATTTGTAGTGCAAAAACCACTTAAAAACAATACTATAATTAAAATGAAGAACAATTTTAACAAATATCAATTTATTAGTATTTCAGTGGGAAGTGTGGGCCTACTTTTGGCTGATGAGATAGGATTGTTGTTGTGTGCTTTCAAGTTGTTTCAGACTTAGGTTGACCCTGAGCAAGGGCCGAGTAAATGACCTTGGAGGGCCGCATCCGGCCCCCAGGCCTTAGTTTGAGGAACCCTGGTCTAGTGTCTACATCCAGGGAAGTCATGCTCCCCCCTCTATTCTGCCTTGGTTAGACCACACCTGCAAATAGTGTGTCCAATTCTGGGCACCACAATTGAAGGGAGATATTGACAAGCTGGAATGTGTCCAGAGGAGGGCGACTAAAATGATCAAGGGTTTGGAGAACAAGCCCTATGAGGAGCGGCTTAAAGAGCTGGGCATGTTTAGCCTGCAGAAGAGAAGGTTGAGAGGAGACATGATAGCCATATGAGAGAGCCAACAATGTCATGTAGCGGCAAAAAAGCCAATGGGATTTTGGCCTGCATCAGTAGGAGTCTAGTGTCTAGATCCAGGGAAGTCATGCTCCCCCTCTACTCTGCCTTGGTTAGACCACACCTGGAATATTGTGTCCAATTCTGGGCACCACAATTCAAGAGAGATATTGACAAGCTGGAATGTGTCCAGAGGAGGGCGACTAAAATGATCAAGAGTCTGGAGAACAACCCCTATGAGGAGTGGCTTTAAGAGCTGGGCATGTTTAGCCTGCAGAAGAGAAGACTGAGAGGAGACATGATGAGAGCCATGTATAAATAGGTGAGGGGAAGTCATAGAGAGGAGGGAGCAAGCTTGTTTTCTGCTGCCCTGGGGACTAAGACGCAGAGCAATGGCTTCAAACTACAAGAAAGGACATTAGGAAGCACTTCCTGACTGTGAGAGCTATTCAGCAGTGGAACCCTCTGCACCGGAGTGTGGTGGAGGCTCCTTCTTTGGAGGCTTTTAAGCAGAGGCTGGATGGCCATCTCTCAGGGGTGCTTTGAAGGCAATTTTCCTGCTTCTTGGCAGAATGGGGTTGGACTGGATGGCCCATGAGGTCTCTTCTATGATTCTGTGACTGCATTCTATGGCAGTGTAAACCGAGACCGCTTGTACACTGCCATATAACCCAGATTATCAAATCAGGTATTCCACATTATCTGCTTTGAAGTGGATTATCTTGGCCTATAAAGCCCGATACAGTTCCAGCCCAGCCTACTTGACCGAACATATCTACCTTCTGCCTCGCAGTTTAAGATCATCCAGGGAGGCCCTGCTCTCGGTCCCGCCAGCTTCGCAAATGCATCGGGTGGGGACAAGTGGCAGGGCAATCTTGGTGATCTCCCCCCGCCCCCGCCACCTGTAGAACTCGCTTCCCACCAAGATAAGATCAGCCTCATCCCTCCTGTCTTTCAGGAAGAAATGGAAATCATGGTTCTGGGACCAGGCTTTTGGACAGCAGGCATAACAGCACTTTGGATGTGGAAGTGTACTGGAATGGTTATATGGCAGATAATAATGTTTTAATTGTTTTTAATTAATGTTCTAGCTATTGTTTTAAACTGTTCTATCTATTCCATGTTGCGGCATCAAATTGTTGCCTAGTGTAAGCCATCCCGAGTCCCCCTCCCGGGGTTGAGAAAGACAGGGTAGAAATGCTGGAAATAAATAAATAAATGAGTCTACACCAGGTAGGGGCAAAATTTGGCCCTCCAGATGTTTTGGATCTCAACTCCCACAATTCATAACAGTTAGGAATTGTAGGAGTTGAAGTCCAAAACACCTGGAGAGCCTACATTTGCCCATGCCTGGTCTACACTGATATAATCCAGATTATCAAATCAGATATTCCAATTATCTGCTTCGAACTAGGACCCCTTCCCCACAGCTATCTAAAATCCACATTGAACTGGATTATATTGTTGTGTGGACTCAGATATAGAATCATAGAATCATAGAATCAAAGAGTTGGAAGAGACCTCATGGGCCATCCAGTCCAACCCCATTCTGCCAAGAAGCAGGAATATTGCATTCAAATCACCCCTGACAAATGGCCATCCAGCCTCTGCTTAAAAGCTTCCAAAGAAGGAGCCTCCACCACACTCCGGGGCAGAGAGTTCCACTGCTGAACGGCTCTCACAGTCAGGAAGTTCTTCTCATGTTCAGATGGAATCTCCTCTCTTGTAGTTTGAAGCCATTGTTTCGCGTCCTAGTCTCCAGGAAGCAGAAAACAAGCTTGCTCCCTCCTCCCTGTGGCTTCCTCTAACATATTTATACATGGCTATCATATCTCCTCTCAGCCTTCTCTTCTTCAGGCTAAACATGCCCAGCTCCTTAAGCCGCTCCTCATAGGGCTTGTTCTCCAGACCCTTGATCATTTTAGTCCCTCCTCTGGACACATTCCAGCTTGTCAATATCTCTCTTGAATTGTGGTTCCCAGAATTGGACACAATATTCCAGGTGTGGTCTAACCAAAGCAGAATAGAGGGGTAGCATTACTTCCCTAGATCTAGACACTATGCTCCTAATGATGCAGGCCAAAATCCCATTGGCTTTTTTTGCCGCCACATCACATTGTTGGCTCATGTTTAACTTGTTGTCCACGAGGACTCCAAGATCTTTTTCACACGTACTGCTCTCGAGCCAGGCGTCACCATTCTGTATCTTTGCATTTCATTTTTTCTGCCAAAGTGGAGTATCTTGCATTTGTCACTGTTGAACTTCATTTTGTTAGTTTTGGCCCATCTCTCTAATCTGTCAAGATCATTTTGAATTCTGCTCCTGTCCTCTGGACTATTGGCTATCCCTCCCAATTTGGTGTCGTCTGCAAACTTGATGATCATGCCTTCTAGCCCTTCATCTAAGTCATTAATAAAGATGTTGAACAGGACCGGGCCCAGGACGGAACCCTGCGGCACTCCACTTGTCACTTCTTTCCAGATGAAGAGGAAGCATTAGTGAGCACTCTCTGTGTTCGTCCACTTAACCAATTACAGATCCACCTCACCGTAGTTTTGCCTAGCCCACATTGGACTAGATATCCCAGTTCAAAGCAGATAGTGTGGATTGTCTGCCTTGATATTCTAGGTTATATGGCTGTGTGGAAGCACCCTTGATTATACAATATGAGTCCACACTGCCATATAATCCAGTACAAATCAGATAATCTGGATTTTGTATGGCAGTGTAGATGGGGCCTCACATAATCTGATTCAATGCAATTAATCTGCATTCTGAAACTGGATTATATGGTAGTGTGGGTGGGAATTTAGAGAGCACATTTTGCCTCCAGTTTTTTAGGTGAGGACGACTAGTTCTACACTGCCATATAATGCAATTTGAGCTGTATTGAATGGCATTATGGGGCTAGATTTACACTGTGCTATATCCCAGGATCTGATCCCAGATTATCTGCTTATCCTAGATTATCTGGCAGTGTAGACTCACATAATCTGGGGTCAAGTTCTGGGATATTGAGTAGTGTAGATCTAGCCTTAGCTTCTTCTCTATTCCCCAGATAAGAAAGTATCTTGAAGCACATTAAATAATAATGTATTTTTATTTGGCACAGTAGCCCCACCTAAAATAAAAGTGTGAATGCTGCAATTGATCACCTTGATTAGCATTTCAACTGCAGCATTCACACCTAGCACCAACAGACAAGAGTTCTTTCTCCCACCCTGGACATTCCACAAATATATAAACCCCATTTTCCTAGTTTCCAACAGACCTCACAACCTCTGAGGATTCCTGCCATAGATGCAGGTGAAACATCAGGAGAGAATGCTTCTGGAACATGGCCGTACAGCCTGGAAAATTCACCACAACCCACTTTTATTGCAGTTCTGTGAGAATACCAAGCAAAAGACATTGTGATTTGTAAAAGTAAGCTTTTCAAGTTTTTTGCTAATAGCTGGTGATACATTCTTTTGAATCGTGTGGCCTTGCAGAATTTGACCTACCAGTATTTCAGGTGAAATTCCTTTGGACAAATTATGCTTCCAGCACTTTCTTCAACTGTGAGTTTCATGATGTATAATGATGTTCCTTATACAACATGGCAAAATCAAATATTGCTTTTGGAAATATTTTTAAAAATATTTTTTCAGGGTAATCATCACAGGCTATCACTTGTGGTCGAGTCTGCTTGTCCAAGTGGAGGGTCTTGGTGGTGGGTCTGTAGGTGACTCTAGATCCCTATTCTTGATCGGCATGTTCTTTCAGCGTGAGGACATCAATCTGCAGGTGGAAGGCAATCCCGGTCAGGGTTGGCTTGACACGTCTTCCTCTTGGCACATTTCTCCCTTTTGCCCTCCATTCGTGCCTCTTCAAATACCACAGCACTGTTGGTAACAGCTGACCTCTAGTTAGAGCACTCAAGAGGCAGGGCTTCCCAGTTCTTGGTGTCAAATTAATGGTTGGCTCCATGGATGTAAGAGCTGAGTATACTCCAAAGGATAGTACCTCACAAATGTATATAAAGGCATTAACATCTTTAGAATTCCATGTCTAATCATCCCTGGCAGGGAGATTGTATGTTTAGGTCTGCCGAAGAGAAGGTTGAACAGAGACGTGATGTTTGTTGTTCATTCGTTCAGTCGTTTCCGACTCTTCGTGACCTCATGGACCAGCCCACGCCAGAGCTCCCTGTCGGCCTTCACCTCCCCCAGCTCCTTCAAGGTCAGTCCAGTCACTTCAAGGATGCCATCCATCCATCTTGCCCTTGGTCAGCCCCTCTTCCTTTTTCCTTCCATTTTCCACAGCATAATTGTCTTCTCTAAGCTTTCCTGTCTCCTCATGATGAGAGACGTCATAGCCATGTATAAATATGGGAAAGGCTTTCATAAGGAAGAGGGAGCGGGCTTGTTTTCTGCTGCCCTGGAAAGTAGAACTCGAGGCAATCGGTTAAAATTACTGGAAAGGAGATTCCACCTGAATATTAGGAAGAACTTCCTGACTGTAAGAGCCGTTCAACAGCAGAACTCTCTGCCTCAGAGTCTGGTGGAAGCTCCTTCAATTGAGGCTTTTAAACAGAGGGTGGGTGCTTTGATTGTGCTTTTCCTGGATGGCAGGGGGGTGGTCTACATGGCCCATGTGCTCTCTTCCAACTCTATGATTCTATGTATTTTTCACTGTCTTTATGTATAGAGTATATGCTTCCACTTAACTATCTCAAAAAATAATATTACTAGTCAGACATTACTCATTCAGACATCATCTGTACCAGCACTTCTAAAAATCAGCCATCAGCTACAGGTTTCCAGAAAGCAATAAACAAATAGCTAGATATGTGGCACAATCCATGCCACACTTGAGAGAAATATGTCAGTCCAGCACATCTGATAGAAGCAACTGAGCCATACAATATATGCATAGCATTTTTGACCAAAGGTTCACCACTTTGTACTCACAAATATTGAATATAATTTGCTTTATAACTGCCTGTTTGCCTTCTCTGGACAACTCTTCACTGTATTGTTGTAGTCCTCATGAAATGCCATCCCGAATAATTTTCTGCCATTGGAACACTTTGACACTTTACAGTTCACCCCAGCATCAGGTCATTTATGAATAAATCAAAAGGCATGAATAATTAAGGCCTCTGCAGACGTTTTATCCTTAAATTGCTTCTGTGAACGACATTGTTACCTTAACCTAATGCATTCCTATTGCTACTTGCTGTGGCCAAAAATACTAACAGTGGGTTGTTGTGAGTTTTCCGGGCTGTATGGCCATATTCGAGAAGCATTCTCTCCTGACGTTTCGCCTGCATTTATGGCAGGCATCCTCAGAGGTGTCACAACCTCTGAGGATGCCTGCCATAGATGCAGGTGAAACGTCAGGAGAGAATGCTTCTGGAATATTGCCACATAGCCCGGAAAACTCACAACAACCCACTGAGGTCACAACCTCTGAGGATGCCTGCCATAGATGCAGGTGAAAGGTCAGGAGAGAATGGCTATACAGCATGGAAAACTCAGACACCTAGTGATTCTGGCCATGAAAGCTTTCGACAGTACAATACTCTCTAACAAACATGGCAGTAACACTGAGGACCTGTCCTGTAAGATATCACCCCAAGCAAATAGCAAATATCCCCTCTAGCAAGCATTTTTGCAGAGCACCAATCAACAGGTGACATTATCTTTAAGTGAAGAAGAACCTTTGACTTCCAGATATTTTGGGCAAAGGTTAAAGCTTTCACATCCTGTGGAAACAGTTTCACCACTGATAAGGAATGATGGGAGATGTCATTGAAGACATCCAAAGATATCCTAGCCCAGATCAAGGCTGCTTCTCCCTTACTTCTGAAAGGTAAGTTCTTTTATACTAATTTTAAATTATACAGAGAAAAAAATGACCTGGAACAACTAATGATGAAGTAGTATTTCCATTCCCAGTTACCACTAATTGCACTTGGCCAAGTTAGAGATAAAGAACCACAGCACAATGCTTTGTTTCATGATCACTCTAAATTGCTTTTCCAACTAACAGCCACTTTTATTACTTTTAAACATATCTATCATCTGTTGAAATCTTGAAACTGCACGCAGTGTAAGCAAAGAATATATAACTTGATCCTCAATTTCATGCCCCAGAGTAAACAAGCCAAAGGTACTGTTAAGTCTGCAGATCAGTCATTTCTGAAGTATATCAATGGTTAACAGAAAATTCAGACAGGACTAATAATCACAGTACTGAAAATCACACAAAGTAGGTTAGCATCCCTAATCTGGACTGAAATACAGTCAGTCCTCCACATTTGTAGAATTGATTTCTGTGGATCTGATTATTTGTAAATTTGATCAATATGTTCTCAGTGTAATTTTAACAGTGGTTTTCAATTTGGGGTCCCCAGATGTTTTTGGTCTACAACTCCCAGAAATCCTAATAGCTGGTAAACTGGCTGGGATTTCTGGGAGTTGTAGGCCAAAAACATCTGGGGACCCCAGGTTGAGAACCACTGGTAGCAGATGTCAACCATAGCATCATTCTGGAGGGCCTACAGGTTCCTAGAGAACACTTATCCAGGCATAAACTACAGTTGGCTTTTGCCTAAGCCTTCTGGGAAATCAAGATTTTTGCCTCCTTCTCCCTGTTCACAATACTTTTGCACTTGGTATTAATGGCAATAAGTTAAGTACAAAGGCATAAGCAAGGGGAAGGTGCAACTGGAACATTTTTTTTTTGACAAAGTGGGACAGCAGAGGATTAATCTAGACTGTCCCTACCAAACTGGAACAGTGGGATGATTGCTTTCAGGGAGTTCTGACCTCTTATTTGTACAATAAGCCTTTCTGCATCTTTTGCTGGGATAGAAGAGATCACATCCTTCCTACACACAACTGGTTTCTTGCTGCAAGAACAAAATGATGGACTAATCAAACCAGTGGTCTAATCCAGCAGGACTTGTCTTCTGTGTTATTATCTCTTTCTAAGGCTAGTCATTGGGTGGGACTTCAAATAAGCAAGAGACTGTTTCCACGTATTTACAGGATATAATGATGGGTCTCACATAAAAGAATCTGAAATACATTCACTTAGGAACTAGGTACATGCTCATTATTTGATTACTTCACTCACATCTGGAAATGGCTTAGCCTACACTAAAGGTCCTGTTCTAAATTTATTTAGCCTTCGTAATCTTTTGACTTGGAAAGGTGGCTGTGTAAGCAAATAAAAGGTCGAGAACAATGGGCAGTTGTTTCAAGCCAGTGAACAGGGAACTCAAAAACACCTGAAAGAAACAACAATACATGTGGGCTTTCCGTTTTCGTATTAGCAACTTAGCAGATATAAGTAACAAAGCTGACCTATCCAAATAAAAAAGTATCCAAATATATTGTCAGGCACATTTGCATAATTGACACAAAACCAGATTGCTTTCATAAAATCATAGAATCCTAGAGTTGGAAGAGACCTTGCGGGTCATCCAGTCCAACCCCCAAAAAGCAGGAAAATTGCATTCAGAGCACCCCCGACAGATGCCCATCCAGCCTCTGTTTAAAAGCTTCCAAAGAAGAAGCCTCCACCACTTGTAAGAGATGCCAAGTCAATGTGAATTGTTAATACGAGGGTTAACCGGAAAGGCACGTAGCTCTTGTGGGGAATTTTCTCGGGGAAAGTTAGGGTATCACTACTGTGGAGTGGGAAGCCAGAGGAAGTGAACGAGCAGTGCCAGTCGTCAGTAGCTCATTGTCTCATGGTGAAGGTTACAGATAAGCATCCTCATTGCGTTTCCCTTCAAGTGCAGAATTCGCGCTGTAATACACTACCTAAATGCTAAGGGCATGAACGCTGCTGCGATTCATCACGAAATCGTTTCAGTTTATGTAAAGACAGAATGTGACAAAATGGATACGGAATATATTGTGAGACCATAAAGAAACTTCAAAGAGCCATCCATAACGAAGGTTGTGGGATGCTGACAATGGGAGTCTGTCTCCTTTACCGCAATGAGTGTCTGCACACCACTCAGCCAACACAGTGGTCAGTGGTTCAATAGCCATACATTAAGGGAACCACTGACCACATAGGGAAGCTGATGAGGAAACACAACATGCAAACTATCTACAGACCCATCAAGAAAATCCAACAAATGCTATGCTCAGCAAAGGACAAGAGGGATCCTCTCACTTCTGCAGGAGTCTACCGTGTATCATGCAAGTCTTCATAGGGACCACCAAACGCAGCATTGCCCAAACACGAATCAGGGAACATGAAAGGCACTGCAGACTACTTCAACCAGAGAAGTCAGCCATAGCAGAGCACCTGATGAACCAACCTGGGCACAGCATTTTATTTGAGAACACAGAAATGCTGGACCACTCTCAGAACCACCATGTCAGGCTACACAGAGAAGCATATGGACAATTTCAACAGAAAGGAGGAAACCATGAAAATGAACAAAATCTAGTATTAAAAAAACTCTAAAATTACCACAGCAAAACAACAGAGAGGAAACAATCTGGGATATCTAATCACCTCTCAACAAAAGATTGTTCCAGGCACTAACAATCTGCACCAAACAACAGCCAGGCCATCAAATGCTAATCAAGGTGGTCAGTTGAAAAATTCACTCCTAGCTCCAACAGACAAGAGTCCTTTGTCCCACCCTGGTCATTCCACAGATATATAACCCCATTTTCCTAGTTCCAACAGACCTCACTACCTCTGAGGATGCTTTCCATAGATGCAGGTGAAACGTCAGGAGAGAATGCCTCTAGAACATGGCTATATAGCCCGAAAAAACCTACAACAACCCAGTGATGCTGGCCATGAAAGCCTTTGACAATACGTTGTTGACTTCATTTGGCTGGGATGTTTTAAGTCACCCTTCTCACAGCCCCAATCTCACACCCAGTGACTATCATCTGTTCACTAAACTGAAGGAACATCTTGGTGGAAAACACTGTCAACATTCAGCTCCTTTACTACCTTTATATAAGAAAATAGTTGACAACATTGTAAGAAATCCTTCTTTGTTAAATCTTTGAAAACTTTCCCCAAGACAATGTATCATTTTCCTTTACTCCTCTATGCCCATTTTTAATGTACCCACATTTTTCTTCATATGACAGGGACAGACAGTATGAGGAACTGCAAATGCTAAGGGAGTTCACAACTAAGGGCCCTTCCAGACAGGCCCTATATCCCAGGATCTGATCCCAGATTTTCTGCTTTAAACTGAATTATATGAGTCTGCACTGCCGGATAATCTGGAATAAACAGAAAACCTGGGAGCAGATCCTGGGATATAGGGTCTGTTTGGAAGGGCCCTTTCTTTATAGGTTTAAACCACTTTTAAAGGAACAGATAGAAAACAGACTTCGTTGTGTTATAGTTAACTAGCTGGAAATAAACATAGGTATTTCAGTGTACAAAGCATGTAGGATAAGAGCAAAGGGAAATATGATCACACGTATAATTTCTGAAAAACCTGTTTACTGGTTCTCCAAATTATATATCAAAGGTCAAGCTTTGTTGCTTTAGAACTGTTTCGAGAACAGCTCCCCCCCCCCCCCCCCCCCCCCCCTTCCCAAATTCCAATGTTGAAAATATAGTTTGAGAAGTAGATCTTCAGTTCAGGCTTTCACAAAATACAAAAGACATGGTGGCCTCCTATTTTTAGTTTAAAAAACCCAGCTTCATTGAAAGAAAATATGCGGAGTATAATCATCCAATGGCACTTGAACACAACAAAGTTCTCCAAGACTTCTAGAAACCTCCCACTGTAGTGTTGGAGAAAGGACATTCTACAGTAATTTGCTAGGGCATCTTAAAGCATTTTTAAATTGAAGCAATAGCAACAATTTTTGATATAACACATTTTGTGAGGGCCTTATTTTAATGCCAGTATTCATCAATAACCATCTGTAACAAAAGGTATTTCTAACCTTGTCACCTCCAGTCTTTGTCAACACTTCATGGATGGAGATGACATTGAGCTAGAAGGGATAAATATCAATAAGCTTGGCAGTTTAGCATACTGTCCTAATAAATAGATTAGCATACCATTTGCATATGAGAGAGGTCAAGAAAATGAGAGTAAATTGTTTGAAGAATGGTTGAACTCAGTGGGGTATATGTCTAAGTTGTATTACACAGGAAGAGGCAATTGTGTCCCTGTTTTGAATATTCTGCTATCACGAATATCTTAGAAAGGCAGTGTGGCTGTATTGTATGGCAGCAGTGAGTAGGCCTCCACCAATATATTAGTAGCCAATATGAAGGGAGTTTATTTTCTTGGTTCTTTACCATACGTCCAGTGCATCATAGATTTAAAGTCTATTATTATAGTAACTAATAGAACTACAAGTGATTTTAAGGAGATCAGCTTACTAGTTTTTCTTTCAGATAGATGAAATCAACGTGCTTGTCTAGTGTCTACAGTGCTTCTGCTACAGTCGAAGAACAACAGTGTGCTAAACAGTGCTCAGATGTTATCAGGCACCTGTTGGTCTTTTCCCATTAAGTGTTTGACACTTTTGTTGGCTACGCAAGAACACCAGGCAGCAAAGAAGGGACAGTGTGTACTTTCTGATCCACTTTGAGTTTCTGTTTATTAGCTCCATGAACGATGACAAAAAAGTTGGTTCTTCTGCAAAACAGGTGGGATGATGTCTTCTGAGAGTTTGGCCTGAGATGACTGTGGTTGCTTCGTTCCAGTCCTGAGCAAGTGAAATATTTTGTTAATATTGCCCAGTGACACAGTCCATTGGTAGATAACTGTAATAAATAACGCAATTGCTTGCCCTTTATATATGTTTCATTCTTGTTGTAGTAATTGTTGCTGGGAATAATAATAAAATCTTTGTTTAGAAAACACCAGTGTTTCTTGTCTTCTCTCTAAAGGTCTTCCTTGCATTTCCCACAGCTGGGAAAAGAGGAAGTATAAAACTACAGTCATTGATTTAATTGCCATCTGGAAGTTTAATGTAGAACAGAACTAAGGCTTCCTGAAAATATATATATTATAGAACACCACAAGCTGAGAGAGAATTACAGCTGTATTTACAAATGTGTACTAATGTACTAAAGGCTCTCCTTTTAGAATAACCACAAAACAAAAGCTGACTGAAAATCATAAACTCATTCATGTAAGCACCAAGTCTCTAAAGCATCCTCCCTGATTAGTAGGAAACTAAAATAACAGCCATTCTAAGATGATTAATGCGTCTATGGATTACTAGATGAGGAGTGGAGCTGGTTTTTGTTTCTCGCAGATGTTGGATTAGGGGTTTAAAAATCAAGCATGCCAACAAGATAACTTTCAGGCATCCTTGTCCCAAGCACACACTAAGCTTCAAACTAGATTCACTTTATTTTGCACAAGCAAAATCACAACAGCCTGTGAAAAGAGTGGGAAATCTGTAATGTTCCAGATGGCGCAAGACTACAGCGTCCTTCATCCCTGTTCACTGCCAAAACTATATGGCATTACTGGGATTTGGAGTCCAATAGATCAGGCATGGGCAAACTTCAGCTCTCCAAGTGTTTTGGACTTCAATTCCCACAATTCCTAACGGCCAATAGGTCCAAAACACCTGGAGGGCCAAAGTTTGTCAATGCCTGATCTAGGTTCTTACTATGATGCCAGCACAACAAAAGCTCTAAGTAATAATACAGAAAGTCTCAGCTATATCTGGTACGTTCTGTACTGCAGTTAAATTAGATCAGGAGGATTTGGGAGCATTAGAAATTAAATGACTAGGAATTACTGTATATACCCGAGTATAAGTCGACCCAAATATAAGCTGAGGTACCAAATTTTACCACAAAAAACTGGGAAAACTTATTGACCTGAGTATAAGCCAAGGATGGGAAATGCAGCAGCTACTGGTCAATTTCAAAATAGAAATAGATACCAATAAAATTACATTAAATGAAGCACCAGTAGGTTAAATGTTTATTATTATTATTGTTATTATTATTATTATTAACTTTATTTGTAGAGTAAAATAATAAATGTAATAAAAATAATACTAATAACAGTGTAAAATAATAAATAATTTTAACTCGAGTATAAGCCAAGGGGGGGCTTTTTCAGTCTAAAAAAGGGGCTGAAAAACTAGGCTTATACTCAAGTATATACAGTATGTTATTTTTGATTTTACTGTTGTGTGATACATTAAGACATGTTTAGTCTCTCAGTCAGGTCTTGCAATGATTTAACCGTTTATTTAAAAATATGGGACGAAAGGGGAATTCAGGTCCCATGTTACCTTTGTTTTTAATTTTTGTGGTGTGAAATTTTACCTTGGCATTTTAATGATGATATTTTTAATTATCTTTTAACTTAATCAAGTTTGAATGTATGTTCACTATTATTGGAGTCTTAGGATAGTGATTCTTGTCTATTTGTGCACGCTTCTGTTTTTGTTTTTAATGTTGATACAGTCAATGGACTAATCAATAAACTTTGCTTGCTTGCTTACTTGCATTAGGATGTAAGCCTACAGATGAAGAGCTAAAAGAAACAGTTAAGATCTACTGTTTTATGAACTGCCCCCCCCACAATTAATATAAATCTAGAAACACCTCAGTAATATATTATAAATATAATTTATTGATGTGTGTGTGTACACACAAGCACTATACACACACATATGCTGCATTTTGAAAGGAAAACATCTATTATTGAAAATAAGACGTAACAGTTTCAGAATTCAAAACAAATCTATTGTAAAGAAAAAGAGAGAAATAGCATAACAACACATAAAAGGAACAAAATTTGCACAAAATGAATATAAGTATGTATGTACACTTGTATGAATCACCAAGTAGGACTCCCTGACCTTTCAGGAATGTCTCGGTGCTGCTATGGCTTGTAAAACTTGTGGAGCTCACTAAAATGCGCCATCCAAATTGGAACGGAAGACATTGATACCATGAATCAATTTTGGCTGAATCAATTTGGAGTGAATCATCGGCAGGCTATCTTTGTCACGGCCAAAGAGGGTGGGAACATATCTGATTTTCTCTTGGGGAGGCTCTTTTGTGTTGCGCAGGAGAGTGAGGTCCAAGATGCCTGATCGATTCATGAGCCATGAAGCATAGGTTTCATCCGTGGGGCACGGGTGTGGGGGATAGACCATCTTTATGAGCTTGGGCTGCAACACAAGGTTCACTAGATCTTTCTTAAACATTTCCCAGGAATTATGCCGGAGAAAGACCTGGCAGAGCTCATCATCACTGAAAAGGAAAGGCAACATGAGTAGAGTTCAGGTTGTTCAGTGGCAATTCACCAGAACAGTTTCACTCTTTTGTTTGTTTGTTTGTTTGTTTATGGATATTTCTATCCCGCCTTTCTCCACAACATGGAACCAAGGTGGCTTACACACAGACTACAAACATTAAAATCAATCCATCAGGAGGACAAAATAAATAAAACCAAAATAAACAAAAATCAATAAACTCCTACATTTCAGATAAAACCATAACCTCCTCCCCCATATATCCCTTCTCCATCCTGATCATAAAACCTCATCTCCTGCCATAAGATAGATATGGCAGGAGATATGATAGATAAGTAGACATGTAGATAGATAGATAGATAGATAGATAGATAGATAGATAGATAGATAGACTGACTCAGCAGTAAGGTATATGTTTATTCACTAATAGTGTACTTACCTCGTGTTGCTTGAGTTTTCTAGTGGTATTTATTAGAAAAAAATCATTATACTTCAAACCCCAATAGAATTTTAAGTTGGGTAATGAAGAGTATGTGTGCCAATATCTATCAAGCCATATAGGAGTCCTTGCGGAACAACCAAATACACATACAGGCAGTCTGCAAGTTACAAACAAAAGAGGTTCTGTAGGTTTGTTCTTAAGTTGAATTTGTATGTAAGTCAGAATAGGTATATTTTAAGTGTAATTCCATATATACATACACACACACATATATACACACACACATGCATGTATGCTTTGGATAATATGTTCTTAACTGCGAGTCATTTTGTAAATTTGATGTTTGTAACTTGGGGACTGCCTGCACATACTTACTTTGACTTCTATATATATACAGAAAAAAGAAAAATCCTTTAGGCCCCTTCTACACCGTCGCTATATCCCAGGATCTGATCTCAGATTACCTTCTTATCCCATATTATCTGACAGTGTAGACTTCATATAATCCAGTTTAAAGCAGATAATCTGGAATCAGATCCTGGGATATAGGGACAGTGTAGAAGGGGCCTTAGATTTAAGGTGAACAACATATTACCCTTAGATATATCTAGATTAATACTCCTAAGAGCATCCAACCTACCCAACTCCCACAGCCAATGGTAATTAATGTTGAGAGTTATAGTATGAACAACACTCGCAGTCCTTTCATGCTAATTTTAATTCCACTTTATTTGCCATGGCTACATCCTCTAGACTTCTGGGATTGTATTTTGGTGGAGAACCAGAACTCTCTGGCTTCTACCCCCACTCCTAAACTGCTGATCCCAAGATGTCATAGGAAGTTGAAGCGGAAGCAAAATGCTATAACCGTATAGTGCAAATGGCCTCCTGAAGAACCTCATGTCCCCACCCATCTTTGTTTCTGACACAGTTCCCAAGATCTCATGTCATTCTTCTGTTCTTTCTGGAGACCAGGGCTAACTTATTACTCTCATTTGCTGTAAATATTATAAATTTTGAGGTCTTTTCCTACCCCAGGAACCAATGGCTCTGGACTGAAATGGCACTTGCTTTCTTTCTGCTGGCTCTTGGTCCCTCCTGTGAATTTTAGGACCAGAACTTGTCACATAGGAAGAGATAAATAAAGAAGCAAGCATCTTGTTTTCTGCACACATCATTTCTGATTTAACATTGCATAAACCCTTTTATTGGTTCCCCTTAGTGAGATATATCTATTCAAATCAAAGCAGAGAACCAAGATTTTAACACTGCTGTAACAGGATGGCAACATGTGTTCACAAAAAGAAAACAGACATAGTAGGTACAGCAGACTCTCTGTTAACTGGAACTCAAGCAACCAGAACTCTCAAGCAACCGGCAAAAGAAATCAAAGAAATAATGTCGAAGTCTTTCATGGCCAGAATCACAACAACCCACTTTGAGTCCCTCCCCCCCCCCCCACCCCAGGGGTGAGAAAGGCGGAATATAAATACTGTAAACAAACAAATAAATAAATAATCCAAAGAAATAATACTAAAGAATACAATCATTTCTGAACTTGGAAGAAATTCCTTTTTTCTGGTCACAACTCCCAGAATGCTACAGCCATAAAACCTGCCATGCTGATTGATAGATTGTGGAAATGTACCCCACAAAGTTTTTTTTTAATGCTCTATTTAATGGTTTCCTCATGATATAATTCCCTCTCCACGCACAAACACAGTGGAAGTCATCTGTTTCACCATCATTTTCATACTTGAGCCATATATACCTGGGATATTTAGTTGCCATATCGTTTAGCCTTGCTCTTGTGGTATCATCGGAAAATTCCTCAATCTTCTCCTTTTTCAAACGGATTATCTCAGCCCCTTTACTGACCAAAATCATTGTGCGGTTATCTTGCAGGTTGGCCTAAAAAGAAGTGCAAACAATGCAAAGACCAGTTAAAAGAGAAGTGCAACCATTGTGTGTTTCCAGCGTTCTGCTCAGCTCTGAGGATGAGCTTTTCCACACAAATATTCTGCTCCTCACTCCTATATTTGCAGCTCTGATTAAAGAAAAATGCAAAGATCTAGCCTTTTTGTGGTATTTATTGTGATACAGTGGGGAGCACTGTATCACAAGGCAATTTCCATTGGATCTGAAAAAGAGTGCACTGCAGCTGAAGAAGTGGTTTCATATCCACAAAAGCTCATGCAAATATAAAAATCATTTTTAATGGTGCTGCCACATTTCTTCTTCTACTTTCCCCTCTTTCCACTTCTCTTCTAAATTTGTATTTTATCAGGAGTAATTCATTTCCATGTTATGTCTTACCCTAAGCATGACTGATGCAATTTACATCCTAAAATTACAGTGTTGATGTTTTTCAGCAAAAACTTTACTTAAGAAAAATAGTAAACAATGAGCAATTTCTTCTCTGGCCCCAAGGAGAGTAATAAGTAAGGCATAATGGCTTCAAACTACAAGAAAGGAGATTCCATCTGAACATGAGGAAGAACTTCCTGTTTGAATTTTTATACTGTTTTTATATTGTATATTTATGCTTTTGGTTATGGGCACCATGGTGTGCCAGTTGTTAGCTGCCCCGAGTCCCTCTGCAAAGGTCGAGATAGGATGGGATACAAATGTCTGAAACAATAAATGTGAGAGTTGTTCAGCAGTGGAACTCTCTGCCCCAGAGTGTGGTGGAGGCTCCTTCTTTGGAGGCTTTTAAACATAGGCTGGATAGCCACCTGTTGGGGAGGCTAGGAATACCATTTTCCTACTTCTTGGCAGGGGGTTGGACTGGATGGACCACGAGGTCTCTTCCAACTCTAGGATTCTATAATAATGATATTGCTTTTATTTAGTTGTTTCCCAACAACCATCATTTAATATTTGGCTTTTATTCACTGTGTTTTCTCCTTCGTGCAAAAAAGGAAGAGTGAAACCTGACTGCGAGAAAAGAGTACTCTTTCATCCTGGGTTTTAGACAAGTACTGCAAACAGGAGGGCATCAAAACCAAAATCTATTTGCCAGCCCAGCTTTAGATCCACCACCAGATGACCACCTATAGACCAATATACTCACTATGTACTCCCCTTTATGCAACTGATCCATTCTCATGTATACTGCCGCTGAAACAGAAACTGGCATCTCTCCATAAGATGTGGTGTACATTAAATCCTTTTCAAATTCTCTTCCTGATATAATATTTTGAACCATCTCTTGTTCCTCACCAAGATGATGTTGTTCTTCACTAAATGAACTAGAAAATGGAGATATAAGCTTGTTGGTCAAGGCTTGCCTAAATTAATGTTACACTATTTTGATAAATATAACGTTTTCCTCAATATTTTCTCCTTCTGCAATGGGTCACAGGTTGACCTGAGGCATCCAAATGATGCCTCAGGTAAACCTGAATGAATGGGGAGAAAACTGGGTTTTCCCAGTTTACTCCAGATTAATTTGACACCTAGAAAAATCCAGACCTTAATGCAAAATCCAGTTCTTTCCAGGCGCAGGCCTGTGAGGATTGACTCAGAGGACCTCATTGCGCAATCCTGGAGGTCATATCCAACTGCCATCCCAATTCTTCAAGCTTCCCCTACAACCTCTCGGCACATCAATTGGACACGTCAGAAGCTGTCTCCGATGGGGCTGCACATGCAGCCAGGCCCCTCCAGTAGCTTTTTAAGCAAAATAATGGGCTATGTGGCTGGCTACATGCCTTCCCAGGTCAGCCTCTGATTGATCTGGGAGGACATTTAGCAAATCTCCAGGGAAAGTGCAGGTTTTGGAGGAGGTGTAGGGACTATATCCCAGTTCCTCCCTGGATTTAGCCCTATCTGGAAGGCCCCTAAGAAGCAAATGCAAGGTGGAAATCATATTCTTGTATAAACACTTTCAGAATGAATACAGTCAGCCCTCCTATGAATTTGATTAATTGCAGATTTGAATAATACAGCCTCTGTAGGAATCTCTAGCTCCTCCAGCACAACTCTATGGTCAGTTGTGCTAGAGGACCTATTGTTTCCTGGAGATAACACTTATCTAGGCATGTATAGGTCAATCCAGCCTGATTCTATGGTCATTGTCTGGTGGAAGTTTACCACAGTCATGCTGAAGGTTCGAGAGATCCACCACTATCACAAACATGGTTGATGGGGATGAGAGACAGGGCCTCCTCGGCAGTGGCCTATGGAACGCCTTCCCTAGAGATATCAGATTGGCCACCTCCCTCTTGTCTTTTAGAAGGAAAATCAAGACCTGGTTATGGGACCAAGCGTTTGATCAGTGAGCAGCAAGTGGAAGAAGATCACACAACTTATGGCAATGAATTGACCCGGACTGGTTTTTGGATTTCGATTTTAATGGATGTGTCTTAATTGTTTTAATTGTTGTTTTAATTTTTAATATTTTGATTGTACTGTGGTTGTTTTTATGATGCTAGTATCGTATGATGCTTTTGTTAGGCCACCCTGAGTCCCCCTTCAAGGGGAGAAGGGCGGGGTATACATTTAGGAAAATTAATTAATAAGTGAAAAAATAGCAGGGTTTTTTTATTCATGTTTTTTCTACTTTGGCAGGATCCTGCCAAATCCCAGCAAATGTGGTGGGCTGGCTGTAGATCACTGCTTTTACTTTCATTAATCCCTGACTTTAGAACAATAGTGGGGAATACAGCACCGGGCTGCAACCCTAATCATCCTAAACCAGCTAAAGGGGGGATATTTGTCCCTTTTCACTTGAGGGACAAGCAATATAACTTCTCTCATTATTCACTATGGAGATTCCCACCATCCCTTCCAATGTAGCATAAAACCAGCCTTTCTGTGACTGAATTATCTCTGATTCTGGCCCTTAGTTCCTGGCTTCCAGCTTCTTTATAGGCATGCCTCTGGCCTCATTTCCTTAGGTCCCTTCTGCACTGTCATATAATCCAGATTATCAAAGCAGATAATCTGCATTATCTACTTTGAACTGGATTGTGAGTCTACATTGCCAAATAATCCAGTTCAAAGCAAATAATCTGGATTTTATATAGAAGTGTAGAAGGGACCTTAGTTGTGTCAGATCCAAATTCCATGGCAGCCTATCATAAGCTAAGCAACAGATCTGAGACGCTCTAATAAACCATGCACAAAATATTGCCTTCATCCATTATAGTTTGCGTTAGCCTACTTATTTTCTCCCATAGGGGAACACTAACCCAGTTTTATTCTCAAATTATCTGGAAGCAAATCATGGCACATCTGATGATTTGAAAAAATAAAAGAAAGCTCATTTTTTTATTTGGAAAGAAATTACATAGCATCTCTCTGGGTTTCTTTCTCCTGCCATTACCACTAGGTGAACACCCTTAAGAAAAAGCCTACTACTCACCTCTTGTCACACGTATCCACTCCTATCACTACACTTTTTTGACTCCTGTTGGAGGTGTAACTTCCCATCTTGTATCTACTGTAGCCTTGGCTCGGCTGGTGAGTATAATGTTCTTTCAACTCAGTCAGTTTGTGCCCAGATTCAGCACAGGGACTCCACATGGTGCTTTTAAACCTGTCCACACAAGTTATCGCTGGAAACAAAGAGAAAAGATACCCTTGAAACTAGTTGCACTTGAACCAAAAAACAAGCCACCTTTTCTTTTATCATGTACTGAAGTTGCCAGTAACTCACTGTGATCACAATCTTGTCCACAATGGCATGCTTTTCAAAATTTCAGCTTCTAAAATGTTCCCGGGGAGGGATGATGGGTCATCATTAAGTAATGTTTACATGACTTCTATCCCACACACCCCCCCCCCAAAACATCTCTTTTTCCCCCATCCACCAAAATCAAGATATGTATAAAGCACAACTACTTTGCAAATTTAGTAGCATGTTACCAGAAAGTACATGGGCCTTCTATTGTTTGTGTGCTTCTGGGATCATATTATGCTATAGCACTCGAGTGCTATGGTTCTATAGCAATGTTTCTCAAACTCTGCTCCTCCAGGTGTTTTGGACTTCAGCTCTGAGAAATCCCAGCCAGGAGTTGTAGGAGTTGAAGTCCGAAACATCTGGAGGAGCAGAGTTTGAGAAACACTGTTCTATAGCAAACTATAAAATAATACAGGCACAATGGAACAAAGTATTATTGACATATGGAATTACCTCTTAATTATGGCTCATGGTCAAGCAAGTAATGTGCTACTGGGAGTGAAACAATGCCCAAAGAGTAAGACATTATTTTCCAAAGGAGCATTGTCAAGCCCTAGCTATAGATATAATTTTAGTGGCATTTCCTACAATCTAGATTCCTCCAATGTTGTTGGACACAGCCAACAGGGATTTCAAAGACTATAGTGTTCTTTAAAGAATTGAATTCCTTACCGGGAAATTCAAAATCCAAAATTCTCCACATAGGTGGCTAAGTCATAAAAAAATGTATAAGAGGTATATGAAACATAAATGAACTATCTGTTTAGACTTGGGTTCCATCTCCAAAATATCTCATTAAGTATATGCAAATACATCAAAATCCAAAATACATCTGGTCCCAAGCATTTTGGATAAGGGATACTCAACTTGTATTGGTTTTGCAACAAGTTAGATATATGTGAAACAGAGCCATACATTAATCTCCCAAGCATAGAACAAGCCCTATGAGAAGCGGCTTAAAGAGCTGGGTATGTTTAGCCTGAAGAAGAGAAGGCTGAGAGGAGATATGATAGCCATGTATAAATATGTGAGAGGAAGCCACAGGGAGGAGGGAGCAAGCTTGTTTTCTGCTTCCCTGGAGACTAGGACGCGGAACAATGGCTTCAAACTACAAGAAAGGAGATTCCATCTGAACATGAGGAAGAACTTCCTGACCGTGAGAGCCGTTCAGCAGTGGAACTCTCTGCCCCGGAGTGTGGTGGAGGCTCCTTCTTTGGAAGTTTTTAAACAGAGGCTGGATGGCCATCTGTCAGGGGTGATTTGAATGCAATATTCCTGCTTCTTGGCAGAATGGGGTTGGACTGGATGGCCCATAAGGTCTCTTCCAACTTTATAATTCTAAAAGCAGAATCATGTCTTGCACAAAAATCAGTGTGTTGACTTTTGTTGCTCCGCCTTCCACTTAACAAATATACAATCAAAACCTAACTTTGCCCATATTATTTTTCCGTATGTTGAGAGGACTTCCTATTAAGACCAAGAGAGAGTTTTGAACTAGATGCCAAGTCTAGATATACACAAAAGCCAAAATGAAATATACCAGCAGCCAAGCGCTGCCGTTCTTTTATCTGTAGTTTGCGCTTGGGAAAACGCATTTGCTTGGAGAGCCACTGGTGATAAGATGGACACGTGCTGAGGTCGACCAGTCGCAAAACCTCACAAACGCCCTGTCGAAATAAAACAAAAAGCAGTTGAATTGATCCTGGGATCCATAATCAGAGATTTTGCCCCAAGATGTCTAGGAGGTGGGAGGTGATAACCACACAGTTCTAAATCAAATCTTCCAAATATGAAACTCTCTTTACACGTTGGACTACAACTCCCATAACCCCAAAGCATGAACACTGATTTAAACATAGGTGGGCTATAATATTAATAGAAGGAATTATGTCCCCCTTCTTCAGTCATAAAATACAGATAAAACTTTTGCAGATAAGATTATTCACAGATTTGATTAAAATAGTCTCTCTAGAACTCGATACAGGTTCTCCAGCACAACTCTAGGTCACAACACACAAACAAGAAATCACTATGCATTCTGTTTACATCATGAGCATTCATATTCACTTCTAGACTGATCTCCTTCAATTCTAAGCCTTCATGTGTGGCCTTTTCTATCCTTCAGCTTTGCCATCATGTTCAATTTTTGTTCCAAAAGCAAAGGAGTTGCATTCCAAACTACGGTACTCAGAGGCCTGATCTCAATTGCTTGACTATATCTTGAACTCTCTCTTTTGTATGCCCTTAAACTAATTTCCTGGTCTTGACTCCTTTTGAAGATCTCAGTGCCACTCCAAGCTGTCGCTTCCCTACAACATGCCTACAAACCACTCCATTTCTGAAAGTTGATCAATGTTTTTTCAACAAACGTACCTGCTGTTCTCTAAATTTTTCAGTTACGTATTGCTATTACATAATATTGATTTTAATGATGAGATGCTGAGAACTGTATTTTATTATTTTAATTGTTAAATGTTATTGTTTTTATATGGTTTATACTATATGCAATTGTTTTTTTACTGTATTTTACCTTGTGGGGCATTGATTGCCAAATGTAAACCAAGCAGTGCCTTGTGTACAGAGCTACCCAAACATGAGTCTATCATTTCCTCCAGTCAGCAATATTGCCTACTATAATTAATTCATTGGCCCTTAATGTGCCACATGTTTCCTCACTTTAAAATCTTGCCTGGAAGCCAAATTATGAAAAGAGAGGAAGAGAGAACTGGTTTTGTCTCTAACTAGGAAGAAAAGAGAAGAAAAAAAAACAAGTTTTGGGGTTTTCTTAGGCATGTGCCCAGTTCCAGCAAGTCTGCCACACATTTCAATAAATTAAATTAAATAAATCTGAACATGTCTGCATGTTCTTGAGTCACTGTTTCACGTATATGTCACAGCAAGCATAGTGTAGTGGTTTGAACATGGGACTAGGACTCTGGTCGATTAGTCAAATCCCCACTTGGCCCTGGAAACCCACTTGGTGACCTTGGGCAACTCATACTCGCTCAACCTGTAAGGAAGGCAAATCCCCTCTGATCAAGCATTGCCAAGAAAACTCCTGATAGGCTCATTTTGGAATCACTATAAGTCAGAAATGACCTGAAGGAAAACAACAACATCGACAAAACCCCATCTGGGAAGAGACACAATCTCCACACAAGAGAGTGAATCAAACAGTTTCTTCTTAGAGCTCTTCATGGCCAGGTTTTATAAATACATCATATTAATAATTTACATTTTTTCAAAAGCTTCCCAATTAATAATGAATGTGTCCCTAGTCAATTAAAAGAATGTTTAACTAGTTAGTAGCCACAGTCTTAACTCCAACCAAAACTAAATGAACAGCATGCTTTCTATTTCCATGAAATCTACGCTCTACTGCACAACCAGAAAAAAGGCAAAGCATCCCCCTGCCAAAGATAACAAGAGGATGCAAAGCTGCATAAAATTTGCATATGTTGAATTATATGCACACACACACATTTAGAGATAATTTCTGTCTTTTATACTTTATTATAGTGAATTATGATTAGATAGATCAACTTTGCACATGGTTAGTTCCTTATTCAGATACGAAATGCAGTGGAAAGTCTGCTCTCTCTTATTCGTTATCTAATTAACAGGTTCAGAATGCACAGCTCTTCAATTGCAATTAGACCTCCATCTCTACAGATTCTGTATTTGTCAATTCAACTATCCATAGTATAAAAATATTTTTTAAATCCCATAAGCAAACATTGATTTTGCAATTTAATATAATTTTACTACCTCATTATACATAATCCATAGATTTTGGTATCCAGGTTGGGGATGGAAATCCTGGAACCAAACCCTAGCAGATACCAGTGTTCCACTCTATGTGACACTTTCAAATAGAAGACTATTCTCCCACTGTGCTTGAAACAGAGGACTGTCTTGTGTCATATAACATGCAGGATACCCTTATACTTAAAAGTTCCGGAACTGGAAAGCTTGAAAGGAGCAATCCCTTGGGTTCCTTCCCCCCCCCCCCCCCCCCCCCCCCCCCATTATATTACATTATTTATAGGAGCCCTCAGTGGCACAATGAGTTAAACCCTTGTGCCAGCAGGCCTACTGACAAAAAGGTCAGCAGTTCGAATCTGGGGAGTGGGGTGAGCTCCCATCTGTCAGCTCCAGCTTCTCATGTGGGGACATGAGAAAAGCCTTCCACAAGATGGTAAAACACCTGGGCATCCCTTAGGCAACATCCTTGAAAACAGCCAATTCTCCCACATGCAGTTTCTCAAGTCGCTCGTGACACACACACATACAAAACATTATTTATATCCTATATTTACCCAAATCTTGGAATCAATATGGCTTTAAGGGGACTGGATTTGATTTGGAAGTTTGGGTTCACACCATAAGTTTTTAGGGAAAATTATTTCCCCCTTTTAAAGATATCCGAAATATCTCACTTTCAAATGGAAAGACCACGAAAAGGATCTCCACATGACGAGAAAGGAAATGCCACAAACCATATTATGAAACATTGAATGAAAACTGATCTCACCTTCGAAATCAGTACTACATTGGAGGAGTCTGAAAGATCATTGGTGATCACCTGTCCATAGTGGGACCGCTCAGCTTTGCAGATGTTACTTATGTCCTCTATTGAAGAATCTGGCAATGTTTTGAAAAGATCCAGTGTTCTGAAAACAAAGGAAACACTTGTAATTTTTCTTGTAATTGAAATAAAACCTTAAGGCTTTCCTGCATGCTTGGTTTTTAAACAATCCTTACATTTTATGGAGGTCTAAACTACCTTTAACAGTGTCATTCCCATCTTTTTATACCAAAACTAGCCATCCCCTGCCACGCATTGCTGTGGCCCACATGGGGGTTCTGTGTGGGAGGTTTGGCCCAACTCCACAAGTGTTTACATTTGAGCATATTGAGTATTTGTGTAGAGTTTGGTCCAGATCCATCATTGTTTTAGTCCACAGTGATCTCTGGATGTAGGTGAACCACAACTCCAAAACCAAAAGACACTGCCCACCAAACCCTTCCAGTATTTTCTGTTGGTCATGGGAGAACTGTGTGCCAAGTTTGGTTCAATTCCATTGTTGGTGGGGTTCAGAATGCTCTTTGATAGTAGGTGAATTATAAATCCAAGCAACTACAACTCCCAAATGAGAAAACCAATTTTTTTGAGTGAAGGACATACATTGGGTTGTTAGATATCTTGTGTCCAAATTTGGTGTCAATTCGTCCAGTGGTTTTTGAGTTCTGTTAATCCCACAAACGAATAATACATTTTTATTTATATAGAAGATTTGTACCAAGCACATGTGGCATCCAATTTAAAAGGTGGAGGCAGGAATGTGAACAAGGCAGTGTGCTATTGTGAGCTTAATGAAGTCCCTCGCTGCTGTTATGCTTTTCTTTGGGCTTTACTTAAAGCAATTCCTTTAAGTAACATTATTGAAAGCTACTCCACGCAGTCTCATAAGGGTAGCTGATTAAACAGCTCCCCCCTTGCAAAATAACCATTTTCTTGGTGTCTTGGTTTTCAGACCTGTTATTGAGATTACTTGGAGTGCTGATGCAGATAATTGCATTGTATGGACCGCATCAGCTCTATTTCCTTAGATATGGAACTATTGCATGCTAATGATAATACAACAACATGGTGTGATAATGTCTTTCATCTCCGACTGTAGACTGACATATAGAACCTGTGCTCATCTATCATTTTAATTCCCCCAGAAGGCAAAATTGAGAATGACCAGGTAGAAAGAATTCATAGAAGAGGTTAGCACGGTGCAACAGGTCTGAAACAGAGACATGCACTAACATTATATAGCTGAGGGGAAAAAAGTCATAAAAACCATTCGTTTTCTGAAACAAACTCCAACAGTGTTAGAATAGGAGCTGACTTATATCCTAAGAGTGCTTTGGACCGCAAAAAGATCAAACCAGTCCATACTCCAGGAAATAAAGCCCAACTGCTCACTGATGGGAAGGATATTAGAGGCAAAGATGAAGTACTTTGGCCACATCATGAGAAGACAGGAAAGATTGGAAAGAGAACGACACTGGGGAAATGGAAGGACAAAGGAAGGAGGCCGACAAAGGACCAGATGGTATCCTTGAGGTGACTGGCTTGACCTTAACGGAGCCTAGGGTGGCGACAGCCAACTCAAATAAACAACAACAACAAAAAAGGAAAAGAAGCGATGCAAGAGACTGGGGAAAAGGATTACATAAAAAGACATTACCTCAAAAAATCAAACCGAATTTTTGATTCTCGTTGAAGTTCCTGGTCTAGTTTGTACTTGAAAAAATCCTTCTTATCCACAACCAGTAGCTCTGTTTCGTCCATACATACAACCGTTGCCAATCTTTTTGTTCCTTGTAAGAGGGCAACTTCCTGTTAATATTCAGAAAGAGAGAAAGCAAAAATACGGCTGATGATTTCCAATTTGTATTTGATTTCTAGTTTTCTATTCTTTTCCCATTAGTTACAATTTTCCATGTATCCTCTCTCCATTATCTTTACTTTTTCATGTTTCTAGACTCCTGTTTGCATGTTCATGTGCAAAATGTGCTCCACATATTATTATTATTATTATTATTATTATTATTATTATTATTATTATTAATACACTTTATTTAATACCCCGCCACCATCTCCCCAATGGGGACTCGGGGCGGCTTACATGAGGCCAAGCCCAACAGCATATTACAATAAAGTAAAACCAAAACACAATAACAACACAGTAAAATACATAAACATATGAGTACAAAGACGATAAAGCAAAATCATACACGGTAAAATAAAATAACATAACAACTTTATGTTGTTACCCCTGTAGATTCAAGCATCCATGGCTTGAAAATATTGTTTTACAATTCCAAAAGCTTGGTTTTGCAATTCAGAATTTGGGTACCATTTTACTACATCGTTTTAAGTAATGGGATAAGCATCCATTCGTTTTGGAAACCATGGGGGGGGGGGGGGGAAATCCCAGAACTTTAGTGGATATCAAAGGCCCACTTTCTCATTCATGATAAGTTATGACATGAGGTAGGTTACACTTACTCCAAAACAGGCCCCTCTGTGAATTAGAGTTGGAGATGGCTGCACAAAGGCGCTGGTCCCATCCTCATCATCAGTGATAGCAACTGTACCAAAATAGATGAAGTAGAAACTGTCCCCAGATTGCCCCTTCTTGATAATCACTCTCCTGCGTCCAAACCTCGGAAATGGAAGAACGGGCGACATTACAAGCAAGCAAGAAAAAATCTCAATTGGAAGGCTGAAGTCATGAGTATATCTTCAGCAAGTGAAGGTTGGAAACAGGCTGAAGATATTTATTGTCGAAGGCTTTCACTGGATTGTTGTAGGTTTTTTCGGGCTATATGGCCATGTTCTAGAGGCATTCTCTCCTGACGTTTCGCCTGCATCTATGGCAAGCATCCTCACTACCTCTGAGGATGCTTGCCATAGATGCAGGCTAAACGTCAGGAGAGAATGCCTCTAGAACATGGCCATATAGCCCGAAAAAACCTACAACAACCCAGGCTGAAGATAAATGCACACTAAAGATTTACAGTACATCTTGTCTTATTCTGTTCTCACAAGAGAGAATAAAGAACTTCAAGTGTTTTTCTCTCTACTAAGTTAAATTACAACAGTTTTTTTTCTAAAAAGGTGGAAGAACAGTCATGAGATCAAAGACTGGCAAATCTGATTGTGTGAATGAACTGATGGTGATATTGAAGGTGTTCAACTTGGCATGTATTCACTATCAATGATAACCTGACTCTAGTGGAAGAACAATTAATCCTATTCCAAATTACATATGGAAAGACGTATTGAACTCAGAGTGATTTATTTTTGAGTAGAAATATGAATAAAAGATGGAAAATAATGAAAACTACAGAAATGTTTTTAAGCTAAGGAAAAAGGCATTGTTCTATTCCTTCTCTTTCGACGTACTGTTCAAAGCGAACCACTCTGGCCAGAAGAGTTTGCAGAGTTGGGCTGTATTGTCGGAAACTTTCCAGGAGCTGCAAGCGGTTTTTTAAGTGCCTCACTTCATGATCAGTCCTCCATGCTGGTGGCTTCCTGGTTATTTGGATTGCTCTAAAAGGAAAATGATCCTGGAAAAGATTTCAAGCAATTTTTCAATGAAACAATTACTTCCATAGCAGTCCAAACTGACGTTTCTGTACCCAACAGACAATGCATGACAGATAGATTATATCTGTTGCTTTCAAGAGACAAACACAAATCAATTTAATTGCCTAGCTTATCCTATAGATACGCTTATGCAGCACTCCATGAAATGGTCTTACAACAACACCCCAACTACACAGAGAAAGCAAGGGATGCAGTATCTGCTCTGGACAAATCAAATGATTGTGTAATCACAATACCAAAATTGTGCCAATTTTGTACATACGGTAGTATTTTAGTTGGTTTTCACAACAATTTTTCCATATAAAACTATTAAATCAGGACTTCTTCAGCAACCAAGATAGCCTCAGTTTTAAAATCAGCAGTAATATCTCTTTCCACAGAAGTGCTATCAAGAGATCATAATGTGGCATTTTAACTCAATAAATTTTATTCCATTTTGGACATCTGTAAATGCATTTGACCAATTTTCCCCAAACATGTATTTTGTTTGCATGGACATTGAACACAGGCCCATCAGATGCCTCACTGGAAGCCCAAAAATAAGGATGTGAATTCAACATCTTTCTTCCTGTAGTGCACCCCACCAACTGATATACAAATATACTATGTCTGGTACTTGCACTTTATTTCTGGCATTACAATGACTGATAGTCATTGACAGCTCTGAGAAAAGTTACATTTTCAGACCATAGTTGCCAGAATCCCCCAGTCAGCAGGACTACTGCCCATGCTGGATGACAGATTCTGTAGTTCAAACAAGTAACTCTCCCAAGTTCTGGCTACCAATAGCCTTATGAGGCCCCTTTGAACCATATTGGCAATTGCATTTTTTGACCCTGTCAAACATCTGAGTGGAGGCAACAATTACACTATGTAACACAATTTTTGTTCCTGGGTTATAAATTTCCTAATTGGTTCTATCATAAAAACATGGGGAAAGTTGATTAACTGCAAAAACTTGGTTTTTGTGGGACATCCTTCAGCACATTTTGCTATAGTTTTCAATGAATATCTCCTTGAGTCTCAACCAATTCAAACTAGTTTGTGGCAGCCACAAAAAAAGTTTCTGGAGTATAACAACTACTTTAAAGTAAGTACTGCAGAATTAAACAGAAAATGTAACACTTTCAAATCAGGAACAGATATTTTTCAAATTTTGTGAAGGTGTTATCAACAATAAAAGAGAGGGCTTTGTGCTCAAAGGCAAGTTTTAATGGATGAACTAGAAATGTCACTCTTGGCACTTCATGTCACTTTGCTCAGAAAAAAAATCACCAACAAGTTTGTACTCATGGTAGTTTTAACACAATAATAATAATAATAATAATAATAATAATAATAATAATACTTTATTTATAACCCGCTCTCTTTCCCCGAGTAGATATATAAGAATCAGGAAACAGTATTATCAGGACCTTTGAAACGATGAATTCATGCTGCTCAAATACAATGTGCGAGCCTGTCTTTTCCTAAAAATAAGACATTGAACAATTAATTTCAATTTAAGAACTGTGAAAGCAGATGTCTTAAAAGTCATCTATAGATAAAGATAAAGGTTTCCCCTGACATTAAGTCCAGTCATGTCCGACTCTGGGGTGTGGTGCTCACCTCCATTTCTAAGCCAAAGAGCCGGCGTTGTCCTTCGACATGTCCAAGGTCATGTGGCCAGTATGACTGCATAGAGCGCCGTTACCTTCTTGTCAGAGCTGTACCTATTGATCTACTCACATTTACATGTTTTTGAACCGCTAGGTTGGCAGAAGCTGGGCCTAACAGCAGGAGCTCATGCTGCTCCCCGGATTCGAACCTGTGAACTTTCAGTCAACAAGTTCAGCAGCTCAGCACTTTAACCCACTGCGCCACTGAGGGCTCAAAAGTCATCTATAGGCATATTTAAAAGTTAGTTCCTTAAAACGATAACATCATATACGTTGTCTTTGTGTATTAAGAACTCTTGTTACTCTTTAAACACTCACATCTTGACTGTGACTGAGTTTTTCAAGCAAAATTCAACTGCATGTTTGCATGAAGTGAACTTGAACACAAAATAGGTATGTGATAGACCAGCGTCTTCTCTGCAGACTCTATGTTTTGAGTCAATGGAGTGGTTTATTGTTCTGTTGCCATGCAATGCCCATTTGGCTAGAAGAGGGTCTTCTTGGTTGTGGGATCCACCATATAGTGCTTGGGCTGAATTATTGTGGAGACATCAATTAACATTGAAAGGGAAATGAAGAAGAGGAGGAGAAAAACCAAATGGCAAACAAGTATTGAGAGTTCATGGCAACAGCTGATGAAGATTTGTAAATTAATCAAGATGGCCAAATTAATTAGGCTGACAGAGGAAAAATATGTGTTTAACTTTAAGAAAGATTTCAGATTTACTGGTTAGCATGTTCTAACAATCATGGGAGGACTAATTACTTATGGGATTTTTAAGCTAGTAGTATGTTGTTAAAGGCAAAAGTATGACTATATAATACTTATTTAAAGGAGTAGACTAATTAGAGCAAAAAAAGCCATCGGACAGAAAAAGTCTGTTAACTAGACTTCATATTTATTTGTCAACTTTTAGTGTATATGCCTGTATATTGGTTTGTTTTCTTTTCTGCGCCTAACCAGCCTTAGAAACCTATGGGCAAAACCTAAAGGGCAATGGTAATTTTCAAAAACGGGGTGTTTCAGTTAAAGTTCTTACTTCCTCAATCTCCCCACGGACGTCTTTCTCTATCAGTTGATATCCTTGGAATCCCTTCAGTCCACGTCGGAAACACCGGCAGACTCTGATCATCCGGATAAGGTTGGTAATGAACTTGAAGAAATTCTTGGGGTGAGCAGACAAAAAAAGAAGAAGAGAGAAGATGTACTTCGATTTCAAAAATATATAGTTAAAATACCAATTGGGTAAAAGACACTTAAGACTGGCTCCATTCATGTAGTTAAAATTCAAACACAATCTCTCTCATACACAGATGGTCTCCACCAGCTTTAAAGGGCCAAAGTCTTATTCATCCTTATGACCTTCAGGTATTTTGGACTTAATTCCCCATTACTATCACCACTGGCCTTTTAGCTGATGGGCAGCTGCAGTTCAAAAATGTGGGGGTTGCTAGTTGGGGAATGCTGCTCTTGTCAGTTTCTGATGCTTCCATATAACCGAAAAACATTATTTTCACTTACTTCATCGAGATTTTACTAAAATTCTTCTTCAATATGGAAAAACTCAAACTTACTGATATAAAAAAAAAATCCTCTCCCTAATGATGCTACGCATCTAGTTGTTAAATTGGATTAAGATTTCTAGTCCTTCCTGAACTGTGAAACCAATTCTTCAGTGCCACATGACTGCTGGGGTTAGAGATACAACATTCCCATAAAAACTTCTCTAATAAACAAGAATCCAAACAAGAATCCAGGAACATGAAAGGCACTGCAGACTACTCCAACCAGAGAAATCAGCCATAGCAGAGCACCTGATGAACCAACCTGGACACAGCATTTTATTTGAGAACACAAAAATGCTGGACCACTCTCACAACCACCATGTCAGACTACACAGAGAAGCCATTGAAATCCACAAGCATGTGGACAATTTCAACAGAAAGGAAGAGACAATGAAAATGAACAAAATTTGGCTACCAGTATTAAAAAATTCTAAAATTGCAACAGCAAAAACAGCAGAGAGAAAAACAGGCAGGGACATCTAATCACCTTTCAAGAAGAGTTTGCTCCAGGCACAGTCAGCCCATTGTATGCTAATCAAGGTGGTCAGTTGAAAGATCCACACCTAGCCCAACTTGCAAAAGCCCTTTGTCTCACCCTGGTCATTCCACAGATATATAAACCCCCTTTTTTCCCAGCTCCAGCAGACCTCACCTGAGGATGCCTGCCATAGATGCAGGCGAAACGTCAGGAGAAATGCCTCTAGAACATGGCCATTTAGCCCGAAAAAACCCACAAGAACTGAGTTCTCTAATACTTTTGAGATCTTTCAGGATGGCTCTAATGAACTTCTACATGAAGCTGAACACAGAATCATATTGGAGGACCGAGCAACTCCTAGAGAAGTGTTCTTTCAGATAAAAATCTCTAGGTTCTCTCTAAAAATCCCTGAGGCCCCCTTCCTCATGGCATTTATATGCCAGGATATGATACCAGATTTTCTTATTCCAGTTTATCTAGCAATAGAGACTCACATAATCCAGTTTAAATCAGACAATCTGGGATCTGGTCCTGAGATGTAGGGCAGTGCAGAAGGGCCTAAGTCCTGCAGCATGACTATAGGAAATGGAGTGACACTGGGAAGACCTTTGAGATTCCTAAAGAGAACATTCTTTACTCAAGTCTGTGAATAATCAAGTCCCTGAAAAACAAAACCACAAATGTGGAAGGATGACTGTATTCTTCTCCTTTTTCTCACACATACCCACACACCTCTGTAGTCTTATCTTTCATTGATAACTTCATTTTCATTTATTTTTTCCCCTCCCAATATTATCCAGATTCTCTGGAGGTGCCTGAACAGAATATGCATACCCTAGATTTCCCTTTTCCACCATCTTCTGTCCCGTAATCTACAAAACAAAATTAAACAATAGGTTTATTTTTAAAAAAATCTGAATTAATAGTCATAAATATTTTCTATCTCTTTTTTCAAACACTTTCTAAAAATACTAAAATATTACAGAAGATATAGCTACTTTGGCTACATATAGATACATATTCAGAAAATTGCCATTATTATTAGTTAGCCTGTAATTCAAATTAAACTTCCTTACAATCTCTTTCTGAATATTAGACACTGGTGACAAGCAACAGGAGATGACCACCAGTCTCAGACTACATTAGGCAGATAACTGACTATTATTGGAAACAGGAGACTAGACAAGGTAGGCCATGGTCTCATGTAACAAGTCAGTGAGGGGACAAAGACCTGTGAAGATTGGCTTCTTCAGTATTCAAGGTGCTTCTCAAACACAAATGCTTTGGCCAGTTCTCATGCTCAATATTATTTGGGGTGGCCAGATTACTGTGGGAATTACACTATGTAACAAAATTTGAAAAAAAAAGACTGTTCCTGGTTTATTTTTCCTGTTTACTTGTGTGCTCCTTACTTTGAAAGTAGTTGTTATCCTCCAAAAACTTCATTTTTGTGGCTGCTACAAACTGATTTGAATTGAGACTCTATGATATCTTCATTGAAAAACTACAGCAAAATGTGTTGCAGGATGTCCCGCGCAATAAAAGTTTTTGCAGTTTAATAAACTTTTCCATGTTTTCATGAGATAACCAATTAGGAAATGGAATTTATAACCAGGAACAAAAATTATGTTACATAGTGTTATTATTTATCAAGGGGAAAGCTCTTAAAATGTAAACACAGTTTTGGTCATTACAATGCGGTCAATCAAAGTACAACACTGAAGCACCTCAGATGCACTAATTGGGCAATTCAGGGGTGGAGAATGAGTAGTCCTCCAAATGGACAGATTGCAGCTCCTAGGATTTTTCACAATTTGCTATGCTAACTAGGGATGCAGAGTTGTGCAGTCCAACAACATCTGAGTCACTGCAAGATGTCCAACAACATCTGCAAGATTCCCACCCCTTTTAAAAGAAAAGAGGGGGGGGGGGAACCAAATACATGAAAGGTACCAAGACAGTTGGTGAGCGCAAGTTGATTGTGAGTCTTCTTTTTTTTAAAGGGAGGGACATGCAATCATACATATAAAAGGGAGGGACATAGAATCCCATCCAAGCTCTCTTGGCAGCAGGATCAACTGATGTAAAGAAGGATAAGGGGACAAGGGAGAAGGCCTTCTCTGTAGTGGTCCCTCAGCTCTGGAATTCAATCCCCAGAGATATTAGGCAAGCCCCCACCCTGGCAATCTTCAGGAGGAGCCTGAAAACTTGGCTGTTCCAATATGCCTTCAATGACTGATTATATGATAATCCCAAATTCTGCATAAAATGCCCTCAGAAGCACATTATTTTTCTGTTGCGCAATTAAATCCTACCTCATCCCCCGGACTTCAGACCCCCCCCCCCCCGCCTGAAATTCTCATGGTTATCCACGAGAAGGCCTTACTGATACATTATTCAAACTGTCATGTTTAATCACATCAAGGCCTTACTGGTGCATTATTTAAACTGTTATGTTTATTCATATTATGATCTGATCACCACGCTCCATATATCCCATATGCATGGGGGTATTGGGGTAATGATACAAAAGGTTTGCTAGGGTAGACTCTCTTTCACTCAGACACGCCCCCCCCCCGAATCAAAATCCTGGCTACGGGCCTGCATTGCCCTATCTCCCAGTGTTTTAAAATTTTAATCCTTGAATTTGGTCCTGCCCATTGTGATCATTTTTAGTGTCTCAATGTTTTGATTTTATATTGTTGTGTTGCTTATTTACATTGGTTTTGTATTTTAGGTTATTATATTTTTTGATTTTCTGTTATGTTTTGTGTTATATTGTGTTTACTGTATTGATGGATGTAGCCTCATGTAAGCCGCCCCGAGTCCCCCTGTGGGGAGATGGTGGCGGGGTATAAATAAAGTATTATTATTATTATTATTATTATTACTATTATTATTAAAACAAAGCTATGCTGCTGCAGGAAATGCTGCATTTGAAGATGTTGTGGGGACCGGAATACCTACAGAAAGGAATGTCGCTTGGGGTGTGGTGGAAGGTTAAAAGAGCAAGAAATGTGGTCACTATAACACAAGTTGAAAAAACCTAGATAAGATCCTTCCCAAAACACACACACACACAAAGATAAGAACAGGTGGATTCTATTCTGCTTAACACTCACTAAGCCAAGGGCGCAGAAATAGCTTTGTAGTGAGCAGTTGCTTTTTCCAGGGCTGGGTAGTCATGATGAGCAGTTTTCTGGAGTCAGTACCCTGGAGGCCTGAGATTACTCCACCTGCGGCATTCTTCTTTTTACAGGATGAGAGCCAACGGTCACAGAACCAATCCAGTGGACTCTCAGGGTTGTCCGCATTCCATTCTTCTTCCAAAGAGAACCCCAAGCACAGCCTCAGGGGCTGGAACTCAACTCCAATGCCTTCTAGCATTCCACCACCTACAAGGGTTCCTGCAATGACCCAGGAACCTGAAAACAGAGTTTTGAAATTAATTAGTTATCCTTCTTAGTCCAAAGGGCAGCTTCTCTTAGAGTTTAGGTTTCAATGTGTTCAAAAGTAACTAAAATAAATACTTTTGGTTACTTGAAAAATAAATGCTAAACATTATAAACAATTAGACTCTGGTAGCAAATATTTTGCTCCAATGGTCACGATGCAATATGAGAGACATCGTTTAAAAAAGATATTGACAAGCTGGAAGATGTCTAGATGAGGGCAACAAAGGGCTCTTCCACACAGCCCTATACTGAGGTAGGAAATCCCATATTATCTGCGTGTGGACCCAGATAACCCAGTTCAAAGCAGATATTGTGGGATTTTCTGCCTTAATATTCTGGGATATGGGACTGTGTGGAAGGGCCCTAAAATGATTAAAGGTCTGGAGACCACGAATCCCTAAGAGGAGCATCTAAAAGAGATGGGTATGTTTAGCCTGTAGAAGAGAAGGTTGAAAGGTGCCATGTGAAAGGCTGTCATAAGGAAGAGGGGGCTGCCCTTGAAACAAAGACTTGGAAGAATGGGTTCAAATTGCAGGAAAGATTTCACTTGAACATTAGGAAGAACTTCCCGACTGTAAGAGCTGTTCATCAGTGGAACTAAGGAGCCCCTGGTGGCGCAGTGGGTTAAAGCCCTGTGCCAGCCGGACTGAAGACTGACAGGTCGCAGGTTCAAATCTGAGGAGAGGCGGATGAGCTCCCTCTATTAGTTCCAGCTCCTCATGCGGGGACATGAGAGAAGCCTCCCACAAGGATGATAAAACATCAAAATCATCCGGGTGTCCTCTGGGCAACGTCCTTGCAGACGTTCTCTCACAACAGGATGCTCCTGACACCAAAAAAAATAAAAATAAAAATCAGTGGAACTCTCTGCTTCCAAGTCTGGTGGAAGTTCCTTCCTTGGAAGCTTTTAAAGAGAGGCTGGGTGGCCATCTGTCAGGGGTGCCTTGATTGTGCTTTTCCTGCATGGCAGGGGGTTGGACAGATGATCTCTTCCAACTCTATTATTCTGTGATTCTACGATTCTAAGAGAAATGTGGAATACACTCAACATAATAATAATAATAATAATAATAATAATAATAATAATAATAATACAACAGCCAACATAGTGACCTTGTTTGCTGTGTACTAATCTTGTTGTGTTTCAAATAATATGTTTATATTCTGCCCTATCTCCCCAAGGGGACTCAGGGCGGATTTACCACTCTTGTGATATTCCTTCTCCATTTCATGAGGTCGCAGCCTCACAGGAACTATAATAAGTCACTGCGGTATCAAGTAATTGTAAAAATAATGGTTTTAATCCACACGTGTCCACGGAAATCCATGGGTGATCTTTGGCAAGTTACCTCTCATTACCAGGAAGACAAAGGCAACTCCCCTTTGAACAAATCTTGCTAAGAAAACCCTGTGGTGGGTTAGCCCAAGAGTCACCGTAAATCAGAAGCAACTTGAAGTTAACATTACTATCAAAGTTAACATTACTATCAAACAAAACTATCAAAGTTATCTTTCAATAAGTTTCAGTCTTAATGAAATGTAAATTTACCATATTTATTGGCAAAAGTAATTGATCACAAGTAACTACTTCCTAGTAAGTACTTTCAGGAGCTATTTTTACAACTAGTTACTGTTAAGTTCTGATAAAGAGAACATGAAAAGAAATAGCCACCCTCTCCTTGCTCGTAGAAGGATTGTCTGATATTACTTTTGAGTATCTATTACAGATAACACAAGCCAACAAATATTTTTCATCAGATATAATTTTAGGTTATTCTTATAGGGTTTTTTTTTTTTGCGTTGAATCCAGATCTGTGTTTATTTTTTCTCTATCATGTGTAGTTTTTGTGACAAGGCTAATTGAATAATTAATATATTTATACACTGATTTCAATATAATGTAATAACATTTCAGAATGGTATTAAGGCCCAGGGTTAAAAAAACTTATTCATATAGTTGTGGGAGTGAGATAAAATGTAATTGGATCCAGAAAGATCCAATGGAGTTCTCCATCCATGGATTCAATGGCCCTTTGAAGGCAACCATAAGTCTGATATGGCCCACAATGGAAATGTGTTTGATACCCCTGCTTTAAGACAATTCTAAATTCAGCAGTGTATGGATGACATTATACTCTGAAAGCCATGATGTTTAATTACTGGTTACCATCCACCTTTGCACATGAACTATATTGGCAGTCCCTGAGTTACAAACATTCGACTTAGAAACGATTCACAGTGAAGAACAGAGGTGACACAACAGGGGGGTGAGAGAAATCTACTCCTTGAAAGAGTAGATTTCATGGGGAAAAGGTGTCTCAACTGAAGCTTTAACACCAATCCTTGATTCCACAACAAGCTTTTTTTTTCAAAATCCAATTATCACAAGGACAGAAAGTGAGGGGAAATCTTTTGAACAGGAGAACACACAGCAAAACAAATACCACAGGGGTGTTACCCTTCCCCATGGTATCCCAAAGGGCGCTCTCTCTCTCTCTCTCTCTCTCTCTCTCTCTCTCTCTCTCTATATATATATATATATATATGCTAGAGTTACACTTTAAAAATGTACCTCCAACTTACAAACAAATTCAACTTAAGAGAAAACCTACAGAACCTATCTTGTTCGTAACTTGGGGATTGCCTATACAGGAAAAAAAGCTACTAAGAGGTGAATGTCAGTTTCCCCGAAGCATCTTTTAATCCAGACAGAAACACAAGCTCTCTTCTGGCCTGATGCCAGAAAGAAAACTCTTGTCAAAACTGGAGTGCAGCTATCCCTGGAAATCACAGTGATTATCCTCAATATTTTAGCACAGTTTAGGTCAGACACAATTTTGAAATGCATGATTGAACCTATGCTAGGCTGGTACCACTGACCCCATCCTTGAAACCCACTCCCATTATGTGACTCATAGAAGGCAGAACAGTTGGGGGAAGCCTTTGGCCATGTTTCTGTAGACAGGGGCCAAATAAGTACAGCAACACTGAGATCTACTGGGACCTTCAATTTAGAGAGCACATTTCATCGTAAAATTGTTAGTTCTGTAGTTCTGTCACTCTATGATTGCAGGTGCTCTGTGCTTGTCTGTTATCATACTGTTTACAACCAGGGGAAAGTTTTAACTGTAATTATTTTGGGTTTTCTTCTGCTTTCTTTCTCCACTGCCCCCATCCCCCCTGTCTCTGCATTTAACCTGGATTTTATTGTAACTGAATAATGAATAACTGTAAACGTATTAAAAGTTAAACTTAATCCTTTATGATTGTTGAATTTCAAGTAAGACACTGGAGAATAACCTTTGATAGTATTTCCATCTTCATTAATTTACCTCTTCTGCAGAAAAATTAAGTTATCTAGAGAAGACAGATATTTATTTGGTCTCTTTTAACTGAGTTATTAAAACCACTAACGATCTATGAATATCAACTTGACCTCCCTGATGTACATGTTCTTATCTTACAATGATGGTATTGGATTGGAAGAAACAGAGACATGACAGAGTTAACTAGGTGACTTAGTAGTTATTTGCTATGGCAAATAAGATTTTTTTAATTGCTTACCTCACACTTCCTGAGATAGCGAGCCCATGTAGGCTTATTTGAAGGTAATGGTTTAGGAGAAACTGGGAAAGCTTCTTTCATTATCCTGAACAACAATGCAAAAAATGGATAAACATTTGTCCTATATAAATTATTATAAACTTGAGTGGCATTGCCCCACTTTGACCAAAAGGAGAGGCGGGTAATAAATTAAAAATACATTATTATTATTATTATTATTATTATTATTATTATTATTATTATATTAAAAATGGGAAAAGATTGATATGGAGGAAGAAGAAAAAAACAAAAGGAGGGAACCATAGTATCAGTGGTCACAGAACTCTATTATAGTAGGCATGTGTTATTTTTAATTGGGAAATTCTTTAAGGGTCTGAAACAATCTAGCAGTTATTTTGCTGCATTTGCTTATAATTTTTATGGAGTTTAGTTAAAATGATGATCATTCAAATATGAAATGGATTAGAAATTCAAATAAACCACTCATGGGAAAGCAAGCTACTGTATGGCCATCTCAGAACTACAGTAGAAGAAACATAAAACCAAAATCGAACAATACAATAGAACTGTAGAACCTCATAACGGTTCTACACGGTTCCGGCCCCACTTACCTCTCCGAACGCATCTCCACCTATGAACCGGTGAGGACATTAAGATCGTCCGGGGAGGCCCTGCTCTCGGTTCCGCCAGCGTCACAAGTGAGGTTGGCGGGGACGAGAGACAGGGCCTTCTCGGTGGTGGCCCCTCGGCTATGGAATGCCCTACCAGTGGACATCAGGCACCTTCGTTGCTGGTGTTTCAGAGGAGGGTTAAGACGTGGCTCTATGAGCAGGCATTTGGATAAATATGCAATGACAACTAACTCAGTAAGACGGCATTGAACAAGGAACGAAAAAAGGACTATGAGAAAGGGATCTGACTCTAATTGAGGCGTTGATGATTATATGTGTGTTGTTTGTGTATGTGTGTCTTATATATTGTCAGTGTTGCTTATTTTTATTGTAAACCGCATTGAGTCGCCGCCTCAGGCTGATAAATGCGGTATACAAATGGAGTAAATAAATAAATAAATAAATAAATAACTTTAAAAAGTTTCAAATGACATATAGCCATCTTCTGACATACCTGGTGGCTGCCTTCTTTAGCAATGTGAAAGATACTTGAGGCTGAAGTATGTAATTGCTTGTACTGTCTGCTATAGTAGCCAAAGTCACTGTCTGCAAATCCTCATTACCATTTTTCTCTTCTGAAACATTTTTGCAAAAAAAAAGGGGGGGGGAGTGTTTTTCTTTAGTAAATTTACAAATAATCAGGGACTGTTGTTGTTGTTGTTGTCACTTATACCCTGCTTTTTCTCTCCAAAAGGAGACTCAGCACGGCTTGACATAAAAGCACTAGCATACAATTTAAAATATACAAACATTAAAACAGTATTTAAACATTCAAAGTTATAATCAATTAAAATATAGTCAAAGTTAAAACCAAAGGGATACTTGTGATAAATTACATAATGTCAGAACAAAATAGCTTGAACCAGGAGCATGGGATCTAAACTGCAGTCAAAAACACCTGGAGGGCCCAAGTTTGCCCATGCCTGGTGTAGACCCATATAATGGAGTTCAGTTAAATTCAAACTGCATTATATGGGTCTACACTGACTATATAATGCAGTTCAAACTGCGTTACTTGGTAGTCCAGACCCAGTCTTGGATGATCATAAAGCTCTAATAGGCTCACACAGAGATATACACTCCTTTAAACAACCTGGTCTCAAGTCAGGTTTATTTATGTATGTATTCATTTATTCTTATTGTAATCATATATGGAGTATATTTGAAATAAGCATCTATAATCAGTGTACACATACAATTAGTTTTAAATGTAACTGCACAGAAAAAAATATGAACAAGTCAATGGTGAACAAGTCTATATTTGGGAACCTTCAAATCATTTCCAACATACAGTGACGTGAAAGTAACACTACCTCCTATGACACTGAAGTATGTTACTGTCCACAAACAACTGCGCAGACAATAACAAACAACTTTCTCTTTCATCCTATTTATAATAGTGTGGGGTAGTGAGCTCAGAGGATAGATGATTAGCATGCAATTGCTCTCTCAAATGTTCTGTTGCCTCTGCCCAATGTACAAAATGCTCAAAATCTTAGAGTCTTCAGTCTGGGCCTTTCCACACAACCCTATATCCCAGAATATCAAGGCAGAAAACCCCACAATATCTGCTTTGAACTGGGTTGTCTGAGTCCACACTCAAATAATGTGGGATTTCCTGCCTTGATATTCTGGGATAGAGGGCTGTGTGGAACGGCCCCTCTGTGTCTGAGGCTTCTGTAAGCTGCCTGCTTAGATGAACAGAGATGCATCACAGTGTAGACAAATTATAACCCAGAATCAAATCAATGACACATTTCTTACCTTGCACCTCAACTCACACACCTATTACCCAATATTAAGAAGTGGTGGTAAAATAGTCAAATGACTCCATAAATAAACAGCAGTATACATATAATTATAGATACAATGTTTAAGTCTTATAGCATGAAAGTACAACCGAGTAATGGGAATGTTATGTCTTGTCACAAGAATGCATAAAATGCCTTTATCTGCAGTAGGTCTCACTGAATTAAAGTGTTGGGATATTATGAAATTTTGATATAAATCTGAATATAACTCACCTTGAGAGCTGGTGACATCCAAAAGCTGGTCTTGGGGAATAATCACTTGTGCCAGACCTGGCAATGTTGAAGGAATAACATGGAGCACTTGTCCATTTTCAGACTGGTTGGCAAAAATAATCTTTGAAGGAAATAATTAAGTATGTTAGCAAAGAGAATGTAATGGCATAATTTAACTGCTGTGAAGGACAGCTGCCAAACAACGCAAGCACAATCATAGTAGTCCCTTTTATTTTGCGAGAGGCACTATCACACGCTAGCCACTATATTGCGTTGATCCTATTACATGGAATAGAAGCATCTTACCATCATGGTGATGGCTGCTTCACACAGCTTCAGGCATTGTGTGATTGCATTGTTGTGGCTGCGTGAAGTCGCTCTTATGTGTGAGCAGTCTAACTCCATGTTGCTTCTCCTCTTTTTTTGGAATAAGCATCTGCAAAGTGAATTTTTTTTGTAAAAAATAAAATAAAAGAGAGGGGAGTTCAGCAGATACTACTAGATAAAAACTTAGATGTACTGAACACGGCAAGTCTCAAGACACTAGCACGATCACAGAGTACTGACCAGCTTTGTCTATTAATATCCCCTAACAACTTCATTGCAAAAATGTGGCAAACTATCAACAGGCATCACACAACATGATGGGATAGGGACCATCACCAAGGGTGACAGTCCTTCTACTGTCCCAGTTCTACAATTTTGTGTGATAAAGTCATTCATTTATTTTGACACACAAAATGAATGATGTGTATTCTTAGAGCAAAAGAATGTACATTCTTGGCTTGTTGGGGATTTTTAAATTTTTATTTTTGTAAAATTTGTTTTGATGGATTTGGTACCTTTGAAAACAAACTCCGCATTTTAGCACCTGAAAAAAATCTAGAGAAAGCACAGTGTTCTGAAAATCAAAATGCCTTCAAGAGTTATTTCTTAGTACAAGGACAACAGTTTGCATCTGTTCATTTACCTGAAATGTCTGGCTATCAGCTTCTGATTCTCCCATGTTAGAGTTTGCCAAGAAACCCTGGTCTCTCTGCATGCAGTTATCATGACCAGCTGCATTTTCTTCCATCATAGTGTAGGCTGAGAGACAACCAATCAAAATCTCAGGTCTGGAATGTTGCCAGAATGCATTTCAATTTATATATTTGATATTTCCTATTTTCAACTGATTATTCAGTTTCCATATTAGAAAAACTTCAAGAAAGCTTGGAAAAGGCAAAAAATTGTCACAAAAATGAAGTTTCTGGAGTATGACAACTACTTGCAGCGTGAGTACCACACAATTAAACAGGAATATCACTTTCAAAGCAGGAACAGTTTTTTTTTCCAAATTTTGTTACATTTTGTTATTTCTCTTTTTAGTAACTCACAATACCTTTAGCAATTTAATATATTAAATTAATATACAAATATAAAGTTAGTTACCAGCCTTCAGGCTTCCTGTCAGCAGTGTGGATGTCTTTCAGGCCCTTTCTACACTGCCATATAAAATCCAGATTATCTGCTTTGAACAGGATGTATATAGCAGTGTAGACTCATATAAACCAGTTCAAAGCAATGAGGATTTTATATTTTATATGGGGATTATCTGCTTTGATAATCTGAATTATATGGCAGTGTAGAAGGGGCCTTAGTATCTATTCGTCAGTGACATCAAGATGAAAATATAATAGCAAATGGTAACTAGTGGACTGCCGTGCATACCTTGTTGCTATTTTATAGATTGCAATATACTCAATATATCATTAAATACTACTAAGCCACCCACTTAAGAAATGGTAACCTACTGTGTTCATCATATGACGTAGGCTTCAAGTATAAGGTAGAGATATCTTGGCGTTTAAAAGGGGCTGCAAAGGGTTATCTTTCCAGATGCTTTCTGGAGTGACTTTTGGCAAATTATCAGGATTGAGATGGGCAAAATGGCCAATTCTGTCATGTGATGATATTTGTCGTTCTCAACTTTAAATTATTTATATGGCTGGTTGGAAGGGCCCTGAATCCACACTGCCATATAATCCAGTTCAATGTGGATTGTATACAGCAGTGTGGAAGTGGCCTGAGCCATGGTAGTTAAAGTGGTACCAAACCACATTAATTCTACAATGTTGGTGAATCAAGGCCTTGTTTGCTCACAACAACAAAATCTGTGGTTAGACTTGGGTCCCCTTTGTGGGGTTTAGCACAGCTGATAAATCACCAGCAATTATAAGATCTACCAACCGAAAGGTTGCCAGTTCGAAGCCCCAGGTCGGCGTGAGCTGCCAACTGTCAGCTTGTGCTGTAATTAGAGAAATTAGGTACTGCTAAAACAAGCAGGGGAGGTATTTTACGACACCATAAAGAAAAAGATCAGAAAATGTCAGGTGACTGAAAGGAAGAAGTCCTGATGGTTCTTCATCATAGAGGATGGAGCGGCAGCACCCCCCCGTGGCTGGATTTCAAGCACAACCTTCCAAGGCGCCAAAAACCTGGACGTTGACATTGACACAACATACCTCCTTCTGCTCTGTCTCTGTAGTGTCTATCCAAAACGGCATTGAATGTTTGCCATGTTATGTGTACTGTGATCCGCTCTGAGTCCCCTTGGGGAGATAGGGTGGAATATAAATAAAACATTATTATTATATTGTGAAATATCCCCTTATGTATATAAGCAGATATTCCCAAGCATTCTGGATAAAGGATACTCAACCTGCACAAAGCAGAAGAGGTAACTAAAATATCACTTAAACTTGTGTTAAATATAACTTCAAGGGAAGTTGTTATCCCCTTTTTTTTTGTTGTGTCAGGAGAGACTTGAGAATCTGCAAGTCGCTTCTGGTGTGAGAGAATTGGCCGTCTGCAAGGATGTTGCCCAGGGGACGCCAGGATGATTTGATGTTTTATCATCCTTGTGGGAGGCTTCTCTCATGTCCCCGCATGAGGAGCTGGAGCTGGTAGAGGGAGCTCATCCGCCTCTCCCCGGATTCGAACTTGCGACCTGTTAGTCTTCAGTTCCGCCAGCACAGGGGTTTAACCCACTGTGCCACCAGGGGCTCCCTCAGGGCCCTTCCTTCCACACGGCTCTATAACCCTGAATATCCCACCATGCCTGCTTTGAACAGGGTTTCCCGAGTCCACACTGCCATATAATCCAGTTCAAAGCAGAAAATGTGTGATTTTATTCAGCTGTGTGGAAGGGGGCCTCTGTGTGTGCCTAGTATAGTGTAGTTTGCAACTGTGTATATGTTGTAATGTTTATAGATGCCCTTTCAATGCTGCTTAATATTTAAATTAAAATAACTTGAAGAAAGTGAAAGGCAACATTGTCAGAAATATTAATATTAACTGAGTATTTTTGATTACAAAAGTGTGGATCAAACACTGAAAGCGAGTAGGCCGAAGCCTGTTAGAGTTAGTTTTGCCTCAGTGAAGGCCTTCCCTTCATCTGGGTTATTCAAGTTGACACACACCTCCTCAGTGCCATTCCAGGGATCCCCTCTGAGAGAGGAGCAAGGCAAGGCGCATGCGTGGCTGGCGCGAGGGCACTCCAAGGCGCGCGCCCGTCCGCGTTCTCGCCAGCGGGAGTGGAAGGCATGGAAGAGGGAGGAGTCGATTCCAGAACAAGTCTACTCAACCTCGCCTTCGATCTGGCAGGCGCCACCCCGAAGACCGCCGCGCTGCTTTCCGCGCAGGCGCGTAGAGGAGGAGCTCAAACTGGCACGCGCCGGATGTGAGATGTAATTTTGCGCACAGAAGGAAAGATGCGAGGGGAACTGAGCATGCCTTGTTTTTCCCCATTATTCCGGTTCCCATTCGACTCCTCCAAGAGAGGGGGAAAAGAGGGAAAGCAAGCACTCACTTTGAACTGGATTATATGAATCTACCTACACTGTAGAATTCATGCAACTTGACACCACTTTTAACTCAGACCCCTTCCACACAGCTGTATAAAATCTACATTAAATAGGATTATATGGCAGCGTGGACTAAGATAATCTAGTTTAAAGCAGATATTGTGGATTATCTACCTTGATATTCCGGGTAATATGGCTATGTGGTTCTCAACCTGGGGTCCCCAGATGTTTTTGGCCTACAACTCCCAGAAATCCTAACAGCTGGTAAACTATCCGGGATTTCTGGGAGTTGTAGGCCAAAAACATCTGGGGACCCCAGGTTGAGAACCACTGCCTAGCATGCCTCAATGATTTAAGATGGATTACATGGCCGTGTAGACTCAGACTGAATCTACACCGCTTTCTATCCTAGGATCTGACCCCATATCATCTGCTTTGAATTGGATTATATGAGTCTACACTGCTAGATAATCTGAGATATAAAGATAATATGGGGTTAGATCCTGGGATATAGGGCAATGTTGATCCATCCTCATAGGGCTCTTGTACACTGCCATATAATCCGGATTATATCAAAGCAGATAACCTTCTCGGTGGTGGCCCCTCGGCTATGGAATGCCCTACCAGCGGACATCAGGCAGGCCCCTTCGTTACTGGCGTTTCGGAGGAGGGTGAAGACGTGGCTCTTTGAACAGGCGTTCAGTTAATCATGCAATTACAACTAACTCAGGAAGACGGCATAATGAACAAGGAACAGTAAAACGACTGTGAGAACGGGATCTGATTCTATTTGAGGCGTTGATGACTATATGTGTGTCGTCTGTGTATGTCTGTTTTATATATTGTCAGTGTTGTATATTTTTACTGTAAACCGCATTGAGTCGCCGTAAGGCTGATAAATGCGGTATACAAAAGGAGTAAATAAATAAATAAATAAATAAATAATTGTCTGCTTTGAACTGGATTATATGAGTCGACACTGCTAGATGACCTGGGAAAAGATCTGGGGTCAGATCCTAGGATATAGGGCAGTGTAGATCCAGTGTCATAGGCCTCTTGTACACTGCCATATAATCCGGATTATATCAAAGATAATCGCCATTGTCTGCTTTGGATTATATGAGTCTACACTGCTAGATGATCTAGGACAGTGTTTCTCAACCTGGGGGTCGGGACCCCTGGGGGGGTCGCGAGGGGGTGTCAGAGGGGTCGCCAAAGACCATCAGAAAACACAGTGTTTTCTATTGGTGATGGGGGTTCTGTGTAGAAAGTATAGCCCAATTCTCCCATTGTTGGAATTCAGAATGCTCTTTGATTGTAGGTGAACTATAAATCCCAGCAACTACAACTCCCTAATGTCAAGGTCTATTTCCTCTAACCTCCTCCAGTATTCGCATTTGGGCATTGAGTATCTGTGCCAAGTTTGGTCCAGATCCATCATTGTTTGAGTCCACAGTGCTCTCTGGATAAAGGTGAACTACAACTCCAAAACTCAAGGTCAATGCCTATCAAACCCTTCCAGTATTTAATGTTGGTCATAGGAATTCTGTGTGCCAAGACTGGTTCAATTCAGTCGTTGGTGGAGTTCAGAATGCTCATTGATTGTAAGTGAACTATGAATCTCAGCAACTACAACTCCCAAATGACAGCATCAATCTCCCCTTCAATCCCACTAGAATTCAAATGTGGGCATATCAGGCATTTGTGCCGAATTTGGTCCAGTAAATGTAAATACATCCTGCATATCAGATACTTACATGATGATTCATAACAGCAGCAAAATTACAGTTGTGAAGTCGCAACAAAAATGTTATGGTTGGGGGTCACCACAACATGAGAATTGTATTAAGGGGTCACGGCATTAGGGAGGTTGAGAACCACTGGTCTAGGATAAGAAGATAATCTGGGGTCAGATCCTAGGATAGAGCCCCTTCTCATAGGCCCCTTCTACACTGCCATATAATCCGGATTATATCAATGCAGATAATCCACTTTATCTGCTTTGAACCGAATTATATGAGTCAACATTGTCATTCAAGGCAGATAATCTAGACTTCAGAAACTGGATTGTATCGCAGTGTAGATCCCAGCCAAAGAATCCTGTTTCAAATCGGATGGGTGAATACATATATACACACATGCATACACACATACACAAAGATAGATACACAGACGAGATGGACTGGTAGAAGAGCAGGCCATCGACTCTTTGAGCATTCGATTACCCAGCCTGGCGAGCCTGAGTGACGTCAGAAGGAATGAAGGAAGGCGAGAGGGCTGTGCTTTCCCTTTAAGGGCAGGCATTCTTAACCGACTGCCGAGCAATTCATCGGTTCTCCTGGCCACGTGGGGCGATCGCGGGGCCTGCGGCGGAGCTCCATCGGCTGGAAGCATGGCGCAGCTTCAGGCTCGCTTCTTCACCGACGACCCCAAGTAAGTCAGGCAAGGCACACCTTCGCCCTCTGAAGTTGAACACTTTGGGGTTTGATCCTGCGGGGGAGGCATAATTATTATGAAACCAACACTGAGATATTGGGACATAGGTGTGTATCTACGCTGCAAGAAATCAATAGGAGTTCGATACTACTTTCCTCAGTGCTGGGAGATCATGGGATTTGTAGTTTCCGGGGGAGCACCCACCCTCTTTAGCAAAGGAAGACTCAAGGCCTCGTAAAACTAAAACCCTCAGGATTCCAGAGCACTGGGCTATGGCAGAATGCTATGAAACTGCACCAAATCTACAGTGATGAACCATAGGCTGGTTTGCTGTAAGTTTTCCGGACTGTATGGCCATGTTCCAGAAGCATTCTCTCCTGACGTTTCATCCACATCTATGGCAGGCATCCTCAGAAGTTGTGAGATCTGTTGGAAACTAGGAAAATGGGGTTTATATATCCGTGGAATGATGTCTAGGGTGGGAGAAAGAACTCTTGTCTGTCTGAGGCAAGTGTGAACGTTGCAATTCATCACATTAATTAGTATTGCAAAGCCTTGCAGCTTCAAGGACTGGCTGCTTCCTGCCTGAGGGAATCCCTTGTTGGGAGGTGTTAGCTGTCTCTGGTTGTCTCATGTCTGGAATTCCCCCGTTTTCAATCATATGTATCTCACAACCTCTGAGGATGCCTGCCATAGATGTGGGTGAAATGTCAGGAGAGAATGCTTCTGGAACATAGCCATATAGCCCAGAAAACTCACAGCAACCCAGTGATTCTGGCCATGAAAGCCTTCGACAACACATTGAAAAATAGACTCTTTATCTCACTCAGGTCCCTTTCCACACTGGCCCCTTCCACACAGCTGTATAAAATCCACTGAATTATATGGCACTGTAGAAGGGGCTTAGCTTCACTGAAAGCTTTCTAGGACCTCCCCTACACTGCCATATAATCCAGATTATCAAAGTAGATAATCCAAATTATTTGCTTTGAACTGGATCATGCCCGTAGCCGGGGGGGGGGGGGGGGCTTGAGGGGCTTCAGCCCCCCCCCCCCCCGAAATTCTCAGGGTGGTCCACGAGAAGGCCTTATTGGTACAATATTTAAACTGTAATGTTTATTCATATCATGATCTGATCACCATGCTCAATATATCTCATATGAATGGGGGTATTAGGGTAATGTTACAAAAGGGCTAGGGTAGATCCTCAGCCCCCCCTCCCCCGAATCAAAATATTGGCTATGGGCCTGAACTGGATTGTATGATTTTACACTGCCATATATTTCCGTTCAGATCAAATAATCTGGATTTTATATGGCAATGTAGAAGGAGGCTAGATGTTATGAATTAGGATTGAAAGACTGAGATGCCACCCGTTTCTCAAAATGCCACTCTTTTTCCTCCGCAGGTACATAGTGGATGATGTTCCTTTCTCTGTCCCAGCTGCTTCTGAAGTTGCTGACCTCAGTAACGTTATCAACAAATTGTTGGAAGCTAAAAATGGTATGTCTTGTTTGGCGAGAAGTGATTTCAGACACTTTATCCTTCACCACTTTTCCTGATTTGATTTTAGCCCTCTTAGGAATTTATCAAATAACATAGCACTAAGCACATCTAGGATTTGTAAATATGCGGTGGTGCAATGGGTTAAACCCTTGTGCTAGCAGGAGTGCTGACCAAAAGGTCGGCAGTTTGAATCCAGGGAGTGGGATGAGCTTCTATCTGTCAGCTCCAGCTTCTCATGTGGAGACATGAGAGAAGCCTCTCGCAGGATGGTAAAACATCCAGGCGTCCCTTGGGCAACGTGCTTGCAGACTGCCAATTCTCTCACACCACAAGCAACTTTCAGTTTCTCAAGTCGCTCCTGACACACACACAAAACAAATTTAGTTACTATATATACTCGAGTATAAGCCTAGTTTTTCAGCCCTTTTTTGGGGCTGAAAAAATCGCCCTCGGCTTATACTTGAGTCAAAGTTAGTTATTATTTTACTCTCTTATTATTATTAAGATTATTATTACATTTATTATTTTATTTATTTATTATTATTACATTTATTATTTTACTCTATTATTACTGCTATTATTACATTTCCATTATTTCACTCTATCATTATGTAGTTTTATGTAGGTATTCCAAAATGTTGACCCTATGGGTACCTCAATTAATGTAATTTTATTGGTATCTATTTTTTATTTTGAATATGCCAGGAACTGCTACATTTCTCACCCTCGGCTTATATTCGAGTCAATATGTTTTTCCAGTTTTTTGTGGTAAAATTAGGTGCCTTGCCTTATATTCGGGTCAGCTTATATTCAAGTACATACGGTATTAAGTTGTAGGCCTGTCAGTAAAATCCAAATGAGATTAGATACCCAGTGCATAGATTGCAAAAATTGCCTAGCTAAATTCAGGACAAAGGAGACTTTACTAACAGATCTACAGCTTAGTAACTAAAACTGGAGAAATGTATATTATCCTTACACAAAATGTTGTATAATAGGTTAGGCTGAGAGAGCGGAACATGTAATTAAGAATTCCCAGGGATGTGTGAAAAGCAACATGAGGCCCCTTCTACACTGCCATATAATACAGATTATCAAAGCAGACAGTCTACATTATCTGCTTTGAACTGGATTACATGAGTCTATACTGCCATGTAATCGGATTCAAACCAGATAATCTGGATTTTATATGGCAGTGTAGAAGGGGCCTGAGTGTAGTAGAATAGAAGAACTTTATTGCCTTGTACATCATACAACAAAATTGAATGCCATCCCCAATCACATTATATATATAGAATGACAAAACAAAACATTATTTTGCATATGTCAGGGCTGCCTGTGATAAAAGTCAGTGGTTACTTTTGCCACAAGAGCAGAAAATAATTTCTGTCTGGTCTTCAAGCTTTCCTGGGCTAAGGTCTGTTTTCATGATTGCTTCAGCAGAAATAAAAAAGCCAAGACTGTATATTTAGGCAGAATATGCATTGTGGGAAAGTGTCCAAAGTATCATACAGTGGGGAAAAAACAAATATTTTATTTACTTGCTAGCTGTACCTGCCACGTGTTGCTATGGCCAACCTTCCCTCTTTCTCTTCTTCTTTTCTTCCTTCCTTCCCTCCCTCTTTCCTTCTTTCCTTCTCTTCTTCCTTCCTTCGCTATCTCTTTCCTTCCTTCCACCTTTTTCTTTCTCTTCTGCTGTCTCTCTTTACTTTCTTCTCTCTTTCCTTCTCTCCCTTTCTCTACATCCCCCCCTCTTTCTCTACATCTTCCCCCTTCCTTCACTCCCTCTTTCCTTCCTTCATTCCCTTTTTTCTTTCCTCCTCTCCCTCCTTCTTTCCCCTTTTTCTTTCCCTCCCTCTTTCTCTCATTTCTTCCTTCTCTACCTCTTTCCTTCCTTCCTCCTTTTTCTTTCTCTTCTCTTATCTTCCATCTTTCCTCTTTCCTTCCTTCCTTCCTTCCTTCCTTCCTTCCTTCCTTCTTTCTTTCTTTCTTTCTTTCTTTCTTTCTTTCTTTCTTTCTTTCTTTCTTGGCCTCGGTGTGGCCTCATGTAAGCCTCACCGAATCCCTTGGGGAGATGGTAGTGGGGTACAAATAAAGTTTTTAAAAATTATTATTATTATTATTATTATTATTGTTATTATTTCCTTCCTTTCTTTCTTTTCTCCCCTTCCCTCCCTCTTTCTTCCCTTTTTTCTGTATTGTCATTTAGCTTTTCATCATTTAGCTTTTGGGGGCTTTTTAAGTCCCTTCTGCTGTGTTTTTCAGTGTTTTTATGAGTGAAGGACATACATTGGATTGTTAGGTGTCTTGTGTCCAAATTTGGTGTCAATTCATCCAGTGGTTTTTGAGTTATGTTAATCCCACAAACGAACATTACATTTTTATTTATATAGATAGAACTTATATTCTATATTTCCTCCAAAGTGGGATTTACGGTGTCTTACTTTTAGAAAAGCATGACCTTTGAGAGATCGTAATCCTTTAAAGAAAAACCAAAAATCTGTTTGAGTAGAATCTTCTCAAGTGGTATACAAAGAAATGTAACTATGCAAGGCAGTTGGTTTCAGTTGTTAGACTGAACAATCGGCTGTCTCTGATCTGTTAGGAAACAGAGAATATGCTAGTGCATAAAAATAGCAGTTCTTCGGAAGTATTTTTCAGTGCCCAAAATATATCTACTCTCTCAAAAAACTACTTGTTTTATATTATGCACTCAAGAGACAAAATAAAGTAGACTTTGGTAAAAATAACGTATTTGGTTTCCTCGCTATCTTCATGTGTTCAGAATATATAGGTTCGTAACTTATCAGTCAGTTACAGATATGTTTGAGATAGTTTCCGTGCCGTCTCTCATACAATAAAAAGCAGGCATGTGTTTAAAAGTCTGCAACGTGAGCAGTCCCAAAATCTAAAGAAGTCTGTGCTCGTCTCAGAGCTAATCATGTGGTCTGCAACCCCGCCCACAACCTCTCAGAAAAACATAGAGCAAAGGAAATAACACTGCATAACAGAACTTGCCTACAACAAGTAAGCAACAGGATTATAGATAAAAAAATTACTAGAGGAGGCGTGAAGAATGTTGTAATTTCCAACACTTACCATATATATGTATGTGTATATTAAATGCCACAAAAACATTTTGTTACATTGCTTCATCACATTAGGTGACTCATCCTTGAAGTTAATAAGGGAAGAAGGCATGAATCTTTTAATAAAAACTGGATTGCTTTCAGTACATTTTTAAAATATAAAAATTGGTCTTGTGTTCAAGTTTGATAATAGTAATACTGTTGTTGTGGTTCAACAGCAACAGCATGATGGGACTGAGAGTGCAGATGAGCATGATGGGAATGAGAGTGCAGATGAGCATGATGGGAATGAGAGTACAGATGCAGGTGTGGGCTTTCAGTTTTCTCAGTTTTCTCAGTCACAATCTGTAGCTAGAGACAAGCCGCTTTTCTCACAGGAACGGAATGTGGCTGATAAGACAGCTGGTGAAGGTCAGGCTGCCCCACAGGTGTTGAGACGGAGTTTACGAATTGCGGCCAAGTATTGAGCTCATCCGTTGGTGGGAAAACTGCTTGTTAGCTGTCTGTTTGATGTTCAATGTTTTGATGTTTTACCTATAAGTAAACTGCCTTGGAGCTGGTTCTGCGTCAGTTCCAACGTTGCTAAAATGGCTTGCGTGTCTTCGACTTTGGGGCTTGGGGAAAGCCTGCTTCACGTTACCTCATGCTATTTCCTGGACTTTTACACTGCTTCTATGCTTCAAGTCTCCTGCTTTGACTCAAAGGGATTATATTGGATTTTTATCCTGTATTATTGATCTTCTCACTGCTGATGAACTGCTGTGTTTGAAAACCTCACAATAAACTTTCTACCTCACAATTTTGGCTGGTTTGTCAGAGATAGCAAGGTGAATCTTAGCCTGAGATACAACAACTGTTATATATTTGCAGAAGTGTAACTGAAAGGAGGCTGTACTTTAGTCATATCCGCTCCCCATTTAACAAGTATACTCAGGCCCTTTCTACACTGCCATATAAAATCCAGATTATCTGTTTTGAACTTCATTATATGAATCTACACTGCCATATAATCCAGTTCAGAGCAGATAATACGGATTTTTATGGCAATGTAGAAGAGGCCTCAGTGATAAATGACCTGTTTTGATTGTGTTTGACCTGACATTTGTCATGTTTTTGTTTCCAGAGGGCCATAAATATGTGGAGTTTGACTTCCTGGTCAAGGGACAGTTCTTGCGTATGCCCCTGGTTAAGCACATGGAAGTGGAGAATATCTCAACAGTGAGTCATCTGTGAAGGGGTTTGCATAGGGTGGTATGTTGGCAACCATATTGTAGTATCAACAAACTTTCCCTCATCTTTTTCCTCCTCTCTCTGGTATCCCTTTCCTCTACTCTCCAAATGTGCCAATCTTCTGAAGTTCCCCATTAGGTCCAATCCCAAATTTCTTTATAACTGGTAAGACTCACAGTTGAATTCTAAACATAATTCACTTCCTTGTTTTTCTGCCCGACTAGGAAGACGTAGTAGAAATCGAGTATGTAGAGAAGTACACAGCACCGCAGCCAGAAGAATGCATGCTACATGATGATTGGATCAGTTCTATTGAAGCTACAGAGGAATGGTAAAAAAAAGCTTGTTCAATTGTTCTTAATTGTCTTTGCTGCTTACTATCTGTTGGGTTTGCCATCTTTCATTCCCTACGTCAAGGGCTCAAACAGACAGGATGCAGTCCTTTGAAACTTTGGCCCCTTCTACACTACAATATAAAATCCAGATTATCTGCTTTGATAATCTGGATTATATGGCAGTGTGGACTCACATCCTCCACTTTGAAGCAGATTATGTGGATTATTTGCTTTGATAATCTGGATTATATGGCAGTGTAGAAGGGGACTAGGAAGCATCTTACCAAGAAAAATGAGTGGTGGTCATGTTATTTGCTTTAAAACGGTACCAATGTGGGGCAGGGAACTGGAAACCTTTTCCCAGGGTTATGTAAATGAACTAGAAATATCTCAAATTGACAGAGGAGAGGCCAGTTTATGGGTACCACTTACTACGTTCTCTGCTTTTGAATTCCATAGGATCTTGTCTGGGTCCTATGATCAAACTTCTCGGATCTGGTCAGTGGAAGGCAAACCGATCATGACGCTTGCTGGACACACAGAAGTGGTGAAAGATGTGGCCTGGGTAAAAAAGGGTGAGTAGATTTCACCTTTTCAAACCCTTGGGTTAAATTGGTTCTACAGAAACTAGCTGCCCTGTATTGTTTGGGTAACCAATTTATAACTCTATGTAACAAGATTTGTTCCTGGTTTGAAATGATTGTTTCCTATTTAATTGTGCGGTCCTTACTTTGAAAGCAGTTGTTCTACTCCAGGAACTTCATTTTTGTGGCTGCCACAAACTAGGTTGAATTGGTTGAGACTCAATGAGATATTGATTGAAAAAGTATAGCAAAATGTTCTGCAGCATCTCCTGCCAAAATAAAGTTTTTGCAGTTTAATAAACGTTTCCCATACTTTTAGGCTAGATCCAATTAGGAAATGACATTTATAGCCCAGGAGCAAAAAACACATTATATAGTGTTATTGAATTTTAATAAATATCTCTAAACTATTCAGAGGCTTTATTGTGGTTTTTCTGCAACAGATTAAGATGTCTTCTAAAGAGATGTCAAACTTAACCCTTTGGTCATCTTCAGAATCTCCAGTTTATGGTTGTTTATGTAGCATTTTAGATTTAAAACAAGGATTTGTGTCCCATGCACATTTAATTCGGTCTTGTCTGTGTATCAGTCGTTCAAAGGCATTTCATAGAATCATAGAATCAAAGAGTTGGAAGAGACCTCTTGGACCATCCAGTCCAACCCCCTGCCAAGAAGCAGGAATATTGCATTCAAATCACCCCTGACAGATGGCCATCCAACCTCTGTTTAAAAACTTCCAAAGAAGGAGTCTCCACCACACTCCGGGGCAGAGAGTTCCACTGCTGAACAGCTCTCACAGTCAGGAAGTTCTTCCTCGTGTTCAGATGGAATCTCCTCTCTTGTAGTTTGAAGCCATTGTTCCGCGTCCTAGTCTCCAGGGAAGCAGAAAACAAGCTTGCTCCCTCCTCCCTGTGGCTTCCTCTCACATATTTATACATGGCTATCATATCTCCTCTCAGCCTTCTCTGCTTCAGGCTAAACATGCCATTTGTCATCCTTTCCCCCCATAAACTTCTCTCAATCCTTTTGAGCTTTTGAAATAACTTCAGACTTATTTCTTTGTCATAAATACATAAAAAAGAAAAATCAGCAGAATCTTTCTCTTATCCTTTGGGTATGAAACAGTGAATCTCAACTTTCTTCCTTTGTTTTTGCCCTGTGTGCAGTCTGGGGCTTATAGCAGTCCCCAAATTATGGAAGACCTGAGGTACAAAACCAGTCTAAAATAATTTACTGTGAAAAATAAAATAAAAAAAACAAGCAAAGATGGGCTCAGATACTTATTGCTATGGAGTATTTCAGCCTAGCGACTCACCCACTGAATAGCATTGGAAGAAGCCAAACCTGGTGGTGCTGGGGTTGAGATGGTACTGTGCCAGTTCTCAATGAGAGGGGCACCTTAAGAAATGAACCTGTGTTCTCTCCCTGCCTTCTTTAGACAGCTTGTCATGCCTGCTACTCAGTGCTTCTATGGACCAGACTATCTTGCTGTGGGAGTGGAACGTGGAAAAGAACAAAACAAAGGCCCTTCACTGCTGTAGAGGACATGCCGGAAGTGTGGAATCAGTGGCTGTGGATAGCTCAAGAACAAAGGTAAACTGCATGACAACTTACTGAAGAAGGCAGACAGGAGAAAGTGTTGCTGTTTAGTGTAAAAGGCAGGAAGCCTTAGCATTGAACAGTTGTGTTGTTAAAATGCGAAGTATGAAACCCTGCGCAGACGGTCGGTCAGTGCGACTAAGCAACGTGCAGTCATTGAATTCTTTTTTTTAAGTTCTTTTTTTATTATATATATTTATTTTAATACATACACAACATTTATAGTTCCCACCACCATGAGGATTGTTTTCTTTTACATATTAATCCTTTTTGAGATGAACCTTATAGATTAAAATACTATATAACATTTGTCTCCAATTTCTTTCTTTCTTTTTTCTTAAATATTTTTTTAATTAATTATTTGACACAATCTCATATATAATCAGAAAATATACGTTCAGAAATACTGGAACATGTCTAGATCTGTATGTAGACAGCAACTTGTACAAAGTAAGTATAACATATTATACCATTCACTCGAGTTTAAGACACTTTCAAAGGAAAATCCATGCAAACTATTCCTAACTAGAACTGTGTCTATCTAGCTAGCAGCAATAGTGTCATCAGCTACTCCCACCCCCATACCATATGCAAAAAAAAAATGCCAATGTATTTTTTTTGGGGGGGGGGGGATTCCTTGCAAGGCAAGAAATGTATCTTCATGATCAAGATGGTTTCAGAGTATGTCCAAATACATCTTGATATTACATCAATAAAAAAGAAAACAAGAATGGGAGCAGGCAACAAAGTACTCTATTATGACTTGAATTCTTGACAGCAGAAGGTGTCACCCCAAAGGAGATTCATCAGAGAATGCAAGCTGTTTGTGATTGTGTGGATGTGAGTACTACGCGCCATTGGGCAAGTAAGTTTAAAGATGTTGAGGTGACACTTTCTGCTGTCAAGAATTCAATGACTGCACATTGCTTAAGTTGTATTGACCAACTATCTGCGCAGGGTTCCATACTCCACACTTTAACAACACAATCGTTCAGTGCTAAGGCTTCCCGCCAAATGGAACTGTAGAGGAGTCTACTGAACAAGCCAGTACCTGCACATACCAGTACTGTCATCTGTTGTGAAGTTATGAAGGTGGAAGCATTACTTTTCATTCAACCCTCATAATTTTAGGATAGGACTTTAGAAAGAGTCTGTGTAAAGGCTGGATGCTGGAAATAAAGTCCTGAGGAGGACACACAATCTAAACTCTGTTCTGGACATTTTCCTGTCATATGTGGTGTTGCTTGCTGAAGCACATTTATTTTCTAAGAATGACACCAAGCTTATATTGAGGGGGTTGTGGTTGTTTACCTTCAAATCATTTCTGACATTTGATGATCCTAAGGAGAACCATTCAGTGATGCCAGGAGATGTTAGGAATGACATTTCTATGCCATCCACTAATAGTGGGTGTTGTTAATGTGTGAATGGAATAATTTTGCCTTTATGCCTGCCTCTTTAATACTTCAATCTCACCAGGCACTGCTTGCAAAATGTAAGGTGTGTGATGCCTTACTTAGGCGAGTAAGGTGTGTGATGCCATAAAGTCCAACACAGGGCATGTTTTATCACTAGCTAACATAGCAATGCTTTCTGGGGATTTTTGGAAGTGTTACTGCCCCCCAAAAAGTAAATTTAGCAGCATGGCAAGTCTGGTGCAAAGCAACTGCTAGTGAGGAGCTCCCTTGGATTCAATTCAAATCTAGTTTGGGTTTAGACACACTGATTTCGGCCCAGTCTAGCCCAAATTAAATCTTTTGAATCAAACCTATTTTGAATCAAGCTTATAAAAAGCTGACCTTTCTCAAATGATTGTGACATTTCTGTTGAATAGTGGTGTTTGTTCTGTCTTTCCTAGTTTTGCAGTGGATCCTGGGATAAAATGCTAAAGCTCTGGTCTGCAGGTATGATATTGGAACATTAAGTTATATCTACAGGCAGTCCCCAAGTTACAAATGACTCGGAGTTAAGAACAGGGATGAGGCAACAAGAAATGATAGAAATTACCCCTCAGAAGGGAAATTCACTCCGGAACAAGTTATCATGGGGAAAAGGTGCCTCTACTGAAGCTTTATCACCAATCCTTCTTTCCACAACAAGCCAATTTTTTTTTTCAAAATCCAATTATTACAGGGACAGAAAGTGAGGGGAACAGGGACACTCATAGCAAAACAAACACCCGAGGTCTGTGAATCCTTCCCTATGCTATCCAGAGTTAAAAGATACATTTTTAAGTAAAACTCCAGCCAAAAATATATATCTGTTTTGAACTTACAGTTGAATTCAACCTACAGAACCTTTCTTGTTCGTAACTTGGGGACTGTCTATATATACTAAAATTTTCAATGCCTGCTTCTTTAAATTTTGATGCAATTGCATGCATGTGCACTTTTTCATGACTCATTGATTCAAAAATTAGGTTATAAATCAATATCTATAGTTATTCTGTTGGTATAGTTCTAACTGGAACTAGAAATTTGATGTCTAAATCTAAATGGAATTGCTTATAGGTCACAGTCAACAGAATATAATTTTGTGAAGTGAACAACTTACATATTCAGATAGCCTTTGATAGTCCACCACTGAGACCATATCTGAGATGTAAAGTATCTTTAGAGCAGGCTTCTTTGTTCTGGGTCCCTCCAGATAATGTGGATTATAATTTCCATAATTAACTATTGATTATATTGATTGTCTCTAATGCATGTTCTGGCCTAAATATCTGAACCCAGCTTTGGGAAGACTGTTTCTGCTTTTAATAAAGTTTTGTTAGGACTTTACTTACAGAACACTTGGATTCTAAACACACACCGTTGAGAAAACAAATTAATATGTTATTCAAATGCTGCTATTGTTAGAAATAACAAAGTAGAATCAGTTATTTTAGTACCAGATTTATTAGGAAAATAGAGAAATGTTTTAATGCAATGATTTACTGTGCTAGGAGAATGGATTATTTACATTATGGTTAAAATAATCTGAATTTGTTTTCAGTGCCTACGGATGAAGAGGATGAAATGGAAACAGAGGAAGTCACAAACAGACCAAGGAAAAAGCAGAAAACAGAGCAAATGGGACTAACAAGAGTAAGATAAAGCACGGTTGGTGGGGACGAGAGAGAAGGGGTCTTCTTGGTGGTGGCCCCCTGCCTCTGGAACGCCCTTCCAAGGGAAATAAGACAGCTCCCCTCTTTTCGTAAGAGTTTGCAGCCTTGGTGGTTTCAATAAATCTTCGAGAGTGACCAGTGCTAGCTCAGCCCAGACACTGTCCGGACCCGAACCTACCCCCCTATCTATTGCCCTGGTCATTCTCCTAAGAGGGTATCACCCATAATGTGTATAGTTATGTTTGAATAGTTGCTAGAGCAGTGGTTCTCAGCCTGGGGTCCCCAGATGTTTTTGGCCTACAACTCCCAGAAATCCCAGCCAGTTTACCAGCTGTTAGGATTTCTGGGAGTTGAAGGCCAAAAACATCTGGGGACCCCAGGTTGAGAACCACTGTGCTAGAGCAGTGGCTCTCAATCTGTGGGTCTCCAGGTGTTTTGGCCTACAACTCCCAGAAATCCCAGCCAGGTTAACAGCTGTTAGGATTTCTGGGAGCTGAAGGCCAAAACATCTGGGGATCCACAGGATGAGAACCACTGTGCTTGAGCCTATTACTAGTGGTTACACCTACTATAGCATACTGTAGTATCCACTTCAGGGTCTCTGTGGCTGCTAGTTTCAGCAGCCATCTTTGGCCCTTTCTACACTGCCATATAATCCAGATTATCTGTTTTGAACTGTATTATATGTGTCTGCGCACTGCCATATGTTCCAGTTCAAAGCAGATAACCTGGATTTTATATGGCAGTGTAGAAGTGACCTTTGTTTCTCCAGAATTTATTACCATTACATTACCATTATAGTTTATTGTGGGTAAGAAAACACAGTGACTGCCTCAAAAATGGGTTTTTTTTACCCCCTAAACCTCATGAACCAGCACAGGAAAATACCCAAGATATCCTTTTTTTTTTGGGGCAAAGTAAATTTTCAGCTGCATTTTGGGGCTCAGAGCCTCTATCAGAAGCTCTGTTGACGCCAGAGCTAACTAATATGGATAAATGGGGAACACATCCGAAACTTGTAACACAGTTCCATGCACTCTGATCTGCAAGTGAATTGCAGTGAGTGTGTATGTGAGTACAACTGTCACGGATGTAAATCTGTGTCGGGGAAAAAATTAAGTATTTCCAATAACCTCATGTTTTTTTATTTTTCATGTCTAGACTCCTATTACAACCCTCTCTGGTCATACAGAATCGGTTTCTTCTGTACTTTGGTCAGATGCAGATGAAATATGCAGTGCTTCATGGGACCACACAATTAGGATATGGGATGTTGAAACAGGAGGCCTTAAATCCACTTTGGTGAGTGCCTTTGTCATTGGTTGACACTCAGATCTTTCAGTTAACAGTTCCAACAGAGAATTTGCATTAAAATGAACTTACCTTTCCCTTTCTTGTCTCACAGACTGGAAACAAAGTCTTTAACTCTATTTCCTACTCGCCACTGTGTCAGCGTCTAGCCTCTGGAAGCACTGACAGACACATTCGTTTATGGGATCCTCGGACCAAAGGTCGGTCATGATGAGATGCGGCAAGAGAATGTGACATGTTCCTTGATATCTGAAACATTAATGAATTACTGGAATTTAATGAAAATGTGTTTTGAAAGGGCTTCCTAATCCAGAAAGTCAAAAAGTGATTATATTCCCTACCTTTGCAGGTTTCAATTTCTACTGATTTCTATAGATTGTGCTTTTCCTGCATGCCAAGGGCTTGGACTAATGGCCCATGTGGTCTCTTCCAACTCTATTATTCTATGATTCTAAGGTCTCCTTTCTTTTACTGTTATGCTTCATTTGTTTGCCTTTTCCTTGAACTGTTTCATTCCTACTTCCAAAAGAAATCAGATGTTTCTCCCGGTGAATGGTGTAGCTGGGATGAAGTTTTCTGAGAGATCAGAAAAACAGAAGCAGATCTGCTATAGCAGAATTTAGGTTGCATCCCTCTTCTGAGTGAAATGGTGCCTTCTTCCCACCGTGTTAAAATAAATCCAAAGCCACACTTAGAGACAGGCATTCTGTATTATACAGTGGAACCTTGACTTAAGAACATCCCAACTTAGAAGCGTTTCGAGTTAAGCGCCATTACTCAGCCTGGTTTCACCTTGACATATGAGCAGCATTTTGAGTTAAGAGCTAGCACGAGTTCAGGGCTTCAAGAGACCAGCCTCCATGCCTCGTACTCTTGTCTGCTTTGGGAGATTGCTGTCTGCTTTGCTCTTGTTCACTTTAAGGTTCATTTTGTGTGGTTTTTATTCCTGGTATGTTGTCTTCATGAAGAGAGAAAGGGAGAAACAGCAAGAGAGGGTGGGAATGAGTACAGTATGAAGAAAATGATGCTTCTGTCTCTTCACTTTGTGCTTCCTTGCCACAACTTTGTGTTTATACCATTTTAAAGTCGATCTTTCTTTTTTATTTTTCCATGTGAATGTGCATTTATAATTTTTTTAAATTTAAAAACACGTAACACAAATGGGGGGGGGGGGCAGAACAGATTAATCACATTTGCTTTGAGATAAGAGCATTTTGAGTTAAGGACTCAAATTCTTAACTCAAGATATCACTGTACTATGCACTAACATGGGAGTTTCCTGCTTTGAACTTGATACGTTTACATTTGGGCACAGTTAGCCTCCATTGATTTCTGTATCGGATATGCGCTTGCCTTACCATTGTATGGCTTAAGTGACCCTTTCTCAGAGTTGGTTCTTACGCCTTCTTTGCCCTGTTGCAGATGGCTCCTTGGTCCTCCTTTCCCTGACCTCGCATACTGGTTGGGTGACATCCGTGAAGTGGTCGCCGACCCACGAGCAACAGCTCATCTCGGGTTCTTTAGACAACGTTGTCAAACTCTGGGACACGAGAAGGTAGACCTGCATCTCTTCCGTATTTACTTTACACATGCCTTCAAGTTATTCGATGGCATGCAAACAGAAATAATGCCTCTTCGGGTGTTCAGAATAGCTTGGAAAATTGTGCCAGCCTTCAGATTTATTTGCCTCATTTTAATAATGTTCCTATCAGAATTTTAGGCTCGATTCTGCAAGGCTTTTAGCAAACTTGGCCTCAGTTTCATTTGATACGGCATTTAGTTTCATCAGTGCTTTTAGATACAGAGTTTATGGTTAAAATGAAGAATGAGTGTTTATTTGCAGGTTCTTGAAACACATGCATGGAATTTTAGAGTGAGGCTACATGTCCTTATGGACCTAGAATGTAAATTTTGAAAAGAGAGAAGGGAATTTGGATTATTATAAAGCAGAGATGGACAAATTGTTGACCTCATCTTGTCTTTGGACCCCATGGACATGTTCCAATGTGCTGGGAGTATCAGTCCCTGTTTTTTTGGCTGTAACAAGGTGATTTGGAGGGAGTTGGACATGAAGCAGAAAAAGGATTCCTAAGTATTTTTCTTTATTTCGGCAAAGACTGCAAAGAGCTAAGACAGGGGTTTAGGAGTCTTTAAAAAGATGGGCGCCTTTGGCAATTCCCAAGGAATCTTGTAGACCGCACAAATATGGTCCGGGTGATACGCTTTTCCCAGTTTTAGTCTCCTAAGAATTTGATGGGTGAATTCATCGACTTGGTTACTTTTGTGTACTGTGAGTGACTGTTTCAAATATTTGTGTATCATCAGTTGCAAGGCTCCTCTCTATGACTTGGCAGCTCATGAAGACAAAGTCTTGTGCGTCGAATGGACAGAAGCAGGGGTAAGAACATCTGGAATGGATGGAAATAGCAGGCAAATGGGTGGATTGGGTAACCTGTACCCCACAGCCTCTTCCCTGATGTGCAGCATGAGGGGTAAAAAACAGCAGCAAAAATGCTCTGTTCCCCGCTATCTAAATTTGATCCCCTACAAATACACTTTTCAAAATAATAAGAAGCCCTCATTTAATAGTTAGGGAAAAAATCATGTCCCAGAAAGAGAAACCACACAAGAGTTATGCACTCGTACTACAGCAAAAAAAAAAAAAAAGCTGCAGGAAATGCTGCTGACTGGAGGGTCAACAGTTTGAAGCCATGAGTCGGGGTGAACTCACGTCTGTCAGTCCTAGCTTCTGTCAACTTAGCAGTTCAAAATCATTCGAGTAGATCAATAGGTACCGCCTTGGGGGGGAAGGTAAAAGGGCGCCCCATGCAGACATGCTGGCAAAAAAGATCGGAGATGTCTATGGACAGCAAGCTCCTTTGGCATGGAAAATGGAACAAGAGCACTTCCCCATGGCCAGAAATTGAGCATCGCCTTCTGATGCCGGAGATGGGAAAAGGGGAAGACATTTACCGTATCTGTATATTGTATGCCATTGTTTGTGCAAAATGGCATTGAATGTTTGTTTATATGTGTTCTGTAATCCGCTCTGAATCCTCCTGGGGAGATACAGCAGAATATAAATGATGTGTATTATTATTATTAAACGTGGGCAAAACCAATTTCCAGTAGATGCAGGGAAAGAATTTTCCCATATTGAGGAAATTGTGAAATGACGACTTTTCCTGATACTTATAAACTGCCCCAAAGATTTAAAGCTTTATGATAGATCTCATTTTCAAAATGCTACTCCTTTAAAAAAAAAGTGTTTTGAGATAGAATCGTGTTAAGAGATCATTTTGGTTTGGAGTTTTAAAAAGATTCTTCTTAAAAGTATCTCATTGTAATTATATTTTCTTCCTTCCACATTACAGTTGCTTTTGAGTGGTGGCGCTGACAACAAGCTATATTCCTACAGATACCAAGCAACCACCTCTGATGTTGGGGCATGAAAGCTAATCAGAAGATGAGCCAACAGAGAACTTTTCTCCTGCTAGACAATATTGCAGCTTTTTGTACCACAGCTGTAGAAAATGTGCTGTTTTACAGACTTAGAAATCATGTATTTAATCAAGAATTCACACAAGTGGAACTGTGCTCCCAAAGGTTTCTGCTGGAGGAATAGCTAGACCTGATTTTTGTTGATTTCTCCTTCACTTTAAATTGTTCCTCAGGAGGACTGATGGGCCCTCTGGAACAATGCGGTAGGGAGAGCTTGCAAGAAAAATCAGCGTAAATCCTTCCTTTTCTACATACTCCTGTTCCACCTCAGTCTCTTCTCTAAACAGAATGCAGTCTTGAAGGAAAGGACACTATAACACAAAATGTGTGCATATGCTTTTGTGCATATGCCTATGTGTGTGGGAGGTAGGGTGATTGTATTTGAAGCCCCTGTCCTATCATAACCATAAGAGGAAAATACAAGACAGTAGCTTGATGCATGTTTGTGCTCTGCAGTATTTAAATATTGTGTAAAAGTTTATTAAAACATTTTTATTTTGTCCAGATGTGTTTGTTAAACTTTTTTCCCATGTCAGGAGCGACTTGAGAAACTGCAAGTCGCTTCTGGTGTGAGAGAACTGGCTGTCTGCAAGGATGTTGCCCAGGGGATGCCTGAATGCTGTGATGTTTACCATCCTTGTGGGAGGCTTTTCTTCTCATGTCCCTGCACGGGGAGCTGGAGCTGACAGAGGGAGCTCATCCACTCTCCCGGGATTCGAACCTGTCAGTCTTCAGTCCTGTCGCCACAAGGGTTTAACCCATTGCGCCACCAGGGGCTCCATTTGTTAAGTTAATGCTATTTTGCTTAATGGTTTCGATTACTTATACTCGCAAGGGAAGAGTGGACGGGGCCAACTGCCAAAGTTTTTCAAATCTATCTAGAAGTTTCTGAAGCTGTCTGGTGAGGCGCAGAAACTACCATATGTGCGTATTCACGGTTGACCACGATGGGAAAATATATAGATACTGGTCCACTTTAGGTCCAGTGAGATAAGTGTTAAGTAGTGTTATTCAACCTGGTTATGAAGCAGTTCAACACTATATACAGGCAGTTATCCAGTTACAAACTGGGGGGGGGGGGGGGGGGGGAGAACAGGAACTGAGAGAAATCCACTCCTCAGAAGGGAAATTCACTACTGAAGGAGTTATCATGGGGAAAAGATGTCTCCACTGAAGCTTTATCTCTAGTCTTAGTTTCCAAAACAAGTTATCAGAGAGACAGAGAAGTGAAATGTTCTGAACAGGGGCACAGACAGCAAAACAAACATCACAGGGGTATTAACCCTTCCCTACACAATCCAAAGTGCTCTCTATATATACACCTTCTCCAAATTTAACTTAACAAACCTACAGAACCTGCCATGTTTGTAACTTGGGGACTGCCTGTACTTGTTACCAAGTCAGGATATTTTAATGGATTAGGATCTCCAAAGAAAAGTTCGGTGAGGTTCACAGAATTAGGGGAATTTAAGACATGTGTTTTGTAAATCAACACACACACGCACACACCAGTTTTGTATATCAAATCAATCCTGAACCTGAGGACATCTAAAAGGGTATTCTATAACAAGTCAAATGAAAAAGACAAATCTCACTAAACATACTAAAGCGTTTACATAATTGTCGAAAGCTGGAGCCCCCATTTTCACTGTTGCCTCCAGCTCTCACCAGTGCCGTTCAGCATATCCAGTAGTCAAAAACAGCAGGAAATCAAGACCAACAGACTTGTCCTTATTCATGTACAACTATAGAAACAAATCAATCTAGTACATTTGGATATTTACATTTAACAATTCACATATTTTCTATTTAGAAAAGAGAAAATAAATTCTAAAAATCTGTTTTTTAAATGCCAGTTTGTTTACAATCAAATGCAAAAATGCCTTGGGAGTAAACACTTCATTTTAAAGAGCAGCAACTATTTTAAGGATTGAATTTATTTCTGCTTGAGCTAAATTGCATGGTGTTATGGTTTGAGGAGATCAGAGTTCATATCCCTGCTTGGCAACAGAAATCCCTGGGTGACCTTAAGCAAATCCAATTCTCTTAAAAGAAGGGGAAGGCAAAACTGAGGTGACAGGATTGCCTTAGGGTTGCTCTAAGTTGGAAAAGACTTAAAGGCATGTAAGAATGATAAACATACATGTAGATTAGTCTGTACTTAAACCAAAACTAATAATCATTATTAATCATTTATGTCTTATCAAATGGCTAAGAAAAATTCATAATTACTTCTGAAAAATAGAAGCAAAATTCTCAAACAGAAAGCCATTTTGCATGAAAATTGGGTGCAATCATTTGTTTGCCAGATTCCTTCCACACACATAAAACAAAAACAGATTAGAGGGGATTTATAGAACCGTGGAATAGGCATGTTAATACAGTGCGCTACTTCTAGTGTTGGTTTAAGCCTTTGCTCCTCTTAATCTTTGCCAGAATTATAGAAATCTCTTACATATAGACAGTAAACACATTAGCAATATGGCATCCGTCTCGTTTCTGTTGTTTTGATGTCTGCCTTTTTTTCTTGTCTAGTTCTTGGGCAAATCACTTCTGTTCTCCAGTTATGGAGGGCTGGGAGGAATACAGGGGTTCTGTACATGTTCTGCTTGAGAAAGAAGGGAATACAAACAGCCCAGAATGTAAATACATCATACAGGCACAATGTCTCTGAAAACACTCAAGACACCGCTATCAACTGCACCCAGGCCTGTAGCCGGAGGGGGGGGGGGGGTAGGGGTTCACCCCCCCCCCGAAAATTTTCAGGTTAAAAAAAATGGTTTACTCATGAATTTTAACTGGTTAACCAAATCCCCATGCTAAGTCTATGAGACACAAAAAAATTAAGAGTCCCTCCAGAACTGCAAGCACTATCTCAAGCAAATATTGACAATTTATTCACACTGTCATTACTTGCAGCAATAGCCGATGTAGTGAAGCAACCAAGTTGGGTGTGTTGAATGCTCTCATTAAGGAGGCCAGACTTGGTGGAGGTGGTTGACAGGGGCGGAGCTGCAGGCTATTGAAGGCTGCTCTGCCCCCTGCTGTGCTCTTTGCTTCAGCGTGAGCTAGGAGGCAGGTTTCAACCCCCCCCCCCCCGAAATGTTTTTCTGGCTACGGCCCTGACTGCACCCATATGCCAGTCAATTCACTCCACTGCAACATATTCCCACAGCTATGAAGGGAAGGAACCATACACTAGGACATTTCAATTATGCTCCCAATTTAATGGAACAACATTCCTGCAAGATACGTTTTGTTCCTTTAACTGTTTCCACTGCAACATATTCCCACAGCTATGAAGGGAAGGAACCATACACTAGGACATTTCAATTATGCTCCCAATTTAATGGAACAACATTCCTGCAAGATACGTTTTGTTCCTTTAACTGTTTCCACTGCAACATATTCCCACAGCTATGAAGGGAAGGAACCATACACTAGGACATTTCAATTATGCTCCCAATTTAATGGAACAACATTCCTGCAAGATACGTTTTGTTCCTTTAACTGTTTCCATAACACTATACAACACAGTTTTTGTTCCTGGGTTATAAATGTCATTTCCTAATTGGTTCTATTATAAAAACATGGAAAAAGTGTATTAAATTGCAAAAACATTGTTTCTGCGGGACATCCTGCAGCAGTTTGCTATAGCTGAAGTCCAAAGGGCCACAAGTTGTGCAGGCCTGATTTAAAGTAATGGAGTGAAGTATTGCAGTGTGTAAGTGCATTTGACATACATTTCCAAATTAAACAAGGACATTGATAACCACATCTGGCCACATGTATCTGATCTCATTATTAGCTCAGTTACAGGGGGGGGGGGGGAATAAGGAACACCCGTTTTCACTTGAAATATTTATTGAAAGTGTGCGAATTCCATAAAGGTGAGTAAAACATTTTTGTAAAAAAATTTAATAACATTTCTTGCAGACTCAGGTCTTACATCAATCATTAAAATAAAAACAATAGAAAAACAAGAAATGCCCAAACACACAGGTGTGCCTTGAGAGGAAAAAAGACTTCTTAAAAAAATCTTATATATGTAGACATCATTGGCCTTTGCAAATATAGTACACAGTTTACCCAAGTAGATGTGGATTGCTCCACAATGTCTTTCTCCCTAGTACAGGCAATAAAACAGGAAAGCCAGTAGCTAGCAAGAAAAGGTAAACTTGGAAGGGAAATACATGACATGCCACTGGCAGTGGACTGCTGTGATTTAGTCACGCTACACAATATCCAGACAGAGTTAGGTGATAGGAGGAAAGCTACACCTTCAGAGTATTTTATCAATTGAACATATTTAAATGAGACACTGACGGCAAACAAGATGTTGAAATCAGAAATGAAAATATTCATATTTAGTAACTAAGCCATCACTGAAAATTAGTTACTTGTTTTGTTACCTAGTACTGGAAATACCTATTGGTTAAGCAAATGTCGTCTTCATGACTCAAGAGTGTTTTCCAATGCTCCAAAAGGGCTAAATTATGGACATTTGTATTTTGCTTTTAGTGTAAAATCCAAATGATGAAATATACCATGAAACTTGCCAAAAGACAGTGATTATAGTCACATCAATATCTAGCTAAAACAATACATACAACTGTTCTTTCAAATAGCCCAGTTTCTGGTCACTAACTTCATACATATAATGGAAGAGAATGTTACCTATTTCATTTCATTTCTCAGATGGAAAACGTGTGATAAGCAGCAATGTTTCAAATGGAGGTTTAAAATTAGCAGCAATAGCAAAGAGTATATGTGTATTCATGCAGCTATTTTAGAAAATAAGAACATCTCATGTGGCACCGTGCATGAGATAACTGCTCTAGAATTGGTTCGCTGATGCATTTAAGCACCTGCTGTTTGCAGTAAAACCCATCTGAAATATACATTTCCTATAACTGTGATGTTCCTCTAGAAAGGTCAAGCACACAGGGACTCTTGGGGAGAAATCCAATGTTAAGCAAGCACAGGTGATAGTACACCAAACACTGCTTCCTTCCTGTTCTCTGAACAACTCCAGAGCTGTGAACACAATAGGGAAGTTTCCCACAGACGCACCAGTTTAAGAATTAAGAAATGGAGGGTGGATCATTTCCACTCCTCCCAATCCAAGCCAACTCCTGGTAAATCAGAGGAAGAAGGACAGAATATTCGATACCCATTTCTTGGGTATGGTCAGCGTAACAGAAATACTTGGAAAGTGGCATACATTTTTACGATACAGCCTAACCCACCCCTCATATTCACAGGACTGGTCTCTGTGGTTTCATTTATCCACATCTGACAAATACGCCATCTCCAGGGATTTTCTAGGTTCTCCAACACTATTCTTGGGCTAGATATCCTTCACTTCAATAGGGTTTGCTATTCCCTGCAGTTTCACATATCCATGTGAAGTCAAGGAAAGTATTCCCTGCATATCTTTTTTTTTTTTTGGTTACTACTGTATTACATGCTTACCAATGAATGACTTGGCAAAATGTCACAGCCAAACAGAGCGCTAAATCATGAGTGATGAAAGTTACAATTTTAGTCTCATTATTTTCAACTAGCTAAAGATGGGCCTACTCTAATTATACTTCCCCTGAAGTCCCTAGCTTAATCACTCTTGACTTCACAGAGAGTTACTGGCAACCAAGAACCAAGCAGGTAAGTGATGAACCAAAACTTGAGTGAACACGTAATTGGAATTCCAAAGAACTGCTTGCTCCAATTATTATTTGTTATTGGCTAACATTTTTTCAGTGCAAAACAGGTGAGCAGTCTTATGGCATTCAATTTACTAGCCAAACAATTGCTGCTTATGACATGGATTCTTCAGCATCTTATTTCTTCACAGCCACAGAGATATAACCAAATATTGCTCTTTTAATAAAGGCTGGAGTGTCACCTATCTGATATGCACCTGCAGGCCAGCCTGAAGTACATTGAAGTCATGGCTAGTATAAAGCCATGGAAAAGTCATGTCAACTTTTAAAACAAGCACCTTTTACCACATCTTAAATACACCTTACAGAGACTATATTCAGGATTAGCATGTCGGCCATGCAGCAAAATACAATAACATTCCAAATGCGCAATACCTTTATCTGGCCAATTGAAAAGCACAAAATACATAATGCAAGTTTCCAACGCTCCACTGGCTTCTTCATCAGGCAAATGATCTTTAAAAAATCATACAGAAGATATTAAGATGTATGATTTTTAAACAACTTTTGCCTTATGAAGAAGCCAGGGAGCTTTTAAAGCTTGCCTGATGCATTTTACACTTTTTAGTTGGCCTCCCAAAAGGGTTTGACAAAAAAAAGTTTTGTGGATTTTGGGTTTTGTTGTATCTTACATCTTACAGAGATTCATGAGAACAGTGAATAAAACATTTTGAGGAACTTCAAAGACCTATCTTTTCCACAGAATTCTTAATTGAAATCTGGCTTTTAGATATTCAATGCAAATATTTTTCACAAGAACCACCATTAGTCTGGTAACTATAAACAATTCAAAAAACCTGAAATGCTGAACTGCATTTAAACAAACTGCAAATCCCTCTTGCACAAAAGAAGGCTGCTTCCACATGTTTCACAAAGACCAAACATTAGGAGTTTCATAAGAAAGCTGATGTGTGTCCAACAGATATTACAGACAACAAATATATTACATTGCTAGAAAATTTGACTTTGTTTTGACATCTCAGTTTGAAGGAGTTATACCTGATGCATGGGAAAACAATATACAAAGAAAAACAAAGTAAAGCAATAACAATTCTGGTCATTATAATCGGTTGTCCTAGGACTTGATATGCCAGCAAGTTAAGTCCATGGAATGGATGTGAAATCATCTTAATCTGCAAATAAAACATTTGAAAGCACAGTAATACAACAGAAACAAAGTAAAACTAATACAATGTGGGATTGGGGTATAATTAGGTAATACTTTAGAATTCCAGATGCATAGCTTTGTTGGGTCTGTTGCAGCAAACACAACAAAGTCCAACAGCACCTTAAAGACTAAGAAATATATTATAGCATCAGTTTTTGTGAGTCAGAGCCCCCTTTGTCACATGGACAAAGCAGTTACCTAACTAGGTAGGTACAGATACCCTGAGTATAAAGAGGTTGTAAAAACCAAGTGAAACCAAGGCCAAACAATGTAGGATATCAGTACTGTCACAGTACTAAGCAACTCTCACTAAGGAAAAACAAATAGAAGATCATGAGACATACTCTGAATCAGAGCGAGGAAAAGGGAGGTTTTGGGTGACTATCCAGAACCAGCCAGCCAGCTAGCATGGTTACATGGCCCTTGAGGCTGTGGGATCCAGGGATCTGTCATCCAAAAAGGCAGTTTTGGAAGTTGTAAGAGAAAGTGGCAATTTCTCCAGCTAAGCCTTATTCCCACCTGTTGATTGCTGGTGATGACTTGGTGCACCAAGATGAATAACTAAACAGTGTTGTTGTGGTTATTCATCACATCTGCTAGTCTGGAGTAGTTTGCCCAAATGTTGGTCATGTATTTTTGTTAGTCTAAAGATACCAGAAAAACGTAACTCTTAAATTGTAACTTTTTATAGCTCCATAGTTGGCCCTAGTTCATTTTGATCAATGCTGTACCATCAAGCGTCTTTAAACAATGCTTAATCCATCCCCTATGAAAATTTGGAACTCTGGAAGCATTTTGGAATCTAAAAATTTGGCCTTTAAGCAACTGCTCTAGCTCACATTTTTTGTTGTGTAATGGACCTCCGTAAACACACTTTCATAACCAAATCAGTTCAGTACCTTTCAAAAGAAGAGTTTGTAATGGAAACCCCTTCCTACTGTTGACTGTTACAGTTAGTTTCTTTTTTTAAAGTGACACAAGAAATGAAATGGGTCACATCTGCTGACCAATGACCAAGAATACCAAGGTCCCTTTAGCTTAACACCCTAATGATATTGCTCCTCAAAAAGAAGACTATGTCCACTGAAATAAACTGCTTTAACAATTACCATGCCTGACAAACTACGACCCTCAACAGACCCACAAAACAGTACTTTGACAAGCAGGAAGAACCATGCATGGCCATTTCAAGATCATATGACTACAAGGTTTATATAGTACAGTGGCAAGACAGGATAGGATCAGGTATACGCCAAAGGCAATTCAAGAGTTTGACAGCAACACAAGAAACCAAGATGTCCCAAGAGGCACTGATGTGATAGTTTGTTGGCATTTTTGCAGAAAGTGGAAAGGAATATCATTCTGAAACAAGAGTCACAAGACTAGCAACAAGTTGTTACAGTATTGGCAGAAGTGCTCTGAAATGCTATTTCCGGACAAGGAATTCTGTCCGTGTGCTTATCCATCCTGCCTTCACCAAAGATGTACCAATATTGCTTTTCTTTATAGTCTTGAGGATATTATCTGGAGAAGGGAAGAAATCAAAGTGGTCACACTGCACGATGCTGAACAGTAGATTCAGGGCTCTCTTCCCAACAGTAGAAACAATGCAGCAAGAAAAGTGCGACCACCCTGTCCCCTGGGGTATATTAACCCACCCCCCTCATGAGTTGTAAATACTTTTTGGTGAAAAAAAAGACATCTTGCAGTATGAATTTGCTTCTTGTTCTCCTTGCAGATCTTGTTATGAACAGCTGGTGCGTTTTGAATTTTTCCTTTTCCAAAACTTGAAAATGGGACACAAAGCCTCAGAAAAACTGGTTCCTCTGCTGGTAAAGTAAGATGGATAACGTCTCCCTTCTTTATTGTACCAAAGCTTTAAAAAAAAGTGCAGGTGAGGGACTGAATTGGAGCTGCTTCAAGACAAGTGTAGCAGTTGCTCAGCCACTCTTCTTTCCTAGGTCTCACCCGAGTCTCACAGTTATCGATGGGGAGATCAGGCTATCAGTAGGAACTGTTTATGAAACTGCCAACAAGAATGATGCAAAGAGATGCAATTCGGAAGGCTTGATCACAGCTAGCTTCAATACAGTTCTCTCGGAAGTAAACAAAGCCAAGTTTACCCTTCAGTTTCTTCAGCATGGCCTGACTGCTGGAGCACAGTTATTGGTGGCATTATTTTGCTTGCTCCACGAGACAGTCGGTCTTGGTCTGTGCTTGCCGATAAGGCGGCCATGGAAATAGGCTGCAGCAATGCGGGCGTCATCCCAGTGGGGACGGTCAGGTTGTGAGTAGCACCCTTGAGAGTAAGATCTTGTGTGGGGAGAAGTGGCTTGAGGATACTGACAAGGCAGAAAGCGGAGCCACTTTTTGGAATGAAATTGACTTTATTCTTATCAGGACAATAAAAGGCTGGGATTTCATGCAACGGCTTTGGCCTATAGAGGGGGAAAAAACAGCATCACAGCAAAAGACAAATGTTTACATGGAAATCTCAATGTTATACCACAAGTTACATAACATTTGACAATGTAACTGAAGATATTAAACCATACAGAAATTAAATGTGGAAATGCTATACAAACACATTCAGAAGGGCTCTTAAACCTAATATTTCATTTCAAATCCCTCTTTCACTGGTATATAGCAAGGGTAGAAAACTGTGCCTAATTCCAGCCATATCAATTTAATTCAATTTATATTTAAATCTTAGAGTACTTCTGATTTCTCTACTGAATAACTGTATTATGTTCCTGGATATTTTAGAATAGCTTCTCTTTAAGAAATAGCTGCCATATAAAATCCAGATTGTTGGCTTTGAACTCAATTATATGGGAGTGTAGACTAATCTGGATTATATGGCAATAAAGGTAAAGGTTTTCCCTGACATTAAGTCTAGTCATGTCCGACTGTAGGGGTTGGTGCTCATCTCCATTTCTAAACTGAAGAGCTGACGTTGTCCGTAGACCTCTAAGGTCATGTGGCTGGCGTACCTGCATGGAGTGCCATTACCTTCTTGCCGGAGTGGTACCTATTGATCTTCTCACAATTGCATGTTTTCAAACTGATAGGTTGGCAGAAGCTGGGGCTAACAGCGAGAACTCACCCCACTCCCCGGATCTGAACTGGCGACTTGCAGTCAGCAAGTTCAGCAACTCAGTAGTTTAACCCACTGTGCCACCGGGGGCTCCTGGATATATGGCAGCATAGGGGGCTCCTGGATATATGCCTTCAGTGGTCCCTGACAAGTTTCACAGAAAGAAAGAAATAATTGTTCCCAGTGGACACTACTTTTGTGTGCACCTATGTCACGCTGGGAAAAAATAATTTGCAGTGCCACATACCAGATACGAGTTGTGAAAATAAACAGTTGGGAAATCATTATTCCATCCCTCTATGACTTTTTGTCCACACAGGCATATGTAGAAACAAGGGCAAAGCTACTTGGTTTATATAGGCTAAACCCTATGTCAGTTGTAACAAAAATACAATGAATGAATGAAATTTGCATCAGTATAGGGAAGGGCACGTAGATAGCACTATGTAGCAAAATTTGAAAAATGTTCTGTTCCTGGATTGAAAGTGTTATTTCCTGTTTAATTGTGTAGTACTTTTTTTGATAGAAGTTGTTATATTCCAGAAATGTTGTTAAATTGGTTAAGACTCTATGACAGTGGTTCTCAACCTATGGGTCCCCAGGTGTTTTGGCCTACAATTCCCAGAAATCCTAGCCAGTTTACCAACTGTTATGATTTCTGGGAGTTGAAGGCCAAAAACATCTGAGGACTCATAGGTTGAGATCCACTGCTCTAGGATATATTTATTGGAAAAACTACAGCAAAATGTGCTGCAGGATGTCCTGCAAAAACAATGTTTTTGCACTTTAATAAACGTTTTCTATGTTTTTATGACAGAACCAATTAGGAAATGACATTTACAATCCAGGAACAAAAATTGTGTAACATACTGTTATTTATTTATTTATTTCAAACATTTATACCCTGTCCTTCTCAACCCCCGGAGGAGGACTCAGGGCGGCTTACAAGCCAGCAACGATTCATGGGGCTGTTTGCTTTATTTCTTTTACCCTTTTATCCTCTGGCCCAGATTACTAGCTTCTCTCAAAACATTGTTATTACCAGAATCTGATGAAACAGGGAAACCTAAATTGGTATTAATGTATGAGAGCAGTTGCTAACCTTTTCTGGTCGATGGATACATTTCAATTTTTTAAAAGTAATGCGGGTGCAACCACAAAATGGCTGCTTTGAGGTATAAGGATCCTCGCACAAAAAGGAAAAAGGTGGAACTGTCTCACCACACATGGAGAAAGCACACAAAAAACAGCTATATACTTTCCCCTTCTATTCAATCCTCCATTGAATCACTGGGAGGAAAATCCAGCACTCCACAATTGGATTTCAAACAGCATTAAATAATTATTGTGTTTATAAGATTAACAAATGACAGACCTGAGTCTATGATCTGTGCCGTAACGGAAATTCATACAAAAGGTGTACTAGCTTTTTAACTTTAGAGCACTATACTGTACAAGGCTACTTACAAGCTGTCTTCAAACACTTTAACCTTCTCACAGCCTTCAGGAGGTTCACGTTTGAACATGTAGCTGTTGTTGGGTTTTGGTGAGGTGGCATATTTGGGCAGGGGAGAACAGTTCCCATTCTCTGTAGTTAACATATCAAAACAAAAAAATCAATACCTCTTCAATCCCGACCCACACCGTTCTTCACTTACATTATATGCAAAAAGATATGCAATTTTGTCCAGCATGTAACATACATATATGTTACTTCCATACCAATGTTACAGCTGAAATACGACATCTTGGCATATTTGCCTCTAAAACCCTAAATCAAGCTATAATTTAGCACAATATAGAATAGCTCTCAGCAGGATATGTTAAAATGCAATTAATTACAGCTATCATTCTAAGGATGTATTTGAACCAGGGTGGCAAGGTACGTCCCTTGACTTGCACACAGCTGTTCAAGAGTAGAACTCTCTGCTTTGGAGGGTGGTAGAGATTCCTTTTTTGGGGGCTTTCAAACAGAGGCTAGATGACCATTGGTCAGGGATGCTTAAACTGTGCTTTTCCTGGATGGCAGAATGAGGTTGGACTAGATGGCCCATGTGGTCTCTTCCAACTCTATGATTCTAACACATAATATGAACAAGTTGTGTGGTTTTGTTTTGTGTTTTGTTTCGGGTTTTTTCTTTTTTTGAAATGACAGAATCTAAAAATGGATTATGGGAACAAAGGTGAAATTCCATAGATAAAACATTCCACATGGATATAAAGAGTCTTTAGGATTTGGGCCCAGACATAAAAAATCCAAGGAATGAAACAAGTTTTCATGATGCAAGGTAACAGTCTGTACTGTGACCGAGGCACTATGAAGCATTTTATTCAGTGAGTACCTTTATCTCTGGGGTCCCCAAGCAGGTCATCAGCAGGGCATGGGCTCTCCTCATTGCTCTCATTGGTAATGGCAAGGAAAGAGCCAGGAGACACAGACTGAGACCGGCTGCTATTGTTACTGCCCTTTTCTGCTCCACCGGGTGTCTGCGTATCAATGCTGCGGGTACTGCTGCTACGCTGCACCAGAGGAGGAGGAGCTCGATGCCCATCTGGAACATCTTGTGGCTGTTAAATAAAAACACATCATATACGTTGTGTCATGAAACTGATTATTAATCTAGTCTAGCTAAGAATCACATTGCATGTTAATAAACTATTTAGACCTTCATATAAATAAAGCTTCTTAGCAGATTAGTACTTTTTCAGACTTCAAGAAAAAGATGGGAAGCCAAACTTAAGGAGATTTGGGGTCTTGTAAGGCATTCTAGAGAAGGGAGCAGAGTAGGAGGAAGGGAGGAAAAATACACACACACAGTTAAAAAGATTAAAAGGATGATCCTGTATGCAAACCAACCAGACTACCTTGTGAATGACCCCTTTCTTAATGTCTGTTTTCCTTTTCCTTGGTAAAGCATTAGCTTTCACATGCATGCATTAATTTAGTCTTGGAAGAATTTCATGCGCAACCAGCTGGATATGTTCTGAGATAACACTTCAAAGTAACACTAGTGGCCAAATAAATAATGTCTTCTTATGGCAAAACATAACATTCAGCTGCTCACTTCACCTCCTCCTGCTGCCCCCTCCCCCAGCTCAGTCTTGGTTGAATAATAACAATTATTATTATTATTATTATTATTATTATTATTATTATCCTTATTTATACCCTGCCTTTCTCCCCATGAAGATTGAAAGCGGCTAAAACTCCACACTAGACAAGTTTAACAGGTACAATACAAAAGTTAAAAAACAATTAAAAAGTAACAGTGGTAAAAACAGAATTAAAATACAATAAATACCCTCAAATTAAATCAAAAATCTTTATTATGGTCATAGACCAGCATAAGGAGAGTGAGGTACAGTTTCATAAAATCATTGCACATTAAAATCTAAATACACTAAAATGGCCTTTAAAACTCATATTCCCCGCAATCCCATCCAACCTCCCCAAAACCTGCCCCTTACCCTTCCCCAAACACCTGTTGGCAGAAGGTCTTGACCTCCTTGCGGAAGACCAGGAGATGGACCCACCCTGGTCTCTCTTGGGAGAGTTCCAGTCTGGCAGCAGCCTCTGAAAAGGCACTCATCTGTATTTCCGCTAAGCGAGTGGTGGGACCGAGGGAAATCCCTCCCCAGTAGCCCCATCTAACACAGACTGACTCCCTATTTCCAGATCTGTCTTATGACTGGCTAGGAGCACCTATGTCTTGTCTGGATCATTGTCCTCATTCAGTCCATTATAGCTGTCAAACCCGTTTAGAACAGGAACCACTTCTTTGAAATTAGGTGGAAAGGAGTGATAAAGTGGGGTGCCATGTGAATATAACTGGTACTGCATTCCAAAACTCTGGATGATCTTTCCCAGCGATTTCATGTCTATGCGGAACAGCATGGGGGACAGTACAGAGCCCTGAGGGACTTCACAGGCCAGTGGCCAAGGAGTCAAGCAGCCAAGTTCCCCAGCGCCACCATGAGAATGTCCCTCCAGGTAGAAAGGACAGTACTCTCCAAGCCCCATCCCAGAAAGGTGACTCAGAACGATACCATGGTCAATGGTATATAAAGCCACTGAAAGGTCCAGGAGGACCAACTGGGACACACTCCCTCTGTCCAGTTCTCTGCATAGTTCATCCACCAAGCCTGTCCCGTAACCAAGCCTGAAACCAGACTGAAATTGATAGAGATAATCTGCTTCATCCAGAAATCCCTGGAGTTGCAAAGCCACCACACACTCCAGAACCTTGCCTAAAAATGGGAGGAGACTGGTCTATAGCTGTCCCATACAGAGGGGTCTAGGGAAGATTTTTTTAAGAGGTGGTCTTACCACAGCCTCATTGAGGCCTGTCCTGCCCTAATGTAGGGGACATTAATCACTTCCCTGACCCACTCCACCACTCTGGGCTGTTTTATGAGCCAGGAAAGCCAAGGCTCTAGTTCACATGTGGTAGCTCTCACCTCTCCAAGAATCCTGTCCACATCCTCAGGTTGAACAAATTGAAAGATAGCCATCAAAACTAGACAAGCAAGTGCCAAGATTACATCCACCGGAGCTGTATTAACTGTGGCATCTAAGTTAGAATGAATCACAGTTCCTAATTATATCCAAAATGGGAAGCTGTGATTTGACATCCTTTTTTAAAAATACTGATCTTAAACCAGTGTGGTCCTGATTTAAGATTATATGTAGAGAATATTAAATCAAAGCTCATTATTTCAAACACAAGAAAGAACTGTAGTTTCAAGAAAACTAGGACTAACAAATTATACCCTGCAAAAAAAGCAGGCGGAGGAACAAGGTAGAAGAACCCTTGCCTCTTGCTCATTTCTGGTTTCTCAAACTATGGTTTAAAGAACAAAGGTTATGTACCTACCAGTCCTCATAATTAAATGTCTAAACCTTCCCAGTAATGCGTTTGGTATAAAACTACACCTGCACATAACAACTTCAGTCCTCTGCACAGGACTGTGCTGTTGGTTTCCAAGAAATTCACTTGTCTTTCAGGCTCTACAAATTTGTATGGATGGCCCAGTCCATTACAGCTAATGGTAGCAAGGAATACTTGATTACAGTGATTTACTTACAATAAGTTGTTCCTCTTTCTCTCCTGTTTCCTTTATGATTATTTCAATCTCTTGATTCAGCCCCTCTATGCTGTTACGGAAACGCGATCCTGTTGATTTGGCAATTGGTATGACAGGGACTAGCACAGTCTTTGGGACGGGAGCCTGTAATGTCACCCAAAAGAAATAAGAAAGGTAGTGATTAAATGTTGGAAATGACAACCTTCTTCAAGCCTTTTCTGGTAATGTTTATCTATGATCCTGCTGTTTAGTGTTTCCTATTATTTATGTTCTGGTATGGAGTTTCCTTTACTGTATGGTTCCTGAGAAATTATAAAAGGGGCTGCAGACCACATGCCATCTTTTTCTCCTCCTTTAACTATGTGACCTGTTTTGTTATAGGAGAGATGCCCTGGCTGGATGACACAGAGAATTATCTCCAACATATCTGAAACTGGACTGATAAGTTTTTTACCCGAGTATGCTTGAATACATGAATGTCATGAGTAAACCAAATATGTTATTTTTAATCAAAATCAACTTCATTTTTGTCTCTTGAGTGCATGATATAAAACAAGTTGTTTTATGGGACAGTATATTTTTGGGCACTGGAAAAAACACTTCTAAAACTCTGCTATTTTTCTGCACTGGCAAAATCTCTGTTTTCATAACAGATCAGAGATAACAGGTTATTAAGTTCAACAACTGAAACCATTGCCTTGCATAATTACATCTGGTTGTATACAAGAGAAGATTCTACTCCAAAGGGGTTTTGGCTCTTTTCTGAAAGGGCATGCTTTTCTAAAAAGTTAGGATCTCCAAATGGTGTTTTCCAAAAGCTTATAAATATCATTTTCCAAAAGTATATTCCTATGGGCTTTATAGGAAAACATGTAATGTCTACTGAAGGTTCAAACTCAAAGTTTTGCAGGAATAATCCATGATAACTTGAGAAAGATCCCAGTAACCCCTCAAAACTTAAATCTTTTTTCTTCCTTTTCTTCTTGATATAGATTTCAAATGTTGAACTCCAAGTTGTGCAAAGCATTTGTTTAGTTAACTCAAATTTCATGTATGCTGTTGATCCTGTAATGGTGTCAGCTGACATATATTTGGGACAATTCCTTTTTGCCACACAGTGCCTGAAATAAACTAATTGTTCCTGAACCATGACTTCTTACATTTTTTTAATGAAATGTCATGATCTTACCTGGCATTGGTTAATGGCTGCATGATTACCATGGAATGGAGACTGCCTTTCTTTGTCTCGGTGATGCCTGCTACTGTGTTTACTTCTTTGCAATTGCTGGCGAAGTTTGGCAATCTGAAAGAATAAACCATTTAGATTTTTCTTTAAAAGTAATAATGAAACTTGTGAACAATAATTTTACAAGTATGATATATGCTATGAGAATGCATGTACCATATATACTTGAGTATAAGCCGACCCAAATACAAGCCAAATTTTACCACAAAAAACTGGGAAAATGTATTGACTCGAGTATATGAGGGTGGGAAATATAGCAGCTACTGGTAAATTTCAAAATAAAAACAGATACCAATAAAATTACATGAATTGAGGCATCAGAAGGTTAAATATTTTTGAATATTTACATAAAACTGTATTTAAGGTAAGACTATCCAGCTCTGATTAAACCATTATTCTAACCTTCTTCAGTGTAAGTAATGGTGGCAATTATGTAATAATAAAAATAATAATAATAAAAAGAGAGTAAAATAATAAATATAATAATAGAGTAAAATAATGGAAATGTAATAACAGTAACAGAATAAACTAATAAATGCAACAATAATACATTGACTAAAATAATAAATGTAATAACAATAATAAATAAATTAAAATAATAAATGTAATATAATAATAGAGTAAAATAATGTACTAGATATAATAATAATAATAATAATAATAGAGTAAAATAATAAATGTAATAATAATAACAGAGTAAAATAATAAATGTAATAATAATAACAGAGTAAAATAATAAATAACCTTGACTCAAGTATAAGCCAAGGGGGGGGGGGGGGGGTTCAGCCTAAAGGAAAAACTCAGCTTATACTTGAATATATACAGTACTATTAAAACCTTTGTATTATGATAATATGAAGGTTGTTGAAGGTAACAATGATATGCATTAATAGAGGGGTTGGGAAAAGGGGAAAATCACCCGGGGAAGATGAAGAGCTGTACTCCTCTAACATAAAGAGCCTTCATTTTATTTTATTCTTTCCAAATCCCTCCATGACTCCAGAAAGTAAGCAAGTATGTATGTGTGTGTATATTTCTTGATTGGGAACTGACTCAGAAATTACCCTGTCAGAAAATGAACCAGGGAAGCTCTAGAATTGCTTCCAATGTACAAAAGGGTGATTTCTGAATGCATTTGTGGTTTTTTTAAATGAAAAACTGGGGGAACCTGTTGGCCAATTGAACAACACAGATTTTTTTTAACTTAGTACAATAATTCCCAGGTCTTGAGATGGGTGTCTGGTGTGTGTGTATGTATGTCCTATACATGACCTGGACACAGCCTGTTATGAAGATAGGCTGACTATCTGATAATAATCTGCTATCTGGATTGGCTCCAGACTTTATTTTGCTGGAAGGAGCATCCCCAGAAAAGAATTCCACTTCAGGGGTGCTCTTGCCAGTCAACACTTTCCTGTTTCTTGTGGATATTTTTAAAATCTATTCCAAAGGACTGGGATTCTTCATGAGCAATCTATGTGGTGACAAAGTAGAGACTGCTGAACGAACTGGCAATGGATGCCTTTGCATCCACAAACAAGGATAACCTTTATGAATCAGAAGGTTTTTTGCACACAGAAAGGCAACCAAGTTCTCATCTTGGAAATGACATTGTGGGACATTTTGTTTCAATTGAGTGCAGACATGCTAAAATATTTTACTAGACAAGTATATTATTAAATACAGCTGAACACATTGCTCAACCTCTTTAAGCTGATCTGTGCTGCCCCAAGACGCTGATCGCTTATGAGAGCCTTTCTTCTTTTCCAAGTATTCTTCAGCCCAAGCACTCTCTGTCTAAAAAAGAAATAAAAGGATTTCTTGAAATATAAGTTCAAAAGCAGATTGAACAAAAACTTCACAATTAAAAAACAAACAGATCCTAACACGCATTTATCTCAAACATTCCTGAAAAATAAAATGACTTCAAGTAAAATCTGATTTTGATACAGAAAGGTATACATGAATGTATTTGTATAGTTTGCAGGCAGCTTTAATGTTTCTTTGGGTGTATATGCAACAAAAAACCTAAGTCGGATAAATATACTGGGGCAAGGGAGCAAGGAAAGAAGAGGATGTCCAAAACTCTGTTATTGAAAAAAAGAAGGACTAATGTCACACCACACCTGCATATATCCTTTTATGGCCAGCCGTCTGCCCTCAATGAACTCCTGCCTGCACATTCAATCAAATGGTACCTGACAGTGTTTCTGCAGCCAGAATCATGAAGAAGATAGGTCTTAAGAGCCTTAGTGAAGGTCAGAAAGATTTCTTAACCTATAGGAGTCTGGTTGAAGAGAGGTAGGCCGTGTGACAGGAGAGGGAGGAGAACTATGTCTGGCTTCACAAAGCTTTCTACTCTGACAGAATGATGTAGGATCTCAGTCAATATATAAAAACAAAGTTTAACAACATACTTTCACACAGCTGAGTCTATTACCAATCACCTTAAGTTTAAGTTAGTTTTGGACACAAAACAACAAACCAGAACAGAATTACTTAACAAATATAGGCAGAGAATATAAATGACACAGCAATTATATAAAGTTGTGTTTACATGCCATAGCCAGTAGTATCAAACAATGGGCATGAGCATTTACTTTCCACTTTGTAGAAAAACACAGTTTTACTCAGTAATGACTAGTTCTTGATTTGAGATAGCTCTGAACATTGAATCTTCAAGCAAATGCTGCTGCTTAGTGTCCTTGCATTATAGAGACTTCCAAACTTTCTTTAGTTTCACATTTGCTAAGCAGACACAGGGGCGGGCATTGTACTGTAGCACTAGAATAACTCATTCCAGAAACATTCTACCAGTTCCCACAAAATACTCTTCTTAGTACCCTGGAACAATCGTGTTATGTACAGAAAGAGTACTTCCTTTTGCCAACTATCCACAGAAATGTAAACATGTGACATGCATTTCAGAACAGTCATCAGGACCTGGAAACTTCAGAAGACCTTCTGTTCAGACAAACACAGCACACTTTCTTATAAGCATTTCCAGCTTAGGCTGGAAGGGAAAGAGTGCACTGGTGGACCCCTAATAGACTGGCATACCAATTTTGAAATTTCTTTGACATTAAATGTTATGAAGAGACAATCCAAAATGAAGCAAAAAGAGTGTGACAGATCTTGAGGTTCTCAGGTCAGAAGATAAGTCGATCAATTACCACGGAAAAGTGGAGGACAAAGGTAGAGCTCTGTATATAATGACAGAACTAGACTCAAACTGAAAAAACATTTGCCTGCTGATATGCCTTTCAACTTTTATGTACACAAATAAAACTATATATAAAAACACATAAAAGAAATGTTAATGCTCCACAAGACATACATTAGGAACATATAATCATTACAATACAGGACTAGGATGAATGAGCTAAAGTGGACAGAATTTAAATTTTTCCATATCATTAAACACCAAGGACAGTTTCTTGTGATTCACAGAAAGTCACCTCCTATAAAGGTGCTTAGAGGTTTCCTAACTAGGGTAGCTAAAAACATAATAAACTCGGAAAATACAAGAACTGTCAAGGACAAATGGCAGACAAAAGACTGATGATTAAAGAAGCTGATTTGATAGGCAAACCACAATATATGAAGGCATGATTCAGCTTGGAAGTCTTGATGGTGGACAACTTTGGGGGTAGAGGCAGGTTGGTTCCTGGGTTAGAACACAGAGCAGAAACAACTGATCTTTACATCAGAGGTTATAATCCCCTAACCTCTGATGTAAAATCAAAATCTCCAGGATTATGAGAACCACCTAATAACTAAGAATTAATAACTTGGGGCAAGGAATTTTGCCTTTGGTTCTTTCATAAACATTTTTTTTTATTTCTTAGAGCAACTTTCAAAAAACATTTTTCTTTTTCCACCTCATTTTTAGGACTCCATTGGTGAGCCAATAATATAATTTACAGACTGTTTAAAATGATAGAACTCCCAGGCAAAACCTGGGAGAAAGCTGACAAAAATGAAGGACTCGAAAATAAGAAAGGGATCCCTCTAGTGTTCACCTGCCATGTTTACAGCTAGAAAATATGGCGCCTGATTGAAGTGTGAAGAGTTAGCATACCATGGTTATTTAGAAATGCATTGGGAAGTATTTTTAAAAATACACTCAAAACATATTTTAAATCAAATCCATATAACTGGGAGTTTGAATGAGGGCTCTAAATATAGTCCTACTTCACTGTTGCAAGGATTAGGAATGCAGCTCCCATGTGAAGGTGGAAAAAACATTGTGGGGAAAGATGTGGCGCCATTACTATGGGTCTGGGGTGGAGCCAACTCCATGCACCACTTCACTTACTCTACAGAAACCAGCATCTTTTTTCTTTCTATGTGGCATGAGTCTCCCTTTCACTTGGACAAAGGAAGATACCAAGGAGACAAGAAGCACTCAATAAACCAGAAAAGGAGCTAGAACAAGCTTCTGCAGATCTGAGTCATACAAACCAGACTGTGGGACTAAGCACATGTGAAAAAGATGGTAGTCCCAACAGATTACAACAACTCTACCTCCAACTCCTCTCAGATCTTGCCTTCTGCTGTACAGAGAACTCAGGCAGATAATAGCTAGTAAAGGGAGATATGAAGGAGCCAAAAAGTCTGAAGACTGTCTTGACATACCTCCTCCCATTCCCATCCACTAGGATGCAATTACAAGACATTTATCTCAAACCTAAACCACAACGGTGCTTTTAATAGGGCTTTCACAGATTACCAACACACACTCTGGTAATTTTCCCATTTTATCTTCACAAAAAGGCAACCTGGCATTTCCCAGAGAGCTAAAGCTGATGACTTAACAGATGCGTCTCATAATCAAGAATGGGGCTATGTGCCATTACCATCTGTACTAGCTTACAACTGGCCACTCTTCAATCTCACGCTTCTTTTGACTTTCAGATCCAAGTTCAAATGGTGGAGATGGAGTGAGTACCAAGGGACAATGGAAGATGCTCCACATAATCCAACCCTGCACTTAACCATAAAATGCCTGAATTTCATTTCAGAGCTAGAGCGAATTGAAATATGCCTGTTTGTTGTATAAAACTTCCTTGGCTTGATGTTCAGTGAACCCACCAAAGCTGTAAGGAGTGATTAGAGCAATGTTTTCACTGAGTAATGTTTTCTTAGTTGTATGTAATAAGATATCTTACCTGTGTGGCTTTGTCCCTCATGCAAGGTGCAGCTTGTCCATGATTCTCACGAGGCCACTGTCCAGCAAGGTATGGAGCAGCAAGTATGTCTAGGGAAGGGGTACGACGAGCAATACTAGAAGGGCTTGATGATGGAGGTCGTGGCTTATCTACTAAAAAAGAAAAGAAGGCATGCCCATCATCGGTAGGAATAAAACACATTTTATGCTCACACTTTCATTCTGTTCCTTGTTTTTAATACTCAGCATATGACAGTTTTTATGAGGTTATGGATGTTTATTTTATCACAGTCCACTCATTCTTTGACAACAGAGATTTCCCTTGAACACAGATGTGCCAAAAACCACAAAGGCTTCCTATTATAGGCATTAAGAAAATGTTTGGTAGCAACATCTGACATCTTTTGATAGTTGTCTAGAGTGCCAGTATTTTTACAAAATTTACTCTGTACCATCAAGTCAGCTTCAAATTATGGCAACCATTGTGAATGACTTCCCCCAAGATTCAATGCATCTTCCATGACTTCTTTTCCTATTTACCACAGTATAATTCTTTTTTCAAAATAGATCCAAAGTAAGATAACTGTAGTTTTCTCATTCTGGCTTTTAGTGAAAGTCCAGCCTTTTACAATTTGGCTCAGGATTTGTCTTTCAGTGACCATGATATCTAGGAAAACAATCTTAAGGCTATTTGTACTGTACACCTTGCATACCCTTCCCTACCTGATGCTTTCAGCAGCACCAGGTAGCAAAGTGCATTAGTTACTTAAGCAACTATGTAGCACAACACTGAGGGATTGCAGGAAATTAAAACTACAACCCACACCCATTTATTGCTGCCATCTCCACAAGTCATCACCCTGCTCTGGTAAGCATGCTCAGGCTCATCAAAATACATTTTGCTCACCAATCACTCAAACCTGAGACCTACCCTTTTAGAAGTCTAACATTTCAAATATCCTCGGTATCTGTGTGCAATGTTATTACATCTCAGGCCAAATCTATGCTTTACATATCACAATATGGGAACATCAAACACCTGCCTTTTCAAAGAACAAGGAATGACATTTTTTAATTAAAAATGCCAGATAGTAATAAAGTCAGCAGGTTTGACTTCTGTAGATTTGGTCAATATTGTATCTCTGGGAATATCTACATTCTCCTGTGCAACTATATGGCCAACAACACCCCACCCCAGATGTGGGCTATTGAGTTACGCTAGAGGACCTAGAACACTCCTCTTAGATTTTAAAAAAGTGGGGGTTTTTTACTTGTGTGTTTTTCACATTTGTGGTGGCCCTGCACTCCAGGAAGTGGAGTAACTGTATCCAACTTAAATTTGCTTTATTTCTGTCTTCTATTATTTTTAGAAATGTCTGAAAAACAAACAACTAGTTTTGCATTTAAAAGAGGAAAAACATTTTTGTGCATAAACACATTTCTTCTCTTTCAAAAAGATTATCTCTTCCAGGAATTTTTAGGGTGTACTGTGAGATGTAAGCATTTTCTATTTTGAGGGTTAGAGAATGAAACTTCATGTTTCTACTGGCATCATCAGGTATGGCACAGATGGGAAAGAGATTATATTAACTTGGCTTCATCTGCTAAACAGAGTGGAAAAAGAAATGCCATCTCTTTATATGCAGTCAAATGCAAATCCAAGTCTAAGGATTAAACCATGAAACCCCATTCATTTGATGCCCCATCCCTAACAGATTTCTTGCATTTAGTGGAGTACCAGTTGGTTCACAGCAGGTTCTGATAAATCCTCATTATTCTAAACTGGTGTGTAGGATTCATGTCTTTTTCATGTTCATCACACATGATAAATGATCAGCCATTTCAATTTATTATAATTTGATTATTACGCAGTGTATGTTGAAATTTAATTTACAATGTCATTTTTAAATCTGAAAATTGTATATATGCAAATTATATACACGATACACTCATTTCTAAAGTAAAAATATCATCTATGAGAAATAAAGTCTGCTCTCTTACGTGGCATAAATGCTGTTTATATACAGTATTTTAATGTTTACAGCCAACAATAAATATATAATTCTGTTTTTGAAAGAGGAAAGTAGGTAATCTGGAAATGGGAAACCAAGCTTTGTAACTTTTATTTTAACTGGTCTTTTTGGAAATATTTAACACAGATCAAAAGTGACCTGATTCGTAATGAGTCCCCATTACCCATTACATCATCTATCACATTCTGTTAAGCTCTTCAACACTAAAAGATATGTAACTGTTTATCCAGTTACTCAAAATGTTCCTAACATACTGCCCTTTTTGTTATGTAACATCACTGCTTTTTATTCAGTCTTTTAACATTTTAAAATAAAAATGCATGTGGTGTAAGTTGTACAGTAAACAACTGGTTATAATGTCATGGATATCACAACCTCTATCCAAGGGAAAAAAACAATCAGCTGATCACAAAGAAAACAAAACCACAGACAAAACTCTATTCAGACAGCTCAGTTACATAGGATTTAACTTTATCTCCTTTTATCAAATTATTCTATTATTGTTTATATAAAGTCAATGCAGAAAACATCATACAAAGCATGTGCATGAACACATACAAAACACAGTTCTGTTAAGAACACAAGACTTGTATATAGCTCTGTCATACTGTCATCAAATAGACAATTAACATTATTTTAGGACATAGATGTCATTTTGCTTCATTCCTCATGCACTACCTTAATGTAATAATGAGCCATTGTAATCATGTTTCATATGACTTATGTTTTTTTTACTTGTGGCATATAAATACGTGCATTTATGGGGCTCATATGAAAAAATATGCACATAATATAATTAACTGCGCAAGACTGCATAAACCAGCCACTATTAACCCTAAAATTAAAGGTATTTAAACTATGTTATTATTTTTGAATACAGCCAACATATTTACTCATCTATATTCCTAAGTGAATTGTTAATATCTTGTTTTTCAAAAAGACGAAGGACATAGTATTTTCATTGTAATTTTCCCTCCTGTGCCAGCCCACCAACCCCCCCCTTGCCCACAACTGCTCAGCTGCTAGCTTCACATGATGTGACCTACATAACAAGAGATGCACTTGCTTCAAGATAGCAGTTACAACAGCTGGGAGGGTGAACAATAGTGGTATTTTAGCAATGTCTTATTTTATTAGACCTAATTACACTATGGCAATGGTTACAAATGTAATCTGTTTCTGCAGCTTGAAGTCCTCTTCACACAGGATAACCAAACTGCTGGTCCTTAATTAAGGATATCAGCACTTAATTTTGGTAAATATAATTGCCAGGACATAGTACTCGTCTACAATAAAGATTAGTATGTGTATATGCATATTATATGGTAGAAAAGAAACTAGTTATAAATAAAGCAGAAAGAGTTCCAGTTCTGAAATAGATATTTTGAAATTGAATGAATCACTCTATAGTAAAATTATGCAAAGCTATATACAACAAATGTCATTTAACTATTTTATGAAACAGGAACTAAGTACTTTCAGTAAATCTATGGTTTAGCTTTTTCATTTTACAGTTTGAGATACTCTTAAATGAGCTCATATACAACAGATATAGTAAATATAAATTTTAATATAATTTCCCTGATCAGTTGTTTCTGAGAATTGTGTTCAGGAAAGCAGGAAAAGGGAGTTTTTCTGGCTGTAAATAACACACACGCACACACCCTCTCTCTCAACAGGCACACAGAATAATAATTTCTATGGACTTGTTTCCAAGACTACCAGATTTAAAACTAAAACACCTAAGAACCTATCAAAAACACTGATCACACTCACTAATACAAATGTGCAAGATTTCTTTTCATCTTCTTTGAGAAGTAAACTGATCTGGTTCACAATTCCTAGCAGCCATCCTTTCAATGCAACCTTTCCCTGAACTCCATAATACAGCCTTTGACTTAAAATGAACAAAAATTGATATTTTCCCATAAAATGCTTACACATTTTCCTCTTTAAAATACCCTAAAGTTTAATGCAGAAATGAATGAATACAAATGAAACAAAGAGACTGAAAATACTGAGCCACCCATCCCTAAAAGCATTTGCCAGTTCTTCCAAAAGGCTGTCAAAACAAAAATCTCAACAGAAAGGATGTCAGCACAGAGAAAGCCAGGATTCCAGCAGCCAGTCATATAAATCAAGGAAAGCACGGCAGTTAAAGTCCTCAATAATTTAATAAAGTGAAGCAAGGAATAAACGGTGTTGTAGTTCTAAATTATAAAACTGAGTATGAAGAATATCAGTGTTGCTTGGTGGAAAATCACAAATTCACTGGCATGTCTTTGTTAACAGGAATATCTAACATGTTTGCTCTACTACTTGAATACACAAACAGGAATGGGTGTTTCTGCATAGCACCTAGGCTACATGCTTGCCATCTGGTAAAGAACAGAAATCCCATTGCTACACAATCAGTGCATGGACTGCCCCTCCATGCCAGCTCAAAAATCCAGCTAGCCCTAATCTAGCAACAGATGCTGTATTTCCCTGCATGTGCCACACCACCATTTTGCAGACAGCAATCTAGAAAAATAATCAGTTTCCCCAGAAAACATCAGACCATTTGAAGTGTAAACACCCAAGATGCCCTGACACACAACTCAATTGTGTAGTTCTTGAGTGAAAACCTTGTAGATGACCACGGAATGGAATACTTATGATGAGTACGTTATGCCTACAAATATCTGAGCATTATCCGTAATTCCCATTATAATTGAAAACTGTTCAGCCAGACCTGCTTGGCAATTTTAAAAGACAAGGCAGGATGTAATTAGGATTATTATGCAAGGACTTTTTTTTTTTTTTTGCTTATCTGTGGTGCCGGCTATCATAAACATTATGAACAGCCCCTTTTTTCTCATTATTAATGTTAGTTTATTTTATGTGCGATCCAAGATAATTCTTCTTCTTGCAATATAGTACAGAGAAGCCAAAAGTTTGTATACCCCTAATCTAATGGATTCATACCAGCAGTGACTGAAAGCTCATTCGAGGCTGATTTAGCATCGATTTCCATCCACTCCAAATTTGGGGGCAGAAGAGACTTGGTCAAACCACAAAGGAGTCCCTGGGTGCACCTTCGTAAATTGATATACTTTTCATATATCTCTGATGAAAGGGTGCTGATTCAATAAAAACCAGACTGCAAGGAACTGAAATGAACCATTCATGCTAAAACCTCCAAAGATTATATATTTCATTAAAAAAGGGCACTTTCACAATGCTCCAACAGGATAGGGAAAACAGCTAGTATTCTAGAACTTACATATAATGTCTTCCCTACTATTGGCAGCCATCTTTGCTTATTCCCCAATAAAGTTATCAATCCAATACAGTGGAGAGTGGATTCCTTCAAATGCTGATATTAATAATATTTTCTATTTCCCTTATAACCAATTCCCAAAAATATTTTACATATTTACTATCCCACCACATGCTATTAACAGCAGCTAGATTATTAATTGCAAAATACTGGAAAGGAGAAATGAAAATACCAACTAATTAATGGTATAAAGAAGTCTGGAAAATGGCACTGAATGATAAGTTAACATCAAAATTAAAAGTAAAGAAGGGATTATGGAAAAATGACTTTGAAAGTATTTGGAGAAAAATTTTAGGAAAAGTACAACACTCACTGTTGGGACGAACATTTCCTACTGTTAAGGGCCCTGGATTAAGGTAGATAACAAGGCACAAGTCTCCAACCATTCAGAGAACAACTGGACAGCAGGTGACTTGGGACCAACTGAAAAATCTGAGTCATCTGCAATAAATCAGCAAAGAATTTGCGCACCCACTTTACTGCCAATATGTGCTCAATCTAAATTAAGATGTTGAAAAGAGGAAACCTTAGGACAACCTGGAGTGAAATTTCAAGCGGAAGGACAAGCTCACTTCAGTTCAGGTGAATTTAATACTTTATTCATAGTATTCTAAATTTATGTGTTTTAAAATTATTTTATTGTATACTGATTTGGCATTAAAAACTGTATATGTACATAAAAAAATAAAAATTAGTAGGACAGCAGATGCTTTACAAAACAACCGCAGAACTATGTTATAAAGAGATGAAATGAGTATTTATCTAGACCACAAATATAGTAACTATTTTTAAAAACATAATAACTAACTACAGAATGGTGGCATTTTCTGGTTTCATTTTATAAAGCTTATATGATGCTTTGTATGATATAATTTTGCTGTTGCCATTGACTGAAGAAAAGATGTTAAAAAACTTAATGTCTTAGTATTAGGAAATGCTAAACCAGTCACCCATTAGCCAATTTATTGTTTTGCTGAAAAGTATAAGAATATACAGGAAACACACAGAATATGAATGTGGACTAGGCATATACACTACAATAATATAGGTTGAGTATCCTTAAACAAAATGCTTGGGGCTGGAAGGGTTTTGAATTTGGAGTCTGAGGATTTTGAATACTGTATCTTCATTTGTATAAACATATATAAAGAGATATCATGTAGATAGGACTCAAGTGCATATATAAAATTCATTTTTCATATATACCTTATACACACTCTCTGAATATTATGTTTATACAATGTTCTAATTAATGTAGTACATGAAACTAAGTTTGTGTACACTGGATCATCAGGATGTAAAGGTATGAGTATCTCAAACACCCATATGGACAATTTTGGATGTAGAAATATTTTGATTTTCGGAATTCTGGAATACGGGGTGTCCAACCTGAATAAGATGATCATAATTCCAGAACCATGTCTTGTTGAAATTAATATAATTTATTTTTATGAGCAGCTAGAACTCTTAAGATTTTATGATTATTGAGATTCTTCCAAACACATACACAACATTAAAAACAAGATAAGCACCCGAACATGTATAGATACACAATAAGGGACAAATACTGATAAGACGGCAATGTTGCAAGTCAAAGCAGATGTGCTAGGCTAGCTTTCTAATAACTTCCCAAACAGTACCAGTGAACCTGTGTGCAGAAGCACACCAAGAGGGAACCAAGGGAAATGGGTATTGGGCAAGGGAGGAAGAATCCCCATTTATCACAGACATTTCTACTCTGTGTATTGAATTTGTGCTGTTGCAGCATAATCTGAAGCACACACAGCAAGGAAAAACCTGGGTACCTATATGATCCTTGAGCCATTACTTAGCAGCAGAATTGGCCAGTTACCATGGTCACTGACACATCCCCTGCAACTGCCACCAGAAGGTCTGCTCAAGAACAATTTTTCTTATTCTGGGGAAGAGGTACAAATTCATGAGCAGAATGCAGAAGTTGAAAAGAAACAAAACAACACAAAAAAAAAAGAGTTAGGTGAAGAAAAAAACATTCCAATCCACAAGCAAAACAAAATGCAGAGCCAACTATAATCAATTCCAGAAAAGATATACTTGTATGGGCAAATGAATTCTATCACCACATCCTGTTTTTTTCCTCTCTCCACCCACTTAAGACAGTAATGCTCAAAGACAATGAACACTTTTTTGCAAGCCACTATGGAAGACTTTTTTGGCTGAAGGATAAAAAAAAATCTTTGAACAAATAACTGTCCCCATGTTCAATCTCTGAATTTTCCAGATAAAAGGAGGAAATGCTCATATCTGAAACTCTGGAAAGCCAGCTAGTGTCGACTGAGCTAGAGGGCTTGACTTGGTATAAGGCAGCAGCCGATGTTCTAGGTGAGTTGTCAGATTTTAGTAACAGACCAGGGCAACTGTCCTCTTTCGTGGGTTTGCCAACAAGAAGATAATAGAATCACAGAGTTGGAAGAGACTACATGGGCCATCCCAGTCCAACTCCCTGACATGCAGATGACTGACATAAAGCCCAATGATGCCTTGCTTTCCTCATTCTGCTATATATTTTTAATTACAAAAATTAAAAGCCACTGCCATCTCAATCTCACCTGATATCTCTAGAAACCCAGATCAATTCTTTAGGTGGTTAAAGTCTCCCAATTAAATGAAAATAAGTCAATGTTTCTCATTCAGTGCAAAGACACAAACACACTATAAGGACAGCAACCTTTCCATTTTTGGGTATAGTTCTCCACTTGCAAAAAATAAACCCTGAAATATCTAATGAGCAAGAAGTCAGCAATATATAACTAAGGCCATTTCACAATTGTCTGCCGTGATCCGTCATCTTGTTTCAAAAAAGGTAAGTTCTTTCTCAAAACAAGAACAAAGTATGTTTCCTAGTTCTGGAAATTTAGGTCTATGTGGTTCTACATTCAAATCTAAACATAACTGATTGAACACTCAACCACATTTCAAGTATATATGTTGCACTTGTTTTCCATAAGGAATCTGGATAACAGGATGCTAGATTCTCTTTCAACTGAATCCAGCTGAGCTATTTTGAAAAACAAATTTCTAAACATGTAATTGGACTACTTAGATTGTCTTATGTTTCAGGTCAGCATTACATGGGTCAAATTCTTCTGTGAATCTTCTGGCTTAGATCCGACAATTGAGCTTCAACAGCAGAAAATTCCACAATCTCCCCGAGACGCTGCTCTGAAAGGTCTCCAACCTTCTTGAATCAGCTCTCAGTATTCATAGGTAGTTAAGTGCAAAACCCATGAACCCATTTCCTCTCACAGGAAGACTTTCAAAATCGAGTACATGGCATTAACAGAACTGCAGCTAAGCAGCCAGACATGCAGGTATTACTGGATTCAATAACCAGGAACAAAGATATCCTCCCGTTCCTTGAAGTCAGGCAGAGATGACTACATAAAAAGAAAATCAAATTTCTTTTTACATCTCACGGTCACAGAACAGATTCTTTGGATTGCACTCCCCACCCAGATCTTTCCTTGTTTCTTCCATCAGAAGGCCTAAAATACACTCACTACTGGGGAAAATGCACTGGCATAACTCAATAACTGTGAATTGTCCACTGGTTAATCTTGGACAATTCACATTCTCTCACCCTCAGAGGATGGCAATAGGAAACCACCTCTAAACAAATCCTAGAAATAAACCCCTATGATAAATTAATATTGCCTGTGTGTGTGTATGTGTGCGCGTGCATGCCTTCAAATCAAATTATGGTAAAGCCATGGATTGTATAAGGTTATCTTAGATAAGAAAACTCAGAGGTGGCTCTGCCAGCTCCTTCTTCTCAAATAGAGCTAACATCACCTAGTATTCCTTGGTGGTCTCCTACTCAAATATAACCTAGGGCTGACCCTGCTTAGTTTCCAAAATCATACAGTGTTGAGGTCACAGTAAATCAGAAATAATCTAAAGGCACACAACAACAAAACAGGAAGAAGACAGTGGTACAAATCAAAGGTGGATACTCAACCTTAAAAGGGAAGGTGTCAGCTCTCTTATCCATTCTGTATATCAGAATCAATATATGGAATATATCAATTCTGTGAGCCTTGTGTTTCCATACTCTTTACCTTCCAGGCAACATTTACTGCAGTTGTTTCAAGTCTGGAATAAGTTGGCTGGCACTACTTAGTAAAAAGAATTCTTATTATATTATTCAAAGAACTATTTACCATTTGTAACATGCTATATCTCCTATTAATGCCTTACAACTCCTGCTTTCAGGCAGTTTCCTCTCATTTGACTGTTTTAGCTCTTTAAAAACTTGCTTTGTGCATGCCACTGCAGAAAAGTCATTATTTCTGTATCTTCACTTTAAAATAAAATTGCTAGCTACTAAATGAGAGCTTCTTGTTGTTTCTCTTCTTACAAACACAAAGGGGAAAATCCACATTACATATATATATAGCAGTCCCCTTAAAAATAAACTTCCTTCCTCCTTCTATTCAGCATTAAAAATAAGATATCAAACACTTCTACAAAAACTCTGTGTTCTACCAATTACACTCTTTTTCCTAGAAGCCAATTGTTTAATACAGGATGTCAAAATCCAATAAATAACTGAACAATGCAATGCAATAGCATCTTCCTTCCTTCTTCATATTTACAGCTATAGATACATGAAGAAAAGTTGTATGTATTGAGGAGAAAAAACTTATTGCTTGTAGCTGTGTAGTTTGCATACTCTGCATTCATGCAAATATGCAGAAGAATGTGCACAAAAATCTTGACTCCATTTTCTTGCAAATAGATTAGTATTGTGTTGAAGCTTGGAAATATATTCTGTGCTGAAAATGTTGCCTTCCAGAATAAAAGAATTTCAGGTATTACAATATTTTTCACTATTACAGTCTTGCAAAGGAGTTAAAAGGTAATAAGGCTCCAGAAAATTTCAGCTGCCTTTTCAATAACACTGGCCAAAATACATTTTGGTGCCTCAAATGCTGAATCTGTTTCTGGGTATTGCTGACCTGCTGATTCCAAAAATGGCACGTTTCCTCCTATCATCTCTAGTTTTTGAAATACAGAACACATGCCACCAATCAACTGCCATCTGTTTACCCACAGAAAACCATGATAACCCTATCTAAGAAACTAGGAGAAATGTGGCCTATCCAATACAATTTTCTGAGTCAGCACCACAGGAACAGGCCTACAAAGACAGCAAGATATTTTGTTGTTGTTGTTGGTCTCTGTAATTTGCAGAAGTTTCCGTGATTGGTGGAACTTGATCCTTGCTAGAGGTTAAAAAAGCAAGTGGATATAAGCAGTAACACTACAGTTACACAAAATGCTAGAATTTGCCAACTCATTATTATGAAAACATGCTGCCTCTTCTCAGTATTCCCAGGTTTCTTGAAACAGCAGATACCTTAGACATGCACTTAGAAACTATCTACTCTTTCCCCAGGCAGTGTTATTGTTTCTGAGACCTTTGCATTATGTATCTTCACTGAATAAAGAAATGGGGAAGCTATTATGCTCATCCTTCTGTTGACTGACTACATCCAAGACTATTCAGTTAAGTTCATGTAGAGTATTGCTTTCTTTGAGATTATTATTTAAGTCACAACAATGCACCTGCAAAAGCCCACTACTCCTAGCAATAGAGGCTTCTTCCTAGAATTAAAATATACAGAAATTTTTAACAGACTCAAAAGAAACATTCCCCACTGAGAGAGTAAATACAGGAATAAAGTTGAAATACTTCTATCCTGGTGCCAATCCCACATCAAATAAAGCAATGGGGCTTGTGTGAATCTATTGATCTTCAAAGAACTAAACATTCAGGGTTCTGAATAATAATTTGCAAGGCAAAACAGATGAGATAGGAAGTTGTCTGGTAAAAGGCCACACTCAAGAGGCTTGGGAGTGTTGTCAAACTGCAGGCTTCCTTCCACCTCTATAACCCCCGTTTGTATAGGATAAATTCTTTCCCTGAAGAGGACACAGTGGGCCCTCGGTATCCCTTGGGGTTGGGTTCCAGAACCCCCGTGGATACAAAAGTCAGGGGATGACCCATTATATGCAATGGCAGAAGAAAATGGGTGTGCCTTATATAAAAAAGTAAAACCAAGGTTTGCTTTTGGGGGCATGGGAATTTTATGTTTTTATTCAATGACTGCATGGTTTGATGTGTGGATCCAGAGGGCTGACTGTGACAGTCGCCTTTCATACCTGTTGAGAGTGAAAGCACTAGTGGCTGAGTGTTACAACTATATTCACTTCAGGCATGTCTAGACCTGTTTATTCACTTCTTTCATTCGCCCCTCTTCTCAAGCCCAGCATTTGCTGCTTCCTAACCCTCAAACAGAAAGACACACACACCCCAAGGATACCCTAAACCAGAGCTTTCCAAACATTTAATGTTGAAGACACACTTTTGAGACATGCATCATTTGGTGACACAGTTCAGTTTTACTAGCAAACCAGAGGCTAACCCAACCCCTTATAAGAGATATGGACACAAATAGAAAGTGGAGTATCGAAATGCATGGGGACACAACATTGCTCATGAAAACCTTTCATTTACATTTTTAAAAAATATGATTTATTGCTTATTTTACATAGACTCAGAGGTTCCATACGACACACCTACACTGCAGCAGATGCATTAATGTATCAGGGCACACATTTTGGAAAGCTTAATTTGAATAAACCAAATTAAGAAATATGTCTTGAAAATGCCATCTTTTATTGCTCTTTAAAGTTTGGTGTGATTGTTTCCAAGTGTTGGTTTGGTGAAAAGGGGCACCTAATAGAACACGCTGAATATGTCTTATTAATTCACTCTCTACTGTTTGATTAAATTAGTTGTTTGGCCTGAACCATGAGCTGTTGGACAGTTGACTATACTTCCTGGGAATGTGGTGGAATCCCCTTCTTTGAGGGCTGGACAGCTATCTGTCAGGAGTAGTTTGATTGTGCGTTTATGCATGGCAGAATGGGGTTGGCCTGGATGGTCCTTCCAAACTAAGTAATGGTGGAAAAGGCAACGGAGTAGAAACAGTACAGACCTGAGAGTCGAGATAGCAAAACATGAGACAAAACACACGAATATGCCTCACATGGAGCTTCCCAACAATGTATGAATGAATTGGTATGAAGCACCTGCCTTGTGGCCCCTTTTGGAAGAATTATATAATTCCCATTGCTCAAAATATTCATAAGGATCTGTCTCACCCTGGATAGATAGATAATATATAGGTGGACGGTATAAGGATGATAAAAACAAGAACAAAGAGCTGCAGCCAGGTTGCTCACTGAGGCTGGCTACAGGGAGCGGACAACCCGCCTGTTGCAGCAGCTCAACTGGCTGCTAGTCTGTTACCAGGCACAGTTCAGAGTGCTGGTTATGACCTTTAAAGCTCTAAACGGTTCAGATCCAGGCTATTTGCTGACTGCATCCCCTTGTACGAACCTGCCCAGTCCCTGAGATCTTCAGGAGAGGCCCCTCTCTCAGTCCCACCTCCATCTCAAGCTAGGTTGATGGGAACAATGACGATAATAATCAAACTTCATTTGTATTCCACTCTATCTCTCCAGGGGGACTCACAGTGGTTGGCAACATACAACGACAAACATTTAATGTCTCTTTAAAACAAACAAATACCAACATAAAGTCCCAGAAAACCCCACATACGAAAACAATATAAAACCTAACATCAAATTAAACCTAACATCAATAAATTGAACATATGTAGCCAGATAAAAAAATAACATAAAATCTGAACAAACATCCAACCTTAATTTACAGAAGCCAACTGGAGTTCAGGGAGTAGTGTGGGTTGGTTCTGTGGTCAATGAGGGTAATTGGGCTGACATGAGCTGGCAGAGTCCAAATACAAAATAGTTCTCAACCAGGGCCTGGTAGCGATCTAGTGATCTTATTATCTAATGCTTCTCCTCTCCATATGCTAGTGAGCAGAAGTAGGTCTTCAGTTGTTTTTTAAAGGAGAGGAGGAAGGGGGCTCTTGGGATCAGTGGTTTGGTTAAAGAGCAGAATGTCTACCCAGGGCCCTTCCATACAGCCCTCTATCACAGAATATCAAGGCAGAAAACCCCCACATTATCCAAGTGTGGACTCAGACAACCCAGTTCAAAGCAGATATTGTGGAATTTTCTGCCTTGATATCCTGGGATATAGGGCTGTGTGGAAGGGACCCCAGACTCTTGCAAAACGGCCTGGATTCTCCAGAGGAAAGCATGTCACTTGTGGGTTGTTGTGGGTTTTTTCGTGCTATATGGCCATGTTCTAGAGGCATTCTCTCCTGATATTTCGCCTGCATCTATGGCAAGCATCTTAAGAGGTTGTGAGGTAGTGTTGGTTTTTCTGGTTATTTTGGAAGTTGGGTCTTGTTTAAGTTTTCTGATCTTCTCTTTGTATTGTTCTGTATCCATGATTACGGTGGCATTCCCCTTGTCTGCTGGGAGAAGGATGACATCTGGTTCTGAGTTGAGATCTCTGATGGCTTGTCTTTCCTTCCTTGTTATGTTGCTGGGGGGAAGTTTTGCCTTTTTCAGATCCTTCTTCTGCTTCTTTCTGGGGGGGGGGGGTAAATTGCTGATTCGACATTGGCGATGATGTTTTCTACTGGTGGCGGTTACAGCAAAATTTCCTCCTTTTGCTAGAATGGATACTTGTTTTCAGAGAGTTGTCTGTTTGTCAGGTTGATGATGGTCCGTATCCAGTTCTGGTTTTGGCTGTTGCTGTTGGCTTTTGTGGAATTTTTGTTTTTGTCTGTTGGTGTGGACAGCCATATTTTTCTCCATTTTCTTGTAGGTGAGGTTGTCTATTTTGTCCCAGTCCTGGGAATTCATCTTCTGGCTGGTGTTGATATGGAGATGCAATCGTTCCTTGTCTGTGTTTGCGAGTTCTTTGAGGATGCTTGCCATAGATGCAGGCGAAACGTCAGGAGATAATGTCTCTAGAACAGAGGTTCTCAACCTGTGGCTCCCCAGGTGTTTTGGTCTACAACTCCAAGAAATTCATTTATTTACTGCATTTGTATACCGCCTTTCTCAGCCAATCGACGACTCAAGGCCGTTTCCAACAAATCAATATACATAAAAACATAATACCACTTAAAACAATAAACAATATAAAACATCACAACAGCAATAAAAACAATATCATTAGCGTCTCCTCATTATCAAGCATTGTCCAGTTCCATTGTCAAGTCAATTCGATTTTCTATATTAGCTACTCTGCATTTATAAATGCTTACTCAAACAGCCATGTTTTAACTTGCCTCCGAAACGTTAAGAGGGAGGGTGCAGATCTGATCTCCTTAGGCAGGGTATTCCAAAGCTGAGGGGCCACCACCCTGTCTCTCGTCCCCGCCAAGAGTACTTGTGACAAAGGCGGGACTGAGAGCAGGGCCTCCCCAGATGATCTTAAGGTCCTCGATGGTTTGTAAGGGGAGATATGTTTGGACAGGTAAGTTAGGGCTTTATAGCCGGATTACTCATTGTTGGGATTTCTGGGAGTTGAAGGCTAAAACATCTGGGGACCCACAGGTTGAGAACCACTGCTCTAGAACATGGCCATACAGCCCAAAGAAACCTACAACAACCCAGTGATTCCGGCCATGAAAGCCTTCGACAATACAATGTCACTTGTGTCAGTTTGAGAATACAGTGGGCCCTTGGCAGGCCCATAGCCAGGATTTTGATTCGGCGGGGGGGGGGGGGGGGGGGGGGGCTCAGGATCTATCCTAGCCAACCTTTTGTATCATTATCCCAATAACCCCATGCATATGGACAGAAGCGGCCCTAGGTAATTTTCAACGGTAAGTAAACAGTATTTTGGTGCCCCCCCCCCCAACCAATCACTGATATATATTTTCTGTTCATTGTGGGAGTTCTGTGTGCCATATTTGGTTCAATTCCATCATTGGTGGAGTTCAGAATGCTCTTTGATTGTAGGTGAACTATACATCCCAGTAACTACAACTCGCATATTTCAAGGTCTATTTTCCCCCAAGAGCGCCTCAAGAGCGCCCCTGGGCAAAATTAACTATACTGCAAATGCTTACTTTGCGTAATGGGTTGAGCCACCTCTGCTAATGTGGATGAGTTAAGGTAGGATATTAAACTCAAAGAGACTTTATGTAAACATTTCACAAGCACAAGAGAATTTGGGGGGGGGGGGGGGGGCTGAGTCTGAGTGAAAGAAGGTCTACCCTAGCAAACTTTTTGTATTGTTACCCCAATACCCCCATGCATATGGGATATATTGAGTATGGTGATCAGATCATGATATGAATAAACATAACAGTTTAAATAATGCACCAGTAAGGCCTTTTCGCAACCACTGCATATGGGATATATTGAGCATGGTGATCAGATCATGATATGAATGAACATAACAGTTTAAGTAATGTACCAGTAAGGTCTTTTCGCAGACCACCATGAGAAGGCCCGTAGCCAGGATTTCGATTCGGGGGAGGGGGGGCTGAGTCTGAGTGAAAGAGGGTCTACCCTAGCAAACCTTTTGTATTGTTACCCCATTACCCCCATGCTTATGGGATATATTGAGTATGGTGATCAGATCATGATATGAATAAACAGTTTAAATAATGCACCAGTAAGGCCTTTTCATGAACCACCATGAGAATTTTGGGGGGGCTGAAGCCCCCGCCCCCCCCCCCCCGGCTACATGCCTGGCCCTTGCTATGCACTGAGGTTTGGTTCCAAGACCTCCCATGGATCCCAAAATGTGTTAAGAGATGGTGGGATTCCAAAACACCCGGAGGGAGGGCCCAAGTTCGCCCAGGCCTGCTTGACCCCCATTCCTGACGGCTGGCACCCACCTTTGGCGCCGGGGGAGCTGGGGCTCTTCCTCTCCGGCGAGGCTCGGCTCTGCTCGGGGGAGCGGCGGCGCTGTCGGTGCCGGACGCGCCCCCCTCCGGCCGAAGAGGAGGAGGAGGCCCCGGCGGCGGGGGAGGAGGAGGAGGAGCAGGCGCTGCTCTCGGGGGCCGGCGGGGAGACCGGCGAGGAGCAGGGCGACGGGGTGGAGCCGAGCGGCGGAGGAGGTGGAGGAGGGGGCAGGCGCGGGGGGCTGGGCGATAAGGAGGCTGCGGCGACGGCGGCGACGGGCGTTTGCGTGGCCACAGCGGGGCTGCTGCTGCCCCCTCCTCCTCCTCCTCCCCCTCCGCGCGCGCCGTTGCCAAGCGCTGGTCGCGTGGGGCTGGCGGCGCGAGGCGAGGGCGGGGCTGTGTTGGCCGTTGAGGGCGTCGCCGCTGCCACAGCCGCGCGAGGCAGGCCTCCTCCTCCTCCTGCTGCCGCTCTGTCTCGCTCTCTTTCCCCTCCTCCTCCTCCGTTGCCTCCGCTCCTGGTGGGGCTCCCGTGCTGCTTCAACTGGAAAGGCACGGTGGCCCGCATGGGCTGGAGGCGGCTGCTGCTCGTGCTCGAGGCCGCCACCGCCGCGAGTGGTGCCGACGGTGTCGCCGCCGCCCCTCCTCCCCCTCCTCCTGGCGAGCCGCTGCGCCTCACTCGCGGGTGGGAAGACATTTTCTGAGGGAGACCGTCAATGGCGGAGGAGAAAAACAAGGCCCCCCGCCTCAGCCTCCCCCTCCGCCGCGTCCTCTCCTCTTCCTCGCATCGACACTCACTGAGAGAGACCCTCGCGAGGAGGCTGCCTCATCAACAATAGTGGCCGCAGCGGACTCTCCCATTGGACGCGCCCCGACGCCGTTCCGGCCGCTACAGCGCCCTGATTGGCCGGGGGGCGTGATCGGAGGCTTAAAGGGACAGGAAAGACTGCAGCGGAGGGAGTTGTGGGCGGATCCCTTTTTTTTTTGTTTTGCCAACAGCGCCCCCTGGACGCAGCGTGGGGAAGCGCGCCCCTCCCCGCAGCGGAGAAGCATGCTGTCATCGTTGAAGAAAGCGTGAATGGCAGCGTGCCGCCCTCCCCCTCCCTCCCGCAGCACTCCATCTGCCGCCTTAAGCCTCGTTGGTGTGGCAGAGGGCCTTATCGCTGGACCACACGCAAACAAGGCTTGGCTGTGTTGGGTTCAGAAACACAACAGGACCTTGGTGTCTGCAGGCCAAGGACGCCCCCTCCCCTTCGATACCACACTCCATGGATGCTCCAGTCAGTGCAATGGCAGAGGAAAATGGCCACCCTTTGGAAAAAGGGCAAAATCAAGGTTTGCTGTCTGAATTTTTGAAATACAGATACATACATACATACAGAGGCGGTCCTAGGTAATTTTCAATGGTAAGCAAACAGTATTTTGGCACACCCCCCCCCAACCAATCATTGATATATATATTTCTGTTCGTCGTGGGAGTTCTGTGTGCCATATTTGGTTCAATTCCATCATTGGAGGAGTTCAGAATGCTCTTTGATTGTAGGTGAACTATACATCCCAGTTACTACACTTGCCACACTTGCTCCCTTGCCTGGCCTGCATGCCTGAAGACCCCGGCATGTGCACCAAAAGTCACCTCTTCTGACTTTCTCCTCAGCCATTGGGACCGAGAGAGAGAGAGAGAGAGAGAGAGTCAGAGGTGGAGATGCCCACCTTTCCTGAAGGTAGGCGCAAAAACAAAGGAGGGAGCGGAGGTGGGAGATACCTCCAGCCGGAGGAGCTCTCTCTCTCTTTTGGTCCCAATGGCTGAAGAGAAAGTCAGGAGAAGAGGCGACTTTTGGGGGTTTTAGACAGGCCGAAGCGGGCCAGGCGCGGCAGCTCCGCCCCTTGGCCCACCCGCGGATTGGGGAGAGGAGAGGAGGCGGGTGGAGCGTCGGGGGATCGGGAAAGGGAGTCGGTCATGGGGAAGGGATCGAACGTGAACGATTGAGCGCCGGCTCTGCTCACGCACCCAGTAGCCGGGTGGAGCAGGAACGAGAGGGGCTAGGCGAGGCTCAAGGGCCCGGCCCCTTTGGAAAGAGAATCGCTCAGCAGTGAGGCAAGAAAGCCGAGGCTCCCCCCCCCCCCCGGACTGCTAGGGCTGTTGTGAGCTGAGGGGGAGCTCCTCAAGTAGCAGTCGAGGGGCATTTACAGAGGCGCCTCTGCGCCCCTGGCAAAAAAGTGTTCTGTGACCGCGTACTTCGCGTAATGGACTAGCCGCCCCTGCATACATATATACCAAGGCATGGAAGGTTGGATCCATAGATGCAGAATCTGGGGACAGAGAGCTGACACACATACTATAGCCTGAATAAGGACCGGAGCCCCTTCCACACTGCAATATCAAATCCAGATTTCCTGCTTTTTGAACTGGATTATATAATAATAATATAATAAACCTTTATTTGTACCCCACTACCATCTCCTGAAGGACTCGGTACGGCTTACAAGAGGCCGAGCCCAAATACATCAGTAAAAACAACAATACAACAATAAATAACGTCATAAACAAGCAGTAAACATTAAGAATAACACCACGACGCATTAAAAGAACCTATGGCAGGGCCAAGTGTAATAATTAAAATTGTTAAAAAATGCTGGGCATGACAAGGTGAAATAGGATAGGTATTTTGAATACTTTAAATACTATAGCTCCATACTATGCAGTCCTGGGGGTTATAGTTTTCCAAGGTCCACACCCTTCTCTGTGGGGCAGCTGAGAGAGAGAGAGAGAGATTGAGAGAGAGAGAGAGAGAGAGAGAGCAAGCATCAGTGCTTTCCCTCCCTCTCTGCTTCCATGTTTTTAGAATTGAAGACATCTAACAGCTGACATTCAACTTGTATCCAGAACACATCATGCGATGTGCGGGGCTGGATGAATGCAAGGCTGGGGTGAAAATTGCTGGAAGAAACATTAACAACCGTAGATATGCAGATGACTCCACTTTGATGGCCGAAAGCGAGGAGGAGCTGAGGAGCCTTCTAATCAAGGTGAAAGAAGAAAGCGCAAAAGCTCGGTTGCAGCTAAACATCAAAAAAACCAAGATTATGGCAACAAGAATGATTGACAACTGGAAAATAGAGGGAGAAAATGTGGAGGCCGTGACAGACTTTGTATTTCTAGGCGCAAAGATTACTGCAGATGCAGACTGTGGCCAGGAAATCAGAAGACGCTTACTTCTTGGGAGGAGAGCAATGTCCAGTCTCGATAAAATAGTACAGAGTAGAGACATCAGACTGGCAACAAAGATCCGCCTAGTCAAAGCCATGGTATTCCCTGTAGTAACCTACGGATGTGAGAGCTGGACCTTAGGGAAGGCTGAGCGAAGGAAGATCGATGCTTTTGAGCTGTGGTGTTGGAGGAAAGTTCTGAGAGTGCCTTGGACTGCGAGAAGATCCAAACAGTCCATCCTCCAGGAAATAAAGCCTGACTGCTCATTGGAGGGAAGGATACTAGAGACAAAGATGAAGTACTTTGGCCACATCATGAGAAGAAAGGAAAGCTTAGAGAAGACAATGATGCTGGGAAAAATGGAAGGAAAAAGGAAGAGGGGCCGACCAAGGGCAAGATGGATGGATGGGATCCTTGAAGTGACTGGATTGACCTTGAAGGAGCTGCTGGTGGTGACGACCAACAGGGAGCTCTGGCGTGGGGTGGTCCATGAGGTCACGAAGAGTCGGAAACGACTGAATGAATGAACAACAATAACAAACAGCTGACATTTCAAAAAGTGGAGGTTTTTTCCCCCACAAAGAACAGGGGTGAAGGATGTTGGGCAGTCCCTAGCGATTACAGTGTGATGGCAAATCTACTGAAAGAATGCTGAATACAACGGAGTAACACAGATACATTTAACAGTGTGATTTTTTTTGTCGTGTCAAGAGCAACTTGAGAAACTGCAAGTCGCTTCTGGTGTGAGAGAATTGGCCATCTGCAAGGACGTTGCCCAGGGGATACCCGGATGATTTGATGTTTTATCATCCTTGAAAAGTGTGATGAAAGTAGGGAAATCATCCATTTCTTTTCAAAACTGTGTATGGCTGAGCTCTCCTCTACCAAACACTTCCCTGTTTCAGTGTGATGCAGTCCCTCTCCCTCCGAGGTAGCAGTAATGAGGAAACAACCTTTTATCTGGATACAGATGGTGTTCCTATCTTAAATGGCCTTGATGAAAATGGGAAGTTGGGAGTTTTGATCCCTTTGTCCAGCCTGTGACCAAGCTTCCCTAGGAAAGGTGAAGCAAGCAGCAATCTTCATCTTTCACCTTACCATCTCTCCCAAAACCTCATTCTCTTTGTCTCCCTTTACATGATGCAGAGATAAGCTCTTGATGGCTACTTCCCCCTCCCCTTTTGTTATGCTTTATTTTGAAAGTAGCCTGCCCTAGAGGGCCATGAAAGTGAGGCTGACCTGGAAAAAATGTGTTCACCAACATATGAAGCAAATGCCTGAGAAACAGTGTTGGCAGACTGAATATTGGAGAATGGGCCTGGACCTGTCATGGCTGTCTAGAAGAGGACATTTCAGTTGGTATTGTCACACAACTAGGTAAAAACACCTGCCTGAAATTCCCACTTCTCCACAACCATTAGAGGCATACAAGTCTTCAATTTTCACACTGGCAGTCCTTTTGTAGGACTATGATCAGGTCGCCTTCTTTAATGGATGTTAAGCACTCTTTCATTTTGTACAGATTTTAGCATGTTGTCTGTGGATCAACCACCACAGGGCTAATTCTAGCCTTCGGAGTGTTGCCACCTGGCTCACCTCAAAGCCACCTCCAGAGGCAAAGGAGAGGTGGAAACGTGAAGTGTGTCATTTTGGAGCATAGGGCTTGGCCCTGAATGGGCATTTCAAGTTCAAGTTCACTTTATTATGGCCAATGACCAGCTTAATGAGCATTTCAGTTTTTCACCGTTGGCCTTCCTTTCTGAGCATGAGTCCAGTTCTTACATGGAGGATCTTCTACTCTCTTATGTAGATGTCCTTTTAAAAATTACTCTTACAGATCCCTGCAGGCTGCCCACTGCTTGTTCCCCTTTTTCGTATGTTTCTCCCTCTGGTATGGACTAGAGATGCTTGATGATGTGGTTGGGTGATCAAAGGTCCTCCAGATAATCCCCATTATCCCCAGTTTCATGTTGTTGTATATTCTGTTTACACATATTAGCCAATTTCCTTTGCATTATATTGTGTTTTTGGCTTGATTTAGTTTTTGCATTTTATCTGGATGATTTGTTTTGCAGTTGCATACAACTATGATTTGTTATTCCCCCTTTCCCCTATGTATATATTTCAGATCATATGGGCAGTATGCACTGTTTTGGTTGCCATGCACAGTGTATGGTGCTACAACAGAGCTTTCCAAACTGTGTGTTGTGACATGTTTGTGTGTTGGCCACAATTTGTAGGTATATCATACGACCATATCAAGGTACCTCTGAGTCTATGGGCCCTTCCACACAGCCATACAACCCAGAATATCAAGGCAGATAATCCACAATATCTGCTTTGAACAGGATTATTTGAGTCCACATTGCCATATAATCCAGTTCTGTGTGGATTTTATACAGCTGGATTTTATACAGGGGATTATCTATATAAATAAAAATGTAATGTTTGTTTGTGGGACATAACTCTAAAACCACTGAATGAATTGACACCAAATTTGGACACAATACACCGCTTGGGCCAACGAGTGACCATCACTCATAAAACACTAAAAAATACAACAGAAGAGACTCCAAAAGCACAAAACAAAACAAAACACAACAACAACATTACAACGCATGTACAAAACCACATATATAAAAGCAAACATACATATATACACAAATATATACACACACAAAACACATATACACAGACTGGGCCACAACAACGCATGGCAGAGGACAGCTAGTGTGAAATAAGAAATAAATAATATATAAAACATTCATTTTGTTATTACAATTGATGTATGTGTCCATATTTCTTATAAGGTGTTGGTTTAACCAAGTGATTCTTAACCTTTTTTTGACCAGGGACCACGCTCCAACATTAGTACCAAAAGGGTTATGAGTCAGTTTTTGGTCAACTTTACATTCAGTTGGGATGCTGATTCAGAAAATTGCATTGGATAGACCACATCAGCTCGAGTTTCTGAAACAGAACATATGCCATCCAGTAGTCACCATCTGCTTGCACACAGAAAACCATATTTAATAATCTAGAGCTGATGTGGTCTATCCTAGGGGGCGGGGCTGGTCACTGACAGGAAATCAATGGCAGGCAGCGGAAATAAAATAAAGAGGAAGGAGGCACACAGACCAGATTTTCATCCCCACGGTCCACTGGTGGTCTATGGCCCGCAGGTTAAGAACCACTGGTTTAACCTCTGTTTTACTAGCAAAATTTAATTAGTGTGTTTTGAAATGATGCGTGTCTAAAAAGTATGTCACCAATATGAAATGTTTGGAAAGCTCTGTGATGTATGCATAGACGACAGAGATGGTGATGATGATATACTTGGAGGGACCTGGGGTTTCCCCAGCCTTGCTTTAAGCTGAATGTACTCTACAATTTTTCCCACTTGAATTATTTGTCTGCAGACTAGTTCTGAGACTGAAGAAGGGGTGTGGAGCTAGGAAAAACAGGAGAAAAGCAAGCAGCAGGTTTCAACCTGATCAAGAAGCTACGCCAACCATGCCTCACATGCAGGTTTCAGGCCCACGATGCCACACATATAGAAGGGAAAACCTGCCCATCTGCTGCTGCAGCAACTTCTAACAAACGACTATTTAATTTGTTTCCCACCTTGCCTCCCAGGAGCTCAGAATAACCCTTTAGCCTAAACAAAACTCTGGAGGTTGGGGAAGATTGAGACAACTGCAGTTGCCTGATTAAAAGAAGCTGGTGAGATTCATCGCCAAGCAAAGGTTGAATCTAACCTGAGACATGCCATATTCTCCATCAATCCAAACACGTTTTCCCTTTACAAACACATTTTAGTGCCAACTTTTCAGCCACCCCTTTTCTGGATCGCAACAGTTTATTTTCTTGCCTGATAGAAAACCTGTGTGATATCTCTTCCTGCAGGAAGCACCACCCCATGCGCTGTACACGTGCCATCATCACTCTTCTCAGTGTCTGCAACGTCTGTCCACTTCACATGCCATAACATGTGCCATTTACACACAGAGCAAACACACATACTGTGATTAGGTATGCACCCTGCCAGCTTCCTACACAATCCCTGAACTGACATCGTGGGAAGACATCTGTCTAGATGCCAAACAAATGAAGAAATTATATCACAACTATATTTAGGAAGGTGCACGAATTCCTTGCTTTCCAAACAGAATAAACACTTTTAAGCTATGTATTAAACATTAAAAACAATAAAAAGGGCTTCTTTTCTTATGTCAGTAGAAAAAGGAAAAACAAGGAGGCGATAGGGCCTCTTCGAGGAGAAGATGGGGCAATGCTGACAGGGGATAGGGAAAAGGCAAAACTACTTAATGCCTTCTTTGCCTCGGTCTTCTCACAAAAAGAAAGTCATCTTCAACCTCAGCAAGATGGAGTGGATGAGGAATTAGAGGACATCCAACCCCAAATTGGGAAACAAGTCGTCCAGGAATACCTGGCCACTCTAAATGAGTTCAAGTCCCCAGGGCCAGATCAACTACACCCAAGAGTACTGAAGGAACTAGCGGAAGTCATTTCGGAACCATTGGCAATCATCTTTGAGAGTTCTTGGAGAACGGGAGAAGTTCCAGCAGATTGGAGGAGGGCCAATGTGGACCCAATCTTCAAGAAGGGAAAAAAGGATGACCCAAACAACTACCATCCAGTCAGCCTCACGTCGATACCAGGCAAGATTCTGGAAAAGATTGTTAAGGAAGTGGTCTGCAAACACTTAGAAACAAATGCAGTCATCGCTAATAGTCAACATGGATTTATCAAAAACAAGTCATGCCAGACTAATCTGATCTCTTTTTTCGATAGAGTTACAAGCTGGGTAGATGCGGGGAATGCCGTGGATGTAGCGTACCTGGATTTCAGTAAGGCCTTCGACAAGGTCCCCCATGACCTTCTGGCAAACAAACTAGTCCAATGTGGGCTAGGCAAAATTACAGTGAGGTGGATCAGTAATTGGTTAAATGGACGAACCCAGAGAGTGCTCACCAATGCTTCCTCTTCATCTTGGAAAGAAGTGACAAGTGGAGTGCCACAAGCAGGGATCCGTCCTGGGCCCCGTCCTGTTCAACATCTTTATTAATGACTTAGATGAAGGGCTAGAAGGCAGGATCATCAAGTTTGCAGATGACACCAAATTGGGAGGGGGAGCCAATACTCCAGAGGACAGGAGCAGATTTCAGAACGATCTTGACAGATTAGAGAGATGGGCCAAAACTAACAAAATGAAGTTCAACAGGGACAAATGCAAGATACTCCACTTAGGCAGAAATATCGAAATGCAAAGATACAGAATGGGGGAGACCTGGCTTGAGAGCAGTACCTGTGAAAAAGATCTTGGAGTCCTCGTGGACAACAAATTAAACTTGAGGCAACAATGTGATGTGGCAGCAAAAAAAGCCAATGGGATTTTGGCCTGCATCAATAGGAGCATAGTGTCTAGATCTAGGGAAGTCATGCTACCGCTCTATTCCGCCTTGGGTAGAATATTGTGTCCAATTCTGGGCACCACAACTCAAGAGAGATATTGACAAGTTGGAATGTGCCCAGAGGAGGGCAACTAAAATGATCAAGGGTCTAGAGAACAAGCCCTATGAGGAGCGGCTTAAAGAGCTGGGCATGTTTAGCCTGAAGAAGAAAAGGCTGAGAGGAAATATGATAGCCATGTATAAATATGTGAGAGGAAGCCACAGGGAGGAGGGAGCAAGCTTGTTTTCTGCTTCCTTGGAGACTAGGATGAGGAACAATGTCTTCAAACTACAAGAAAGGAGATTCCATCTGAACATGAGGAAGAACTTCCTGACTATGAGAGCCGTTCAGCAGTGGAACTCTCTGCTCCGGAGTGTGGTGGATGCTCCTTCTTTGGAAGCTTTTAAACAGAGGCTGGATGGCCATCTGTCAGGGGTGATTTGAATGCAATATTCCTGCTTCTTGGCAGAATGGGGTTGGACTGGATGGTCCATGAGGTCTCTTCCAACTCTTTGATTCTATGATTCTTTGATTCTATTCAAATAAACATGGAAAACTTTCTTCACTTCTTTTTGAAACTGTTATCATATTTGACTGTACACATCTTTGAATTCGGATATACGGAGGGTATTTTAAGGCACCGTTGCTATGTATGTATTTAATGTGCTGAATTCTGGCTGGTTTGGCTGGGGAAAGACTGTTTTTACTCCTTTTTATCCTTTTCGGTGTACTCACAATATTAGAGACTTCAGAAAGTATTAAATCTCACCAGTTGATTTTAGGACTGTGGCATAAACCTATAGATGATGTGTTTCAACTGGAAATGGATACTGAAATGGGCGTGAAATTAATCCAAGGAGTGTTTTTACAACTAATATCGTTTGGGCACGGCTCCATTTAGAAAGGAACGTGGGAAAGAAAGTAGGAGAGGCAATTACTGGAGATCATTTTATCTGCAGCGGAGTTCTGTCTGCCAGGATGGTTCAGTGCCTATCCCAGAGCAATAACAATCTCCTCCTGACACAAAGGTTGGAAGAACTTCAAACCATTCTTTATGGCCCCCTGCCAGTTTTTCATTGTTTTCTTACTACATGATAAATTGGGGAGGAGTGGGTGGGAATCTCAATTAATCCAGTAAATGTTCAGTCTGGGCTTGGATGTCTCAGGTTCTACTTCTGAGTCAGCACCGAATTCCACTTGGTTGTCCCAGAGCCATTTCCCACAACACTTCCAGCAAAGGATTCACTCTCACGGTTCATGGCAGAGCCACACTGGGACATCACTGGATTTATTCCCCATGAGAAGCGGCAGCTTTTCACTTTGTTAACCGGTGGCATTTGGCACTGCAACACCAAGTCTTAAAACTGCTGGAAATGAAAACATCCACGTTGTAAGAAGTAACCTCAACTGGATGTGCAGTGAATAAAAGTCTGCTATAGTCTCCCCTTCTTATTTTTCTAGATCTTTAATTCCTTCCTCCTTTCTATGAGGCTTCTTCCTGCTGCTGCTTCTACCAAGGCACATCTACGTTGTAGAACTGATGCATTTCAACACCACTTTAACTGCCCTGGATTAATACTGTGGAATCCTGGGATTGGTAATTTGGTGAGGCATCAACCCCCTTTGTCAGAGAAAGTGGAAGAGACTGCAGTTCCTATGGATATGAGTACGGTCAAACTGCATTCATTCTACAATGTAGAGCGATATTTCTCAACCTGGGGGTCAGGACCCCTGGAGGGGGTCACGAAGGGATGTCAGAGGGGTCATCAAAGACTTTCAGAAAACACAGTATTTTCTATTGGCCATGGGGATTCTGTGTGGGAAGTTTGGCCCAATTCTATTGTTGGCGGAGTTCAGAATGCTCTTTGATTATAGGTGAACTATAAAACCAAGCAACTAAAACGCCTAAATGTCAAGGTCTATTTTCCCCAAACTCCACCAGTGTTCACATTTGGGCATATAGAGTATTGTGTCAAGTTTGGTCCAGATCCATCATTGTTTGAGTCCACAGTGCTCTCTGGATGTAGGTGAACTACAACTCCAAAACTCACGGTCAATGCCCACCAAACCCTTCCACTATTTTTTGTTGGTCATGGGAGTTCTGTGTGCCAAGTTTGGTTCAATTCCATCGTTGGTGGAGTTCAGAATGCTGTTTGATTGCAGGTGAACTATAAATCCCAGTAAATCCCAATGCCACCAGTATTCAAATTTGGGCATATTGGGTATATGTGCCAAATTTGGTCCTGTGAATGAAAACACATCCTTCACATCAGATATTTACATTACAATTCATAACAGTAGCAAAATTACAGTTGTGAAGTTTGTTGTTCTTTCGTTCAGTCGTTTCCGACTCTTCGTGACCTCATGGACCAGTCCACGTCAGAGCTCCCTGTTGGCCGTCACCACCCCCAGCTCCTTCAAGGTCAATTCGGTCACTTCAAGGATGCCATCCATCCATCTTGCCCTTGGTTGGCCCCTCTTCCTTTTTCCTTCCATTTTCCCCAGCATTGTTGTCTTCTCTAAGCTTTCCTTTCTTCTCATGATGTGGCCAAAGTACTTCATCTTGGCTTCTAATATCCTTCACTCCAATGAGCAGTCGGCTTTATTTCCTGAAGTATGGACTGGTTGGATCTTCTCGCTGTCCAAGGCACTCTCAGAACTTTCCTCCAACACCACAGTTCAAAAGTGTCTATCTTCCTTCACTCAGCCTTCCCTATGGTCCAGCTCTTACATCCGTCAGTGACTATGGGGAACACCATTGCTTTAACTATGTGGATCTTTGTTGCCAGTGTGGTGTCTCTACTCTTCACTATTTTATCGACATTGGACATTGCTCTCCTCCCAAGAAGTAAGCGTCTCCAGATTTCCTGGCTGCAGTCTGCCTCTGCACTCATCTTTGCACCTAGAAATACAAAGTCTGTCACTGCCTCCACGGTTTCTCCCTCTATTTCCCAGTTGTCAATCATTCTTGTTGCCATAATCTTGGTTTTTTTTAATGTTTAGCTGCAACCCAGATTTTGCGCTTTCTTCTTTCACCTTGATTAGAAGGCTCCTCAATTCCTCCTTGCTCTCAGCCATCAAAGTGGTATCATCTGCATATCTAATGTTGTTAATGTTTCTTCCAGCAATTTTAACTCCAGCCTTGCATTCGTCAAGCCCCGCACATCGCATGATGTGTTCTGCATACAAGTTGAATAGGTTGGGTGAGAGTATACAACCCTGCCGTACGCCTTTCCCAATCTTGAACCAGTCTGTTGTTCCATGGTCAGTTCTTACTGTTGTAAAGTAGTAACGAAAATAATATTATGGTTGGGGGTCACCACAACATGAGGAACTGTATTAAGGGGTCGCGGCATTAGGAAGGTTGAGAAACACTGATGTAAAGGCATCGATAAAAGAAAAGCAGGCAGCACAAGGAGAGTGTGCTGAGTGTCTGAGCAGAGGTGCACAAAATGATGCCAGTTTTAGAGATTCCCACAACAAAGATCTATATAAATTATGGGCCCAGTGATAGTCTGTGAGGAAAAGCTAAGTAGTCATCTCTGCAGATACAAATAAAACCTATAAGAATAGACATTGTGGTATATTTTTAAACAGATTGCATGTATTAGGACTACAGGCACATGCAGTCCTCCTGATATTGTTGGATTGAGGGAAGATGAGAGCCCAAAATCCAGCAGCATCCTGAAAAATGTTATTTTCCCCATTGCTTGTGCATTTGAGTCATGATGAAAGATTGTTTCCAAATGTGGTGGCTGGGCAACAGAAGAGCAGATGAGCTCAGAGCTCCGTTGCAGAGGCATGGACAATGTTATTAACGTGTTAACAAACTACAAAGCCGGCCTGGACATTGTGTCTATATAAAGAAAGTTATTTCCCCCCTCAAAAAGATGGGGAGCAAAACCAGCTTGAGGAGTGTGATTTTGAGCAGATGAATGCTGGAAGACAAATAGGGCACGTTGCCTCTCTCTCTTCTCATCTTCAAAGTGGCAGTCCTCCCATTACTGCTTTCAATTAACAAAACGAAGCCCTTTGGGTAGGTTCATGTCCCTCTCCTGCCTAACCTCAAGTCCAGGGAAGTGAAATGAAACACCATGATCATAAAGAAAGGATTGCAGCCATATTATCACTGTGTGCCTTCAAGTCAACTCACAGCAATCCTAACATACGCTTTTCTTAGCAAGCTTTAGTCAGAGAGGCCTTACCATTGCCTTCCTCTAAGGCCAAAAGAATGAGACTACCCCAAGGTGGGTTTCCATGGCCAAACTGGTCACACCAGTTCGATGCTCAGATGACTCACCACACTGGCTCTCAACCACCTAGGAAACTTACTTGGGATCATCTAGGAACTGATTATTTAGATATACTGTAGAAGATCTGGGTAAAATGTGAGACTCTTCCGCTGCAAAACTAAAAATAACAATGGCAAATATCTTAATGTCGTTACATGCCTCTCTGCTGTATATTTATTTGGAATCCTCAGTGCCATTCTCATTGCCTCGTGTGTTTTTAAAAAGTAAAATAAAGAGCTAAAGAGGATTCACAGCATTATTGCAAGTGTGACAACTGTGGACTCCCAAGTGATGGATTGCAAATCCCAGCATTTGTCATTGTTGACTTTGTAGTCCATCATACAGGTCAAGGATTGGAATCATGCAGCCCTCCACATGCTGTTGGACTACAGGTCCCAGAAGCTCTAAGCAAGCATAGCCAATAGGAGTGCTGGCAACTGCAGTGCAACATCTGGCAAGCTGCATAATTGTAAGTCCTGAGCTTGAGGGCCATAAGTTTCCCATCCCTATCTATGTCATAAAATTAACAATGTTGGTATTTTGTTTCTATTTAGTAAATGCCCACTTTTTAAAGCCACACTACTAGACTTGTAAGCTCTTAGTTGGGGGGGGGGGGGATCTTTGAATTGCAGCTTAGATCTCACGTGGAAAAGATGGTTCTCTGTAAATTTCCACTGACATAGTATAAGGCAGCCATGCCCAAAGCCTGATCCTGAGGCCAATTGCTACCCATGTTCAAATTTCCACCGACTCGCAGCCTCTGTCATAAAATCAGTAATACGAGGCCCACCAGCACTGCTGACCACAGTATAAAATACACACGTACAAAAAAGCTATTTTACATTTTACCAGAGAATGATCAGTTTTGAATATGCATTGAATCTTTTCAATCCGTGTATAATTTGTTCTTTTGTTTTTCAACTGACAATAAAACAGGTCTCGTAAACCCAAAAAATTAAATATTAAAATCAAATTTGATATGAGTAACCCATTTTTCCATTTTGCATTTTTGATCTGAGTCTAAAATTGAAATAATGAAAAACATGGCCTTTCTCGTTTTTGATATCCAATTCAAAATCAAATTTAAAAAATTGTTTTTATTTTTGATGGTTAATTGAAAAATGAAAGAACAAGAATAAGTTACAGAAAACGAACACGTCAAACTACTCTGGGACTTCTGAATTCAGACTGACAGAGTTTTGGCGCACAATACTCCTGACCTCACGATCTTTTTTTTTTTTTAAAGTATGGATAACACTGTTCTACAAATTTTCAGTTTTTTCAGTTGCGGAAATGAAATGTGCCATTTCTTAATAAATTTAACATGCTGAATTCAAATATAATAATTAAATGTGTTAATTGGCTCTGGTTTTTATGCAACAGCTATTTCAATTTTCTCCACAATAGGTAATTCGTTAATATTATGATAATTCGCCTAACCTTACTGCATGTATATAAACCGTGAATATTTACTAAATTTTAGTCAAATTATATTGCCAATAGTTTATACATGAGAAATATTTATTTAATTAGTCTATTGTTTATGTTTGTGCACCAAGAAACTATATTAGTAGGCCTAATGCAGTTGAAAAGTCTGAAAGTTTAAATGTTGCTTTAATCGTGACTTTAGTTTATATCCTGTTTGCTTCTCTTGACTTTTCTTTTGTATTCAAGGAAAGGATTCCCTCTTGCAATGCTCCAGCAGGAGTCTGACAGCATGGACGGAGTCCATTGGCCTTGATCTCTTTTTTCCATAGTGCTTTATTTACACACGTGCGAGGAGGCATATCTACAGTAAAAAGAACAATGTCAAACGATGTTTAACGATACTGTCTCAGTCTTCAACTGACTGACCCTCACCGTTCAAAAGTCTGGCCTTATATAGGGCTTTCTGGCTTTTGCACACGGCACTAATACTGCGTCATCAAACTTTCTAGAATATTCTAGAATCTTCCATAGTGTAAGTCGCAACATGCATTTTTTCAACCATACGTGATCACGTGATTGCTTATATCATAAAAACTAGAGCCAATATACATTTTTAAATGTCATTTTCGTTTTCAGCACCCCAAAATCATAAAAGAACAACTTTCAGGCCCACAACCTTTTCTCCGTTGAACAGTGTAATCGATGTTGTAATTCAAGGTGAAAGCAGAATCACCCCCCAAGCAACTGGAAGAGCTTCCACGATATGAGGACTTAAAGATTGAACCGCAAAGACTCTGGCATAAGCCAGTAAAGGTGGTCCCAGTGGTGACTGGCACACTGGATACAGTGTCTAAAGACCGCTTCAAAGGGCCACCCTACTCGGATCTGCACGCATTATTTGCTGATAAATCACACAGTCCTAGATACTTGGGAAGTGTCCAACAAGTGATCGAATACAAAAGTCAGCATAGTGATCTTGTTTGCTGTGTACCAATCTTGTTGTGTATCAAATAATAATAATAACTGTATTGCTATATCCCTCCACCATCTCACCAAAGGGTCTCAGGGCAGCTTATAGACAGCACAACATGCCTAAAAACAAAACATAAGAGTGAGCACAATATAAAACCCAATAAAATAAAACACATGCATATATGTAAACATCAATTCAGATTCAATCAAACTGCGGTCCTCTAACCGTGGTGGTAAATTGCTGTAAACATTGGGAATAAGAAATAAGATAACTGTTAGTATTATTTTCCTGTTTAAATTTAGAAGTTAATGTGAGTGTTTAATAGGGAATAAGTAATGTTTCAAATGAACCTAGATATGTTTAGTCTTCTAGACAGACTTTTTCTTCATTTTATGTGGTCTTCAAATATGAAAGGCAGAGTTATGTTTGTAAAAACTTGTTTAGATTTATTTGTGTTCTGTGTGAAGAAATAAAAATTTGCAAAATTTCATAAAATAGTTCATTTGCATTTAATGTTAATGATTCAAAGAATGTCAGGCTGAATGGGTCGCCCCCTACACATTTTCACCTCACCAAATCTCGCCGTCTTCACAAAATGTTCAGACACCCCTGCTATATGGCATTACCAAAACGGATGCAGACTTAAGGCCCCTTGGTTGTGATCCTACATACAATTTGACATTATGCTGTAATTTCAAGGAAATAAGGGACCCAGCTTTCTCATGCGTCCTTCCCAAGGCAGGTCAGTTTTTTTTTCTTTCAGCAGCTAGCTTATAGATAAATGCCTGGCATTTTTATCAGGGTGGTTCTTACGCTCCACCCAATTAATTCCATCTAATTCCTGTTGGAAATTGTTCCACGTTCTACTAATCTGCCCGATCAGTAGTTCTGAGCCTTTCAATGATTAAATCCTTTTGGGAGGGGGTACATTGAATAACTTCTGACTCTTTTTGGAGAAAGGCCTGTTAGAGAAGCTTTCCCGTCTTGTGAAGGCCAGACATGCCCTGGAGGGTGAATACATTATGAATTAACTGATAATAAAAGCTTGTCTTTCCAGTCTACCAAGAGTGTTCGAACAGAGCCTTGCTCCTAGTATAAAGCATAGAGCTGCCATTCCTCAGCATGGAGTGCCAAGGGGTGATGGTCATGGGCAGTGCATTCCCTGGAGCAGTGCTTCTCATGACGTTAAATCACCTGGGAACCCTTTTCATGTTGATGCAAGTGGTAGCAAATTATTGCATATTTCCAAGGGATTATTGCATATTTCCAAGGTGCTGGAGTGCCTTGGACTGCAAGAAGATCCAACTAGTCCATACTTCAAGAAATAAAGCCTGACTGCTCATTGGAGGGAAGAATAGTAGAGGCCAAGATGAAATACTTTGGCCACATCATGAGAAGAAAGGAAAGCTTATAGAAGACAGTGATGCTGGGGAAAATGGAAGGAAAAAGGAAGAGGGGCCGACCAAGGGCAAGGTGGATGGATGGCATCCCTGAAGTGACTGGATTGACCTTGAAAGAGCTGGGGGTGGTGATGGCTGACAGGGAGTTCTGGCGTGGACTGGTCCATGAAGTAACGAAGACTCGGAAACGACTGAAAGAATGAACAACAACAAAGGGATTTGGGGTATGTGGTTCAGATTAACCATATGGTTCACATAGTGCATCTAAGATCAGGGCTTGGAAATGCTGCTTCTGCCTCTTCTGCCTGTTCCCCCAATCTAAGAGAAGAAAAGTAGGTATATAGTATATGTAATGAACTGCCCACTTCTGTAGAACCTCTCTTAAAGTTATTGAATTTAGCAACACTTCACACAAGTATTACCATACCATTGATTCTCTATTCATTTAAAATAACAATATTGACAGAAAGGGAATTTGAAACAACAACACACAGTTTCACTACAGACTTGATAATATTCTCAAGTGTTCCCGAAGCTCTAAATCAAATTACTAACACACTCTTAACATCAAGATATACATTCTAGTAACGCTTTACATCAGTATTATTATACAAAAGTGGCAATAGTTCAAGTTCTCCATATGAGTAATGTCAACGTCAAGTTGCTCTTGAATGAATTCCTTCTCGCTGTGTAACAGTGTAGTTGTTACAGTCCTTTATCAATGTTTATCAAGGTTGCTATTTCTGGATAACGGATGGCCAAGAAATCCGTAATGCCGGGGCGAGTACTGGTTTCCCGGGTACAGGCCAGTTTCGATACTTCTTCAGGTAGTCTCCCTGTTTGGCTCTGCCTTCTTATTCATGTCCATGCAGCATCTTTACATGTGGTGTTCTTGAATCAGTTGCAGCTCCTCACTGTTCCCCCAATCTAAGCAGATGGCATGCCAAGGTAGAAAATTCCCAGGAATTTCTGTAAAGAACAAAGAAAGTAATCCTTCCAAGATCAAAATAAGTCAATTCCAGTGCCAGTACGGTTACATATGTACTGAGAGCATGCTATTCATTCTTGTCTTACATGGCAACCTAACAAGGAATGCCTGGATGTGGCAAGGCAGCTGACCTTCTCACTAAAGAATCTCCATTTGGCTTCAAAGGAAGGCCACTGTTGCCAAAATATAGTTTAAAACATTAACCTCAGAAAGATGTCTTTCAAAGAACAGTCAAGAATATTCCAAGGCCTACCTTGCTTTGGAGATATGGCGGAATATTAATCCATTAGGAGCAACAAGATGGAATTGTTCTTTCATCAAAGCTGGTTAGCAGAGGCGGCCCTAGGTAATTTTCAATGGTAAGCAAACAATATTTTGCCCCCCCCCCCCAAACCAATCACTGATATATATTTTCTGTTCGCCGTGGGAGTTCTGTGTGCCATATTTGGTTCAATTCCATCATTGGTGGAGTTCAGAATGCTCTTTGATTGTAGGTGAACTATACATCCCAGTAACTACAACTCACATATGTCAAGGTCTATTTTCCCCCAAGAGCGCCTCAAGAGCACCCCTGGGCAAAATCAACTATACTGCAAATGCTTACTTTGCGTAATGGGTTGAACCGCCCCTGCTGGTTATCCTGTTTTCATGCACACAACAAATGCAGCTAAAATGTCAGGAAGTTGAATGTTTTTTTTTATTTCCACTACAATAACTCTTTTTAATCTTTTGCTGTTGCCTAGAAAAGTGAAACAGACTGATTGTAACATCCATTGTAAGAAATTGTTCTTGGCCATAGTCACTTAAAGATTGCTTCCTAGACTGCAAAACGTTATTGTTCAAGATAAAGCTAATCTTGTCTAGAAGAGGTTGCCCCACTTCCCCAAGATCACATGAGACACTAACTACCCTCTCCAAGCTTTTACAATGTAAATCAATAGGAATTTCTTAAGACTTCAGCCAAACTAACTTTGAAGACTTTGATGCATGTCAGCACTGCCATCTTGAATTTGCTAAACACAAAAGTGAGGAAACTGAACTTGATGATATTTCAAATAGTTAGGTGTAGCCATACCTTCATCATATGAAAAAGGCTGTTTCTCATTTACCCTTGGAACTAGAGTTTAGAAAAGGAACTTGTCAAGGTTGAAATTAAAATCTTTATCCAACTAGAAAAAGTAGATTGAATGAACAGGAAGTTGGTAACCAAACTGAGTGTTGGTTCCATTGATTTTGTTAGGGTATGCAAGAAATCAGTTGGAGTTTGTGTATTAACTGGAAATGCAAAGCACAAAGCTGATTGGTTGGGCCATGCCCAAAGAGCTAGCTCAGCCTGGGAATTTTGGCAACAGTTTCATATTCAGGCTTGAGCTGTGCACGTCCTTGCAGTGAGAGTGATAGTTCTTGCTTCATGAGCTGCTGGAAGGATATATTCCACATGGACACCAAAACACCATTTATGTATCTCTCAAAGGACATTGTGTGATTCAATACAACTGATGTCATGATTGTAAATATGTTGTTCTGTGTTACGAAGAGTAAACTACTTGTTCTTTATTGATAATCTGTGTAGCATATTTTCTTTCTCTGGCAAGAAAGTGTGTGGACTGAATTTCAATATGCTAACCGATTTACTATTCTTTGGACTAATAATTTGATTTAGGCCAAGGTATTGTATTTTTTCGGTTTGTTCAGACTACAGTTTCCAGCAAAATTAGATAGTGAAGCCAAACTAAGAAATCTGAAGGGTTACGTCAGTGGTTCTCAACCTTCCTAATGCCGTGACCCCTTAACACAGTTCTTCATGTTGTGCTGACCCCCACTACAACATTATTTGTGTTGCTACTTCATAACTATAATTTGCTACTGTTATGAATCATAATGTAAATATCTGATATGCAGGATGTATTTTCCTTCATCAAACCAAATTTGGCACATATACCCAATATGCCCCAATTTGAATACTGGTGGGGTTGGGATTGATTTTGTCATTTAGAAGTTGTAGTTGCTGGGATTTATAGTTCACCTACACTCAAAGAGCATTCTGAACTCCACCAGCAATGGAATGGAATCAAATTTGGCACACAGAACTGCTATGACCCACTAAAAATACTGGAAGAGCTTGGTGGGTATTGACCTTCAGTTTAAGGAGTTGTAGTTCATCTACATCCAGAGAGCAACAATAATGGATCTGAACCAAACTTGTCACGAGTACTCAGTATGCCCAAAAGTGAACACTGGTGGAGTTTGGGGGAAATAGACCTTGACATTTGGAGTTGTAGTTGCTGGGATTTATAGTTCACCTACAATCAAAGAGCATTCGGACACCAACGATAGAATTGGACCAAACTTCCCACACAGAACCCCCATAACCAACAGAAAATACTGTGTTTTCTGATGGTCTTTGGAGACCCCTTTGACACCCCCTCGCGACCCACCCAGGGGTCCCGACCCCCAGGTTGAGAAACACTGGGTTACGTGATTCCCATTCCTGATCCAAGTCTTGGATGCCTAATGAATTGTGGAGGAGTCCCAGCAGTATCACTGCTGTTGCGTGACACATAGTAAAAAGATCAATGTTGGTAGACCTTAGAAATAGATGTCCGAATGCTTACATTCTGCTCTCAGCTTGCCTTTAGTCTATGACAGAGGGAGAGAATAGCACCTAAATTATCTTGAAAACAATAAGCTTCAGATAACTACCACCTAATTAAGGTTTTCCTCTTGCTTCCATTTTTAGGATATGAGCTTTATTAAAAAAAAAAAAGCCCATCTCTGCTTAGAAAGCTCCAATGAGAATAATGTGGCTGGATGTAATTGGAACAAGAATAACTTTGTTCCTAAATGTTTTTACTATGCTTTCTGTCAACTCATGGAGGAAACAGACCAGAATTCCCCTTGGAGTTATTGACCCTAATCACACACAGATGAGGATGGTTCAGATCTGTGCTTTATTTTGTGCCTGCAACTGTTTAACATTTTGAAAAGGAGCTTTCTTGCCCATAAGAGTCAAAAAGGGAATCGCGTGAAATAGGATAGCTTTTGCAAATGTCCATATTTCAGGCAAACAGAAATCCCAAGTTAGAAACTTGGAATCGTGCAGCGACTGGTATTCAGGAAGTCATTCGTGGAGTTCTGAAAATTGAGGTTTCTGACGTGACAACCAAATTGAGATGGGCCAGGTTTATAAAATACTAGCTGTCTCCTGCCACACGTTGCTGTGGCCCAGTCTAGTGATCTGGAAAATAATGAGGAAGTGTTGGTTTCTAATATATGTAATGTCTTTATGCTTATGGGTAAACAGTGTTTCTTGCTATTTCTTTGTCAGTGTTGATGTAGGGAGTGTCTGGTTTGCCCACCCTGGAACATGCAACATATCATTATCCTTCCTGAAGGGTCCCTTTCAAATCTATGATACTATATCTGTGTGTGTGTGAATCATATCTATCTCTATCATCTATCTATCTATCTATCTATCTATCTATCTATCTATCTATCTATCTATCTATCTATCTATCTATCTATCTATCTATCTATCTATCTATCTATGGCTGGATAGCTCTTTGTCAGGAGGACTTTGATTATGTTTTTTTGCCCTGGTGAAGAGAGTTGGATTGGATGGCCTTAAGTATTTTCTGTTGGACATGGGGGTTCTGTGTGGGAGGTTTGCCCCGATTCTATCATTCGTGGGGTTCAGAATGCTCTTTGATTGTAGGTGAACTGTGAATCCCAGTGACTACAACTCCCAAATGTCAAGGTCTATTTTCCCCAAACTCCATCTGTATTCATATTTGGGCATATTGAGTGCTTGTGCCAAAGTTTGAGTCCAAAGTGCTCTCTGGATGAACTACAACTCCCAAACTCAAGGTCAATGCCCACCAAACCCTTCCAGTATTTTCTGTTGGTCAAGGGAGTTCTGTGTGCCAAGTTTGGTTCAATTCCATCGTTGATAGAGTTCAGAATGCTCTGTGATTGTGGATGAACTATAAATCCCAGCAACTACAACTCCCAAATGATAAAATCATAATTTTTGAGTGATGGTCATGTGTTGTGAGACGTTTTGTTGCCAAATTTGGCGTGATTTCGTTCATTGGTTCTTCTGTTTTTAAGGTACTCATTATGCACAGAGCATTTATATATAGATAGTTTATCACCAACCAATGTTTAAAGCACTTTCTTCAGTCTCTCACCTGAAATCTAACAATAATTAATATACTTTCCTGTTATTGGGTAGTTCTGTGAACTGTCTAGACATATGCTGACTCCGTCTTTGTGTGTATCTGTGTTCAAGTTGCTTGTCGACTTCCAGTGACTCTGTAAATTTCACAAGAATTTGAAGGCAAGGAATCCTTAGAGGGGATTTTGCCAGTTCCTTCTTCAGAAATGTATTGCCAACAGCACCGGGGATTCATTTGCAATAGCATCCAGGCAGACCCGGCTTATTGTACAATATATTAAAATATAGAACAACCTCTGGATTCGGGGGGGGGGGGGGGGGAGTTCCAAGACCCCTATTATAAAAAGTAAAGGTTTCCCCTGACATTAAGTTCATTTTCTAGTGCAGGGGTCCTCAAACTGAGGCCCGGGGGCCAGATACGGTCCTCCAAGGTCATTTACCTGGCCCTTGCTTCACACCAACCTAAGTCTGAAATGACTTGAAAGCACACAACAATCCTATCTCATCAGCCAAAAGCAGGCCCACACTTCCTATTCAAATACAAATAAGTTTATATTTGTTAAAATTGTTATTCATTTTAATTATTGTATTGTTTTTGTGGGGTTTTTTGCACTACAAATAAGATATGTGCAGTGTGCATAGGAATTCATTCATGCTTTTTTTTTTTCAAATTATAATCCGGCCCTCCAACAGTTTGAGGGACTGTGACCTGACCCTCTGTTTAAAAAGTTTGAGGACCCCTGACCTAGAGTCAGTGATGAAATACACTATAAGCCTTATTGTAGTGCAAGGAACCCTGCTTTTCTTGAGTCTTGATCAGGGCAATGAAGTAACACCGAACCGTCAACTCTGACTCCTCTGTTTTTCTGCTCTCTTGACCAAATCCTTCATAAATGGTAGTAAAGGCAAAAGTTTTCCCCTGACATTAAGACTAGTGATGTCTGACTCTGGGGGGTGGGGTGGGGGGGGTGGGGTGGTGCTCATCTCCATTTCTAAGCTGAAGAGCTGGCATTGTCCATAGGCACCTCCAAGGTCATGTGGCTGGCATGACTGCCTGAAGGACCTTCCTGCTGGAGCGGTAACTATTGATCTACTCATATTTGCATGTTTTCAAACTGCTAGATTGGCTGAAGCTGGGGTTAACAGCAGGAGCTTACCCTACTCCCTGGATTCGAACTGCAACCTTTTGGTCAGCAAGTTCAGCAGCTCACTGGTTATTTATTTATTTATTTTGTATCAAAAGCATTGCATAACTGCATATAAAGCTGATAAAAATAGAAGGAGTGCAGGCAGCTAAATATCTTTTGATCAAAAACAGGCAACAGCAATGGCATTGTCTGTAGCCTCCAACACTTCTTCCTCTGTACATGAGGCAGACCTGCTGTGCTACCAGGGGCCCCTGATTAACTATGGATACATGCGAGCTCCATACTTTGACTATCCTTTGGCCAGAAGTATACCATGGAATTGCACTGGAGAACCCACAAACAAACCGAGGGTGGGGATTAAAACATTGGAAAGCAAAAGTGTGGCTATTGAATTCATAGATAAGGCGGGGCATACTGTACTACAACTATTTGCTGAAAACAATCCAATGAAAAATGCATGAAAAATTCTGATTTAAATCTCTATCTACAATTTGGACCCCATTCCTCAATGGCTGCACTAAAATTATGGTTGTTTCTCCCAAAGACTGGGTTGCTGTTAGACTTTATTTTTCTGTACAGCAACAAGTTTCCTAAATTTAGGCAGGCTTTTGTTGGCATGAGTTCTAGTTAATGCTTTATTTATAGCATCTGCCTGTTTATGGTTATTGTATGTAATTTTATGGTTTTTAAAATTATTTTTAAACTATTAGACATCTTAAGCCCAGAATGGGTAAAGTGAGGGCAAGGCCACTTTTTTTGCGAACTTTGACCCTTTCAGGTTTCCCAGAAAATCATTTTTAGGCCAGAAAAAAACCCATTGTGCTTCCCCAACACTTTCCGGAATCACAATTAATGCTTTAAGTTGGTTTCAAACCAACACAAAAGGAAAACATGAAGGGCTCAGAAATGTTATATAGAAATAAGTCCGTCCCGGCATCACTGGACAGAAAAGTGTGCATGGGCTTTTTGCTTGTATTCACATAGATACAAGCAGCCTATTTTGCACCATCAAGACTGTGGCTAACGAGTCAGTTCTAAACAATTCTAAGTGGAGTTGGAAGAAATGGCTGAATTCTGACTCCAGTTTTAAATTAAAACTTATAATACTATAACAATATATGATATATAATAGTATACAGATGGCTCTTGGTATCCACAGAAGTGCGATTCCAGGATCTGCTGCGAATATCGAAATCCATGGACACTCAAGTCCCATTATAAAAGGGTAAAGGTTCCCCTTGATATTAAGTTTAGTTGTGTCTGTCTCTGGGGTGATGGTGCTTGTCTCCATTTCTAAGCCGAAGAGCCAGCGTTGTCCATAGACACCTCCAAGGACATGTGGCCGGCAGGACTGCATGGAGCGCTGTTACCTTCCCGCAGAAGCGGTACCTATTGATCGGCTCACATTTGCATGTTTTCAAAATGCTGACACGATAAAAAAATATATAATCTACTCTAATTATAAATTATAAGCCACTTTCTATGATACTTCTTGTATGAGAAAACCTTACATACAGCGAGAATATGAGCAAAATCAACGTATAAGGAGCAGTATATTAGTGTTTTTCTTGTATTTCATTACAACTGCAGAGAACTAATTAGACTTGGGTGGGCAGAAACACCATTATAAAAGGCTCTGTATCACTTTATGGTACAAGATCAGCAGACTGAACAGAGGCATGTGGATACACAATCTTAAATGATATACCTATAAGTATAATAAAATGTATCCTATTTAACATTAAAACCATTTTAACGCTTTTCAAAAAAAATCTGGAAGCTACAGATTTGTCAACTTGCAATAAAAGACTATTAGACAAAAAACTTTCTGTCCACTTAACACAGACATATTAAACAGTGAGAAACTCCAGAGATTTTCCCTTGGAGTTAGCATTCATGCCATTCAGTATCCTGTTGATTTAACAGAATTAAGATAGTCGTCTAATTTAAGTATTAACTATTCATTTTCCATTTATATACCCACATTAAAGTCAACTTGTTTGTTCAGTGAAGCATGTGTTTTCAAAAAATGGAGCTTTCCTCCAACAAAAATTAGCATAGGCTCTGAAATGGCCAATACTCTAAAGTAACTGTATAACTACCAGGATGGTTGTGATTGAATCACTGATTCAAAATGAGCAAAAAGTTGAAAAATAAGGTCTACTTCATATTTAAGGAATAATTATTTTACTCCTGAGAGCTTATACTATAGGGTTGTTGTAGGTATTTTCGGGCTATATGGCCATGGTCTAGAGGCATTCTCTCCTGACGTTTCGCCTGCATCTGGGGAGAAAACTCTTATAGCTTATACTATATTTTCAGAGATATAGCACTTTAATATCAGGGATTAGATATTTGTGTAAACCATTTGTCTACTGCACCAAATAACTATGACAAAAACAGCCATGCATACATGTCCATTAAAAGCCTATGAAGAATGGAATTACCTGCCTTCTCTCATGTTTATGGTAGTTTCTACTAGCACACAGATTGTGTACTAGTATAGCTTAGTAGAAATTCTAAGTATAGCTTAGTACTAGTAGAAATTCTCTTCTTCCAATGTTGAAAAGGATTTTCACCTGAGGTCCTAGAGGCAAATCTTACTTACCACAAGCATCCAGGTGAGCACTATTTGTACATCTAATTTATAACAATATCCACAGCTGAAAGTACTGGCAGATGTTCAGTGTGGATATCAAAGGAAAATATATGTGGCCACATGTTCTCCTATTCTTCCTTTCCAAAATAGCAGCCTGCAGAGACATCTACCGGCAAAGGAAAGAACTGGCAAGTAGAATAAAAAATAGGGCCTAAATATAAAGGTATTAGATCCTGTCTGATCTTGAAAATTAATACACGCCCGCCCTGTTTAATATTGGAATGGTTTTTTTCATGTCAGGAACAACTTGAGAACCTGCAGATCGCTTCTGGTGTGAGAGAATTGGCCGTCTGCAAGGATGTTGCCCAAGGGATGCCTGAATGTTTTTGATGTTTTACCATCCTTGGTAAAGGATGGTAATCTCATGTCCCCGCATGGGGAGCTGTTGCTGACAGAGGGAGCTCATCTGCGCTCTCCCCGGATTCGAACCTGTGACCTGTCGGTCTTCAGTCCTGCCGGCAAAAGGGTTTATTTAACCCACTGTGCAACCAGGGACTCCATTTGAATGGTTGATCACCAACGAATACCAGCAGACTTTAGAGGAAGAAACTGACAAACTCGCCTCTGAATATAAACCTATGGAATTTGTAAGGTTGCTATAACTCGACAGGCTATTAACTGCATACATGCACATGCATGTTTAACCTATCACGGGGATTTTTGTTTTAAAATGTGTTCAGAGGTGGTTTGCCATTGCTTCCCCCTCTGAGGCTGAGAGGGTGTAACTTGCCCACAGTCAACCAGGGGATTTCCATGGCCAGGTGGGTATTTGAAAGCATGCACATCAAAGACAGGCAAATTGAAATAAAGCCATTTTCATTCCATGTACTGTACTGTACAGCATTGAATATCAAACAGTGACATCTACTGGTCATGTTGAACATGGATTCTGCTGCTGAGTATGCATGCCCAGTGTGGAACACATCTCACCACGCTAAAACAGTGGATGTGGCTCTTAATGAGACATGCCACATTATCACGGGGTGTCTGCGCCCTACACCACTGGAGAAATTACACTGTCTAGCCGGTATTGCACCACCTGACATCCGCTGGAAAGTAGCAGCCAATAGTGAAAGGACCAAGGCAGTGACATCTCCAGCTCATCCCTTGTTTGGGTATCAGCCAATACGTCAACGACTTAAATCAAGAAATAGTTTTCTAATATCTACAGAGACACTCGCTGGAACACCTCAGCAAGCGAGAGTCCAAAAGTGGCAGGCTCAAACCCAGAACCTCAATCAATGGCTGATACCAAATGAGAGACTCCCTCCTGGGCACACAGAAAACTGGGCGACTTGGAAGGCACTGAACAGACTGCTCTGGCACCACGAGATGTGGAGCCAACCTTAAGAAATGGGGCTACAAAGTGGAGTCCTCGACATGCAAGTGTGGAGAAGAGCAAACCACTGACCACCTGCTGCAATGCAACCTGAGCCCTGTTACATGCACAATGGAGGACCTTCTTGCGGCAACACCAGAGGCACTCCAAATGGCCAGCTACTGGTCAAAGGACATTTAATCAACTACCAAGCTTGCAAACTTTGTGTTTTGTCTGTCTGTTTGTTTGTTTGTTTTGTTCTGTTAGAAATGTAATACAATTGTCTGGTTGCCCCTGACACAATAAATAAATAAATCTACTGGTCACAATGCAAGAGTAATCGAAAGCACACATAAAGCGCAAACTTTCATGAAGATGATTTTTATTAAATGGATTAATGCATCATTTTACAGCAAACCTTTTCCTGCCTGCCCGCCCACCCTCCCCTCCCCTCCCCAAACCGAAATAATATTTTTTAATGTTCTCATCCGATTTCTTTGTAACAATACAGTCTTTATATATGTTCATTTATAACAAAGCATTTTGTTACTAGTGTTCATAGAAAACTCTTGAAGTGGCTTTCAGCAATGTCAGCTTTTGTAGTGGCATCCACAAATGATTTTAAAAAAGCAATACGTTTCGTTCATAGTCACTCTTTTCTGCAATACACAACTTAGACAGCGTAGCAAGTTTAAGGTCATCTTATACAAAAGTAGTAAAACTGATCACTAATAAATTCAGCATTTCAGCAGTAAAGAGAGAGAGAGAGAAGGCTACAATAACAAAATGACTGACTATCAAGACATTGCCTTTGAGGGATCCTTTCACCCTCTTGACATCTTACCGTGATAGAACTGCAATGAAGCTTACCATTTCATCACATTAGAGGAAAAAATCTACTTAAAATCCAATTTCTGCCTCTTGCAGAATTCTGGGGTTTGTAGTTTAGTGAGACTGTTAAAGGCTCCCCCTCCCCCAAATAAGAAACCCCGGAATTCTGCAGGAGGCAGATACCGAATTTTATGTGGATATTTTATCTAGTTTGATGAGGCCCATTGTGTTTTTCCAGCTCAAGAATATACACACAGCTTCATACAACATCTATATGTATCACCCAGTGGTTGGCCACTATCCCTAGGTATTTCTGTAGGAAAGAAGGCAACTCCATCAAAAAGTGTGTTTCAATACTTCATGTCTGTCAATGAAAGCTTTCAGCCTTACACCCAAACCAATACAATGCATACTCTGGATTTTCCCCATTCTCAAAATCTTTAAGTGCTTCCCAAGGATATAGCTGCAAGAACACCATCAAGAATACAATGCACACCATTGTATTGGTATCAAAAAAAGATTAGATTGAGAAAGACTCAAAACTTCAGGTTGCCCAAACCTGAATCAAATCCTTGTAAACAATTTAGAAAATACCGCTGCACCAAAGGTAAAGGAAATATGGAAAAAAGTGAGAAAATTAGACATTTCCTGTTTTCTGATCAAACGTCTTATTTATCCGTTTTCTTAGGTTTGAGTCTACCAGATGTAATAAAGTATTTTACATGATTGAGTTTGTTTTGTTTCTCATTAACTGTATTGTAATGTCATGGCTTCTCTACTACACAGCAGCTTAGTGAGTTTCATGGAACAATATATTTGATATTTTAAAGGTACTGTTAAAAAGGACTTGGTGCTGTTTTGCTCCAGTTTGTAAAACAGCTTTGTAGATGTAGCCTTAAAGCATTCTGGCAGCATCTAGTAATTTCTATATTCAAACATTTTACATAAGGTGGAAAAATAACTCTGGACTACTCAAGAGCACAAAGATATCATATTATTTATTATTGCCATTATTATCTCTAGAAATTATTTTAAGGAGGAAATCAGTATGAACAAACGGTTTAAAATGCCACTTTTGCCCTTCCATTTAGCACTCTTTAAATGTTACACTTGACAATGGGGAGAAAGTGGCTTCTCTGGGGTCTCTGGAGCACTGCTTCCATCACCTTTTTGTGGTCTTCAGGTTGATGAAGGGAATTGTAGAGGTTACTCTTAATGCCCCCTAAAGCCTTTTGCAAGCGCTCAAATTGAGCACTTATCAAAGACTGATTTGTCAGCTGCAGTCACTGGTCACTCTCAAAAGATCAAACTTTCTCAGGGGAAGGGTCAGAATAAATATGCATCACTGAAAAATGGGAAAAGCTGAATCCAGGTGGTTTTCCTTGGGAAAGTACTCCTTTGTCCTACATACAGAGAGCTCTCTGTAATACAGTACGGTCCTCCTATCCACAGATTCAATATCCACCATTTCACTTACCCATGCTCCAATCAATATCGCTTTCCCCCCAATCTCTAATCCTCCAAAGCAGGCATGTAGCTTGGGGGGGGGGGGGGGTGTTGAGGGGCTTCACCCCGCCCCCCCGAAATTCTCAGGGTGTTCTGCGAGAAGGCCTTACTGGTACATTATTTAAACTGTTATGTTTATTCATATCATGATCTGATCACCATGATCAATATATCCCATATGCATGGGGGTATTGGGGTAACGATACAAAAGGTTTGCTAGGGTAGACCCTCTTTCACTCAGACTCAGCCCCCCCCCCCCAATCAAAATCCTGGCTACGGGCCTGCGCAGGAAAAGCAGCCTCCAAGTATTTTGCATTTGTCACTATTGAACTTCATTTTGTTAGTTTTGGCCCATCTTTCTAATCTGTTAAGATCATTTTGAATTCTGCTTCTACTGATCAGGAACCCTATGGCAGTGGTTCTCAACCTGGGGTTCCCAGATGTTTTTGGCCTTCAACTCCCAGAAATCCTAACAGCTGGTAAACTGGCTGGGATTTCTGGGAGTTGAAGGCCAAAACCATCTGGGGACCCCAGGTTGAGAACCACTGGCCTATGGCATCCTGTGACCTTCAAAAGCTAAACTGTATCACGCAGCTGAATAAAATCCCACATTATCTGCTTTGCACCGGAATATATGGCAGTGTAGACTCAGATATCCCAGTTCAAACCAAATATTGTGGGATGTTCTGCCTTGATTTTCTGGGTTATATGACTCTGTGGAAGGGCCCAGAGATGAAACTGACTTTCTAGTTTAGTGGTCCTAGGTACTTCTCCTTTTTTTTTTTAAAAAAAAAAGAGCCACAAAAAGTTGCAGAGGATAATAGGTTATACTGTGAAGCAACCTGCCTGCCAAAACAGACTCCTTAAAGTAGCTCTCTCAGTACAAGAAAACTAAATTGTGGGGGCAAGAAGGAAGGCAAAAAGAAAGCAAGGAATGAAGGAGGAAAATAAGCCAAGTTGCTGGCAACATTTGTTATGGATAAGTGAATGAGCTATGGTTCAAAATTAACCTGAAGGTCAACAGATACATTAAGTAACTAATAACAAAGTAAAAATAGCTAAGCCTGTAATTGTAGACTCAGCATTTCCTACTGAAATCATATGATATGATACAATATATTTCAAAAAACCTGCAATACAGAAAAGAGGCTTTTGATGAGTGGAAATAAAAGCATTGCATACAGCAAAATAGAAACTGTGCTTCATTCTATGCACTGATGGAATACGCTTTAATAAATATTATAGCAATATTTACACTGAAATAGTTTATCAAGGATAATCATATAGAAAAATATAATGAAGGAAGTAGGCTTTAGCAGTGTTGCAGATGGGACAGTTTTTTTCACTGATATTAATGTATACTGTTGGCACTGTGTCCAAAGACATCTGTCTGTCTGTCATTTCCTCAGTTATTCACTCAAAGAACTTATGTACTGTTCCTGAGCAAAATATTCAAATGATATGACAAGAGCCACATAAATTGCTGCATTTATTAAATCTAATGTGAAATCCTCAATGCCATCAAGGGATGATCTTTTTTACACTGGTTCTCTATGAACTAAATATGGTACATTAGGTATCTGTTGAGGTTTGGTTCCAGGAACCTTTGTGGATATCATAATCCAGGGATGCCAAATCCCATTATATAGTGAAATGGTGTCCCTTATATAAAATGGCAAAAAGGTTTACTTTTTGATTTAAAAAAAACTATTTTCAAGCTATGGATGGTTGAATCCATAGATAGGGAGGGCCAACTATACTTGATTAACATATCTTTTTTATTTTTGGGGGGCTTATTTATAGGATTTGAGCATAACCACAAGAGTGCAACTGCTTCATGCATACACCATTCCTCTTCCCCTCAGTTACTGGATGAGTATATTGTTTCTGGGGTGTATGTATGTAGAATTAAAGGGTGAAATTACTATTAGAAAAATAAATGTTCGGTGAGTTGTTTTGTAATGGAACTTTGACCCAAAGGTAGTATCAATTTTTAGAAATTTGTTCTTACCAAATCATAACAGTATGTATTTTCTGACAATATACTATCTTACTCCAAAGTACTTATCTCCCTCAGTAAAAGTCTTTTCATTGACATATTGTTGGTATGTTAAAGAATACAACACAGATCCCCCTGCATGATAATGGTGAAAGAATCACTGGAGGGAAAGAAGATGTCAGTTTCACAACTCAGGCCCCTTCTTCACTGTCATATAATCCAGATTATCAGTGGATAATCCACATTATCTGCTTTGAATTGGATTATATGAGTTTATGCTGCCATATAATCCAATTCAAAGTAGATAATCTGGCAGTGTAGACAGGGCCACAAAGAGGGATGATTTAAATTATCATGACCCTTTAAAGTTGGTGCACCAGTGAAATCACAATCGAACCACACAATGGTTTTCAATACATTTTGAGTACCAGAAGAATACCAGAAAACAATGTGATTAAAATATGACATAATATTTAAGATTTTATGTGCATGTTTCAACATCCCTATATCCACCAGGCACATTGGGGAAAATACAGACTATTAATGAACAGACTAATCAAATTGTAAAAAATTGATCGAAAGGAGGTGGAAGATCATATGTCACTGAACTACTGAACTAGGAGAGTGTTGCTACTGAGAAATGTGAATGGGAAAGTGAAAACGTTTAAAAATGTGGGTATTGAGGTGGAAGATGAAATAATTTGACTGGAATATTTTCTACACCTTCATCAAATGACATAAAACAGTGATCTTTTTGAAGGAGAGCCTTATCTATTAATTAAGATACTGAATTCTATATATTACCCTAATTTACTTATTGTATCTTGAAGCAGATTTTTTTCTCATTTAAGCTAATTCAAGCAACCACTTTTGCTAGCTTAATGAATCAGCTTATGAGGTTTAGTGCTCTGTAACTGGCTGTTTATAGTGGCCCCAGGGACAGTGTTCAAGACCTAAATGTTGGTAAGAACAGGATTAACAAAAACAATTTAGAAGACATCTGAAAAACATAACTGAACAGTCTGACAGAAACTAAGGTGGATATATTTTGCAGAGATTTTATTGTATGGACTAAATAATTGTTTAGTCAGTCCTGGATCATGACAATACAAAACTAATGTTTTCATTCAGAACATACTATACTAGATGCTATGTAGCTTATATAGATATATAGATATATATTGATAATGTTAACAAAAGCCTGAATAACAATTGAGACAAAAAGGCTTCATTTCATGCTGGGACAAAGGCCAATATTGACTATTTCTGTTTAGACAGATGTCCCTACTGAGTTTCAAAATGGTGGTTAATGGGCCAGACATTTTATTAGCCATGCACAAATATGTAGTGTTAGATATATTTTGAATTCTTCTGGAGAAAACAAACTTGATATGTTGTCATGATAAGCAGGAGTAGTGTTTGAAGAGAAGCAATAATGCAAAAGGAGGTGGGAGTCTGAAGAAAATGAATCCATCTCACTATTCTCTAAACTAGTAAATGACACATAGGCAATCTGATGTAATGCTGATCGCAATCATTTGGGCAGTAAAAATAACAGAGCCATCGGAACATATCACATTACTGTCAAACAACCAAGTTCACACTTTCGTCTTTCTATTTAAAATCCTGTCTTCACAACTTAGCTACAATAGGTTTTTCACACAACTTATCAAGAGTAGGTTAAAATGTACTTTTCAATAAGCACTGACAGCATTCATTAAGAAAAAGCATGTACATAAATACAAACTATAATTGTAAAATTGTATAAAAGATAAAATAAAATGGTAGACAGCTTGGGTCAGATTCCACACACATACAATTTCAATTCTTTCATGCATCCTGATTTTATGAAAGATATGCCACAAATCAACTATCCCACTTTCTTGGCCTATAACCATCCAACAGGAGACATGGTTATTATTAAGAATCAAGCTTATTGGGAAGATAATTACTCCCATTGGTTGCACAAATTGATTCCTTACAGTTTGTTCAATATTTTCTTTCTTAGAGTTTTCCAAACCTGTATCACTCACTATGAAAAAAAGAATTACATTGCATTAGCCTGGAAGGATGAAAGAAAAAGTTTTGTTCTTTAGTGTTTTAAGCCTTTTCAAGGCAGGGAAAAGCATGCATTAACTGCGATCCCAAAGCACACATACTGATAGATACAAGCAGTTGCTTCAAAGCTGATTATGCTTTGCGGAGTTCACAGTCGGAAACCATTGGCTGCCAAACTGTTCGATTAATTTTTTTTAATTCCAAAAGGGAGAAGGTGTAATGGGGCTGGAAACAGAAAGCATACTGTGAACTACAGACTATTGCACATTCCAACATAACACAAGTGAAAAACAAGGAGTTCAAAAGATAATACACTCTGACACACACAAACATACGAATGGACTTGTGCACAGAACTCAAAACATGAACAGCAGACACCACTGTTGCCAATTGGCTTATCTGTTTTAGTGACCTTCGACACGGGTCCAAACTGATTATCAGCAATACATTTTTTTCTTTTTGTTTTTTAAAAAAAATATTTTGAGACCACAGCATTTAATACACATATATATAATTCTGTGGTCAAAGACAGACAGATGTAATTTTGCAATACTAAATAAAAAGTGCAAAAATGTTAAAAAAAAGAACAAAATTAAAAATATGGAAGCATAAGCTAAAAATTGTCTGCATAGCTGAAATCTATTTAAAGCAACTCTTCGGTAAGGGATGCTGACAGAAGAAAGCAGGTTTGTTTTTTTAAAAAATGTCTTCTGCGTGTTTTTTTTAACAGAATGCAAAAATGTCATTTTGTCAGCTTTCAAACAATTCACAGACAGTCCACTCCTGCATCCTTAGACACCATAGTTGTGGCAGTACCTCCGTCTAAAAGGTAAACAGCTGTGCTGGACTTAGAACTAACCACCCTATCACCACCATTGTTGTTGACTTCACAGTCCAGTGGTTCTGTGGAGATGACCCATGTGGAAGGACGCCACCGCTTAAGGGAATAGGGTGTTTTCACACGTTTTTTGATCTTTTCTCCTGAGCCAGGTTTGCCATCAAGGGATGACTCGCTCACTAAAAAAAGGAAGGAGACATAACCTTAGCCAAAATACTAGAAAACAAGCTCAGCCTACTTCAAATGAGTCAGTCTTGGTAAACCAATAACATCTCAAATAGCCACAAACATTAAAACGCACCTACCAAATAGCTTTGATACTTTTACCACTGATTTATAAATGTGTCAACTGGAACAATGATAAACATGGATTGAAAGGATTGTATTTCTGAAGAGAGATCTGATATCCCCTACTCTGGATCCTTTCACTGAGAGTGAATTACACAAGTAGCCTATTTGACTGTAGGTAATGGATTACTTTAATGTAAAAACCCAGAACACTAGCTGTGATAGCTCTCCCATTACACTATTTAACAAAAATTGATTTTTTTTGTTCCTGGTTTGAAAGTGTTAATTTCTGTTTAATTGTGCAGTACTTACTTTGAGATTAATTTAAAACTGCTATAACTGCTAAAAATAAAACAATCTGTTTATATACAAATGTAGCACAACTGCTAACTTCCAGGAATACAATAAAGACAAATAATTGTACTGGGATCCAACGAAACCAATTAAGGCATATATAGTAATGTGCTATTATCACTTTCTATAATGTCTGCTCATCCACTGTAGAGCATCTGCAGTACACTACAGAGTTTTCAGAATATAAAAGTATTCTAAAATGTGGAAGAATTAACAATAATATTTTCATTTAAAAAAGGATAATGTATTACATCGCAAACTATATTAGAATATAATGCATACCTTTAGCTGTAATAGATCTGTTTAAAAGACTTGCTAATCTTTCAGTCAAAAACTAAAATACTTGTTTCATTCAACTAGAAAACATTGGCTTGGGGAGCTTTCCCATTATACTTCCCCCTCCAAAAAAGATAAGTCAGCTGTTGCCAGGTACAAAGGCTTACACTTCTAAGATGATGATACAAGTTGCTGCTATGTTGTTCTGGTACTACTGCGATTTCATCAGGAAGCAGAAATGTTCAATACCTCTCCAAAGATTATTTTGATACTACAATGAGAGGCAGGTTGTATATAAAATATATATATAAAGTTCAAGGAATACTTTCAGTTGGGAAAAAAAACTGAAACAGTTTAAGTAGAGCAATAAAAACTGAAGTAGCTATGGTCATCTCTATCTGTTTGGCACAAGGAAAGTGAACAACAACTTGACTATTTGTCAGCCACATTAAAAACAATTACTTTCTAAGAACATTTTGTCAACACACCCTTTTAAATCCCACCAGTACTCACACTGCATGCTACAGCTGTCTAAAATATTTGTGGCTGATAAATCCAGGGAGTTGGGCCTCTGTGCTCTTTTAGTGTGGGTCTGTTCAGAATTTGGTGCTGTCCTCATATTGACGAGAGTAGAGGCACCTTGTCCTGGACATGAGTTGCTGCTGCTATTGTTGTTGTTATTGGCATTTGTTCGGCCATTATCCAGCGAGCGCTCTCTCCGATCAACCAGACGTTCCAGAACACCCTCATCATGGCTCACTTGCTGCTCCCGCCTCAATAAGGGCTCATGTTCGTCAGGGCTTGAGTTGATAGTCAGACGGCTGTCCTCGCCACTGAATTGGTTCTGCAGCATTTCCTGGGCCCTGTGTACTCCTGAGCTGGTTGACTGGCCAGATGGCACTGTACCATTGACATACTGGGTTGGCACAGCATGAGAGTTAATGGTATGACTTCTTCCTGCCACTTCATTTGTGGTCACTGTTACCACATGAGGTTCTGCAGCACTGACAGTGTTCATCTTGGCAACTCCCGTTTCTACTTGCTTCAAGTTTGATTTGTGCTTCCCTCCGAATTTCAGCCGAGGCTCCTTTGTGGAGTTTTTGGTGTTTAAGGGTAGGGTGGTAGGCCTCTTTGGCAGATTCTGTTGCTTAGGAAGAGGGTACACCTGAGCAGGCTGAACATCTGGAATTAGGCAGGCTTGACCATTTCCAGTTTGTGTGAAGTCCGGTTGCCCTGTTGCTTCTACTGCCAGCTTTATTAGTGGGTAGAGCAAGCTGGAGCTGGTGCTGCTGAGTGGATCTGGGCCACTGAACTGCTTAAGGGAATGCTCCATCAGGTTCTCATCAGAGCTTTCTTTCAAGTTCTTATCCACTTCCTTTGGATCCAATTTGTTGGTCTCCAAATCCTCCTCTGTCAGTTGTAGACAACCAGGGGTCGGCCCAACACCATTTCCTGCACTGATGTTTATGTCACCTGAGTGAGGCATTTCGGATATGGTAGTCATGCCAGTGCTTGGAGTGAGGCCTGTTGTGTTGGTGGTGGTTGTGTTGGTTGACAAACTTGTGACACTAGTCTCAGGACTGGGAATACGGGCTTGTGCTTGCTGCCGCTCATAGTTAATTGAGTTTCTGTTCTTCTCCCCAAGTGTCAGTGGTGTGCTTGACAATGAAAGCTCAGAAGAAATGTTCTTTACTATGCTATCATTGTGGTGAATTGAGTCCTCAATGTAAGATGAAGAAGAATAATCTTGATAAGGTCTGATCTTTGGCACACGCTTATGGTGTGACAAGTTTCTTTAAAAAAACACACAAAAAGCAGAAAGTTATTAGAATTAAGACAATGTGGGTACTAGTTATATTTTCTCACCATATATGTATTTAAGATGCAAAATGGATAGTTCCATCCTGCAAACACAATTATCATAAGAGTTTTCTTGTGGGAATGGCTCTACTGGCATCATATTCATCAAGATTAAGCAGTCTTCTCTCACATTCATTAACGCTAACATCAACATGAACAGCAGTTCAACAGTCTTACAAGTTTATTTTCTTTCTGCACAATTTTCATACTGAGCAAAACAATTTAACACAAAACTGTGCTAGGCCCAGCAACAGTTTGTCTTTAACTCCACCACACCAAGACTAGCACAGCAAATGCCTTTATATATGGTAATTCAAAGCAACCCACAATTGCTGGTCTGCCCTTATGTGGTATTCTTGCCAAATTTCTTTTTTTACTTTCATCTCATTATGTCTTGTGGATGATAACTGAGATGGGGGGAAATATCTGTGTTTATCATGTTTTTGCAAGATATGGCTAAATGTATAGAAGTGACATGATAATTTTGCAGCTAAGTATAACACAAAACTAGTCATCAAGGACTGTGACACTTCAATCCACATCCCACACAACAATCATGACAACTGAGATGCTATCTAGGGAAGGATCAAATTTTCCCAGGTACCAAATTATTGTGATTTCTGTGCTCAGAAAATGTGATATCCCTGCTACCAAAGCACAACCCTGAGAGAAAGCACCTAATGCATACACAGTAAGCTTTAACAATTGTTATATTGCTACCGCTGCACACGTTTTGGGAAGAGGATGCACATGAGCTCCACACATAGTACTACATACCGCTCATTTTGCATAGCTGTAGACATAGGATTAACTGTTGGGCTAACAGATCTATTTCTCTCCCAAATCATCATAAGTTCGGCCATCCTTTCTTCTGCACACTGGGCCGTCAGTCGAGCTTCAGCATCCTGATCCCAACAGTCTTCTATTGTCTCTTTCAGTGATCTCACAGCCTGTAAAGTAAAATGAGACTAGATTTTTTTCTTTTTTCTAATCATCAATAGGTAAGCTAATATCACTTGTTTGTTCTTATGTTTATTATTTAAATATATATATTCTACACAATATCTGAGAATTTTATGGTGCTATAAAATCAAATTAATTGATTATTTAAAACATCAACAATGAGAGTTTTAAAATACTAAATATACATTAAATCATTTATCACTTAAATATGATGAAATTAGATTTTGTAAAAGTTAAGAACACCAAGTGTTTTAAAAGGTCACATTGTGCTATTATTAGATTAAAAAGTGCTGTGCTGGATCAGACCAAAGGCCGATTCAGTTCGGCCCACTCTGGCCAACCAATTTTCCAAGGGAAGACCATAAGAGGACATATGGCTCGCTTGCTGATGTGACTGACAATCAGAGCAGTATCAAATTAGTATATTGGCATTGTGACTAGTTGCCATCTTATCCTTCATGCATTTTATTAACCCTCTTTCAAAGCTATCTAAGATGTGGGCCATAACCACACCCTGTGGAAGCAAATTTTCATTTCATTTATGTGCTGTGTCTTTATATTTTCTTGTCTTATACTTTCATATGTATCTGCTTTTGTCTGTCCTGACTCTCTCAGAGTTAAGTTCACCGACGATCTTGGATTCTAGAGAAAGAGGCATTGCTCTTTTCCCACTTTCTCTATGCATAATTTTATATGGCTGTATTCCCCACCCCCATTACTCTGGCTTTTCCCCCAACTAAATATGCTCTAACCTCACTGGGAGTTGCTCCAACAGCAAGGTAATTTGGGCAGACTCTTTCTCAGACTTTTTCCAACTTCAAAATATCATTTCCGATTCTAATACTTTAACAGCACAATCCCACATAACCAGAAACAAGCAGCATATAAGAGTTTATAAGGCTGCACACTCAAAGATATCAGTAACTTTAATGACAACACTGGTAAATTTTGTCTGTAAAAGGTATGTCAATATGTTGGCCCCAAGCTCTTTGTTTTCCTGACTGTAGCTGAACTACTGAATCAAGTGGATTTACTAATATGTTGATTTTTCAGTCAAAGTTCATTCAATGAGTCTACCTGGGACTAGCCAACAGGATCTAATTTGAGACAAGTAAGCTTGCTTTCAAAAGCAATTCTGCTAATGTACATTTGGCAAGAGAATGAATAATTATAAACATGGTGCATGATTTCTTTGAGGTACAGGGAATTTGAGCTTATTTTGCATGTGTGGTAACTAAAGCAATCATTTGGAAAGCTATATTCAGATGATTCAGGGTAAAATTGCTTCTAAAGGTTTGGTTCTTTTGTAAATTTCAATTAAGGAACAAAGCAAATGAAAAAGTCTTCAATCAAATACTTCAAAATAGTACTGTGTTTTTGGCTGTGCTGGACTGACATTGTAATGACATCTAGCAAAGCAATCATGAATGAGACAACAGAAGGTGTGAAATGGATCACCTGCCACTTCTGTAATCCTGCTGACTATTGCCAGTCTGTGTGCACAGTATATGTGTGGGTGGTCTTATCATATTATTTTCTAGAAAATACCCCCCCCCCCACACACACCCACCCAAATCCTCCCCCATTGGCTTCAATAGATAGGAAAATAACCTGGCATGCCCCCATTGGAGGTCTACCATTACCAGAAAGACCAGGAGTGCCAGATCTATGTGCATAAGCTGGTAGAGTGAAAAATGAATGCCTCATTTGCTGAGGGAGTTCAACAGAATGTATATATCCACTTCATCTTTAATCCTCTACAGCCAGTTAATCTTTTAGGTAGGGTTACATTCCTAAATCTGTGTAATCAAACGTATGTTAAAATATATATTTGTCTAATAGTGCTCAAATTATAGTGACCCTTCAAATCATGACTAAAATTATTTCAAAAATTAACACAGCATACACAACTGAAATAGGAAATTTCAGTTCATTTTTTATTTTTCACATAGTATCTCCAATATCTTAGCAAATACAATAACACATTTTGAACTTTAAACCAACATTGTGTTTCTATTTCCATATTCTAGCAGTGTACTGTCAAATGGAAGGAAAAAACAGAATGCATTTTGCTTCTCACCAAGCTGTTCTCTTTCCAGGCCTCTGGGAATTTTGGTCTTTGCTTTTCCCTTGAAACAAGGACTTGCATATCTTCAAAAGTAGGATGGTTTCCAACTTCTGTTTGAAAAGCTGTCTGGAACTCTGGCACTGATTCTCCTGTTTGCAGAGAAAGTTATATAAAAGTACTTTACAATTAAGGCACTGGTGGTGGGGGTGATGGGGGGTGGAAACACAAATTAAAACAAGTTAGCAAGAGTGGGCTATCTATTATCTTCAATCTGAATCAGAATTTGGTTTGTTATATAGATGGTAGAGGAGATGTAGGGAACATTTAACTGGTGATACTGTTCACTGTAATTAATTGGTAAATAAAGCAAGAATACATCCACTGCACTATAGCTACTTGAGACTGCAACCTTGCAGCAGTGCAGAGTTGTATAGTTACAGAATACATATTCCATATATGATAAAAGATGCAGGCCTAGATCCTGTAATAATCCAATGCTATTATGAAATGTCTATAGATGAAGTGTGCCAGACCAATTTACTTCTATGATAAGAAAGCTAATGTTCCCAGACTAGAAGCATCTATGTGATATGATGCTCTTCTACAAGGACTGTTAGTTTATAAACATAAAAAGAGATGTAGCTCCATGATAAAGGTCCTATTATATAAAATTCTTGAAAGGCCAAAATTGAAGAGATTCTTAAGGGTTGGGTTGATGCTATTCTGCCCACAAAAGAAAATTGTTCTTTACCATCTTGAGAGCTTAGGTAACCAGAAAAGTATACTCTATAGAGAACTTTGTGGAGAAAGAGATTGGCAAGCACGAAGCAACAGACTTTCAGTTCCTTAATGTGCTGGTTCCCAATCTTTGGCCCTCCAGATGTTTTGGACTTTAGCTTCCACAATTCCTAATAGCTGGTAAGCTGGGTCCAAAACAACTGGAGGACCAAAGATTGGGAACCACTACCTTAAAAGAAAAAAGTGTGGGGAGAACCATGTCTATTCAACAAATAAAACATTCTGACCTTCTGAAATTCTCCCTTCCCTCAAATAAAGTCTACCTTCAAGATACTACAAACTGGTAAGGACTGGACTAGTAATCTCAACAAATATTCCAGTTATACAGAAAATAGAAAACAATAGAATTCAACATATAACATATGATGTTTAATGGATATATGTGCAACAAATGTTGATGTATATAATAAGTGCTAAGTTTATAACTTTGCAAGTATCTTCAAATGTATTTCAGTATATGATGTTCAATATATATATATATTTGCAGCAAATTTTGATGCATATAATAATTTTAAGTCCACCAGAGGAAGGCCTGGAATAAGGCCGAAACCAGTCGTGGATGGCTGATTCATATGCATTCAACATAAGAAGACACGGCGTTGATACCATTTCAGAGTCACTGTACAAAAACTCATATAATATTGTTTGAAAATTACTGTGAAATTGAACAGTATAACAGGTTTATACAATTATACGTTGAATTCTATTGTTTTCTGTTTTCTGTATAAGTGGGATATTTGTTGAAATTACTAACTCAGGCACCCATTCATAAAGGACTGGACTAGGCCATCTTCCCCCATTCTTTTTCTTTTTTCTATCAACATTCCAAAGGTCCCAGATGTCACCATTCACAGCTTCTTGTTACTTAGTTTGGATTTTATTACTATGAATTCATGGCAGATTTTGCTTTTCCATACCGTTGGTATATCTGTCATCTTTTTAGATGATCAAATATGAGCATCATACTGAAAGACACCAGACTGTCTCAGTCTGATACTGTAATGAATGAATTTGGACTTTTATTTTAAAATCACAAGTATGAACTAAAGATAGATAGATCTGTTTATTGATTAGTCCACTGATCATAACAATAAAAGATAAAAAAACACACAAATAGACACTAATCACTATCCTAAAAGTCCTCCAATCGTTAACAAAAATAAATTAAAACACAATAAAACTTGATCAAATAATACATTTAGGAAATTAGGATTAAATTAAAAGATGAAAGCAGAAGAAATAGGGCAATGAATGTAAAAGAATCAGTCGGAGAATTTAGATAAGTTCATTGCTATGACAAGGGACCCCATTTTGTGAGATAAAGAGATCTCTCAGGTGGGCGGGTTTTACAATGAATTTGGCTATGTAGCTAAGTGTAGATTCTCCCCAGAAAGAAAATAAGACAATTTGGCAGTTGGACCCCAGTTGGTTGTTGAACTAAAGAGATTTATATGATGTTGGCTGCCAAAAGGACTACATATTTATGAACCAGAGTTGATCATTTTGCTCTCAAAAGAATATTCTACATGTATTCTACAAAATTCTGACATTTTGTTTTAAGGGTTGTATTTACACAGAGGTTTCTCTTTAGTTACATTTGAAACAAATTTCAAGTACTTTGAAAATACTTAATGGTGAAATTTTCCTCTTGGTATGAATTGTGCTGTGTGTGTAGGACCTCTATTGTCCCTGGTCTACCATTAGCCCCAATGTGGTGGAGTGGAATACTGACTATAGTCTGCATATTGGTATCCATTCAACAGCACTACTACTAAGCTTGTAAGCTTTTCTTAATACCGAAAGCTTATTGGGTAGGATTAAGTTATTATGTAACCAAGGCTACATATTCCCCATTTTAAAAAATCAATTCCAGTCTGCAACACTAGATGGCACTGAGTTTACTACAGCAAACAAATAATTATTCTGGGCAGTAGAGGAAATGTGTATCTCGCTATTCAACTGCAAAAAAAATAAAAAGCAAAAAACAAAGGCTACAGCAGATGAAATCAAAGTAGGAGAGTTCCAGCAATCCATGTCTTACCTGGGAACAAGTCTGTGCATCTCATAAAAATTTCCCAGTAGATTAGACCTAGTGCATACATATCTACTTGCTTTAGAGCCGATTCACAGTCTCTCAAGTTCACTGCTCCTTCCAACACTTCAGGAGCCATGTAGCGGATTGTACCAACCTGTAAAAAAAAATTGTAGCATTTCATTTATATTTATGAAATCTTGTTTACAACTCCTATCTTTTAAAATATTTTGGAAGGATTTTTCCCATTATGTTTGCTTTTATTCTCAACACAGTATCAAGAATAATACACAGGTTTATCATGATCCTGCTTTCTGGTTTGGTTTTATGCACTGCATTTAAATTAACAACAATAGCCCTTTTAATTGTCCTCATTTTCACTAACTGTTTTGAGTAGCATGGTTTAATACTTTAACAGTTCTTTTATGAAAGAAACAGAGAAATATACACACAGGAATGCCAAGCTAAAATGTTCAGTATTTCCTTGGGTTAACAGTGAACCTTCTCTTATTTCAAACAGGTGCAATAAGAGTGACAGCTGCATGTAGGACAGATAGTTCTAAAAGAATATATGTATTTATTCATTCACACTGAATAAGTGACAGGATTGGATTACCCCTCTCCTACCATTCATCAAGATTGAAAAAAGAGGAGCTCCCTCTCACCTTTCTGAAAATTATAACAGCCTCTTTGCATTATTTTATACCATTTTCTATAAAAATGCGGTTGGAAAATTGCTATTTTGAGAACACTCATCTTTTAGATTAGCATCAAGAAACACATTTCATTCTGTAGCTTGAGAGTGAAATCAAATTTCTCTGGCAAACACTAATGCCAACAGGGAATTTCAATTTATCCAGAGTTAAAAAGCAGACATTAATCCTCTCTCAATTTCACCCTTTCAGATTCAATCACATTTTTTAGTTACAGAACTATCGGCAGAGGGGACTCTCCACGGCTCCACCTCTCAGGTTTAATTACTGCAATTGTGGGAAATGCTACCTATCGCTACTATCTCACTACTGCTTCTTTGACATCATTGTCTGTTTTTGTTAATGACTACAGTATGAAAATTGAACTACAGTTTATCAGCCTAACTAATGAACATTATTTCACACTGTTAATGTCCACTGAGTCAATGACTATAAACTAAGGCTACTTTATACACTGCATCTTTCTGATGTATGGATGAAATAATCTAGAAGCAGACTCCACCACATTGATAAACTCAAAGGATCGGTTTACAGGCTCCTCTTAAGAATACCTACTGGATTTGATGTCACAGAATGAACAGAAAGATCCAGCTATATTTTAGAAACAGAATAATCTCTGCTATAATGGGAAGAGGACAGAAAGCCTCTCTCCTTCAGCAGTAAAGGTTACCAAGCAGCCAACCTATCTCAAAATTAGCAGGACACACACACACACACCTAATGTCAGCCCATTCAAACCATACTAGGTCACTGTATCAGATACTAAGAACTCAATGTACTTCACACTCTGACTTCCTCCTCCCTATTTTCAAGGAGCAACCAAGAAAAGATAAAGCCACACTTAAGAACATTTTAATGGCTAAGATGGGTCAGAGGTGTCTGTAAGTGTCATTTGTTTTATTTAGCCAAGGGACTTGAGAATAACCCCATGAACTCTTCATATTTTACATCAATTATTTATGCTCAAAGCAGCAGATAAGCACATTCTTTGTTGAGGTTTGTGAAGGTATTTCCAAAATACTTATTTTCTTTTGATTCCTTTTATATACTCACCTCACTAATGGCAGCATTGTCCTCCTCCCCTGGGCGCACAAGTCTATTTCCTGTTAGCTTCATGGAGAGACCAAAATCACTGATGACACATGTCCCATCATTCTTCACCAATACATTGCGACTGTTCAAATCACGATGGGATATGGCAGGTTTATAGCAATCTGTTTGGATATATGAATACACTGTTTTAGAATTTCTAATCATTTCTTTTCTTTTACAAAATACAGGCCTTTTAGCAAATAATTCTCCATGCTTCCTATGATGATTTATGGGAATATTTAGTTGCTGCACTACATGAGTGCTCAAAATAGCTTTTTAATAGGGGAAAGTGATGCAATTTTCTCCACCCAACAAATCAGAGATCTTTTAGTATTTGTTTGTAGTTACAACAGCGTTGGGCAGTTTGTTGTTCGACTGAAACTGCCATCAGCTCTAGTAAGCCTAGCTAATGGTGAGTGATCAAGGGAGTTGATCCAACAACATTTGAACAAGCCATAGATCATCTCCCATTCTTTATAGGGCACATATGTAAACATACGTATATCATCTCCGGTTTTTTTTAAGGAGTAAAAAAACCCTTTCCCCTACAGCACAACTTCTACAAACATTTTGTTTATCTGTAATGCCAGTACCAAAATCAGTATTGATAGGCACACTGCATTTAGAAAACATACACGACCCCACATATGCATACAAAGAGAAGCAGGGATGTGCATTTCAAAGAGGACTGCATACACTGACAAGAGAGATACGACAAATTCAAGTGTTCAACATATGGTGCAGTTCTTATTTGAACACAGTCTAACACAGTGGTTCCCACCCCCACCCCCTTTTTTTTTTTAACCAGGAACCACTTGACCAAGGACCACTTTGACTAGGGACTACTTTGGTACTGAGGTCTTCAACATTAGTACCAAAAGGGTTACGAATCAGTTTTTAGTCAACTTTAAATTTAATTCGGTTATTTGGGGTGCTGATTCAGAAAACTGCATTGGATAGAACACATCAGCTCTAATTTCTGATACAGAACATATGCCATCTAATAGTCGCCAGCTGCTCACCCACAGAAAACCGTATTTAATAAGCCTCAAAGCTATAAGAGGGTTTCGCAAGACCAGTCACTCCCGTTGCAACAGTGTAGGCCAAGGATCATATTTTAGTTCTTGCAGAACACTGGTGGTCCACGGACCACAGGTTGGGAACCACTGGTCTAACAGCTAAATAACTTAGTGAGAATTCAGAAATGTGTATATATCCATTTTGATTTTTGTATTCATGCATATATGAAAACATACCAAAACCAAACACTTGAAACCAGATGTGTAAAAATATTTATTTTAAAAAGATGACTCTAAATGAATTCACACTATAAGCAAACTACATAAAATGGTTTCAATTTATTTCTAGTGATAGAAATATTGGCATCATCTTAGGTCTCTAAAAATCATTTGACCTTAAAATCCCTTCTAACTTTACCTCCTCGTGGCAACTCTGTATGAAGATATGCCAGGCCTCTAGTTATAGAGTGTGCTAACCGACAGGAGCTCACCCAGTCACTAGCATGAAGACTCAAATATCTGCACAAAGACCCCTGGAAAGAGAATATGATAACAAAGGAAAAGATGTAAGAGGAAATGACAAAAGGTTTAAAAAAGAGAAATCAAAGCTAGTAAGAAGTCAATCAAAAACAAGTAGGAATAGATTATATCTGTACTATTTCAAATACTGAAATTACTTAAAGCAGATTAAGCAAACTATGAGCTCATCTATCAAATCTCTATGTGAAAGCTGACCACTTGCCAACTAAGCATGGCCTGCACAATGGCATAAGCTGTATGCACCATACTTCCCTCCTCCACAAACCTTAATCATAGTCTACCATTCATTTACACAAGAGAAGGATAGACAGTGCACTGATTTTAGGACAGTGATGGGTTAAATCTTAACATTTTCTCTTTTGTCCCACTGACTGCAGAGATGATTAAAGTATCAAATTCGTTAAACGTTGCTGACATATTTAATGAATTTGGAGTAGCACATTAATTTTTAATAAATTCTTCCTAAGCTACAATTAAACTATGTGTTCTATAAAACTCCTCTGTTAGGTGCCTTGCTCTTTTTGAACAGATTGCTAGAATGATACAAAACCTTGGAAATGGGTTTGTACATAATCCATCAATGCAATGCCACAAAATTAGCTTGTTGGGATTTTTAAACATTTATTTCTTTATAAAAATTCTCAAGGACTACATTTTCTTTAACTATATGTAAAAACCGTAATATATATTTCCCCTTAGATTTCAAGAAAATCTCTGAATTATTACTTACATTGGAATAATATTCCATCACTAATAAATACTCCATCCGTCCATCTGCAGTGAATCTCTCATCTCCAACAATGAAGTGGGCAATGTTGTCATGTTCCATTAGTGGTATCCTGTATATATTTCTCTCATTGATAAAATTCTGACGATTAGTGAAAGAAAACACTTTTACAGCCACTGGACGCTCATCTAAGGAACCTTTGTAGACTGCTCCATATCGCCCTCGACCAATCAGCTGTGGATTTTTTTAATACAGCAGACATTAGTCCAACTTTTAAATAACATAAATCATCATTATCATCATCAACAACAATATCTTCTGGCCAGAAGTGAATACAGACACACATATAATGAGCTTGCGGATCCGTACCAGGCTGATCTTTTACCTGTTGTGAAGCATTTCACTCCCAGATATACAATATATATTTCTGCCCAGGACCCAAAAGGAATGCTTTGATGTGTGCAAAATGAGGGTTTTAAGTTTGTTTTCTAAATAACACATCTTTAATCCCATTCCTGAGTGAACCTGCAATAGCCAGGAAGAGTTTTGCAGAGACTGTAGCAAACTAAATAGGATATTAACTATTCCTTTGAGTCCTGTGATTAAAATAAATCACCTCCTCTTCTCTTTTTCATGAAACAGCAGAAGTCCCCAATCAGGACTGAGACCTCAGTGCAAGAAAGAGATGTTAAGCTCTCACCCCTGTAATGCTCTTGCACTGAAAACCCCAATGGCCACTGCAACAACATCATTTGGGATGTGGGTGTGGTGAACAGCAGCTTCAGGAAGGGACAGTTAACCCACTTGCACAAAGTCCCAATCTGAATCAGAAAGTCCCGAGGATGCTGTTACTTAAAAAAAAAAAAGCCAGGACAGAATCCTACCTGCATGACTGAATGATGTAGCCAAAACTATTTTATGACACAGAACTGTAGATTTTGATATGACCCATGGATAAGTCGAGGCTCATTCTACAGAAAGGGGAAAGAGCCAATTCTCCCTCAGGGGACAGTCACCTCTGCCTGCAACCACCATTTCCCCAGCCAGGCATTCAAGAAAGGCCACAAGCGGTTTTATGGTGGAGAAGAGTAGAGGGGTTGATGCTTCTTTTAGGTTCTAAGCTCTTGTCACTCTACTCAGAGAAGGGGATAGCTCCCTTTTTATGAGAGACAATATTCATATTGACCTGTGGATAAGTCAACCCTAGACTTAATATAGGTAAGTTATACTAGTAAAGCACTGTCAACTTAAAATAGCATAGAAGCATTTTAAAATATAACACTAAGACTAAAAAAGCGGCACACATTCTTAAAGTGATTCCATGACTGTGTTCAAAACCGATACATCACAAACTTGTGAATATAACTAACACATGAGCTGAAATCACAGGTGGATCTGGGAGAGAATAAAACTCTATTGTCTATGTTATAGTGCAGAACCCACCCATTTCCTTTTACTCCTCCCACAGACCTTTAGTGGACATGACCGAGCAGTGGTCATTTCCACTAAAGATCTGTTCACTGCTGTTCTTTTTACCAAGACCTTCGAAAACATTTTATAAATCAAAATTTCAAAAGTTTACCAGGGAGATCCGTAAAGTTTTATGTTAATTACCTTCTGGCTGACCAGAATTATTGCCAAAGTTGCTAGCTTTTGTGCAGCAGCAATAGTTTGTCAGCGCAAGATGCTGTCATAGTCTTACAAGGTTTTAATACTTTAGTTTTTACTTTTGTCATCTAAGTATTTAAATATTTAATACTGTTTTGTCTATCATATTCAATACTGGCTTTGAACTCTGCTTTTGACAATGTTTCGTAATATCTAAATGCATGTCATGTTCCAACTTTGACGTTTGAGGTTTTTTTTTGTGCTAGTTATTGACCATAATAATAATAATAATAATAATAATAATAATAATAATAATAATAATAATAATAGATGTGTGTGTGTGTGTGTCATTATGTGTAGATGCACAACAAAGAAGACATTCCCTGCAATTTCTTGCCCTACCTTCTCCTGGATTCTACATGACTGGGAGAAGGCTGTTTGGAGACCGTGGTGTAGGTAGGGCATCACTGCATGGCAAAGGCAGTGGATATTTCCTACTCTAAAAGACCAATAAAGGACATGTGCAGGCAGGATTCTCGCTTTTTTTTCTTTTGAAATGACAGCTGTTAAGTGGCAACTGGAATTATATCTTCTCTATAAATAGTCTCCAGTGACATAAAAAGCAGCACAGCTCTTTATCTTAGCCTAGTTTCCCAGAACAACAAAAACAAGAATATACCACCCCAGCAAAGTCTACTTGCTGATGAAGAAAAATCTTTATGTACTTATTTGCATCTGGTACTAAACTGAACAAACGATTCATAAATCATCTGAAATGTCAAAAAAGGAGCTTCCACTATTTCAGATGGCAAACTTACCTCCAGCAGTTTCAAATTATCCAGGTCTAGCGAGGGTTCTGATGCTGCTGCTTCCATCATATCCATACTGTGCAGACCTTGTTTACGATCTCCTGAGGAAAAAGATCCAAACAAAAGTTAAGAGTTTTGATTATTTATATATCAAAATGCTCATAGAGGGGCTGTATCCTTACGTAATAACATGCCACGATTAATAAATCCTATGTGTTCAAACGGTATGATCGTGTAGACAATTAATTATACTTAATTACCATAACTGTGTAGCACCCAAACAAAAGAAGAGACCTATCGCATAACAGGCTGTATCGTATTTTAATTTACATATTCTAGGTTTTTTTCCATGCTCTTTACTGTAATCTTTGCTTCCAACATAATGCAAAGCTTTTTCCTTCCTGGTTTGTTTAGCCACTCATGCAAAAGGAAGAGCAGAGTAGGATGAATGGGCCGCATGCACCATAATATACCTAGTTTGCATTTTTGTTTATTAAAATAGAATTTCTGGATTATCATAAATATGGAAATACTCTCTATACCACTAACTATTTAGGACATTCAAGCATTTTTAAAGGTTACAGCAGGCTACCCCCAAATTTTTGCTCCAGCCATTTTGGGTGGGAATGAGAGAGCTATAGTCCTACACAACATCGATGTCCCAAAGTAGGAAGAAATGAACCAGAAAATATTACAATTCTTGAAAAATCTATTTCCCAGAATAATTCGAATGCAAGAATTTATTGAGAGGATGCTGCTATATATTCTACACTTTATCTGTCCCATGTAGTCTTTCTCAAGATTTGGTGGTAACCTCCGAAGCAGCTTGTCTCAAAAGTCATCTTCATCGCGTGGAGTATCTTTGCTCCCATCTGCAAAAGCCAGCATTGATGTAGCACCTCAACAAAAAAACAGGGAAGGCACACGGACAATTGCACTCTAGACATTTCAACTTGGGCATCTTCCCAAGGGATGTAAGATTTAATTACATGGAATTATACTAAACTGGCAGTAAATTAATGGCTGCATTCTGATCTGTTAAAGAGGTTTAGGGAATATTTTCGAGGACTTTAAAAACTCTTATCGCAACAAATAGAATAAAACATTGGAGAAGAGCAAGGAGAAGATATCAAGGACACAATAGCAATAACAAAAAATAGCAAAGGATTACTTCTACTCTTGTTTACAAATTGAACCAAACTTACCTACAAGCATCCTGTATCCAAAGAAAAGAGCAACCACCAAAACAGCCAATACAGACACTGATGCCAGAACGATGACAATTGTTTCAGGAGGAGGAGGAGATGGATCTGGAAAAAAAATCAGTCCTTCTGTGATTATCTTTTCTTATAGAACTAGTTTCTCAAAAGGTTTCAAAACACCCAGCAGAAAGTCAAATGAAACTAAAGTGTTGTCCTAGGAAATTAATTACACATCCCTATACACATATGTAGTGGGCAGCAGAGGGGAAAAAAACATTAAAATTCTTCTCTTCCCCCATTTTGTAAGTATAATTACTCTGCTATTCCAGAAACTTTCCATGGATAGAAAATTCTCCCTTCTGAAAGAAGAAAATTCTGGGTGAAATCCTCCATCTTAAATTACCTATGAGAATCTAGCTGTTGGTGGTTGTGATAATCCAAACAATCTTCCAAATTTAAGATATATAAGACAGTACAACGAATTGCTCAATATTATTTTTTAGAATTCTGTTTTTATGTGCTGATGAAACTAGAGTTTTGATGGAAGTTAGTCATTATTCTGGTTGGACTACTGTTAACTCCTTTGTACTAAATTGACAGGTCACCTGAAGGCATATGCATACACTCTTTTAGTATGTTTATTGATTTGACAGTACTAATCACTTGAGCAGTAAACCTTTTTCTGAAGGCTGGAAGTCCACTTCATCTTCTCTTAGTTTCTCTTTTCTTCCCCACACCCTCTGCTGCCCTAGACATGCCTACTCCCATAAGCACATGCTTTGATCAATGTGGTTGAAGCTACTAAGCCCATTTTACTTGGCCAACGAGAGAGTGGGGAGGAAGATGTATTGGCTGTAGAAGAACTTGTGCCAGCCTGCCAGATCTTATGGTAATTACTTGAGGCTGTTCTAATGATTACATATTTATTCTTAAACTATATTAATTCCTTCCTGAATATTGTAATCAATATTTCAAATGTGTCATGTAAAAAAATTCACACAACAAAATGAATGCATGCAAACATTGGTTCATAGACTTCACAGTGCAAGATTAAGAAACTGAAACAAACCATTATAGTAGACTCTCAGTTAACCCACACCAATGAGGATTGGAAGGTGTTTGAAAAAAGCTAAATGCCAGTGGAGGATGGAATTAAAGAAGCAAGGTACAGAGTTGTAAAAAATCAATTGACCAGGTTTATTTTTTTTTATTGATTTTACCTCCTGCTTTTGCCACAAGGTGGGATTCAATGGAAATCATATATGGAAGTTTCTAGGTGTACTGCCCCCCCCCCCCATTATCACCAGGTAGTAGCTATGCTTTCAGCTCTGTAGTATATCTATATCTATGTCAAAATATGTATCTCTGTTCCTTTTAGGGATATGCCATATCATTATCTCCACACACCCCCGATGAATTTTTCTATAGTATAGTGTGAAACTATGAAAAATTGCATCTCATTTAATTTGAAAGTGAAAATGGAGTGAACTACAAATAACAGTATCTTCTACCTATTTGGTAAATCCTTCAAATATCTAGAAATATAAACATTTGTGCATTTTAAAATGCCCTTAAAACTGTTTGAGTAAAAGGGTCACCTCCCAAACTCCACTTCATCTCTACCTCATACACCATTGCCTTTTCTTTTCCCTATAATGCATCAGCTACTGCAATTGATATCAAAACAAAAAGCCTGCAGCAGCACCTGGAAAGATGTGGCTAGACCACACTAGGGAGGCTTTATAAGGCTTTCTCAAGTCCTACTTGAAATTTTCTTTTCAAGTTGCTCATTTCAGGCCACTTTTCATGTGGTTAGACACTGAATTGTATGGAGAACCACATATCTCCTCATTTTCTCAAGGCATTCTGATTTCTTGTTAAGTCTATAAATCTCTGCTGACTAGAATAAACTGTTTTGCCAGCCTCCATTTGGCTCCCTTATTTATTTTTCCTCCTCAAATATTTTTCCTTTTGGTCTTACATATTCCAGCATCTTCACAGATTTAGCTCCTTATGCATACATCAACATCAATTACAATTTTAGGTTTATCAGACTCTAAAATCTTAAATATAAATATATATATGACTTAAATGACAGTTCATTTTGCTAGATTCACCTCCTAGTTATAGGGCAGATGGCAAATACAACTGAGGTTAAACCAAGACCACAGCTAACCTCTGGCTAGATGACCTTCATATAAAATGGCACCATTGTGCTGAACGGTTCTCTAAGACAAATGCCTCTAGTTTCAACAGAAGGATTAGTTTGAATTATGCTTCAACAGAAGTATTGGTTTCAATTATGTTTGCCTTGGACACACTAAAGTCATTTATGTCCTCATCCTGCTTTCATTTGTTACAGTCAATAGATCTTCAAGAGTAAGAAAATTAAAATATGATCCATTCAATAATGTCTCTAGTTCATCTGGGTTATGAATTGAAGAAAAAAATTATTAAACTTAAACATAGTCCAAATCCTTCCATTGTTTATGTCTCTGCAGTAATAAGCTGATTTTGTAGTTACAGAATGAATTGAACTGACCTTTTTACTGTAATAACTTCATTTTTGACTCCAGCTTAATCAACCAATTGAGAAAATTGTAACAACTGCTATAGGCTCTGGGGTTAGTGCAGGTTTAATTGTTTTTGTGCTACAACTGCAATACAATGTAATATACATTAAGGCGCTCAAGTGGTAATGATTATTCAAGGCAAAACCAAAATTTTTTTCATATTAGATAACACATTTTCAGAAACAATGGTGAAGAGAAATCGATTATTAAAATGTTCTATATTTGGATCAAATGATTATTTTACCACAAATTAAAATATAGTAGTACCTTTTTAATGGAAGAATATGCGTTTTAGATTACAATTCATGATTTAGACACAGACATATTTTAAAAACCCCACTTACAAAATGCCAAAGAAGGAGTAGTCCCATATGTATATAGTGGTTATTTACATTCTTCCATATCAGTCTTTCATTCTTTTTACATGATTTCAACCATTATTTATTGGTAAAAATGTCAGGCTGCTTGCCTTTGCAAAGTGAAGATTGAGAAATATGTCATTATATCAGTATAGGCAAGGGTTTTTATGAAATACTGTATAGTTTGCCCCTGGAGCTACGGCAAAGAAAGATTGCCCCATAACTCTAGAATGTTACTTTGTTTAATCACCATGTGGTTGAAAAAAGGGGCAGTTTGTGAATGCTGAGAAGTGAGGTTCCCCTGAAATGGTGAGAAGACATTCCTCTATGGCTTGGTCACAAGACACCACTGGAAACCATTAACTTCCTTGAGTCAAAGTCTTGATCATGCCAATAAAGTATAATCTTAAAGACCTGCAAAAGCCTTGCAAGCTGTAGTCTTGAAGATAAGTTTCCGCCTGTTTATGATCCTTTTTTATTTTCTATTCACTGTTCTGTGCAGATAAACAAAGAGAACTGCTTCACCTCCACAGAGACTTTTCACCTGAATAAGCAGCACTATGTGATGACTTCCTTTATATTCCAACTAGGAATCTCCTTCAAATGTTTAAGTGGAGATGGAATAAATGACAGAAATCTGCAAGAATAAACTTGAACTTTCGAGAGTGTTTAATAAATGCCATGACAGTGTAATGAGCTAGCTGGATTGTCAAGGCTGCATTACCTATTCTATGTTCATATTTATGCTAGTGTTTTTCAACCATATATTATTCAACATGTAAAACAGCTCAGTATGAGTCTCAGGAGTGGGTATGTCTACCTTTAAAGTACTCAGAGACATCCAATGGTGCAAAATCTAGAATACACAGCCACATTTATGTTTTCTGAAACTGTGACCCTAAAAACTGGAGGTTCTGGTAAATGTCCTCTAGTTACTCTCAAGATACCAGAATTCCCACTTCAGCCTCGCCCCTGAATAAGAACTAAGAACAGAATGCAGATTCACTCAGAGACAAAATGAATTCTTTCCAAAAGAAATCTCGAATTTATCATCCTGGGATTGCTATCAACTACTATATTTTGTTCAGTCAAGGAGTGTTCCCCTCCCTAGACCTGATATCCACCACAAAATCACCCTCCTCCAAATAGTACTTTCTTATGTCAATGAGCTTTCACAGGTGGAAAGGGGCAATGAGGATACAGAAAGCAGACTAAAGAATCCTTCCAATGAAGGGCTTTCCACCACACACTTTACACCAATAAGATTGTAGTTTGGGCCAATCAGAGCAAAGTCTATTATTTCAACAATGAATGTATTGAGAACCAATAAGACTATGAATCATAATTTGTACCACTCAGAGCCATTTCCAAATATCTATAAAATGTCAATGTCTCCAAACTTGAGATATGCCGAATCTGGGCAAGTTCTCTTGGCATTCTTCCTTGGCCAACTAGAGCAATAAAGAGATCTGTCCCTTGACACTGTATCTTCATTGGAATCAATCAAAGTTTGCCATGCCGTGTGAACCCAAAATTTCAGACATTTGGGATATGCTTTATATACTACAGTATATGGTTCCCATATTGTCTAAGCTGTGGTATTACAAGTGGCCTTCCATCTTCATGGAGATTAGGGACAGATTAATCCTCATAAATGTGAAACAATCAAAAATTTCTCCAGGAGAGGGCCAAGCCTGGTGGATGGGGTGGTGGTGCTGTGCCCTTTTTGAATCTGTGGGGAGTGGCATACTGGCAGTTCCAGTCACAAACAATTCCACAATGGAGTACAATTTATGGTGAAGGGGTGATTGGTGACTGAAATAATGGCTACTCCATGTCCCACAGCTTCAGGGGGTGGTGCAGTGGCAATCTTGCCACCCATCAAAATCGGCTGGTTTGTAGACTTAAGTGTGTGTGTGTGTGTGTGTGTGTGTGTGTGATTCAGAACATGATTGCTCTGTCCTCTAAAGCCACAGGGAGTCCTTCTGTCTATCCCCATGAAGTTGCAGGGAACTAAACACCAACTTTTTGGCCTAGGGCCTCATGGGGCAGATGTCAAACTCACAAATAATCAAAAAGCCACAAATGCCAATTTTCAAACAAAGTTTTAAGAGCTGCTCATCACCTATAAGCCCTAAGCAGTTAGGGAACACAGTGTCTACCTTTTCCCACACGGGGCTCTTCCAATTTGCTGGCAATAAACATGTAGTAGCCCCCCTTAAGATCAATTTTGTCTTGTAATGCATCTAGCCTTAATTTCAGTTCAGTGCGGAGTCAATTAATTTGACAGAAACTGGGAATTTAGGGGGAAAGGGGGGGATTCTGTATGAGCTGTTCGGAAGAGGAGGAAAAAGAACAATGTAAAATACTATAAGAGCATTTTAAAAATATAATAAGACTAAAAAAAAAACCCATGCACACCCAATGAATTTCCATGATTGTGTTCACACAAACTTGTGAGTATTAGCACATGAGCTGAGATCCCAGGTGGATCGAGGAGACCAGAAAACTCTGCTCACTCTTCGCAAATAGCAAACCAACCTGTTTTCTGCCAGCCCTCCCCAGTTTTTTTAGTGCAGGTGATCAAGTGGTTGGGATCCATATTTTAAAAAATATTTTGCAAAAAAAGAGATGGGAGGCGAAATATCAGAAATTGGGGCAGAAAACTGATTCTGATGTCACAAGAAATCACAATGAAAATGGGCCACACTGAGACCTGAATTCACACACTGCCCCTAATTCTGCTTCTAGTTCTGTGGCTATGAAGAGATCAGATGCTCTGGCTTCCAATTTTTACCTGGATATGTTTTCTAACCCACAACAAATGGTAGTTAGTTTTAATTGTAGCCTGTTTCAAACCAACTTGAAATAGCAGGTTATGAAACTGGCCTGTTCAAACTACCACAATTAATATTAATCAGAGCTTAATTCTGGCCATGATGCTCAACGGAAATTAATCAGAAAAGCTTTTGATTTCATGATCACATGAGAAACATCTGTGGTTCCTATGATTTATTGGCACAATTTTTAAATCTTAACTGGTTGTGACATCTGAAATTATCCAGTAAATCAAGGTGAAGAAAGGACTACACAGAGAAGCCATTGAAATCCACAAGCATGTGGACAATTTCAACAGAAAGGAAGAAACCATGAAAATGAACAAAATCTGGCTACCAGTATTAAAAAACTCAAAAATTACAGCAGAAAAACAACAGAGGGGAAACAAACAGGCACATGAAATCACCCTCAACAAAAGATTCCCCCCAGGCGCTACCAAGCCATTGAATGCAAATCAAGGTGATCAGCTGAAACATTCACAGCTAGCCCCAGCAAACAAAAGTCCTTTGTCTTACCCTGGTCATTCCACAGATATATAAACCAATTTTTCCTAGTTCCAACAGACCTCATTACCTCTGAGGATACTTGCCATAGATGCAGGCGAAACGTCAGGAGAAAAATTGCCTCCAGAACATGGCCATATAGCCCGGAAAAACCTACAACAACCCATGGATTCCGGCCATGAAAGCCTTCGACAATATATTAAAACATTGCTAGCCACCTTTAATCTATTAGGATGGCTGGGACAGAAATAAAACAAGTACAGTATATAATTTAGGGAACACAGGTAATGTTTTGTGCTGCCAAGATGCCAGTCTACATTTGATATCAGTTCTCAATAATCTAGGGAGGAAATTGAAGTTCAAGTCAAACTATAAAAAGAAAGGCAAACTGTTGCATTTTTGAGAAATTAGATTACAATTCCTATGTTCCCCGACTCTTGCCATGCTGGCTGGGGCTTCCAGCAGTACTCCAAACTATATGAATAGCCACAAGTTCCCGACCCCTCATGTAAAGAAATGGAGGATAAAAGAAGCAAGGACAGTAGTAATGGGAAATGAACAACTGGCCTATTACTACAGCGAGAAATGTATGATGCCACACAGAAAAAATTAAATGCACCTGATTTGAAAACAATACATATGAAGGGGATCTAGGGGTCTTAGTAGACCACAAGATGAACATGAGTCAAAAGTGTGATGCAGCTGCTAAAAAAGCTAATGTGATTCTAGGCTGCATCCATCAGAGTATAGTGATAAGATCTTGGGAAGTCATAGACCCACTCTATTTTGCTTTGGTCAGACTTTACCTGGAATACCGCATCCAGTTCTGGGCATCACCAGTCAACAAAGCCGGAACATGTCCAGAGGAGAGAGACCAACATGATAAAAAATCTGAAGGGCCAAGCCCTATGAGGAGCAGCCAAGGGAACTGGGCATGTTGAGCTTGGAGAAGAGACAGAGAGGGCGCATGAGAGGCATTTTTTTAATAGCTGAAAGGATGTCAGATTGAGAAGAGGTCTAACTTGTTTTGTACTACTCCAGAGACTAAGACAAAGAGCAATGGATTCAAATAGGAGGAAAAGAGATTCCACCTAAATATTAGGAAGAACTTTCTGATGGTAAAAGCTGTTCGGCAGTGGAATCTGCTGCCTTGAGTGGGGTAGAGTCTCCATCTCTGGAGATTTCTAAGAAGATGTTGCATGGCCATTTGTCAGGAGAGCTTTGATTGCATGTTCCTGCTTGGCAGAATGGGACTGATCTGGATGGCCCTTGAGGTCTCTTTCAACTCTGTGAAAGATGATTTCAGAACTGGTTCTGCCATTCAAATAAAGAAATAATTCTGCTGTGCCAATTCCAAGACTAAATCTATTTTTCTAGACAGCACCTTAACTATGAGTCATTTATTATTTTCCTCCAGGCTGTTATAAATGGAGGAACCCCGTACCAATATCATTGCGGTTAGAATTGTTAAAATGTAGGAAGAGGTAATGATGACTTCATGGTTTTTCAGAAGCTACAACCTTTTCCTTTAAATGTGCTCACAGACAAAACACATTTGCAACATAGCACTTTCCAACTTGTTGACAGCTGTTTGAAGATTGGCTTCCCCAGGCCTCCGACAATACTGCTTTGCGGCGGGTGGAAAAGTGTGTGTGAACACCTGCTCTGTAGCAACGTAATTTGGTCCTGAGCTATCTAATCACTCTGACAAAACTTGGCAAAGATCTCCCCAACTGGAATGTCTGCATTTCATAAGACCCACCCTAAGATTTTATTTCCTCCTGTGCTGTGTTATATGAAATTAGGTTTCCAACAAAATTATGAGTGTTGACATATAAAGAGGTACCAGTATAATACAGTCTGTTGCACAAAGGTTCAATAATGCTAGTCAACACAACATTTGGCTTAATTAAAACCAGTTTCACAAGCTTTACCCTATATTTATGATTCAGACTATTCCAAGGCCAGAATATCATTGACATTCAGTGGCATATTCCCTCCATGTAATAATGTATAGCTGTCTTAAATAAAACACAAAGGATTATTTTGCAGGATATCAAGAAAATAGGACTGGACACACTGTGGATGAGTTGTTAAAAAACACTGGTTAAATTCCCTGTTGTTGTTCATTCGTTCAGTCGTCTCCGACTCTTCGTGACCTCATGGACCAGCCCACGCCAGAGCTCCCTGTCGGCCGTCACCACCCCCAGCTCCTTCAAGGTCAGTCCAGTCACTTCAAGGATGACATCCATCCATCTTGCCCTTGGTCGGCCCCTCTTCCTTTTGCCTTCCACTTTCCCCAGCATAATTGTCTTCTCTAGGCTTTGCTGTAAATTCCCTACACAAATGTATTTTCTTATTCCTTGCATTTTCTCAACAGTTTTTAATTAATATATCAGCAACAATCCCAGCCAATGAACATGTAAATAAATATATCCAATTTGATGATTCTATGTCTTTATGAGATAAGCATCTATGATAATCATACTGAACTAATTTCACTTGTAAGGCCCAATTCAGTGCTAGAGCCAGGACTGCAAAGCTTCCCCCCCCCCCTCGGGGGTTACATTCCATCTGTCAGGTGTTATGTGCCCTTAGACAGCCAAGCTCTCTCTCTTTTGGTTGTCAATTTTTTTCTTTCTCTATCAAGTATTAAGAAATACACAGAACACTGCGGGGTGAGGGTGGTGATGTTAAGATCACCGCTCAAGTATGTATCTTTTCTTTTACATGATACATGTACCCGTACCTCCGCTTGCACAAAAAGGGAAAATTATCAGAAATTTTGAAGCCATGGATATCTGGGGGGAAAAAACTCTTAAAACTTTCAAATCATTGAAAAAGAAATGCAATATTTGTCTCTTTTACAGACTGAAAATCAATTTGCTACTTTAAGAAGATAAAATGTTTTGAACCTAATTTCGTTGGGTGTAAAATTTGCTTTGGCCCATGCTATTCTGCCATTTTGCTATCTGAACTACAGTCATAAACAGTATCTAATCTATTACTCAAACCTGTAAGATAGAAAAGAGTGCCTCAGATTCATTATGATATGGTGCAAAATATGAATTAATATCTAACATCTGTCAGTAGCAAGGTCCCCAAAAGATAACATTTGAGTGTTAAGCTTTGATACCTTATTTCCATGAAATTCTCACTGATGTTTGAACTGCCTCATCTTTTAATGCAATTTTATGAGTACTAAACACAGACTGATAGTTGAAGTTTTATATGCTCAATATAATTAAATGTACTTTTTGTAATAAAATAATTGCTGATTTGCAAAAACATATGCATAGAATGTGATAAACATGTTAGCAGATGCATTATAATTTATTTTGACTATATTCAGCTAGAATGCGTTCTACACAATCAAAAATATGTGCGTTTATATATACTAGAGATTTAATTAATTTATTATTAAGATAACCTGAATTTCTTTATTTACTGTAAAGTGAAACATTGACTGAAATATACAATGTATGTACAATAATCTACCCTGCAAAAATCCTTTAAAGTATGCCCAGTAATTATGTAGAATTTGAAAGTATACTTGCGAGAACTAATTCGTTGTAAACAACAATTACTGTATGCTACACCCAAGTAGTTAGTCCACACTGTCGTGATTACAAATGTTACTTTTACTTTTCTTCAAAGTAACAAAGTAATTACATTTCTGAGTTTTTAAAAACTGTAAAGTGCTCTTTTTTAGTACTAATATATTATCTACCTCACTGCTATCTCACCAGAACATGAAACACAAGGACCCCAATATTATATACTTTATTATATCTATGTATGATGTCTCTTGTGTTACATTTTCATGTTTTGCTTAACTTTTGATGTATTTTGTATTTTACTGTTCATTTATCTAATTTTTAATTATTTATTGGCCTATTTTATGAATTTTGTTACTTTTTATATTGTTGTGAGCCATTCTGAGTCCCTTTGGGGGAGAGAGTGAAGGATACAAATAAAGTTTATTATTATTTATTAGGTTCCATTATCTGAGCGGAGGCCACTAACTGGGCACTAGGCAGAGAAAGATAATCCAGTTTACATTGGGAGGGTGGTTGAAGGAGTAAAACAATTTCCCTCTGCCCCCCCCCCCCCCCCCCCCCCCCCCCCCCCCCCCCACACACACACACGTCACCATCGTGTAAAGAACTGGGATAGGGGAGAAGGGGAATAACCAGCAAAAACGGGGGAAATGGTTTTCCTCCTTTAACTTCCTCCCTGTAAAACAGAATACCCCTTTCTGTCTAGGCCCCCTTTTGGAGTCTGCACTATATAATGGAACAGTACCCAGACTGCATTGCAATATACAGCTTTTTTTGTAATTGCCAAAATAAGCTTGACTCAGGAAAGATTGTTTGCTTGGCCGCATTAGTACCTACCATCCAGAATATTATACAAGAGAGTGCTTGGTGTTACCAGCAAATAAGGAGCTCTCAACACCAAAATCTTAAGATAACCTGCTGCCGCAGTTTTACTAAAATGCTTTAACAACATAAACAAGACATTTGCAGACTGCTACAAGGCAATAAAACTGTAGTTAAGCACTGGTTTCCCAATACCAGCCATTGGAACTTACATTCACATTAATCTCCACTGCAGACAAAATCCTTACACACATTTCTCATACTATGAAAGTGTTCGTCTCTCTCCTAATGTCTATGTTACCCTAATAAATAACATAAATATGCCTACTTGTATAAAACTAAGGTCCAGTTCAGACCTTAGGCTAAATCATAATTTAATGTCCCTTAAACTATGAAACATATAAATGATGGGGGGGGGGGGGGAAGAGAAAAGGCAACAAAATCAGCAGCAGGAGTCCTTGCCCACCCAGGATAACCAACCTGAGCCTTTGTGTCTATGGTAGACCCTGTCCAGGTGAGGGCTCTATCTCTGATCTTAGGCTTGATGGCTCCAGACTGAGCTCTCGCCTTCCGCTCATTTACTCTCTATAGTTCTTGGCCAACATGTACCGAAAGCAAGCCAGAGTTACAAAAAATAAGAAATATAAGCCAAGGCATGTGAAAGGGACTTGGAGGCAGACCCACGCTGAAGTAAACTGCCTGGCCTCGGTTTTTGCAGCCACTTTCTAGTCACACAATAGCCCTCATGATTAGCGAGAGAGTGGTTTAAAGGAAGAGATATTTCAAAAGCTACCTCTACATGTATGGCTGAAAGTATTTGTGGATTTTTATACAATGGAGGAGAGCAACGCCCACACATCAATAAAATTTAACATGACCGCATGGTCTTTCACACTTAGACCTGCTGTATAAAGCACATTATGTTCCCATGAAGCAATTAAACACCTTTGTTTCTCCAATATTCTCAATAAGGCAGCTCTGGCAAACTTAAACAGCTCATGGGTGCTCATATGCAATGGCAAGGCTTGTACAAGCAGGCACTTCCTGCATGTAGATCAGACGGGAGAGCCGCCGTCTGCCTTATTGGAGCCTGGGATGTTTCTGTTTACAAATCCTGGAGCCAGACCGGGGTACTAACTGGAGGCGTGCCGTCTGCTTCCTTGCTACACTCAGCCTTTGTCTGGTTCTGCTGTGTCAAAGAAAGAACAACCCTGACGCACTAGCAGCAGCAACGGGTGTTTTTAATACAATGCATCAGCCTGGGCCCTCGCCTTCCTCCTTTTTTTTTCTTTTTTTACAGTCTCTCTCAGAAAGGTAATTTAAGGATTATTGGACTGAATAACTTTTCTAAAAATAAAGGTCAGAGGAAGGGGGAAATAGCATTTGCCCCAAATCATTTTACTCTTACCTATTTAAAAACCAACATTAGCATTCATCTAATAAATAAAAGTTATAGTAGATTCCGCCCCCCCCCCGCCCCCCCACACCCACCCAACAATAGTTTGGCTTCAAACACCGGCAACTCAATAATGATTTAAGCTCTTGAAATATGCATACAGAAAAAAATATAGTCAGTAAAAAGATATTTCACCTCTTGTTTTAATTTTCTTGTTGTACTGATGAAATGCTTTCAAATAATATTCCATAGCAACTGTTAACCATTGCTTCATTCTAGATCTGCACATTTTCTTATATTTATTTATTTAGTCAGTCAGTTATGTGAATGTATTCCAAAAGAGCCAAGTTTACATAGTGGTTCAGCAATTTAGTGACAGACTGAAAACAAAAACATATCTGTTACCTCTCAGACTTATGGCCTTGTGGAGTAAAATTGGCTGCTTTTTAGCATTTTTACATGGATGACTTTGGTTCTCTGGTATGTTGTCCAAATAGGTGGCCAACTCATGGAAGTTTATATAAAATGAACGTAGTAAGTCTTTTAGGAATCTTTGCTATTTCCGATACAAAAGACTGACATTTTGGGAATTGACAAAAATAATAAATATCTATATGCTATATAATTTTCCTTCCACAGTGGATAATCCATTCTTGGTAATTTACTATTGCCTTGAGATCATCCTTTATACTGAACTAGGTTTTATCAGTCTTACATAGACTAGTCTCACGGAATCAGTGGAAATTGCCAAAGTATTGATATATTATGGGACTGACACCCTGACTTAGACCAATACAACAAGACATTAAGATGGATTCTACTCACTTTTAATATTAAACTGATATACAATCTTTCTGGAGAATATACTAATTCTAAGCATTGCAAAAAAACCATTGAGTGTTTTGCTGCATCAGAACACAAACAAATACCTCTGAGACAAGCAAGTAAGAATAAATGTACAAAACCCTTACAAAACACTTACAGGAAATCCTGCTGTTTTAGTCAATTTAGTAATTCAGTTATATAATCTACCATTTTATGGAATTGCAGTCTCTAAACAGCTTTGATTTCTGCTACCTTAGTGAAGGCTTTAAAAAGCCACTTTGTTGGAATACTGACTTTAAAAGGGAATGTAGGAATGCACATAAGTGATTGAATCCAGACATTTTAAAAAATCTGATGCTGATACCAATCTAACCTGTTGCCAATGGTTTCATGCTTTTTTAAAGCATGAATTTTAAACTCATGTCTTTTGTTTAATCTGTTTTGTGTATTTTATAGACATACATTTTAATATGTGTATTTGTGGTGTTTTTACAATGTTTATGTGTTTAATTATTCTGTAACCAGCCACGAGGAGAAACTGCTAAGAAATAAAATTATTATTATTATTATTATTATTATTATTATTATCATTATTATGTTCAGATAGTGAGCAGTTGCCTATTTAGTGGTAAGGGGGGAAACAATGTATTTATTTATTTATTTACGATATTTCTATCCTGCCTTTCTCAAGCCCAAAGGTGACTCAAGGCGGCTTACAACCAGGCAGCAATTTGATGGCTAACAATATACAATTAACAGAATTAAAAATACATTCAATAAAACCTTTACAAACATATAAAACCAATGCCTTCACTGTTAATCCCATTGTCCATAAATTGTTGTCTGAGACGTTCACTTTCGTCTAATACCGTATTTGACTGTTGGATTAGAATGATCACATATTCTTGAGCCAATGCTAAGATAAAATGCAAGAAACAAAATGGCCAGAATAATACTCTGTTTCTACAGCAACTTAGCTATATTATTTGTTTGTTTATATATATACATTTTAAATGTATTTGCTAATATTCAAGCAAGACATAATCAACAAATAGTACAGCACAATATAGTCTCCAAAGGTTGAGAGAAGAATGTAAAGGTTGAATATTACACCCTTGTAGATAGAAACACAAGTGAATATAAATGCCATATGGTCCTAGGGTATTTTTGTTTTGTTTTTGACTCAGTAAATGTGAACCAGCATGGTGTAGTGGATAGAGCAGGGGTCCTCAAACTAAGACCCCGGGGCCAGATATGGCCCTCCAAGGTCATTTACTTGGCCCTCGCTCAGGATCAACCTAAGTTTGAAACGACTTGAAAGCACACAACAACAATCCTATCTCATCAGCCAAAAGCAGATCCACACTTCCCATTGAAATCCTAATAAATTTATATTTGTTAAAATGGTTCTTCATTTTAATTATTGTATTGTTTTTATGTATTTTTTGCAATACAAATAGGATATGTGCAGTGTGCAGAGGAATTCATTCATGTTTTTTTCAAATTCTAATCCGACACTCCAGCAGTTTGAGGGGTTGTGACCTGGTACTCTGTTTAAAAAGTTTGAGGACTCCTGGGATAGAGTGTTGGCCTGCATAAATAGGAGCATAGTGTCTAGATCAATGATCAAGGGTCTGGAGAACAAGCCCTATGAGGAGCGGCTTAAAGAGCTGGGCATGTTTCGCCTGAAGAAGAGAAGGCTGAGAGGAGACATGATAGCCATGTATAAATATGTGAGGGGAAGTCATAGGGAGGAGGAAGCAAGTTTGTTTTCTGCTGCCCTAGAGACTAAGGCACGGAACAATGGCTTCAAACTGCAAGAAAGAAGATTCCATCTGAACATTAGGAAGAACTTCCTGACTGTGGGAGCTGTTCAGCAGTGGAACTCTCTGCCCTGGAGTGTGGTGGAGGCTCCTTCTTTGGAAGCTTTTAAACAGAGGCTGAATGGCCATCTGTCAGGGGTGCTTTGAATGCAATTTTCCTGCTTCTCAGTAAAGGGTTGGACTGGATGGCCCATGAGGTCTCTTCCAACTCTATGATTCTATGACTATGTATCTGGAAATCCACTTTGCCGTAGAAATCCAAATGAATGATCTTGGAAAAGTTATCCATGTCACTGATTTTCCAATTGCTATGTATGTTTGTGAAAGCTGGATAAGAAGAAAACCGATTCATTTCAAATATAGTTGTGGCAAAGGGTTCTATGGATACCATGTATTGCTACAAAGGCAAATAAAAGGATTCTATAGCATATACAATTTTTTGGTCATACCATTAGAAGACATGACTCACTAGAAAAGACAATAATGCTTAGACAGTAGAAAAAGGGAAAGGCCTCATTCCAGATGGATAGATTCAACCGAGGAAGCCATGGCCCTGAGTCTCTCAGACAAGAGCAAGGCTATTGATAATAGGCTGACTTGGAGATCTCTCATTCACATGGTTGCCGTAAATCACCTTAACAACAACAAACACTAATAATATTTTTGTGATGTGGGTATGAGGAATATATTAGTCTCTTATCTGGCATGTAAACTGCAACTGAAAATGCTATGCTGAATATTCGTGCCTTGTTGTGACAGAATTATGAATGATGCATGAAACCCCTTCCTCCCAGAGCGCAAACTGTTCACACAGTTAAAAACTACAAGAATATAAGCAAGGCCACTGCCTTCCCATCAGAGCAATGCCATTAGTATTTCATGTATATTCATCTTTTATATTGAATTTAATATTAGTTTTTTAAATGTGGTGCATACATTTATTCAGTGCTGAAGATCAGATTTTCTATATTATAAATGTAAAACAAGTCTACTTCCTATCCATTGTTTTAATTTAGATGAACACTACTCACACTAAACTAGGTCCGAGTTACATAAAATACACAGCAAAATTTCCATGTTTGTTTACCATCAGAATATATGCTGCTGGGAGATAGATTTTCCCTTCTTTCAGCACTCACTCTTTCTCAGGAAGGTCAAACAACCCTCTGCAGCTGACCTCTGGGGTGCAGGAATAAGGGGGGGGGAGGGGAAGTCCAAAAGGATAAATGCAAGTCAGTTTGCATTCTCTACGGATGATTGTGCGCCAATCTAAATCCTAAGACTATATGATGTGAGAACATAATGACAGAAAAAAAAATCTTCAACCACTAACACTATATGTAAATATATAGCACAGTGAGTATACAGGCCTAGATCTTAACTATATTTTTCTTACCTAAATGTGAGTGCTTGAATGAGAAAAATTGTTGGCAGAGCTCGTGTTTGTAGGTCTAAGTTTTGAAAATAATTTGAGCAACTTAACTAACCTATTTTGAAAAAAAGTCTTATCTATGATCATGCTTTAGTTTGGAGAGAGTAAATAAGACTTTGCAAGGAACATAAAGCAGGCTCAGACATGTATCATAATTTATTTCTGAGTCTGAAGCTTTCCCTGAGAATTTCAACTTTGAGTTATGAGAAAGCATACAATTTTGTAAGCTGGTATAAACAAAGGCAAACATTAGTCTACACAGTTGTTGCTTACCTCTATCAATACCAATAGACTTAGTTAATTGCAGTATCATGAAAATGTAGCCAGTTTCTAGCAGTTCCTAACATTACAAACAAACAACAGAAGGACACACAAGTATGTGGTTTATTTTCTGCTAAAACAGCCCAGTTAACTCTGACTAAACAGATAAAATATCTGAGGAAACAAACTAAATAGATAATAGCTACTGTAGTATTATAATTCTGAATGTACAATATACTAAACCACCTACAATAATTGTTAGAAGGGATGGCAGTAACATTCCCAGAATGTGAGTTCAGAAATAAAATTAAAGGGCCCATAAAACCCTGCCTTCGATGAAAGGTGAATAATTAAAGCCCTAAAGCAATTCTCCAGCTCTGATTAAAACCAGTTATTCCTCATCTCTTTAAAGTCATCTTGCTTGCCACATTGAAGATGGAGAAAAGGAAAAAAGTGGAAGAGAAAATGGGGCGCTCCTCAAGAGAAGTATATTTTCCATTCTTCTCTGGACTCCAGGGTGCTGTTAGTAACACATTAAGAAGGAAGAGAAGGAAAGGGAAGAAATAAATTCTCTCTCCTTCATGAAGCTTTTTTCTTGTTGGTGTTGCTGCTGGTATAGTTTCAAAAAGAGCTTCCCTTCCAAGTAGCTAATGCAATCACAGTATCTTGTATTCTATTATTAGATTGCTTCTTGACCCAAATCTGTCATTTCTGCCATTATCTACATAGATATCAGATGAGTTACCAAATGGCATGGCTATGCACGGAGATATCTGAGGCAGACTTAAACTACGACATATTAAGAAACATTGCAACTTAATGTCCAAATGTAGATGCCATACAAGGTTCTTCTCCATAAGTTAATAGGGCACATACAGCCCCTCTTCCCATTTCCTTCATTTAGCCTTTAGAAACAACTTAGCTCATATAACTGCCACACAACAGCATCCCAGAGTTTTATGGATATCTTCCTTTTAGCAGCATTGCACAAAGCAGAATCAAAACTGTTAGTTACATAGTTGCCTCACAAATTTTCATATGAATTTGTAACAAGAGCAATTACACAGTAAAGGAACTAAAGGAATTTGTAATTAATTCCTTGCTGTCTTTTTGCCGCTGCACATTCCCACCATAGATCACAAAATCACGTATTTTGATATTTTCTAGAATTACTTGGATATTTGTTTGGTTATATGTACCATCCTGACATGTATTTTCTATTACTGGGTTTAATGAGAAAATTTATCACTTTCACCACAGGCTTTTCTCCTGGAATATTTTTTCAATGCTTTATGTCACTTAATCACATAATCTGTTTCATGCCTTTCAGGGGTGTGTGGCCCATACAGAATTGACTGCACTAAGGAACCATGTATTAACAGAATCTTTTTTTATACTGCTGACATGCTGCCAATGTGCAAGATAGCACATTCAGAAAACTATACGAGACCCAGGTGCTGTAAGTTTTTAATGCAGTACTATGGTGTCTGCTTATTCTGTTTCTAGTCGTAAACCAAAGATAATACAATTATATGTCTGTTCATTCTCTCCCCTCTCCTAATCTACCCTCTAGCACAAATTTCAATCATAATTAAAAATCTAATAATAAGATAAATAAAATAATTAATCAGCTATTCACAAAACAGATGATGATGCTCAAACCTGGGTTTGTTACAAGATTTTAAGAATTCATACTGATAATGTAGGAAGTATTTCTGAGAAACCCACCCTGAAAACACTAATGTACTGTGGATCAATGTACTAAAGCCACAGTAAAGTACAAAGTGAATTTTCCAGTTCACTTACTCACCCGCCAAAATCAACTTTCAGTTTCCATCAATATGAAGAAGAGTATTGGTTTATTTATTTTCATATAAAGTCCCAAATATCCCACATTTTCTTGGTCAGTTCCTTTACAAATTACAATGAAAACAATAAGCCGAAATAGCAAGAGACACTTGAACAGAGGGAAGTTAATTTCATTATTCTGTTTATTGAATTTATAATTCTTCCCATTGTTATGTGCTTGCCAGTCAGCTCTTTTATGGCCTCCCCAACCAAAAGGATTTCTTTTCACTATTTCTTCAGAGTGTGTTTGCCTTATTCTCTATACAGCGTTCAGCATCTGTATAATTCTAAGCACTAACTGATCTGACTCCTCCAGCTTTCTAGGGTTCGGGATATTTAGACAGCTTAACTAATCACTACCATCAGGTTAATGTAATACTTATCACAGAGAGCATGCTTGCCAAATTTTCAGATTACGCCACATTGGAAGGGATCACTAATACCCCAAAAAACAGGATCAGATTCCAAAATGACCTTAACAGATTAGAGAGCTGAGCCAAAACTAACAAAATACATTTCAACAGGGAGAAGTGTCCAGTATACTTTAAAGGCAATAAAAATGAAATAGGTATAGAATGAGAGACACCTGGCTTGAAAAAATTCCATGTGAAAGGGATGTGAGTGTTTTAGGGGGGAAGAAGCCCTGTGTACTGGAAGCGTGAAGTAGCAGCAGTGAAAGGCTTCTTCCTCCCATCTCCTTATCCCCTTGTGATATTTACTAGTTCTATGCTGTGGTGATTAATAATGCAGTAATGCTACACAGGACACAAAGAACCATATATGTGTTTCTTTTAGGATAAAACACTATGTGAAAACTAATTTTTAAAACTTTCCAGACTGATTTAAAAAAAAAAACACTGTCTTTCATTTTCATTTCTAAAATTATAACAATACTTTCATAATTCATCTTTAGGCACTCTGACTTACAGACTGATGTTGCATCTATCGGATCTGGGGGTGGAAAGTTTTCTGTGAAGTTGACATTGCACAGGTTGGTACTGCAGCAGCAGAAACGATATGTCCCATTCTGAACCAAGGAAGGGGTTGTTGTTACTATACATTCCTCTGAGTGGCACTCTTGGGGATCTCCTATATGAGACCAACATCCTAAAAAAAACCCAAAACAAATAAAACATTGTTAGATCAAGTTTCATGCATAACTATATTAGCTTTTATGATGTCCTAGTTATTTCATTTTTTAACTTCACAATTTCTCACCAGATAGACTTATCTTCACACAAACCTTTCTGGCTTGTAAGGACATTCACTCCATCCTATCATCCATATCTAGTGGGAACAAGGGAAAGTGACTTCTTGTTGGCTGCTACTAAGACTCTGTAAACCCTTTCCTAAAAAGGCTAAACGTATGATGTCCTTCTAGTGCAGTGGTTCTCAACCTGGGGTCCCCAGATGTTTTTGGCCTACAACTCCCAGAAATCCCAGTCAGTTTACCAGCTGTTAGGATTTCTGGGAGTTGAAGGCCAAAAACATCTGGGGACTCCAGGTTGAGAACCACTGTTCTAATGACATGTAAGGACTTTTTTTCTTTTGGCATGTCTTTGCAAACCAACTGTTTATGAGCAAAGATATTTCATGATGTGCTGTATTGCCTCTATTTGTTTTTTTTTAATTGACATCTGTAGAGAAGTGTTCATTATACTGTGTTTCAAACTGTGTTTAGGCTTTACATTGTGGCCAGGGCCTA